>CM039125.1:26780364-27436905 GCA_022036555.1 Microstegium vimineum
AACGCGTGATACAAAAGGGACTCCCAAGCGGTACGCTGTGGCAACCGCGGCGAAAGGGCGAACAACTCATGCACGCTTTGGATGATACCAGGGTCAAGTCCTTTTTCCAAGAGGACTAATCGTGGCGTGACTATGGCCTGTGGTGACCGTTTCCTGCAGATGCTGGGCGAATAGCCATGCTGCTTGTAGAGTCGTCGAACACTATGGAGTGTTTTGGAGAGCTCGTCGATCGTTAGTAGTCGCACTGTCGTGATCGTCGTGTATTGTCAGCGTTGTTGCGGTGAGGGTAGTTGTAAGTCATCTCTAGAGTGGTTAATCTACGCCATGAGCGCGTCGCAAAGGTCTTTGTGCTGCGTGAGCGCTTTGTGAAGATTGTCGTACGCCGTGAGCGTTTCGTAATAGGTTTAGATTAGATACAATAGAGATAAAGCACCTTTATTCATTGTTTGGAGGTAGAATAGTACAAACTTTATTGAATTAGGATTATATTAGGCGTCTTGCATTTCCCGGAGCTATCGACCTCTATGCTTCGTATCGCCGCCGGAGTGGGAGTGTTCGCTGCTTCTTCTGCTTCCTTCTGCTTTTTCGCGTGCAGGGCTGTCGCTGCTCTCTGGGCTATACGCGTGCGGGAGACAAGGCTTTTCGACCGCGTTTATCGTTTGCTGTTCGCACTCGTATGCGATCTTGAAGTTGGTTCGGAGGCTGAGGATGTCTTGCTGCATTGGGATCTTGAGCACCATGTAGGTATAGTGCGGAACCGCCATGAGCTTGGCAAGTGCTGGTCGGCCCAGTATCGCGTGGTAGGCTGTTTCAAAGTCGGCGACGATGAAGGTGATGTGTTCCACTCTGAAGTGGTCTTGGTTGCTGAACTACACGGGAGGTGATCCGACCCACCGGTGTTAACGCCTTGTTGGGGATGATCCCCTAGAAGGAGAAATTCGCAGGCATGAGGTCCTTCGTGGAGTACTCGAGTTGGTGAAAGCGTCGGTGAATAGATGTTGAGGGCACTGCCGCCGTCAACCAGTACTTTCCTGAAGTGACACGTGCGATGGTCGGATTGACGATGAGCGGGAAGCGACTAGGGTACCTGAAGTCTGTCCACTCATCTTCTCTAGAGAAACTGATGGTCTGTTCCGACCAGTCTAGGTGGCGTGTGTCGTCCGCAGCCCTCGCCTATTGCTGCTAACCGAGTAGACATCCTTGCATACCTGGCGACGTCTCCTTTCTGCTTCAACGACCACAACGCCTCCGAAGATGGAGTACGTTGTTGATGGTGGGCGGAACTCCGGTGCTGGTAGTTCTTGATCTCTGTCCTTGTCGGGATCGTCCTTCTTTGCCCTCTTGTCTCCTCTTCCTTTCACCGCCTGCTCGAGGAGGTCGCAATTACGCATGGAGTGTTTTGGCGTTCTTGTGTATGGGGCATGGGCCGCTGAGGAGCTTGTCGTAGTTCTTTCTTGGTCTGGTGTTTGTATTAGCGACGTAACGATCATCTCGTCTGTAATCATACTTCTGCGGGTAGCGCTCGGAGTTGCTCGAGTCTGTAGTCCCATAGTCGCCAGGTCTTTCCATCGTTGCGGTAGTCTGATTGGCGATCCTGTCCCTTCCGCACATCCGGGGAGCGGGAGTATGTCGCCTGGTCTCCCTGCTTCGGGCGGCGTCGTCTTGGTTGGCGTAAGGATTCGCGATCGTCATAAGCTCTTCTGTGGTCGTTGGTACTTCCGTGCTAGCTTGTTTCTTGAGTTCGTCGGCGCGTAAACTGTTGGAGAAGATGTGATGGCCTCTAGGTCGGAGATATCTGTGATGCTTAATCGCTTTATCGGAGAAACACCTGATATATATTCTCGGAGACTCTTGTTGCTCCTTTGGCGGACGTTTTCCAGGTCGTAACGTGTTCCGCTGAACACACGTGGCTTTGTATGTTTTTAATGAAGATTCCTTTGAGCTGTTCCCAGCTATCGATCGTGCCTTCGAGGATCTTCTGGAGCCAATTGTTGGTCGTGGTCGACAGTATCACGGGGAGGTAGTTGGCCATCACATCTTGGTTCCCTCCCGAAGCATACACGGCGATCTCGTAGGTGGAGGCCCATTGCTCTGGGTTTATCTTGCTGTCGTATTTGTCCACCGATGTTACCCTGAAATTCATTGGCCACCGGACAGCGCGCAGGCGAGGGGAAGAGGATCGCAAATTTCCAACGGGTGGTGGTGTTAGGTCGCGTCGTGGATTGCCGGCCCGCTGCGGGGATCTGCCTTGGTACTCCTTCGGAGGGGTTCGTCGCGCCGGCTCTAGTGTTCGTCTGCGTCGCGGGTAGCCGCGTTCCTCCCCATCATGTGGCGGAGATCTTCGCCTGTACTCCTTCGGAGGGCTACGGCGTATCTACTTCGGCATTCACTCACGCCGAGCGTCGTCACATGCTTGACCGTCACGTGGCGGGAGTCTTTGCATGTACTCCCACAGGGGCTTCTAGGGTGGTTTCTGCTGTGAGACTGATCAGAAAATTCAGACGGGTGAGTCGCCTTATTCACCTGGACCACTGCTGCATTGAGGTGAGCTCTTATTTTCTCTGGCTCCGGGCGTAGGGAGGAGTTTGGACAGTTCGCATGTTGCCCGCGGCGAGGTTGGCGCTCGGGGTTGGATATACTGGAACGTCGCCTATCCGGTCGAAGTCATTCTAGAGATTTCGTCCTGGCATGCGACTATCGTTTCTCTGGTCTCGCTCTCCGCAGCTGCTCACGTGCAAGTCATTCGCGCTCGCGGTGCTCCTCGTCTCGTTTCTCTTGCTCGACGCGCTCCCGTTCGCGTCGTAGTGTGCGCTCATTGTTGCGCTTTTCCCTCGCGATGCGATCAGCCTCCGTCTCGTTTGTCGTGTTGGACGCTGTCAGCGGAGACTTGAAAAACTATCCCCCGAAACCTGAGGGAATTCTGGGATGTCGCTAGTCGATCCGATGAACCAGGCGTTTCGGACCTCGTGGAGGCGACTGAGGCTGAGAGACCGTGCCATCGAGAGATACTGCCTGGTCGAAGTCGTCGGAGATCGGGGAGGTGATGACGGTGTTCACGATGGGTGCCGGGTGAATCTAGTCGGAGATCAGTCGATGCGTTTGGCGTTGGAAGACAGCGGCCTGATTACCGAGCCCATAGGGCATCATCGGGGAGGGCGAGTGTCCCTATTCATTGTGACTATTGTCTTCGGCGGAGACCTATGGCGGCGTGGTCGGCGACGGTGCTGACCTGGAAGTCGGCGTCGCGCCGCCTGGACGAGGTCGATGCAGCTGATGATTTCGGCGTTGGCGCGATCGACGGCGCCAATCAGGTCATCAATGTTAACGTCTTTGCATGGGTGGTACTTCAGCATGTCGGGATGACACGGCGATGGTGGTGAACTTACCCTGTGTGGCGCGGATTCGATGGTCCAAGACATAGATCCAATCTGGATCAACGGTGCCAGGCGCCGGAAGGACCATCGAATCCGGGAAGGTGACCGCTTGACGAACAAGTCTTCTTAGGAGTCCTTAGCGAGCGCGACGGGCTGGTCGCATTCCGCAAGGCGTCGTAGGTCGGGCCGTCTCCTAGTCGGTAGGCCCAAGAAAGTCCCTGGGGATATGCCGAGTTATATCCCCAACAACATGGCCATGAGATTTGAACCCACGACGACCTCACCCTCAACCGCATAGCCCCCTCTATAACTCCACCATCACTAACTTGTGTCTAAATTCCATTTTGGTTCCCACATATTATATAAACTGAGTGTAAATTTATTGTTTGAACCTCTTAACGAATTCAAATGAAAAGTTGCCAACTAGAAAGTTTCATAACTTTTTAAGACATGTAACTTTATTTTGGTAGTTTCTCCATCCGAGATCATTTACGAAATTTAAATTTCAAATTTGACAAATTTGAACGTAGTTTTCGATGACAAGATGATTTTAAATGAAAAAGTTACCAACTACAAAAGTTTCGAGATCTACAACTTTCATTTTGGTCATTCAGGTCCAAGGTCGTTTGAAAAACTCAAAAAATTAGTGTCCAATTAATTTGTACTAGGCGGATTTCTTAAGAATCCACATGTAGAAATATGATTTCTACTGACGGTTCACTTTAGAAATCTGCCTATGAAATACTTGATTAGTAGTGTCGGATTTCTTAAGAATCTACCAGTACAAATGAGATTTGTACTAGCAATTTTCTTAAGAAATCTGCCTGTAGAAATACATGATTTCTAGTGGCGAATTTTTTAAGAAAACCGTCTGTACAAATCGATTTCTAGTGACGGTTTGGAACCGTTTAATTTCTACTAACACAATTTAAGAGAAACCGCCATTAAAAATAAAAAGTTAGCATGAGGAAAAATCATCTTTGTACTAGTGTTAGTTGAGTATTAACTTCCCTAATTGAACATAGATTTTTAGCTCTCTCACCTAGGTATAAAGTAGCAACATGCCTCTTGTTTTGATATAGAGGTTATAAGTAACTAAATTGTAAATAGATGACTTCCCTAACCTTAGAGTTAGAGCAAATCGCTTTGCGCTTTGTTATTTGCTAACAAGTTGTTCTAAAGTGTTTTGTAAATTTTTAATTAGTTCATGGGCGAAGAGTTGTTTAGGTCCTGGAGGATTGACGATTCACCATCTCTAGCCTTCTAGGACCTTTCAACCGACCTGATATATAAGTTTGTAGTTGATAAGTTTTTATTTGAACTTTTAGTTTGAAATATTTATTTTAAGTTCTCGTATTTTGATATTTAACTTTTGAAATTATCAAATCATCTTGGATGAGACATGTCCTATACCAAGGCTGAAGTTCTTAACAAAATTTAAAAGCTCTTCATATTTGATTATTTTTATTTAAGACATTTAGTGAACGTTATATTCAATAGAATATTACAAAATGTTAATAGAAAACAATAACATCACATACATACTCATACATAGTTTGTGGAGCCAAGTGTAGTATCGTTGTGTTCGAATCCTATATAGAAATTCCTAGCTCCGAACAGGTTCGTGCCCGTGCCCAGGCGGTAGTGATGTCGTCCATGTTTTTACTAATGGTCCTTTGTGATACGTGCTAGCAGCTGCTAGCTGACCTGTAGAAGTGCGAATGGTTGATGATCATGTGCGCTAGAACATATGTTTTTTTTTGTGTTTCAAAACATTTTCAGGAGTTTGGTCGGCTCGTTTGATACAACGAAGTTGCTGTGTGGATTCGATCGGTGAAATGCATATTAAGATGTTTATTTAAAAAATATTTATAACATGTGATGTACCTAGCTATTATTATATAATATAAATTCTTCTTTTGTCATAAAAAAACATTAAGAATGTTCATAGCCATAGCTCAGCAAGGTGTTAAGTACTGGAAAGGCTAGTTGAGGTAACATAATTGAACATTAAGTGTTCATTTCTTAAAAGATTTGACAAGGCCGGCTTTGATTAAATATGATGAGAGAACATAAACATCCGTTACATGCGCGAGCACTGCCCCCACCACAACCTAGGCTGGTTGGGGTACAAAATTCTTAACTAATTACTCGCTAATTATACTTTCAAACATGGGAGGCTTGAGGCCTACATCCGCCATGGACCATTGGTGCGTCATGTCCTTTATTTCTGCTAGTAGTGCTGCGGCCGTTTTCCCGGTCACTCCTAAAGACGACTGTGTTTCGTCAGTTCCAAATATTTCAGAGTGTCAGTATTGCCATATAGTGTTAAGATGCTTATAGACATAATGAACTATGCTGAGAGCAGAAGACAGCACCTCACACATTTTACATGTATAACCAATGGATACAAAATTGGGATTAAGCAGGATTAGGGATAGCTCTCTATTTTTTTCCTCTCTTTCTTTGTCCTTGAGTTGTTTTTTCTCTTCTGTTGTTTTCCTGTATCTTAGCTCTGTAGCTTTGTTTATTTTTAATAAAATCCTGTAGGGGCTTCGGGCCCTCTAGTTTCTTCAAAAAAAAAAAAAATGGAGAGGCTAGTTGAGGTAACATAAAGGAACACGATCTAGTATTTTTTTTTTCTTTGTTGTAAATGAGAAGAAACCAAAACTATCATCGGGGTAGCCAATGAACATTTTCATGTTCATATATATATTTTATCTCAATTTACACATAGACCAAAAAAAGATAGGAAACAGTATGGCAGAGTAGTGACACTGTGAAGAGAATAACAAAAGGTAAATCATGTGAAACTGCTCGAAGGAGCGCCGGTGGAGAAGAGAAGCATTACAGATTAATTAATTTCAGACTTCCTGCTGCCTATGCTTGACTTGGACTGGCTGTAATCGGAGCTGAAGTCCTGGCTGCCAAACGCCATCCTTTGGAACTGCCGGATGTCCGCCGTGTTGGCTACGTTGAACATCTGGCTCTTCCCGGTTGCACGCCGTTGCTGAGATCGACGTCCGTCAGGCTGTCGAGGACCCGACGATCGGATGAAACCAGTGGAGGAAGCAACGAACAGGTCATGTAAAGAAGCCGTGCATTATGCATAGCTATTGTACGTTCAGTTTGTCAGAGATTTGGTACAGAGCAAGTCATGGTTTTGTCGGTGGTCAGTATATGTACCTGCCCCATCTTGGCCTCCTGGCAGCTGATGCCGGATGCACGCCGCAGCCGCCTCATCACCCGAAACATCTCGACGTCGTCGAAGTTCCCATCCACCGGGGTCCACCAGCTCCTCAAACTCCTGATTCTCGATTGCGCGGTTCAGCAGTGGTCTCGACTGTACGTAAATATAAGATGCTAATCACTCACATATCGGTGCTTGGTACAGACTACAGAATTGACTTTGCATAGCTGCAGAGGGTGTTGGACTGGTGGTAGTGCCACAGCAGGAGCTTACCCACTCCACAAGCTCTCATCGCCTAGGGACGCGACGAATCCACGGGCTTCCGCCAGTGATGAGCTCCAGGAGCACGACTCCGAAGGAGAACACATCTGATTTCTCGTCAGCTTCCCTGTGGACGCATACTCTGGAGCCAGGTACCTGTGTACATCGATCGGAGATGCATAGTCACAATTATTCCCTTTTTTTTTTGCTGAGATTAGCATATTATATATATATATATATATATATATACGCAAAAAAGATTGATTACCCGAATGTGCCCATCACACGAGTTGAAATATGTGTGACATCGTTCTCCGCTAGCCTCGCGAGCCCGAAATCAGCTACCTGACCATTGAAACCATTCAAGAAACATCAGGAGCTGAACATGCATGCATACCGAAGTACATATCATCAGCGTTCAGAGATCTGAAATATTGAAATTTGGTGGGATAACAAATTGGGACCTGAGCCTGCAAACAGGTCATCAAGCAAGATGTTTGACGACTTGATATCCCTGTGAATGATCCTTGGATGACCTACGTACGATAACCAAACATCAAGAGTAAGCTCCATTTCTGAGTTCTGAACATCACATTTTGTAAAACCAAAGAAACCATCCATCTTACAATCCTCGTGCAGGTAGGCCAATCCACGCGCAGAGCCCGCCGCGATCTTGACCCTCGTCGGCCAGTCCATCACCGGCCTTCCCCTCCCTACACGATCGAGTGACAGTGACAGACAATGTATGTGGCATTCAGTCATCAATTGGTTTTTACAAACTACTCTACAATATAGTATGTAAAAGAAAAGGTTTTGTAACCAAACCATGGAGGTGGTGGTGCAGCGTGTCGTTGGAGACGTAGTCGAGACCAGGAGGCGGTGTTCCTCGGCGATGCAGTAGCCGTCGAGCGAGACGAGGTGCGTGGTGGACGCGGCTGATGATCTCCACCTCCGCCTGGAACTCGCGCTCGCCCTGCCCCACCGCCGCCCTTGAGCTGCTTCACGGCCACCACCTTACCGTCGCCGAGCGTGCCTTTGAACACGCACCCGAAACCGCCCTCGCCGAGCACGTTCTCGCGCGCGAACCCGCGGTGATGTCGTACAGCTCGTCGAACGTGAACGCCTTGGTGTTGCCCACCGGTACAGGTCGCCGACGCCGACGTCGCCACGCTTCGCGCGGGCCCTGGCTCCCTGCCGTCGCGCTGTAGTTGCCCGACACGCCCCACGGCTGCTGACCGTATGTCTGGCTCATCGGCGTCGACATGCCAGCTGGCTCAGGGCCGCCCATGCTGAAGTTCATCGACCCCGGCGCAGACGGCGCGCGCAGGAACGGCGCCTCGCCGGACAGGTGCTGCGGCGTGTGCGTGTAGGATGCACGGCGAAGCCGGCGTAGTAACGGTCGGCCTGCTTCCGCCTTCGCCGCTTCGACAGGCAGACCAACACGCCAGCGAAGCCGAGGACGATGATCACCACTACAATCGCCACGCCGGCCGTCGCGCCAGAGCTCAGCGCGCTACTGCTGGACGCGGCGGCGGTGTGGTGGCACTACTATCAACTGCCGTAGGCGAGTGCTTGGCGGGGTTGAGCTCGTCCGCGACGGCGGAGGAGAGGCGTAATCCACGGGGGAGTGGACTGGAGGCGGCGGCGTGGCGGCCACGAGAGACGGGTCGGCTGCGCTGCGGGTGGCGGAGGAGAAGGCGGCGTGGCGTGGGACCGCCGCGGTGGAGGAGGGAGGGCGGTGGCGACGTCTGGCGTGGTGGAAGGCGGGGCGCGGCAATGTCCCGGTGGGGCGGTTTGACGGCGGCGGCGGCGGCGATGTGGCCGTGGGCACGGCGCCGGTGGTGGGGCGGCAATGTGGCTGGTGGTGGGGGAGGCAGTGCGGCCGGTGGGGCGGAGACGATGCCTCAGGCGGTGGAGAGCATTGTCAACTGGTGAAGGAGGAGGTGGTTCGGCAGCCGTGGTCTGGAAGGGGAAGCAGGAGTAGAGAAGATGGGGAAGTGGTGGTTGAGCTGAGGACGGTGACGACGGAGATGGAGTGGAAGAAGAGGACGTACCAGTAGGCGGCGGTGTGGAGCTGGTCCGCGTCGAAGGCGAAGACGAGGAGGGAGGAGGGCCAGAGCCAGAGCCCGGGGTCGGCAAAATGTTTGGTACGCTGCCAACGACGGCGCCGGCAGGAGCCTGGAGCAGACTTCTCATTCTGTCGTTCCTGCAAGAGATGAGATTGTTCAAAGGCTGGCATGCTTTGTTCGAATGAGTTGGAAGTCTCTCTCTTGTTGTTGGGGAGCTCAATGCAAGAACGGCCAACCACGACTCTACGTGCTTCCTGGAACACGACGACCGGAATTTACAACTTTATATATCTGTAATGTATTGTGTCAATAGAATAATGCATGGCTTATCAGATTTATATATATGCAAGGGCTAGTCGGGAGAAGGGTGGATAGAAGGCACAAGGAAGTAGTCGCCTCCCTGCCATTATCTACTACGCACTGCTCGCTCCTCCTCCTCCTTGAGAAAACAGCTTCCTTCTAAGCAAGAGAAGATTGAGCAGAAATGGTGAGCTATTATATATATTGTTGACACAAAAAGCGCGAATCTACGAACTCTTCGGGCTTATACCCGAAATCGATATCCAAGGTGTGCCATCGATTTGACCAGTTAATCGACAAGGACGATAACTAGAACAACGATGAACGAGACGACGACGATGCGCCCGGACGTCAAGCTTAGATTGGTCAAAACGCGGAACTCAAAAGCAGAAGTTGGGGACGGAGATCGTAGGATGAAATGCAGCGCCGTCAGATGACTATCGTAAGAACTCGTAAATAAACTAGAACAGTACGATGAAAGAAATTTGCTGGAAAAAGTAGATAAAAATATAGATGTATTTGATTGATGTCTATGAATTACGCAAGCCCAGATACATATTTATACTCCGGTAGAGGAGTTGTTACACAGACACGACCTTATACCTAAACAAAACTCTTATTTTTAAGGAAATAAACGACTCGTGCAAGAATCCATTCAAACTATAAAAACAAATACTAGCCTACAATCACTATTTCCATATACGTCTTGTTACGATGACACCTCATCGCGAATTCCTAAAGCTTTCTAGCTCAATAAGGACACATTTTATTTCAAGTTTTGTAGCCAAAAGCTTTAACTTCTGATCGGCAACGCCGTGCACGAGATGGCTCAATCTTCAAATTCCTGGACACAATTATCTCTGATGTGCGGCAGCACCCCTGAAAGCAAATCGTCAATGCCGATCCAAGCACCAAACGATAGCACTTCGTTCTTCACGCCCCCTCCGTAAGTCTTTTAAGTACGAAGCTCTCCACCGATTCGTCATTGCGTTGTTTAGCTTGACCAAATCGGTGATTCTCTTCTCATTTACGCCAGAGAAGAAGTATTTGTGAAACTGCTTCTCCCAGATCGGCCCAAGTATCACAGAATTTGGAGAAGCGAGATGAACCATGTAAACGTCGATCCAGATAAAGACGATGAGAACAATCTACCCTCAGCTCATCTCTGCTAGCTGCCTCCCCACATTGGATAATAAAGCGGATGATGTGCTCCATTGTTGACGTATCATCTTGGCCAGAAAACTTCGTAAAATAGGCCACTTGTATCAATTTGGGAGAGGAATCAATCATATGCTGGGGGTATGGCGTCCGATAAAGTACGTTTTGACCTTAGGCTTAATACCGAATTGTTTTTTTCATCACTTCGGCTATCTTATCGGCCTAGTATGCATCTTGATCCTGCCGATGCACTGACTGATAGTCATTGGTTGGACTGGTTGATACACTCCCTCTTGCCTCTGTGGTAGGTAAGCTGTCCATTGGCGCGGGCGCAGTACCACCTTGCTGAATATTATCATCGGTTGATTTACCGATGTAATCCTTGGACACCAACTGTGAATATTGAAGTACCATCGGTCGATTACACCGATGTCTTATTTTGAGCATTCACCGGGATAAGGTATTGTTGCGCCCCTGCTATTTGATGTCCAGGCTGCACCATCTACTGCTGCATTGATGCCTGACCAGTCCATCCAGGATTACAGATCATCGGCATATGACTTACCGATAATTGATAGCCCCCCGGGAGCCTGTTGCCTTGTATTCTGGAATAATCAGAAAATTTGACCTCCTTGATCATTGACACCCCCAGTCTGAGGATCACCATCATCATGGGTAAATTGCAACTGCCCTATCTTGTTGCATCGGCAAAGCACTTGCCGATGGTTGCCCGTAAACACCTTTGGTACCATCATCTGAAGATTCCTTTGGGCGCAACTGCACGTTTGGAGAAGACGAGCATAATGTATCGTCGGGCTCATCGGTTGTGCTGATATTGCTGATTCTACGGGGGCCTTCCCTGCTGCATTGTCACCCTGGATCAACTTAGCGTCGGCAATGAATTTGGAGGAAAACCGTATCCCCACCAGCTATCAAAAAATTTGGTTGACTCTGGACCACGGGTCCTGACATCCCTGATGTATTGGATCTTATTCAGCCAAAAACAACGCTTATAGGCTTGATCTTGGAGTAATCTCACCGGCAGACGGCTTCACAGGTTGGAAGATGCCACGGGGACCCGCCGATGGAGCCCAGTAGATGCCGACCAGGTTGATGATACGCTGGACCAACATAATGAGGTGCCTGCCCTTCTTTAAAAGATTGCATAACATCATTGTATACAGTATTGGACAACACAGTAGAGTGGCTAATTAATGTTTGATTTAATGCAGAATTAACCATCTCTTGTAATTTACCAGGATTGGCGTCGAAAGTGATCTGCCTGGCAACGAGGATCGGGGCTTCTGGATAGCTTCGCCGCTCCTGCTTAGGCTATAGGATTTCAATACAACTGTTGTACTCCTCCATAGCCTTCTCCATGACTGCTTTTGATCATGTTTCAGATCTGCTTTAGAACCTCAAATGACGTTCTTCCGGATGACATCAGTAGAATCACCCATGATCGTGATAAAAAGATGTATCTAGGTCCCACCGGGTGCCAAAAGAGGTGTTGACACAAAAAATGTCGAATCTGCGAACACCTCGGGCTTATACCAAAATCGATATCCAAGGTGTGGCCAGTCGATTTGACCATTAATCGACAAGGACGATAACAAGAACAACGATGAACGAGACGACGACGATGCCCCGGACATCAAGGCTTAGATTGCTCAAAACGCGGAACTCGCGAGGTTGACGGAGATCGTTAAATGCAGCCCCGTCGAACTTCGTAAGAACTCGTAATAAACTAAAACTAGTACATGAAACTAAATTTGCTGGAAAAGTAGAATGAAAATAATAGATGTATTTGATTGATTGTCTAGAAATTACGCAAGCCCTAGGTTAAAATTTTAAATACCCCGGGTAGGAGGAGTTGTACCAGACACACTTATACCTAAACAAAACCCCTTATTTTAAGGAAATAAACGACTCGTTCAAGAGTCAATTCAAACTATAAAAACAAATACTAGCATACAATCACTAGTT
This sequence comes from Microstegium vimineum, assembly GCA_022036555.1. Taxonomy (NCBI): domain Eukaryota; kingdom Viridiplantae; phylum Streptophyta; class Magnoliopsida; order Poales; family Poaceae; genus Microstegium; species Microstegium vimineum. Next base: position 26,792,703 of record CM039125.1, read on the forward strand.
CCATATACGTCTTTGTTACGATGACACCTTCCATCGGTAGATTTCCTTAATCTACAACATTCCTTTAACCCCAAACGTTAGCCTTCGCTGACGTCAGTCACGCCATATCTACATTCACCGGCATGCCTCCCTATCGACAACACCTTCATCGACAACTTTCCTATGGGCAAGCACCTTCTTTCTTCCTGACGCTCCTTTAATCACCTCTTCTATCGACAATCGACAGCAGTTTCTTGATGCCGATAAAGAACAACAACCATCCCTTCATCGATCAGCGCACTCAATCATATTGACACGTACCAAAAATGATGTAATATATATATATATAATATATATATATATATATATATATATATATATATTATATATATATATGTATGCTGCTCCAGCTATATATAGAGATGTACGCGAACAAACTATCATGTACCTTGAAAAAATATGCTGAAAAAGTATATGGCTAATAATAGAGCCCATCTATATTGTTACCATATCATTTAGAGCCAGCCTAGCCGAATCTCCCATCTCCCTCTCCCACAACTAATAAAAAGATTAAAGAGTGACATTTTTTGGTGCGACATTCTAACGTGAGGACCATGGTTCTGCCTCTTGCGATCCTCTACCCTCGCTCTACGGGTTTTCCTTGTGACTTCAAAAGGGAAAGGGAAAAAAAGATCGCAAAGAAGAAGAAAAGAATGGCTCCGCTCTTCCTCCACAAAACAAAAAGGAAACTCGCGTTGTCACGCATGAAAGCTCCTTCCTTAAAAAAAAGTAAATCGCATCCTCCAATCACGACTCCACGACCTCGCTGCAATGCTGATAATGTTTCGAAGGGGTTGCTTTCCATTGCATCGTAAGTGCCATTTGTAGGAAAAAAATCAATCACACGCACGAGAGAAAAGGGAAAAATAAACAATAAACAATCACGCTGAGAAAAAGGAAAAGCTCTGACGTTGTCCATCAAACAAGAACGACGGGCGCTCAGTTCCTCACCCGGCTTCCCCGGTCATCGACCTCACCCGCTCCCCTGACCCCCCTCGTCCTCGCCGTCGCACCCGCCCCGGTCTCGCGCTGTCCTCGCTGTTTTACGGGCGTTCCTCGCCGTCGCATGGCCTGCGCGTCCTCACCGTCGAGGGCAGTCCCCCGACGTTGTGCGGCCTGCGTCCCCTCGCCGTCGAGCGGGCCGTCGTGTCCTCGCTGTCGAGCGGCTCCCCGTCGTCGCCCTCACTTGACACGGTCTCGCGCCGGCCTGTGTCCTCGCCGTCAATCGGTCGGCATGGGTTTCTCCTCCGCACACCGCCTCCACTCCGTGCGATAGCCCCCGGCTGCATCCCCTGTGCAGCTTTCTAAATTCCCCACGCATTGCCCCCCGAGATCCACTCCGGCAGCTGCACGGGGAATCCGCTCCGGCCACCCTGTCACCCACCCCGTGAAGCAGGAGAGAGCGAGGCCGCGGTGGAGCCCTGCGTGCGTCAGAGCTCGTCACTCGGTAGTGCCCCTAAATCCTAGATCGGACCTTCGCCGCACCTCATCAGCGTCCCAAGTCGGAGGCAACTTCGGTAGCGTGAAGGACATGGCAAGGGCCGCGATGGAGCCCTCCATCGTACGGGGGATATCCTGGTTTTGCACTCATCCCTTTTTTATTTTTCCCCTCAGTTCTTGATTTCTAATCGGTCTAATTGGTTGGAACATGACACGATGTCAGAGTTTCGTTAATTTTTTACAACCTGATCATGTATCTGGCACACGTTTACTCAAGTGTGATGGTTCTCCTACTCAAGTGATTCCGCCCTCCATTTCTTAAACGCATTCATATTTAAATCGAATTATTGTTGCAGATATCTGTTGTACAAATGAGATTGTGATCCACAACAACAGGAAAGAAAATTTCCACCGGTTCCTATTAAATTACAAATGTGAAACTCATGAGAAATAAGAATGCTTCTAATTCATTCGACAGGCCATTACAAATGAAAATGATATAGTAAGCAAGGCATATTCAACTATATTTTCTTTTGTTTTGGTCAAACTAATGACTAGCGTGATTTAATTGGTGTTCTTAATTTTTACACTGCTGAAATATGAAAGATTGAAAGTATTTCCCCTTCATATCCCTGAGAGAGAGAGAGAGAGATTTTAAAAGCATCATGAGTTTAATAGACAATATGGTGATTGTATCTTTACTTAAATCGAAAATCTGGGTAATTTATTTTCACACAAAGAAAGAACATGCTTATGACCCTTGCCAGATTAAAATTTTTTCAGTAGTGGAACTTTGTCAAGTTGCTCCAAATAGTTTTAAAGAGCATGATAATTCTTTAGAGCAATCTGTAGACCTACACAGCAAGAGAGTGGTGTGATAGTAAGCACATGTAATTTTATATCGATGGTAATCATATGACCTAGCTAGCTGTGGTTAGTGTGGTTATTATATCACATTTATAAATTTGTATAATTTTCCCATCAGGGAAATATGGATTGAGTTCATTATAATTTTGTTTAGAAGATATGAACCCTTAAACATAAAGTCCTCTCTATAAGACTCTGATTCTTCATAATCAACATCGGGATGTTTTTTTTCTTTATCGCACACAACAGTTATTGGGGGTTTCAGCAAATATAACATACTAGTTGAATGTCGGTACGTTGCTACCGATAACTCATTTGTATTAAAAAGACAAGATCGCAAAGATAATAAACAATTTTTTCCATGAGAGTAGACATCATTGATTTGTGTAAATGTAAACGTGTTACATGCAATTGTTTACATTAGAATCAAACATGTACAAATGATTTTCCAGTAAAGTATGTAGTGTGTATCATCATTTGCATGTAGAGCCCATAAAAACATTTAAAAACCTAGAAATGGTAACAAGTATAGCGTTACACAAATAATATTATTAAAAACAATACAAATGGAACGAAAAATGCATTGTATTTGTGAAATGTTATATTATCTCGTCTATAGCGTTAGAACATTCTTAAATACAATATTCTTCGTGAAAGTTCCCGGCATCATTTGGGTCTTCTTATCCTTAACTTTTTTATTTGATGTATTTTTCTTGGCATTCTTTAAGCCTTTTTTCGTTGCCTTCTTTTTCCCCCTCCTCTTCCGCTGCCTTCACATCAGGAGGTAGGGCAAGGACCTTGATATTTGTTCTTGTTGTGGCTCTAGACATCGCAACATACAACTGTCCATGAGAGAACAACGGCACGGGCAGGTACACACCGACGTTTGGGGATAGTTTGGCCCTGGGACTTGTTGACCGTCATGGCAAAACTCACCTGATAAGAAACTGTTTTCTCTTAAATTGGAACGGAAACATCTCATCATCCGACGAACATAGCGGTATTCGAGGAAGGAATACCCCTTGCCAGCATGCTGCCCCACCACAATTTCCGCATCGATTGTATTTCTTCGGAATCCCCGCACCACTATTGGCACAAATTATGACCATCTTTTACATAGCTAAAATGGTGCCACTAATCCAAGGATCAAGGATAAAACAAACACATCATGAGCATATCTTTATCAAATAACTAGTTCCACATGTCATGAGTGTTTGAGTGCGGGAATGAACAAATGGAGCAAAGGAGAGCCATAATGGGACCACCATGCTCTCTCCTCTCGACCATGATCCAAGAGAGGCACTCTAGAGTAGAATCCATCCATTGGATCACTCTGTGTTTCCTCTCAACGCTCACAAGCGAAGCACGTGGATCCATGGACCCACACCAAGGAGATAAACATGACAAAATACCTCAGGACCAACATCCAACACCCATGACAAATGGGACCAGCACCAGGAAGCAGAGGAGGACCAGAACCCCCAAGGGGGATTCGGCCGAACCTCAAGAAGGCCCAAAGGGGTCCCACTCAGTCCCTGACTGGTGGGACCCCATCCAAGGAGGCAGGGGAGGGCCCACTGGCCATAGGGGCATTTGGCCGAATGCCCCCTAAGTCGTTGTGCTCCCTCCAACCGCCATAACTTCTCCCCACAATGTTGGATCACAACCATCCATGCCTTGGTCGGTTGGATCTAAGGGTGGAGAATGGAAGGCCCTGGATCGCTGACATGGCGCCGGAGTAGCCCCTACTCCACCTCCTGCTATAAATAGAGGGTCACACCCCCCTCTCTAATCATGAAGAAGAAGCCTACAAGCTCTATTCCTTAGATTGTTTTAGGAGTTAGTCTAGAGTGGGAGTTAGAGTTGAGTCGAGTTTGTGCTCGGAATTTCCGGAGTTGTCTTCTGGAGAGTCTGGTATAGCTCTTGTATCTTTCCTTCTTTGTAAGACTTTATATTATTCAATATATATCTTTCTCTTTACTTTACTTAGTATTTACTTTGAGCATTTCTATACTAGATATTTGCTCTTTAATAGCCTTCACACCCATAGTCTGTGATCCTTGTGACCTTTCCTGTATGCGATCATTGCCTGTCATAGGGTACTTTGGTTATTGATCATAGTCAAAGTAGTAAGTTGTGTGTAAGCGTGGTGCTTATACATCATCTTATCCTTGGTTATCGCTTGCTGCACGGATTGTTTGTGGTAGCTAGTAAGAGGTGACAGCCTTGTCTAGTCTCTGTATTCCACCACGTTTTATAGGCAAGTTCTTAAAAGGTAAGGCCCCCGTAAGAAGAGGGCGCGGTCCGGTAGGAGTTTTTCCTCCTACTGATCTATCCCCTCGCCTAGCATACTTGTATTGAGGAGACAAACTATAGTGTCTAGACTAGTTATCTAGCTAATATATTGAAGTAGAGAGAAGTACATAGGAGTCCCTGTTCTCTTCTCGTTGTCCTCCCACCTAGCTAGTCTCTGAGGTCCGTTCTAAGTATCCTTTACCATAGATTCTTCATTCAAACCCCTTCCATCATTTTTTCATTTACCCCCCTAACATTTACAAGGTTGGGGTCTCTCTAATCTCTCCTAATACATTTCTAGCCATTTTCCCTTTGGTAATATAATTACAAACCCCCTCAATACCCTTGGTAATCAAAGGGGTAAAATCTTGCCTTGGATTTACCCTATCATAAGAAAACCAACAAGCATTTTCCCGTTCCGGAAAGAAACCAAGAAATTTTAATTAATAATCCAAATTCCGTTAACTTATTATCAATTATCATGGGGGCTTCCCCCTTTCTGTTCTTCCTTTCTTGGAACAACAGTGTAGACTTTTTCCAACCGGGAAACATCTCGAAGATCCGAGCACTGTAAAGGAATAGACGTATAAAGTTCCCCCTCAATTCCTCTCGAACCAGGATCCGTTCAAGGAAAGGGAGCCTACACCCCCAAATCAAAAAACTAGGCCCGGAAGGGACTCTACTTCCAGCTCCGAACTACCCACTACTCATCCCATCAATTTCGAGATCCCACTTCACTAACCCCCCTTTGATCCACATGGTGTAGGCCAACCTTTTGGGAAACCCAAGGATGCAATGCTCATCCCACACCTTCGGGATTTGTGGCACATTCACATCAAGGGGGGGGCCTACCCATTCGCCTTTCTCTTTTTCCATTCTCACATTGGGAAAAGGGAAGCAAGGGTTCAACGCCCACAAAGAAGAGGCCATACTGGGAGATTGGTAAACTTTCTAAAGAAGTTTTCCCAACGGCAAAACATGCCTTCGCGGGAAATCTCAACTTTTCAAAACAATCTGACGGGGCAATTCCCCGAAGCATGGAACGTCCCAGGAGTACGTTCGTGCCTGTCCTCATCATGATAACGACGGGGCTCCGATCAAGGTTTCTACCCCGGGCTAACTAGCATGCCCAGTCACCTTGAGCTGCCCCGCTGAGGGGCATTCCTCCAACACAATGGGGAATCCCAAGACCTCATCGAAAAATGGTGAAAACCAAAGGGAGGGGTGACGAACGCCCCAGCCAAAGGGGCGGGGTATGCAACCGTAAATGAGGTGGACATGCTCTCCGCCAAGATGGATCCTTGATGAAGAAGATAGAAGAAGGTTTTCCCAAAAAGGAACGAGAGGCCATTTCCCATCCCGCCGCACAACATTTAAGCCCCCCCATGGGGGGAGGTGTGCGAGGAAATGATCACTCGGGCAAAATTGCCCCGGGCTTCGAAGGGGTGGAATTCATCACAACAACAGCAACAGTAAAAACAACAACCAACGGACCCCCCAACAAAAGGCTTGAAAATTTACGCCCCTTCTACCAAGTAATGGAGTAAGGGAATTACAATAATTACAAATTCTTAAAAAAACCAACCTCTTAAAAAATTTGTTTTTGGCAAAACTAAAAAATTATGATGGAATAAAAAAAATATTGCCACTGATAAATTCTTGAAACCCTTTGGGGAGAAAATGGGGTAGCTTTTTCAACTGCCATAAAAATCAAGATTAATAAAACTAAAACCCAACTACTCAATTTCAGAAGCTTGCCCCCTTGGGAACAAGGTAAAATTCCTAAAAACCGAAATTCAATTGACATTAAACATGGTTAACTTGAGGGTTTTGGTAAGCCCCCACTTTGCTCCCATTGGGGCTATCTTCCGATCCCCCCTTCATCGTAAAAGGGGAAAATCCAGGCCTCCCAACATCAAGGGTCAAACGACAACAAACATTCCACACCGCCTTCTGGATCTCGGGCGGGGGTCAACATCAGTCCAAGGGAACTATGATAAACTGTTAGGAGGACCTTTGGTCCCCCATGTTTCGCTTCGATGGCAATCAAACAATACGGTTTGAGGGGTCGCAAGGGATATCTTGGTGAACATCCCAAATGAGTACATCCCCCCCCTTCATCATCCTGGGCATGGGGGCTAACACGGAATCCCTTCATTTTGGGGAAACCTTTCCTCAACCCCCACCAACGCGTCATCTACTTGGACGGGCCCCAAATTCCTCCAAAATTCCAATCAAAGGGGAAAAAGTTTTCAAAAGGTTATAAGTTTAACAAAAAGGCAAAAAACACAACCACCAAAAAGAAATTTCAAGCTCTGCGGAAGAAAAGCAAATCCAAAGTTTAAAGATCGAAGAACTCAAGAAAAATGAACCCCCAATCCAAGGAAAAGGCCCCTGGAAAACAAAAGAGGTGCACACATCAAAAAATCTCCTCCTCCGGAACATCAAGTGAAACCCAAGGAATAAACCAAGAAGGAGGGGTCCCACCTCCGGGGATTTAAAATAAAGGGACCCTTTTCGCCGAAAGGTAAATTGGTAGTTATCTTTTATTTTCCTTTTCTTAAATTATTCAAACCACTAATTTCTTTCTATTTAAAAATTTCAGAAAACAAATTTAGATTAAATAAAACTTGATAATTATTTTTGGGCACTAAAACTTGACAAAAATTAGGGACATGGGGGGTTCCCGAACCCCCTTTATGTACCCAAATTTTGGGGTTTTTTTAAAATTTAAAAGGATCTTTTTAAACCTTTATAAAAAAAAAAAAAAAATAACCCACTGGGGGTTTGGCGAAGGCCCTAGAAACCCCACTTAAACCCTCTCTTCCTCTCCCCCCATCATTTGTCCAAGAAATTTTCCAGATTTGAGAGGGGGCTTTTCAAAATAAATTTCTTGCTTTGGGAAAACCTCTTTTTTGTCTTGTCATTTTTTTAAAGTAAATCAACATTTTAAACAGGGCATATCCTTGTCTCCCACTACCCCTTTGGGGCCAAAGTGGGGAACCCTGACATCCATCACTTTCTTTTTGGGTCATGTTTTTGAAAAAGAAAACGCATCAATCACTTTCAATCAAAGCACACATACCTTTGTCCCCCACTACTCTTTTTTTTAAAAGGGGGAAAATCTTACTACTTTACTCAGCTTTTGATAAACATCAAAAAATAAAAAAACATCTTTCACCTTTCACCAAGCACTAAAAAAGCATGAGGGGAATCTCTACTTTTAAGGGTGGTCGCCATTTTGGGGCACCTCCTTCTCCCTCTTTTGTTTTGTGTAAGGCATCCCCTAGACATGTGATCATGGCACCCAAGGGGGGGGGGGGTCGACCACTCCGTGGCCCCCCCTTTGGGTGCCATTTCCTTCCCCTAAAAAAACCACATGCAAGGAAGCTTCTTTCCTCACCCCTCCACAAGAATTCAGTTCTATTTTCAACCTCCCCTTTGTCTTCCTCTCTCCTCTCTACATTCAAGAGAAGTTCTTAGCTCTCAAAGAGAAGTAGGGGTTTGCTCCCCCGCAAATCCACAAGAAGATCTCGGTCTTCATCAAGCTTCTCTTAGCTCAATTTTCTCCCCAAAAAAGGCGCCGAACTCATCCTGACGAGCCTGACCCTGAGCCTGACAGCCAACTGCTAGCGGTGAGTCCCTACATCCTCTGCCTGCTCCTTGCTCCTCTGCCTGTCAAACCCGGCTCCTGCTGCAGTTGGTCAGAAGAGAGAGGAGGGTAGCCTCGGGGGTGCCTGATTTGAAACCTGACCCCACTGGCCTCATGGTCATGAACCGGGGTGCGTACTCGGGAATCGCCCCTGTAGTCCTCATCTGAGCTGCTAAAAGGGAATATCATCAACATAAGCATCATCGGCAACAACATCAATCTGAGCGTCGTTCTCTACAAGCTCTTCATCTGCCAGAACGGGGGTGACTGTCCCCGGGTTGTCCTGCTGGCTCGGGGGGTACACCTGCCCTGTCTGGTGTAGGGCCCAACGCCCCAGAAGGGCCTCTGCCACTATGCTCACCCCAAATAACTCATGTTATACCAGGAAAAACCCGGGGCAAGCGGGGGAAGTGATAAAAATGACTATAGAATCTCCAAAGAGCAACCATCAATAAGAAATCCAATGTGCTACTGAAGCTGCCAAAAGCCTCTGAATCCAAGCTATGATGTCCCCATCTCACTAACGATCAAATCCTAAGTCAAACTTTTCTTTTCCCACAAATGTGCCAAGACCACAACTGTAGGGGGGGGATAGTCTCCCCGAGCCCAACTGGGGGGATTTTGGTGCGCCTAAGTACCCTTGTTCAGGATCCGGGCAGTCGCCGTGAGGGCACGTGTGCCTCGACGGGGCCCTTCTCCGAAAAGGCTCTTTTGAAAACAAGGCCCACACCCCCAAAACCCCTGAGGGAACCCTCCCTATGAGGGCAACGAGGTTCTCCTGGTCACCGTAAAAAAAAAGGTGTAATCCGGTCCGAAGCCTCCAGGTGAAAGATCTCACGGAAACCAGGTTGCGTAGATCCCCGTGGGCGCGACCTTTGAAAGTAAAAATGTAGGAACACGGGGGTCCCGGGGGAACCCACAAAGAACATAGAACTGTCCCCGACTCAATCCTCCTGACAGTTTTCCCAAACCCTAAAAACCCAAACAAACTTGTCAACCACCTAGGGACTCAAGGTGCTCACTATATCCGGAGCCCTACCTCTATATCGACTGCAGGGGGGAAAAAAAATCTTTTTGTGCCCGTAAACGGTGCACGTGTCCCCAAAAGTAGGGCCCGTATAAGTCCTCGTGCACAGTCATGTATAAATTGGGACCGGCACGAGGGTCCCTTTCTGTGCTGGAAACCAAGTCTGAAAGCAGCAAATCGCATATCCTAATTTGCTTGGGTGACATTCCTTAACATTGTATCTCACTGGATCTAGCACCGAGGGCTCGGCGGAGGTCTGTCATTACCCGGGTCCATTGGGGCCCAGGAGAGGCGACGAACCACAGTGCGTGTCACTCATCTGGATATCAGCTCCTGTACGGAAGAATCCCCCGAAGGGTCTACCTGCTCAGCCTCTACTCCCTCTGGACCCGGGGACTCAACCTCTGCCTCTTCCTAGAGGGGGACTCACGACACGCCCACGGCGAGGAGAGATCCTAAAACCCAACGAAAAACCGTCCGCCCTGCTGGGCCAATCTCGGTTTGCCCTACCCGCTGAAAGAGCTACCACGGAGTCGGGACCCAAATCAGCTACCCTTTCTCTTCTTCGAAAGAAGTTTCTTCTTGCCCTTTCCTGGTTGGTGGGGGGAAACCCCCGGTGGAGGTGGGGGGGCACCACCACTCCCCGGGAGGGGGGCCCGAATTCTTCATGCGTACCATTGCGGGGGACTGAAAAAGTACTATCAACTCCCTAAAAAAAATCCCAAGAACCAACTACCACTGATCAAATCACTACACACTGCCAACCCAAACTCAAATAAGGGGTGGCCCCGACAGCCCTGGACGACACTCTCGGGGGTTTTCCTCTTTCCTTACTCGGGGGTTTTTGCCTCGATTTTTACTGCCACTGATAAACAAACCACGCACGATAGATAGAGGGGGATATAAACCCAAAATAAGCATAAAAACTAGAGAAAGTGAATCTAAAGTGGAAGCATGAATAAATAAGTATGGAGTTGTAATCTCCCCCCATTTTCTTCCCTCAACCACCTAACTGGGTAAACCAAAAGAAGAGAGAAAAGACCTGGGGCAAGAGCTCAACACAGTCCGAAACCCCTAAAAATTTTAAAGGGAAGGAAATTAGGCTGGAAAGGGAATGAATCAAGGTTTTGGGAAGACAACACCGGGGGGAGGGGTTAGGTAGGGCACAAGATCACCTTAAATTAAAAAGGTGAAGAAACAGAGAGGGGCCCTTTGGGGGATAAACCCAAAAAAGGGCCCCCGGCTCTGCTTGGCTAAAAACGCGCGAAACAGAGGGGGGGCCCGAGGGGACAAGCAGGCGAGGGGCGACCAAGAAACTAAACCGCCGGGGGCCCGGAAAGTTTCCGGTGAAGGGCGGCTCTGGTGAGGAGGAGCAAAGGCGCGAGCACGAGCACGGCGGCAGAAAGCGGATTTAGAAACAGGGGCGTACGGACAAAACTGAGGAACCGACCGGGGAAGAAGAGATTTTTGAAATTATTTTGCGCTCTGCAATTTTTTGCATGGTGCTCCGTCGGGCCCACCATGCTAGGTCGAGCGTACGACGTTTTATGCATAAGGGCCCAAGAGCTCCAGTTGATAAACGGACGCGTCCGGCGCCAACGCGACGAACGCTGTGAAGCATCCGACGCTCGAACAGAAAAAGGACCAGAGACTCCTAGAACGCGTCTGACGCCCTGCGAGGGATGCTAGCAACCCGTCCGATCCCCCCTTTAATGAGCGACATTAACTTCGGAGGACGCAACAAAAGCGAGGATTTTCGCCGACGCCGTCGGCAGCGTCCGACGCCTTTTAAAAAAATTTTCAAATCTGATTTTTGCGCTTTCCCCAACCAATTCCAATCCAAATAAAGACCCAAATAACACTTTTTTGGACTTGATATGAAACCATTACTCAAACTCTCATTTGCAAGTTTTTTGGGCCATAGGTTTAATTTTAATTTTTGGGGCCGAAATTATTCGAATGGAAATTTGGGCAAGGAGACATCATAGGGCCCACAAGAGGGGTATAGAAGGCCTTGAGTTTTGGAATGCTTCCCCTAAGGGGACGAACACAAGGATGCTCAAACTTAAAAACCCAAAAGGGGAAGGAAAACAACACATGCATATTTCAATGCATTACAAGAATTTGAAACTATTCTTGCAATTTAAACCCTGATTGGACTTCCCTTTTACACTTTTAAGGAAAAGGGTTTTTTCAACCATGTTAGCCAAGCCTATGTGCATTACAATTTAAACATGATTATAAATTCCATGATGCAAGGTTGGGTTTACACAAGATCATATTTTAGTGAAGTTTGAGTGATCAAGCACATTCAACTCCCCTTCTTTTAAAAACCCCCCCAAAAAGGGTTTCTTCATCGGTTGGGGTTTTGTGAAGAATCTGCCAAATTTATTTTCCTAGAAACTCCCACTAGTGTAAAACTTTCCTAGCCACATGATCTTTTAAAAATGATGACGGGGTAAACAAAGTGCTTGGGGCGAGAGTGTTTTAACCGGGTTGTTAGCAAGCCCTTTTCACGCTTTCATTATCACACAAGAGTGGACCAGCTTTAAAACCATGCCGTAATCAAGTATTTTGGGGCTTTTATAAATTTGTGCACAACTTTTTCCCATGGTATGTATTCCGCCTCGGCGGTGGACAATGCCACACCATTTTTTTCCCTTAAAGGGGGAAGAAACAAGTATCTTTCCTACAAATGGGAACCACCGGAGGTACTCTTCCTATCAACCTTTCACCCGGCAAAATCCGAATCGGGGAAAACCACAAAGTAGGAAGGGAGCTCCTTGGGGATACCAAAGGCCAAACTAGGGGTTGGGCCCATGACCAAGGGTTCTTTTAACCACACTTAGATCGACTCCTTAGGGGGGTTTTCTTGAAACCTACACACATACACCACTAAACATGATATCCGTCCTAGAAAACGGGGGGTAGAGGAAAAAAACCGATTACGAGCGATAAAGAGTTTGGTCGATCGGGGGCCTCCCTCATCAAGGTCCCAAAAGCCCAATAGGCATTTGGGGTCTTGATTGTCTTGCAATCCTCGAACACATGGGGGATAAGTACCCATGTATTTTAGTTTTGTGATGAGTGATTTCCCAACACTTGAGGGGTTCTTTTTGGAGTGGCTTCCCTTCAACCTTTGCGAAACAAAGGGCATGCTATGGGCTTGTGGTGTCGGGTGCTATCCCTAGGGCCCAGTGGTCAATGGTGTGGAAAGGTCGGTAGGGGTTTGTCGGGCCGATAGACTGAGAGCGGTGAAGGGGGGAAAGCGGGGGCTGGGACTGAGGGACCATGGGCCCAAAGGACTACGGGGGGCTATATTTGGGCAAAAAGGCGAGTGCGAGAAACAGGGGGTAGACCGAGTCAACCGAATCAATAGGTGGCCCGCGCAGGTCAGAAAAAGGCTAAAGGGGACCCCGGAGTCCGCCCAAAGGCAAGGACGCGGGGCCGTGTCGAGGGGGTTTGGGGGTTTGGGCCGAAAAACCACCGGGGGAGGGTTTCCGATTTTGGGGCCTAAAAACTGGGGGTTCGGTAGTTGAGCCAAAGCTACCGGGGGTGGGTTTGGGGGTTTTGGGGCCCCAAAAACCAGGGGGAGCTTCCGAGGAAGCGGTGATGGCACTGGGGGAATCCGGGGGGTTGCGTCGAGGTGACGGCAACCCCTGGCAAGAAGGGGGGCCATCCATTCAAACGGGGTGGCTGCGAGTTACCGACTTTGATTACAATGCTTAGGCTGGTAATTCGGTCTTGAAACTAAGGGGGCCTTTGGGGAAAAATATCCAAAGCCCTTTAAGTAGGGGGTGAAGGGTATCCCTCATCCCCCTCTTGAACCCTATCTTTTGAAACCTACACTCACTCTCCCCTAGTTTATCTCTATATTCATGAGGTCCCTAGTGTAAATTTGCACTTTTTTTTTAAGGGGGAAATTTCAAGGTTTTTACCTCCATAAAGCAGGTTATTTTAAATTTTCGGTTTGTGTCTCCGATTGTCTTGGATTTGGGGTTCTTGCTCTTTTTCCCCCTTTTTTCCCGAAATTGTTCATGGCTTAAAATTTTTTTGGGCTACGGGCCGTTTCAATCGATTCCTTTTTAAATTCATTTTGTGCGGGGAAACGGAGAAGAATGTTTGCACTAAAGGGTTTCCCTTTTTCCTCACAGCACATAGACCCGGGTGATTTGAATTTTCGTGTTGGGGGTTCTTGACACTTTTCCCAAAATTTCTTTTACCCCCACCAATTCGACCAAATTAAAACCCCCCTTTTGACTCTTAGAGTTAGCTCACCAATAGTCCCTGGGATCATCCCCCACAAAATCTTTTTTCTTTTTGGTAAAGATATGGTAGATTTTTTTGGGAAGTTTTGGAAAAAGGGGATTAAAAAATCCCCCGGGTTTTTCTCCTCGTCCGAACACCTTGGACGGTCGGGGGGCCAAACCCGGGGAGGGGCCGGGCCTCGGGGCTGGGGCAAAGCCTCCCTGCCGCGGCTGACTCAGGCACCGCGGACTGCCGGGCCCAGCCCTGTAGCCCGAGAAAGAAGTGACAGAAATGTTGTGTTTCCGTTTTTACACGGCGGACATCCGGCCCATCAGCCGGACATCCGAGACTCGAGCGGGGAAGAAAAAAAAAATTTGGGTTTTTTTTCTGTCTTTGGCTACGGACGGGCCCACTTTTTGCCGGACGGGCCGGGTGGGGTTTTGTTCTGTGCGGCGGACAGTCCGGGACTAAGCCGGAAAAGCCGCGACTTGTCTGTCTTTATTGTTTTGCCTTGGGGGTTCGAGGAAATTTTGTCAAGGTTTTCTGACCGCCCCAAACTGCACCTTTGGGACCTCCCCCTAAGGGGTCCCCCTTTACCGTTAGGTCGTGTGTGCAGTCGAAGTTTTCGAAGTTGCTTTTGGGCTGAATTTTTTTGGGGCAAGGGTCAAGCAATAGAATTTCCCCAAAGGAATTTTTATTTGGCTCCCTTCACCCCCCCCCCTTTGTCTCCCTTCTGGCGGGCCATCCTTCAATTGGGACAGAGCTGGGTTTAAGGGTCAATTTCCCCCTTACACGGTTTTTTGATCCCGAAGGCGACATGGGCGAGGTTTTTGGCAAACCCCCCGTTTTTCGATGGGAAAAAACTTCTCCTACTGGAAAAGGGGGGGTGTCCGCCTATCTACAAGGGGTTTTTATTCGAACATAAAGGGAGTTTTTTGAGAATGAGGGGTATCGGGGTTTTTGCGGTTTGTGTTGACCAAATCCAAAGTTCTCAAAACAACGCAAACAGTCGAGCACGGGTATCCCCTCGAGTTTTTCACTTCCTGAGTTTGAGCAAGTCTCGAACCTCACTACGGCGCGAGAGATCTGGGAAACACTCTTGAGATATCATGAGGGCAATCCCCAATCAAGTCCAGACTCTTCGACACTACCGAGGAGTACGAGAACTTTGTTCAGGGTTGGGGCCGGGCGAATCTGTTACGGGGTTTCACCCCCGCTTCCAATCTATCCCAACAAGAGTGTGCTAATCGACCAACTTTCCTTATGATGATCATGAAAATGGGTACAACTTTTAAAATGCTCTTGATCGGAAGGTGTGGGGGAATGAAGGTGGCTGCCCTTCAGGAGTAATCGGGCTATATCCCGGACCCGGGGCAGCTGTTTAGCAACTCAATCCTCGGAGATTGACTAAACCCGACCCAGGCCAAGCTTGAAAACCTGTCGAAACCCCCTATATGTTGGGTTTTTGGCCCCTGGTACGGCTTTTTTCCCCCTCTGACCCTTCACACTCTTTTTTCGCTTTGTCTTTGATTTCTGGGACAGAGGATCAAAGGGGACTCTTGGAATGATGAGCTTTGGGTTTGGTCATCACCAAATTCCACGGGTTTTAAAACAACCGTTTTTAAACCTCGGGGTGGTGGCTTTAGCCAAGGGGGGCTACTATTGCGGGGATGAGGATCACTTCATCGCAAAATGCCCCAAGAAAGGTTTCGAGTGACTTCACCAAGGGGCAAGGACAAGCGCGAGCACCACTTCGAGGACAAGCACGCCCAAGGGGGGCTACCACCGAAGGGCCTCCCAAAAAACGTGAAACGACAAAGGGGAAGGCCAACAACCGAGCCTTTCCCCGCCTCCCCCCAGCGACATCGATGCCTCCTCCACGGGGGTACATCTTCAAGCGATGATATCAAAGGGAAAGGTTTAGGACAACCAACGGGCCCAGGGTTTCCCACGTTGACGCCAAGCACGGGGGCTTTTGCACCATGGCCCATTGGGAAAAAAGGCAAGGGCGGAAAGCGCAAGGAAGGCCCCGACTACAAAATGACTCCCAAAACAAAACCCCAGGTATCACCCACCGTCGAGGCCCTCTCTCTCCCAGATTGGTCTCTAAACGACACCTTTAGATCAAGATGCCCTTGGGTCAAGGTCCCTTGTGAGGGAACGACTTTAAGGGGAAGACCAGCCCTTTCAGAGCTAGATTTTGCTAAAGGCGCAGGGTGGACCGAGGGAAAGGGGTGAGCTTGCCCATTTCCAGCGATCTTTCCTCTCCAAACAAGAGGGCGCTCTACGAGGGGGTTTAGGAGCTGAAGGCTAGGCCTAGTTTACGGGCTGCTCGCGGGCTTCGTTCGGGCTGGCAAGAGAGAGCAGTTTATTGACTAAGAAAGTCAGCTCAGATAGCACTAGAGAGCGGATCACGGGGGCTTTGGGAGTTTGAATCACGCGTGCAGACATGACAAATGCTACCGGGGAAAAAACATCCCCGGGTCCACTGAGCGGGTGTCTTCCCCGAGAACCGCATTTGGGATGAGCTTACCCAAAGAAAAAGGGCTAGCCAGGGGGGAAAAAGGCTTTGCTATAGGTGGGAAGGGACGATAGCATTTCGATAAGATCGGGAGTGCAGTGGTCGAGCAAGATTAAAATCCCCAAAAAAACCCCAAAGTTTACCAATCACTCCACCAAAACCACCAACCCCTCTAGTTCCGTGAAATGGTGTGTTTTGAAGACCACCCAAAACCACCCACAAAAAGCATTTGGGGATTGCCAAACCGAACCATTTCGCAACCCATTGACACAACCCTCCATCGAATTTCTTGAGCACATCTTTGGGTGTACTTCTTTTGAGATATAAGGTCCCTCCCTCAATTGTTCACTTGGAAAAAAAGGGAAAAGGTTAGCCGCCAATCATGACACCTCAAACCCTTGGACATCAATGCACCAAACCTTGCTAGATCTTGGTTTTTGGACTCAAAAATAAGTCATCGACATACATTTCAAACAAAGATCTCTCCACTAGCACCTGGTGAATATGGGGGATCCACTTTCTGATCTTGAAACCCTTCTTGATAGGAAGTCCCTTAGCCTCTCATCCCAAGCTCTTAGCTTGCTTCCTCCATGGGTGTTTTGAAAAACCATACACATATTGGGACAATTTGGGGTTTTAAAACCCCGGGGAGGTTGGAAAAAAAAAACAAGTTCATTAATAAAACCTTTTAAAAAAAGGGCACTTTTTACATCCATTAAATAGTTCATTTTGTGATGTAAAAGCATACCAAAAGGATCAAAAGGTTTCTAGTCTTGCAACCTGCAAAGGGCTCCCCCCAAAACCAAACCTTCAACTTGGGGGAAACCCCCTTTCCACCAAACTTTCCCCGTCCTCAAACCACGCCTTAATCATCTTTTTTTATTCCCAAACACCCACTTGGGCCAAGATTCTTGCTCCTTTGGGCTTTCTACTAGTGTACACCTTCGTTCAGGGGGAAGTTTTCAACTCTTTAGCGGCTTCACCCAATCCCAATCTGCAAGCATCCCCACACAAGAAGGCCAACAAAGGAAACAAAAATGATGCTCAACATAAGAAGCAAATCAAACGAGTTGGGTTTTTTTCCCCCCTTGATGGGCTCCCCAGATAAGTCCCTTTTGGGGAACTTGAAGCAAGGGTTTGATCTTCTATCAACACTTGGGGAGGGGGTTTTGGGGGTCAAAATCACTAGCTTAGCCTCGCTTGTATTTAGGAGAAGGGATCTTCTTGTGCTTCCCCAACTTGTTCTTCATCAACTTGAGGGGTGAGGGAGTGGACTAGCATCATCTTTACCACTTCCACCTAGTGGGGTTATTGCACCAAAACCATATTCTTTAAGCCCCCCTAAGGGGTTTTCACCTACTCATCAAGATTCCATGCCTTTTTGAAGCCATTTTTTCATCAAAGCCAATCAATTTTCTCAAATACCGGGGGCTTTGTTAAAAACTTGAATCCTTGGATCTAAAAAAAAACCCAAAGAAACCCAAGTCCTCCCTTTGGGGAACTTGCCCAAGTGTTGACGCTTCTTGTAGATGTCACTTTCCATCCAAACACTAGGAAGAAAGATATATCCTTCTTTTTATTCAGAGCTCAAGGGGGGCTTCTTGAGAATCTTTTGGGTAAAGACCATTGACCACAAGCATCGTTGTTGATTGCTTTGCCCAAAACTTCTCTGGGGTTCTATCATCAAGCATTGACTTTCAAATGATAATGTTCGTTCTTTCCTCTCTACTACACCATTTTGTTTTTAGGGAATAGGGGCGGACACCTCAGCTTATCCCAATTTCATCCAAAGTCTTCAATTTTTTGTTCACAAATTTGGCCCCTTTGTCCTTCTTATTTTCTGACTTCACACAAAACCTTTTTGGGGTCTATTTGCAAACTTCTGAAATAATTGAGCCCCCGCTTGAAAAAGAAAACCCAAGTTACCTAGGGGAAAACATCAACTACCAAAAAGAAAAATAATTGCCCCCAAAGGTTTCATAGTTGGGTCCAAAAAGCCGTGAAGCCTAGTACCCTTGGGGTTTGACAGAAGGCTTTAGGTTTTTTTGCCACTTTCTCCCGGGTTTGACATGCACTACAAAATTTTATCCTCTCAAACACCATTTCACACCCAACCAACTCCTTTTTGACAAGTTTCTTAAAAATTGACATCCCCATACTAATTTTCTAGCCAAAGCCAACCCAAAGAACTTTTGGGAAAATAACAGTTGCAATTCGACTTCTTTTGGGGGAAACCCACAAGATGGGTTTTGTCCCCGGAACCCTTTTGAATATCATTGATGAATCCAACTTGCACAATCACCTGGGTTTTGGAGGAAAACAATAACCGTCACAAATTGCCCCCCGGAAGCAATTGAAGCTTAGAGTTTAAAAACTACAAGACATTTGATATTGTTTGATCAGGGGAGAGCCACTTTGCCAAGACATTTACTTTATTTTTTTAATTTTCCCCCAAAATTTAATCGCTTCCCCTTCACAATTTTCATAAAGTGGGGTTTTAACATCCATCACCGGCAAAAATTTTGATGCAAACCACTATCAATACCCAAGATTTCCACCGGCTTGTACACCTCACACAACAATTTGGGATTAACTTGTTTTTTTTGGAACCCACATTTGGCGAGGCCCATACCCTTTTCCCCCAACCCCTTTTACAACCCATACTTTTTGGGCTTGTTTTTCTTCTTGGGGCCAGAAACAAAACTGGGGCTCCCCTTGGAGCCTTTTTAAAAAGAAGTTGCATCATGAAAAAAGGGCCTTTTTGTTTGGGGAAGGGTTTTTGGGGGGGAGTCTTGCAATCAACAAAATGACCACTGTCCACACTAAAAGCATCTTCTGGGCTTGCTTTGCTGCTCATATTCACTCACCCTTTGTTCTTGTAGAAATTTCTTTCTTCAAATTTTGCCTCCTTCATGATTTGGGTTCTCCTTGAACCCAATACCGGTTTTGCGGTCTTCATATGGGTTTTCACAAAGCTCACTTGAATTTTGCCCTTGTGAACTTCTCCTTTTCCACTTAAGCTTTTTTTCTCAACTTTGAGCTTAGCATTTTCTTCTTTGGGGGATTTGATCAAGTGATTGCATCATTGCACTGTTTGGCTACTTTAGTGAAGGGCTTTTTGCCTTGGGTTGATTAGCCTTCCCTTTGATTTTGAGTTCTCTTCCTCATTTCACATAGTCACATATTTTGGGCCTCAAAAACCCTCTTGCCCTTTCACTTAGTTTTTGCTCACACAACTTCATAAAGCAACCCTCACAAAAAAGTAGCTAAGACATTTAAACCCCGGGTTAATACAACAGTGTAGAAAAGATCATTTGTGACAAATTTTAAGCTACCAAAGTGTGCCATTTTATTTCTAACTTGCAAGGTGTTTGGGTTTAGGAAAAAGAAAATAACTATTACTGCAGGACCCAGCCGATACAACTTTTGGTTGGCTCGGGGCATTTTAGAGCGCGCAATCAATAACGTCCTATTCATCGCTAATACCGCCCCCCCCCAACCTTTTCGGGTTTCCCCCGCCACATGCCGTTCGACCGCGGGACTCCGCCGGGGGTTTCCCCCTGCGGCAACACAAAACCCCCAAATCCTTGCCCGGGATCTCGAACCTCCTTCCTCTCCATCAACGCTCCCGAGGTTCCATAGAAGGTCTGTTTTCTCTCCGGGTAACATCCCGTAAACTCCTTCTCTAATGATCCTTGGGGAAATCCTGCGGCTGGACCTCTCTTTTTCCCCTGACCTTTGCTTTTTTTGAATTCTCCTCGTAATCTCCTTCCCATGGAAGGGAAGGAAAAGATATGATAACATTTCTGAGGCTAACCAAACAAAGCGAGGGATTGTTTTCGGGGACAAACGTTAACCGATTTTGTTTCCATTGCATTACCATTCACGAACCAAACACCTATTGGGTTTTAGCATCTTTTTGCAAGTTGTACTTTATGAGCCGTGTTACCTCTCAAGCTTATAATGTTTCTCATTACTGCTTAGTGAGGGTTTGGGGCCCCCTATGCAGATTGAGAGATTTATTCCACTTAAAAACATCATTACACAAAAAGTCATAAAGTTTTTCATGCAAGATCATTTGCTTCTCAGGTTTCACTTTATTTTTAACTTTCCCAATGACTTTGGGTATTTTTCAAATTTCAAATTTGCTCTCATAGAAAGGGGTCTCAACTCATCACACTACATCATAAGTACCTCATTACATCTTCTACCCTTTTTTACCTTCTTGTCACTTTTAGCCATAAGACATAAGGTGTAAAATAAAGATCCAATTACCAAAGCGGCCCTTTCTCATTTTCACTCTCTCACCGGAGATCACGTATTTTAAATGTCTGAGCCAATCCCCCAAACCAATATGGGTTTTTGCCACCCTTTCTTCTGTGGAATTGAATTTTCTTCTTCTTCGAAGGCTTTTCTCCTTTCTTCCCCATCACTTGACCATCAATTGCCCTTGTTTGTCTAAATTTGTTGTTAATTTCTTGTTCTTGTACTTTCTTCTTCTTTTTCGGGCAATATGACCAAGGTCCAACTTCCACAATTGTACAATCCTCTTGGAGAGGGTTTTTTGAAGGCTTGTAAAAAATTTTTCTTCTTAGAGTCAAACTTGCCCCTTTCGTTTACCTTTTCACACTTTGTTGCTTTTTCCCATGGGGGAAAGGGGTTGTCATCATCCTCTCATCATTGCACTCTCAACACAATTGCTTCTTGCACTTCTCCGGGGAGATGCCTTAAGCCAAGTCCTTTTTCTCCCCCCTTTTTCTTTCTCTTGGAGGGGGATGAAGAACCACCACACCAATTTTCCCTGACATCTCGACATTGATTTTGGGCCAAGACTTATTTTGGGGGGGCCGGAGAGTTTCCCCTTGGTAAGAACCGTGACGAGGGCCATACTTCTCAAGGGGGAAACAAAAAGAATTTTGCCACCAAGGGCCGGGTCCCTTTTGGTTGAGACCAGCCCATTCAATTCTTCTACAAAAATTTAACGTGAGTACATCTCATTTGCATTTTCATTTCCAAGCATAGAAAAAGAATTGACTTTTCCATAACCAAGTGATAGCTTTCCTCACGCTCACTCTTTGTGCCTTCGTGAAGAGCACAAATAGTGGTCTACAACTCAAATGCGTCTTTGGCATTACGCACTCGGTGAAGACATCCTTGCAAATGCCACGAAAAAGAATATTCTTCGCCTTGGCATTGTGCTTCCCAAAGTGGGGGTCCTCCGCAAAGTAGGAACCCCCCCTTTGTGGCGGCCTTGAGCACGCCAACATCCACGGCCTCTAGATGGGCCTCCATACGAACTTTCAATACGGAAATTCGTCCCATCAAACATGGGAGGTGGTCCATCCCCATGGGGACATCTTGCTCTAGCGGTGAAGCCTAATTTAGAGCAAACCTTGCTCTGATACCAATTGAAAGGATCAAGATGCCCAAGAGGGGGTGAATTGGGATCTTTTAATTTCTAAAAAAGGATTAAACCTATCAAGAGCCAATTAACCCCCAGTGCCTACCGTTTGTGTGTCCAAAGCTAGAAAGCGATAGCAAGACAATTGAAAGCGAAACTTCCAACACAATTCAGTATGAATGAAGACAAGTGCGGAAAGTAATCGGTATGAAAGAGCTAGGGAAAGAGAGCTTCACAGGGCAATGTTTTGCCGAGGTACGAGGAGTCGACACTCCCCCCTAGTCCTAGTTGGAGCACCTCGCAAGGTATAGCTCCCCCCAATCCCGCCAAGGATGAAAACTCTTACGGGCTGATTTTTCGCCACTCCAGCTCGGTGAATCACCCACAACCGATCACAAGTCGAGGGAGAAGGGTCGCCGACAATCCTCCGGCGATCACCTTCCTCCAGCACCACCGGACCGTCTAGGTGATGTCGATCACCAAGAGTAACAAGCCTCGATCTTCGCTTGACTCACTCAAGCTTCACAACTAGAGGATGCACACTTTAACTCTTGATGAACTAGAGGAGATGATGATGGATTCCCCGAATCACTCTCCTCTCTAGGGTTTTCCCGCTCTCTTCCCAACCTTCTCAAGAACTTCAACAACTAAAATGAGCAAAGGCAAGGTGGGAGAGAAGGGGAGGAGCTATAAATAGCCCCCTAAAAACTGTCTCGGGCTGGCTCTTTAAGTTGGGGGACGGACGCTCCATCGCCAGGTGACGGACGCTCCGTCCCCTTGCCCCAACGGCTAGTTTCCTGTTCACGTCACAGCGCCAGACGCTCCGGCGCTTTGGGGATGGACACTGCGCCTCAGCGCTGCTCTCCTGGTTCTGGTAAATATTCTCGGACGCTCGCGAGCGTCCGACGCCCATGCGACGGACGCGTCCATCGCAAAATGGACGTCTCGGAGCTCTCTGTTACGCCGTCGGACTCTAGGGCGTACATACGTCATCGTCCGGCGCCAGCGTCTGGCGCGCCGAACAGCGCCCAACACCCTGACCTCACGTCACGCGTCAGAAAACAGCTCCCTCAACTTCGGTTTTCGTTGCGATGAATATGGAAGTTGTTCTAGGCTATCTTACGGTCACCATAGCTTGCTTAGAGCTAAGGGAATCAAGTGTGCACCACACCTAAGTCATGAAGCTCTCCTAGTCAAGCTACTAATCTCAAACCCCCTTAATAGTAAAAAGTCAAAGATCAAATAGAAGCCTTATCTATTTTTAAAATGCCCTTCACACCTTATGACACTTAGCCTATAATTCTAGGGTCTTCACCATGTCTCTTTGAAATCTGAAACGATATCCATCTTGGGGCTAAGTGATAACCAATGAGGGCCCCTTCATGGTTTATCACTATGGCTAAGTTATGTAAAAGCCTCTGCAAAACAAAACATTAGTCATAATAATTGCTAATTGTCGTTAATCACCGAAACCAATAGGGTCATTATTCTTCAAGCATTTACTCTGAGCACCGGGTCTATTAACATATGTTCGTCCTTATCCCGTTTATGAATGCAACCCTGTGCATGTTAGGTAGATGAAACTGCAACTGTTGTACCCGGGGGATGGTTTTTGCTTAAATCAAGTCATAATCCTCCACAGTGCTTCTGGAGGGGTCACCCAGCGATGGAAGTAGTTGAGAAAACTTGCCAATTGCATTCTTAGATAAGTGTTCAAAGATATATTTTGTTCAGCTCAACATAATTTTAGTATCTTCTTGTAAATCGTTGCACACATTTGGCTTGATTTTATATTACAAAGAAGTTAGAATCATTGTTATTTTGGTTTTCTCACCATTCGACAATTTAGCTTAATCTGTGCATGTTCTCATCTTCTTTGTCTCATGCAGTATCTCCATACTAATCCCAGCATTAGGTGCCCATCAATCCCCATTGTTTTTTCAAACAGTCAATTTTATATTGGTATCAGGGAAGTTCACACACTATGATTACATCCTTTTTAACTGCATAAACAAACTTTAATAATGGAACCAACAAAATTGTGAAGGCACTGATCAATATATGCAAATGCTTCAGAAATAAGCCATGCAACTTCTTAGTAATGGGATCAACAAAACTTTAGTACCAATAGCATATATCTGATTTACTATAGTTGACTAAAAGATGCAGTGAAAACAAAATTTGGCCATGTAGATGTAGCCAATAGCGTTGATGTAGCTATAGCCTTCTTGCTTGAACAAAAGAGCAAGGCTAACCTGGCAGTACTCCTGCTAGACAATAGCTTCAATGCTGGTGCCGTCAAGATGTAGCGGTCGCCTCGTTGGTGCAGGGAGAGGTCGGCCTGGATGAGGGATCTGAACGCGTCACCGTCGCTGGACTTCGCGGTGCGGCAAATTTCCTCCAAATGGGTGAGCGGCACGACGTCGTTTAGGGTGCGGAAGGCGGAGATGGTTTTGGCGCTGGAGCAGGTGTCTTAGCCGCCTCCGTCACCTCCACCACGCCCTTGCAGCGCTGTGCAGGGAAGTCAGTGCAGGGGGAGAATGACAACAGTAGCTCGACGGCGAGGACGGTGTGTGTTGGACGGCGAGGACGCGCGACGGTGAGGTCGCAGGCCGCGCGATGGAAAGAACGGCCGACACTTGTTTGTTGTGTGCGTGATTATTTTTTTTATTACTTTTCTCACGTGCGTAGGAGAGGATACTTTGTTTTTTCTTACCTATACGCTTCCTGAGGTTAATTTCCGGCCGATGTGCGTTGCCGTGATATTTCATTGATTGATTTTTTCCCCTTTTTTGCGATATTTGATTGATTGATTATTTCCGGGCCCGATGCTCCTTCCTTGCTTGCATTGTCTCGGCCCTTCCTTTCTTGCGTTTTTAATCCAACAAATCAGGCAATTTGCATGACTGCATGCGCGAGTCCGTGACTATTGTTTAAATTGTCGCATGATCGGCATTTATTGCTTGTTGTCCTATTGTCGCGGGCATGCCCCAAGGGGTGACCCCAAACGATGGGCGCACCAAAGCGTGATCTTACTTTGGTTTTTTTAAAAGTTGTATATATATGAAATATATATAGGAGAATAGGAGATAGGAGATTATTGTACTAAGGAGTTTTGAGTGTAACCTGTCTACTGAATCAGGTTTCACACTCCAAAAGCACTGCAAATACTAATACTAATTCTTCCGGGCCAAGACACATCCAGACATCACACTCTGAAGTATTTTTTTAATAGTACAAATACGTGTTCGTAGTTGTGCTACCGTAGTATTACTTTTTGGTACAGAGATGTGGCGGAAATTATTCGTAATTTATTGACGCACAAAGAAATGGATATCAAAGATTTCTTTCTAAGTTTGTAGCCTATGACGTTGCATTCGATTCCATGTGACTATTATTTTACAAACTTAATTTTTTTATTAAATATCACTAATTAATCTCACAGTATTATTTTTTTATTTGCGACCTATATATATATAAACTACTTATACTCTCGCGTGTTTACTACTCATGTTCAGTTTTATACGTGAATCCTCCCTCACCCGCACGCATGAGGCAGACGTTAATGCTATTGGATTTAGCATCTAAAACTCCAACCCGTTAAGAGAAACTACCGCTGTTTTTCCGGATCTGAATCTCCTAAACCCTGCGTTCACCTGGAATTATTTAATCGGCTCCAGTTTTCAACGCCGCCATTTGCAGCAGGGCCTCGTCGGACGGCCGCCGCAACATGCTCTGCCCACCCCAAAGTGCGTAAAAGAATAGAGAGGCTGACCACCGCTCTGGTCTCCGTGGGGGTGTGATAGCAGTTGGTATGGTATGGTATCTATATGCTCCTTCACAATACGCACTCTGTTTTCTTCTCGTTCTTGATCTCTCTTGTTCCAAATTCTCACGCAAATTTCTGCTGGCGCTGTACACCAGAAGCCGGTCCCCCACCCCCAGCCTATATGCTGGGTGGATGCTTGTTGGGTGCTGTGTCCCACCGCCAACCTGCCATGAGACATGCGACGGCGCCGGCGGCTTTGCTACTCCCCCAAGAATTTTTATCAGATCCCCTTTTTCGACTGTTCAGGAGACGTGTCTTTCTCTCATCTGATGGGTCGATCGCACCTGACTGCCTCTTCCCATAACGGGGGAACTCGAAGCATGGCCAATCCGATAAGTTTGCACATTAATCATCAGGGCTCTTCTTTGATTTTGAATTTTGAATGACAATCTGAGCCGATCCGGTACATGTGTTCGTGATCTCTTTTTCATCTAAATAATTTGAATATGCATATATGAACACCAATATTATTATTAAAATTTACTATTGTTTTTTGTTTAATTCAAACTGGGTTCCACCATGATGTGCTTTGGAACGTATTACTCATCTGCATGTCTTCTTTTTTTTGGACTTTTTGTTGATTCGCGAAAGATCATGTAGACTCATACTTTCCAGAAAACCACCCATATTTAAGGGAAAGATTAAATATATGCACGTAATATCCACTCCCATTGATATATGGACATAATTCAAAAAAAGAAATAAGTATGAACCCTACTAACAGACATATATAGGGATTATATACTCCCAAAATGTTTCCGCAAATAAAACTTGTCATATGGGAGACTAGCGCCCGACGCCCGGACAGACATCTGCTCCGGACGCCCGTCATAAACCAAAACAGGTAGTCCCGCACCTAGGAGCCCGCACCCCATTACTAACAAAAACTTTTGCTGCAACGTGTATTTTTTTTCACAGGCGGTTCACAACTTCATGACGCCATAACAAAAAAATAGGGGGGGCCCAGCAAGAGAACCCAGGCCTCTCCTATCCTACCCCGTTAAATACTTTATTTACACAGGCGGTTGTAATGTCAGCCGAAACAGGCGTCCTCCTTACCAACCGCCGTGAAAATTCTGCAAAAAATTCCCCCCCTTCCACCTCCAAAAGAACAGTTACTCCCCTGTATGCACAGTGGCCGACACAGAGGTGCGATCCAAGGGGGATGTTTTAAAACTTCATTTTTTGGGAAAACTTCCAAAAGTTATTTGTCGTTGCCCCCATTTTTTAGTGTTTCTTGGTTCAATTCTTTATTGGGGGTGCTCTAAATCGGGTTGGGTTCATAGCTGGGGCAAGAGAGAGTTTTAAAGCTATTTTTTTAAATTCAAAATAAATTGTATCTTGCTCGAATTAAGAAAATAATACTTTTTTAGAATTTTTGGAGTAGATTATTAATAGAATACTTAGGGTTTATAATTTTAATTTAGTATTAAGTTTTATAATTAGGGTTTAGTTTTTATTGTCTATACTTAGGTTTGTTAATAGGGTTAGTTATTATTTCAGTAGCTTAGGTTTTTCAATAACTTTTGTTAGTAAATTGATGGTTTATTTTTAGGGTTAATATTTCATGTACTTAGAGTTATTAATTATTTTATTTAATAATTAAGGCTTTAATTAGGGTTATTTGTATTTCATGTCTTGGGGTTTGTATGGGGTTTGTTATTTTTATTATACTAGGGTTTTTAATAAAGATCCATCTCCGTTTAATTAATTCTTATAATTATAAAAATGATTTAAATAATTATTTAAAATTTTTTATTTTGTAAATTTTTAAAAGGTAGTTTTCATATCTATTTAAATTGATGGAGGATAAATCTTAATTATGAGGGATTATTTTCGTTTTGTTTTTAGAGGACTTACAATATTTCCTAACAATTTAAAACAGATAAATTGAAGGGGTCATTATAATGTACAACTTATCAAGATTAGACCCATCTTAGAGTGGGGGTTTCCAAAAATTTAGATGCCGTAAATACATGCTCAAAGAACAAAGGCGAAGCCATATGTTGTCCTTTGCGTAGACTAAAAAAAATTGTGGTATTTGACAATGTGGAAGCAATCACTTCTCATCTGGTTTGCAGAGGATTTGTGGAGGACTACTTGTTTGGACAAAACAGGGAGGGTTTTCTACACCTTATAATGCGGACAAATGACAACACTGCAAGTAACACAATGTGGGGCCAATGCCAAAACCAAAAGAATGTGTGCTATACCAATAAAAATAAACCCATCATGTTATCCCAGATGCAATCAAACTCAAAACTATTCCGATGTTAATGAAACTCAGCATGTTAACCTGATGCCTTTTGAAGATGCAATTTCTTAAGGCAATAATAACCTTGTGCGGATCCATCAATATTCTTCATGAACCGAATGGAAGCCGAAAGCATAGAAGAGCCTTTGTAAGCGAGTCAAAAGGTTGCACCAAAAGGGTCGACACTACGGTTTTCTTCATTTTACGATTTAAGGGCTAGATAGGTTGGTCCGATCTAGTTTCAAGATTATTGCGTGTACTTGGAGATCTTCTTCCTAAGGAAACAAGTGCCGGCTAAAAATACTATGCAAAGAAGCTAGTCAGTCCACTTACGATGGGGGTTGAGAAGATCCCTGCAGGTAAAATCATTGTACCTATATCGGGGTGAGATAAAATTTTAACATTGTCCAAACTGCGGTGCTATAGTACAAAGACGATAAAGTTTAATCAAGAGAAGAGAATCAGCCTCTTTTTTTTCAGGGAGAAAGCGAAAGAAAAACGCAAACAAAACTCAACAAAAAAAACGTTCAAAGCCCACTACAATATCGAAGTGGACTTTTATGCTTTTAAAAAGAATTCATGCATTGGTGATATGGTACCTCCCTGTGGTTGACGTTTGAGGTGTTTGTTTGCAAACCCTGATGATCGGAACTTATGACCTGGCAGCTTTCTGATAAAGAAAATGATGGAAAGTTACAATCCACCGATGCAAAGCAAGCAAGAATTCGATAAAAATATCCAACTTTGCTGAGGACCCACGAAATAAAGGTTTGCTTTGATACTGTGGAATGAATCCTTTTTCCGAGAGGAGCACACGCACAACACATGGCCAGTGACATGACAAAACAACCTTCCTTCATGTTGTCAAAAAAGAAAAAATTTTGCAAACCATTCTTATTTCTGACCAAACAACCTATTGAATGATGATTTCTAGAGCCCTTAACAAAAAATCCCAAAACATAATTGGTGTCAAAATGATCGATGTTTCCGCAAAGAGACTTCACACTGAGAGCAATTAAAATTGTCACAATATGTTATCCTGCCCTCTTCTCATTTCAGCCAGTTCAAGGAAAGGTTGGTTGTGAATGCATAGATGGAACATGGCACTTCTCTTCCTTCATCTAACAAGATATGACATGAGGCATAGGGGGTGCTACCGCAGCAAATACCGCTTACAAAAGATGAATAATACTTTGACAATATGGGGTGAATCAAAAAACTACTGCTCTATCAGGTTAAAGGAAAGGCACGAGTGTATAAAAATAGTTGAGAAGCAAGTTTTTTTTTGGGAAAAAAACCCAAAAATGGGAAAACCAAGAAAGGGTTTTGAGGCAAATGAGGGACCATTAAGAAGAAGTTATTTTCTTTAAGCACTTTCGTCTGGAAAGACTTTAAATATACAGCGATCGATGGATAACATGTTCAAAAGAATGTGTTTGACAACAGGGAACTTTGCAACATAAAGAGCAAACAAAGGGAAGTCTCAATTCACTTTGGACATGCAACATTTAAAAGATCAAAAAGAACTTCACCTGACTCCTAGAGAATGGAAGTACCATCTCCGGCACAACTATAACCAAACAAGATAAAACATGCAATTGTGTGGGTTGAAGAATTTAAAAGTTCCATCGGTTTCTGCCCAACAAAGGAGTCTTGTTTCGATGAAAGACACCAACTAAACTCACAGATTGCCCCATGAAAATGCTGACCACTTTTCTTCCTATTGCCACCGGGTTTAAAAATCCATGTTTTTAAAGATGGGAATCACAGGGTTGTGCTACTCTTCAATAAGATATCGAAAGGTAATATCGTATATTAAGTCCCTACAGAAATTTGCTGCAGAGAATTGAGCCATTTGGAGATGTGCTTTCCCCCACATTCTTTGATATCATGGTACCCTTATGTTCATTGGTGCCTTAAATTGGGGCATTGGGCCCCTGATTTTCATGAAAGTGGACGAAGACATTTCATGAATTGAATGGCATAGGCAAATCGGCTCATCCGGAGGCCATGATAAGGCAACACTACAGAAAGGCCATTGATCGGAGGCCCATTATGTAATAACCCCCTAAAGACCGGGACCAAGGGTTTTGCCTCCTTGTGACATGAGGGAAACTTGGGGACGAGGGAGGAGGGACAAAACATCATCCCGCCAGATAACAACAAGTCCAAAGGGACTTACAGCATACTACAACAACTCATAATAAGACCCATTCACCAAGCACACAGAAAGCTTCGTGAGAAATCCAGGATGCACAAAGTTTGGGGACAAAAGGGAACACAAGCCTTTCACCGCAGGCTAAAAAATTTTTGGACATATAATGAATAAAAACCATAAAATTTTTAGCATCGGACCATAAAGCCGGGTCATAATCATGGCAACTATGCATTAGTGGTTTCACATTTTCCACCAGTTTTAGGGACACCAACGCAGGCCCAATTGGGCGCGATTGAGCGTAATGAACAACGGGTGAAAAACTACATCTTTGGATTCTTGATGACTTTTGGGGGAGGTTGAATATGGTCCCCGCCTGCAGATTCCAGTGTTCCGAGTCGAGGGTTTCAAGAAAACAGTCACTTGGATAACTATGGCCAAAGAGTTCTTGATCTAAGTAAAGTGGGTTACAAAGATGTCCGTGGATCCTTCTAAACGTGCCGCACAGTTTCATGTGGAACAAATTCTTCTACGAAGAAAAAAAAGTACCCAAAGCCAAACACTAGCAACCCCTAAAGCAACAAATTGTAATTAGGTGTAATAATTTAAGGAGTTAACAGTTCACGAGATTCTCTTTTTACAAACTTTAAGAAAAGATCAAAAATGTGGAAAAAGTATCCCGCAAACCTCTTTTCCCTGGGTGCGCCATGATGGCAAGGAAGGACCGAGCACCTAGATTGTTTATCATGTAACTATTAATTATCACTATCATTTGTACCTAATGCACTCTTTCTTATTAAGCAGATTTTACATTTTCCTTATATATACCTTTGGACTAGATAATTTCTAACTTAATTAAAAAAAAATCTTAATAAAACCTCTTTCCCCCTTCTGTATACCTTTGGGTTCTATTTTTTTTACTAACCCTAGTAAATGAAATTTAACTAACCCTAATTTTAAAAAACCTTTTAATAAAAACTTATTAAATTCACAACCCAGTACATGAAATAATAACTAACCTATTAAACAAGCCTTTAATTACAAAAACTAAATAAAGGGAAAAAGACCTTTATTTTCTTACTAATTAACTATCAAACCTATTATTATAAACACTAACTAAATTAACAATTACTAAATAAACTAACTAAATAAACTAATTACTAAATAAACAACCTTTAATAAATACATGAAATAATAACAACCCTAATAACTAACTAAACAACTAATAAACACAACAAATTTTAAACCAACAAACCCAATTAAGTACATTAAAAATAATAACTAACCCTATTAAACAATCTTTAATTACTAACTAAACTAAATAAAGGGAAAAAAATGACCTTTAATTACTTCAAGTAACAACAAACCTATTATTAGTAAACATTAACTAAATTAACTAATTACTAAATAAACAAAATAAATAAACAACTAAATTAATAATTACTAAAAAAAACAAGCCTTTATTTTAAATCATGAAATAATAAATAACCCTAATAACTAAAAAACTAACAATAAACACTAACTAAATTAATCCACAAACCCTAATTAAAATACATAAATAAAAACTAACCCTATTAAACAAGCCTTTAATTACTAACTAACTAAATAAAGGAAAAAGACCTTTAATTTACTTACTAATCAAAATAAAAAACCTATTAAGTAAACACTAACTAAATTAACTAATTAAATAAACTAACTAAATTAACTAATTAAATAAATAAACAAGCCTTAATTAAGTACAAAGAAATAAAATAACCCCCAATAACTAACTAAAAAAACTAATAAACACTAACTAAATTAATCCACAAACCCTAATTAAGACATAAATAATAACTAACCTATTAAACAAACCTATTATTAGTAAACACAACTAAGTTAACTAATTACTAAATAAACTAACTAAATAAACTAACTAATAAACACAACTAAATTAACCACAAACCCTAAATAGTCATGAAATAAAAACTAACCCAAATTTAACATACCTTAAATTTAAACTAACAAACTAAATAAAGGGAAAAAACTAATACTAACTAAATTAAACTAATTACTAAACTAACTAAATTATTAACTATTTAACTAATTACAAATAAACAACTAAATTCTAACTGAAAATGGAAAAAACTTAGACAGGCGGCTGTAAAATGAGGCCGCCTTTACTAATGTATTAGTACAGGCGGGGTCATTGACCGCCGCCTGTACTAATGTATTTTAGAAAAGGCGGCCATTTTCACCGTCTGACAATATTTTCACGTGGTTCAATATGGCCCCCTGTACTAAGTCATCCAATAAAATACCGCGCGCGCTGCCAAAAATTTTCTAATCCCCCGGAGCGCGTTTTTAAATCCACCCGCAGGCTCCGAATTCCCCACCGCTGCTCCACCGCCGCCGCTGCTTCCCCCGCCTACCCGCGCGCCTAACGTCTGCCGCTGCTCCACCGCCTACGCACCGCCCCATTTGCCCCACCCACCGAGCCGGCCGCTCCACCGCCGAGAGGTTGGTTCCGCCGCCACAGCCACCGCCGACGCTCCACCGTCACCGCTTTCCGAGCCCCTCCGAAGCTCCCCACCGGCACCGCCATTGCGCCGCCGCTGGCGCCCCCCTGTCGGCCACAGGCGGGCCTGGGGGGCCTGGAGGCTTGGGGGGCCTACGGGCCTGGCAGGCCGGCTTGCTTTTTTAATTAGTTTAGTTAATTTAGTTTTTTTAAAGTTTTTTTTATTATTAAATTTATTTTTTTTTTAATTAGAAAATTTAAGTTTAGTTTATTAGTTTGTTTAGTAATTTATTAGTTAATTTGTTAATTAAATTTTAGTTATTAGTTTACTTATTCTTGTTAGTAATTTAATTAGTTTAGTTTATTAGTTAGTTTAGTTTAAATTAATTAGTTAATTTAATTAGTTTAGTTTATTCTTAATATTAATTTAGTTAGTTAATTTAGTAATTAGTTAATTTAGTTATTTAGTTTTTTTAGTTAGTTTAGTTTAATTTAATTATTTAATTTAATAGTTTAGTTTATTAGTTAATTTAGTTAGTTAATTTAATTAGTTTAGTAATTAGTTAATTTAGTTATTAATTTAGTTATTTTTTTTTTCCCTTTTAGTAGTTTAGTAGTTAATTTATTGTTTATTAGTTAATTTAGTTATTAAATTTAGTTTTAAATTACTTATATTAATTAGTGTTTTTTCCTGTAATATTTATATTTCATTAATACTTAAGTTATTAGTTAATTTAGTTAGTTTTTTTTTCCCTTTATTATTATTTAGTATTTAATTTGGGTTAGTTATAATTTAGGTTTTAAAATACTTAATTAATTTAGTTTTTTTTCCATGTTAATACTTTATATTTATTTAAACTAATTATTATTTTAAATTTATTTAGTTTTTTATTCCCTTTATTATTTTAGTTTAGTTATTTAATTGTTTAGTTTACTTATTTTAATTTAGTTAGTTTAGTTTAGTGTTAAACTTAATTAAGTTAGTGCTTTTTCCATGTTAATACTTATTTTCTGTTAATACTTATTTTTTTCAGCAAATTAGATTATTTACTTATTATTTAGTTAATTAATTTATTAGTTAGTTTACTTGGCTATTTTTATACTTAATTTCATGCAATTTACCCTCAAATGCGACAGCCGAGCCCGTAGGTACACCAGATCACTCCTCTGACCGAACCTTATGGGGCCCGAGCGTACACCACGTGAACCCTAGAGTTAAGAAGGCCCTCTTGATTGGGAACGTGACCCTAATTACGAGCCTGGAGGACCAAAGATGATGAGTATATAGCCTATACGAAGAAAATCATGGTATTATGTACCTAACAATTGAATTGATAGAGGTGTTTTCTCAAGTGTTCCCGAAATGGAGGGAGAGTCACAAATTCATAAGGACACGCGCCTCAAACGACCGGGAAAACCTCCTCCGAGCGAAGAAGACACAGAAAAAGAGTGATCGAGCACAGGGATAAGGAAGGAATAAATTTCCAGAAGAAGTTTATAGGATTACGGAGATAAGCCCGAGCGGGGAGCCCTTAGCACCTCTAGAGGCGCTCCCAATTTAGGGACGCCATGGATGGTTTAGTAAAGGGAAAAATTTGATATCACCTGGAGTGATTTGGGGTATGGGCCGAAGAAAGAGGCGAAGTTGGGCCGAGTGCACTAAGTTTTTTTTTACCGGAGGGAACAGAAGCTTGGGGCCCAAGGTCATGTCATGAAGCGTTAGCAATATCATTCCCGGGGCTATAGGTACGATATAATAAAAAGTGGCTGCAAAGGGGCGGGACCCAACGAACATACCCACACAACAAACAATGGGCACGTTTCAGTGTCATAAAAAACTCCCCACGATCCAAGGGTAAGAGCCAAGCCGCCCGGGACTTGCGAAAAGAACAAGTACCCCCCACCTCCACCACTGGCGGATACAAGACCAAGATTCCTAAATGGAGGGCAGAAGACGAAGCAAAGAGGAGAGAGGACAAGTTGGCATTGACAGATATAGTGCCAGAACGAAGTGCGAATTGGCTTCGCGCTCGGAAGGCAAACACTGAGAGCGATGAGATCTCCTGTCCCGATGAGATCAAACCAGTTGCCGAGAAGGTTTTGGAAGAAACAAACCTGGAAAAGACAGGTGCCTTCAAGTCACAGAGGGAGAGGGACAACCTTTCCATGCTCTAGGTAACCCCGAGCATCCAGGTCGTGTACGGGGCGTCTCATCCAGAACCACCTGGAAAGAAGGGTTTGGTGAAGAGTGGAAAGGCATGTATAAGAAAAGAGAATGACATAAGGAGCAATTGAAGGATTATTTTGAGCAGCAGGCTGCCAAAAAAATTAGGGATTTGATGGAAGACTTCGTTAAAAACCCTGATCCTGAAGTGATGAAGCGGTTGACGGGAGCAGTGTCTGCTCAACAGATGACATCACAAGCTCCTTCATATATGCAGCATGTCCCAGGCCCAGCTCAACCCTTGGGTAGCCAGGAGACGGCCACACAATCTATGCCCTTTCAAAGCAGTATAGCGTCAACATCAAATAAGGACCATTATCCAGTTGACGATATTGATAAACCTTGGCCTTGCTCATTGTTAATTGGATATGGCCTTAGGAATCAACATACAAAGCAAGTGGCCACAGGCAATGCCATCCCTGGACGTATGTTCCATGGTGTCGAGATGCAAGATGCATACTGTAGGGTGGAAGTGTTGACGGTCGAGAGTGCATATGAAGACGACTTCATCAACATCCCGACCTCTGAGGGTATAGAGAAGCTTGGACAAGCAATCAAGAACTTCATACAATGGTCGAGACGGTACGTAAGGTTGATTGATCCACCAACGGCACCCTCTCCACATGTCCATCAAGCATCCCAAGAGGCCGAAACAAGTCAACAGCCAGCATCGCCAATGCATGCCCCAACATCCCCGTATATTTATGAGCCACCGTCGTCATCCCCAATACATGATATGTCATTCTCGTTAGATGAGCTCAAGGGGCTGACCACGAACATGCCTGAGCAGCAAACTCCGCCAGCCAAGAAGGACACAACACCAGAGAAGGAGGTAGAGCAAACTCCCCCGCCACCACCAAAGCATAAGGAAGCAGAGCAAACTCCCCCACAAGCACCGGCCTCCAAGAAGACAAAGAAATTTCCAATTCCAAAATTGGTTTCTCTCTATGAGCCAAAAAAGGGGAAAGCAGCAGGCACAATTCTATTTTTGAAAGGGATTGGAAAGCAGCGGACGACACGAGTCGTTGAGCTCGAACCGCCACAGAATAAGGAAGCCGCCAGCCAAGCAACTGAAGCCGTGCCACCAACAAAGGAAGCCCCAAGTGGCGATGTTCATGTCGAACCGTCGTCAAATACACCATTGACCCTTAAGGATATAAGAAAGCCAACGGTTGATGATTATGTCAATGTCCCCAGTAACTACGTGCCCGGAAGGCCTATGCTGCAATGGACGGTGCTTGAAAATGGTCCGTGGACGATAAAAAGGTTTCATAACTGGTACATGAGAGCAGTGAATGCTGGCCTGCATGTAGTTAGTGTTGACATACCAGCAGACGTGTTTGCTACTGGCAAGGATAAAAGCGAGGCATTTGTTATCTTCGAGGACATGCACCTGCTGTTGAACTATAGGAAACTTGACGTCCAACTCATTACAATCTGGTGCCTGTAAGTATCACTCATGCACACACATTGTTATTATTAAATTTGGAATGTGATAAACTCTAATATGTGGATGTTGTAACCAGTTTGCAAGACCACGAGCAGAGATCGTTAACTACAGGCACGATGGTCGGTTACCTGAGTCCAATCAGGTTACAAGAAAATATGCACAAATTTGTACTTATAAATGAAGATAGAGCAAGGATAGAGAAGGACAAAACACCAGAACAAGTTGCAGAAGTTGTAAAGGGATTGCAACGAAAATACGAGGACGCATATGCCCTCTATCTCGGTAGAGCAATGCTGAGATATAAGTACAAGGATTTTATATTGGCACCCTACAACTTTGGGTAAGCGTGACCTCGTATACGTACTTCAAATTATCGTGTTAACCCTAAGTACATGTGTCGCTCACTCGTTTATTCATGCAGTGACCATTGGATTGTTTTTTATATTTATCCATTCGAAGGGAAGGTGCTTGTCCTAGACTCCTTACACTGTCCTCCTCAGTCGTATCAAACATTCCTGATTCATTTAGAAAGGTGAGCCAACATGCAACCACATCCGTACTTATATGAATTAGAGTTTCTAAATAACTATAGTGTTTTATATTCGATATCTACAGGGCATGGCGGTTTTATAAGAAGCAAAAAGGACCGGTCGACGCCGCCCGCTCAGATCTTAGTGTGCCATTAACGATACAACACCATTATCCGGTAAGTTGTCCGAACACATATCATCATATAAATAATACACAAGGCATGACAATTTTAGTTTAATCTTTTGCTTATTAATTACATAGTGCCACAAGCAACCACCTAGATCGGTCTATTGTGGATACTATGTGTGTGAGTTCATAAGGCAGCGGGAATGATACGTCAGGGACAAAAATATGGTAAAAAATATCTATGTCTGAAGTTTTCTCATTAAAGTTGGAAATATTAATATTGGACATGTGTCAATGATGCTTTTGAACTTTGTTTCCAGCCGAGAAGCAAAGGAAAGGACGTGTCATTCACTCCAAAAACTATGGAAAATATAGTAGCAGACTTGTGCGTTTTTATTATGAGAGAAATAATTCCAAGTACCGGAGCATATTTTGATGAAGCCGGTGATTTAGTAAGTGAAGGATTTAGAGCGCTGACAGACCTAGCAGGTCTAAACTTGAAACGAAATGACATGTAAACACCAAATGGTTGAACTCATAACTTGAAATGACGTGTATTATATGTAATTTTATGCTTCATGTTTGATTTCGTATGGACACATCTGTAATATTTATATGTGTTGTATGTATGATGCAATTTTATGGTTCATGTTTGCATATCTTATATATATATGTGACAAATAAATACACTATGGAGGCAAATATTAAAATTTGAAATAAAAATAATAATAATTACACAGGCGGCACACAGAGTGAGCCGCCTGTGAAAAATGGGTTTTCACATGCGGCTCACAGCCCGCCGCCTGTACTGTGGGCCGATTAGTACTGACCCCCAGTACAGGCGGTGGGCTTGGCCGCCTGTACTAATGCCTCTACCACCGCCTCTAAAAATGTTTTCTGTACTAGTGGCCCCCTACGTGCCTCCTCTCGTCCAGACACACGAGCCCCATCTTGCTTCCCATTTGTATCCCCTTCGCTCGGCACGCACGACATGCGCGAGGATACTGCGCCCTCCATATCAGGTTTCCGGCCACCCAGATCCGCCGCCGGAGCCTCGCCACCGGCCTCTCCATGGGGGCGAGCTGAGCACTACTGCCATCGGCCGCTCAACGGGGGCTAGCCGGAGCCCCGCCACCACCGGCCCCAAAGGGGCGAGACGGAGCCTTGTCGTCCCGTCGTCGGCCCCTCCACACGAGCGAGCAGGAGCCCCTCCGCCGCTATAAGTTTCTCGTGTCAGCCCCAAAGTGAGCAGCATTGGGAACAGGAGTAGAAGAAAGGTGGCGGATGTCCAGCCACCGCCCAGAAAAGTAGAAGACAACAAGGAGACAGTAGAAAACTGATGAGGGGATGCAACATCCAATTTGAAACATATGTGTGAAGGCAGATGAAACACTAGAAACATACATTTGAAACATTGCAAAAAAAAACTTTTGAAAGTTGGTGTAAAGCATACACAATATCCACATAAAACACTTCCGTGGACATGAAAACGTGTGAACCATCCATATAAACACACACCGGCAAAAATACACCCAAAAACACAACTGAAACATTAAAAAAGTATTTTACAACATACGTCTATACCTATTGCAACATCTCAATTCATTTTTGCAACATCCATATAAAACAATCGCAACACAGCTCTGAAACATACTCTTGGCAATGTCTTCTTACTGCGTGGAAGAATGGAGGCTCATCGACTGTGTGGAGATCGCTAGAGACAGCTGCTCAACGGCGCTTGTAGGCGGCGGGCCATTGATCGCGGAGGGAGACATCTGCCACTCGATGCGCGGGGCTTGCTGGCAGGCAGGGCCGGCAACCAAGCGCTACTGCTTGGAGGCGGCCGCGCATCGCAGTTGGCAGGCAGGGCCGGCAGGCGGTAGTCCGGTCGCCGAGCGCGTGGAGTTCACCGGAGACCGCGGCCAAGCCATGCGACACGGGAGGGAGGCAGACGGAAGCCGCAGCTCAAGGGTGTCCGTGTGCCGCACTTTCTAGCAGCCATGGCCGGCAACGAAACGCCGTTGTTTAGAGGTTGCCGCGCATCGCGGCTCGCAGGCAGGTGGTAGTTCAGTCGCCAAGCGTTGCTTCTCGGAGGCGGCATGATGAGTGGATAGGAATAGCAGCAACGAGTGGATAAGAACGGCTGATATATTTAATTAGAAAAGGAAGACGGCATATTTGAGGGAGCGGTTGGGCTGGTGCGGTGCTGGTCTACTTCTGGAGCACGCTCCCGGACGAGTGGGATGGGACGGACGTCATTAGGCAAGCATTACCGTAGTATATGAGCACACTCTATACTTATGAATGCATACTGTCCTCATTCATTACTACTCCCTCCGTCCTAATATATAAGACGTAACCACTTTTTATTTACGTCCCATAATATAAGGTGTGCTCTTTATACGCAATATAAAACGTGCTCTCTCTAGACGTACGTACATCGATGTAGTGCTATGAGAGAGAATTAAATGCGCTCTTGGTCTTTGAACCAGAGATAGTATACTAAGACGGAGGGGCTATACAAGAATTTCGCATGAACTAATAATGAACATGTATATATATACTCATACTCTCTAAATAAGTATATATAGATACTCAATTCAAGATCGTATACTGGTATATATAGAAAAATGGACATAGATGTATTACTTGATGTTGATGTGTACGCAAGTAAGCTCCTACTAGTATATGGACATACATCCTAATAAATACATCTGTACAAGTACAAGTATATACACATACACATTTAGGTATATGAACATACTTCACATTTAGACATATCGACGTATTTCCTAATAAATACGTATACAATTAAAAGTATGCACACATACTACTACGTTATACAAGTATGCACGCCTACTACTATTTTGTCTTTGATTTATTTTTTACTATATTCAAATTAGCATACTTCCCCCGCAACCTCAATAACATATGAATATGAAAATCCATATGGCTCATAGATTCCGCGCGATGAGAGCAATCTGGTTACTGTTTACATTACTGTTCACCAGTCCTGTGCTGACACGTAAGTTCGTGCATGTGTCGTTATCCGATTGATGCCTTGCCATTAATTGGCCCCCCGGCCCAATTCTCTCTCTCCGTCTAACAAAAATATCCCAGTTTCAAAAACAAAAAAAAAAACCACAGCAGCATCACGCCTCGCCGCCTCCGTCCTCGCCTCTTCCTCCGCCCCGGCTGTGGCGGCGCATCCTCACCCGAGTGGCAGCGGACGCGGATGCCGCATCCTTCCTACACGGAGGCTGCGCGTGTGGACCGCTTCGTCACCTCGCCCTCCCCTCGGCAGTGGCGGCATGCTGATCCGGCGAGCAGCCCTATCTAGGGTTGCGCGCGCGCGGAATCAGGATGGACAGGCGGCGACGGCGACGACGCTTTGGGCATCAGCAACCACGGGTCAAAAGCCGGTCAGTACTCGCCCTTATCCTCATCTCCGACGGCCCCTGCGACTACTACGCGGACGACCGTTGTACCCAATCGGCATCCAGTCGCACACGTCGACGGCGTCGCACCCGGAGCAGCAGCTGAGGCCCTGTGCCAGCCTCCTCTAGCCATCCACGCCGGATCCCACTCCAACAGCATCGCCCGCCGCCGCCAAATCGACATCACCTGACGTCCTATCTCTCGCTGCCTCTGCCAGGACCAAATCCAGCCTCTTCAAATGACATGGCAATGGTGAGCGGGGCAAAAGCCGTGAAAAGACGGGATCCACAGCTCTTCTCCTCTTTCCATCACGTTCTAGGTATTTTTTTCGATCACCGAATATGCCCCCATCAAATTCTAGGTTCTGACACTGTCATGTTGTGGCCGTGAGTAGCTTTGCTCCCCAAAGATGGCTTGCAGGTGTTTTATGGCCTCCTCATCCTCTCAGGTACTCTGATTTCTCCTCTTTTTTTTTCTAATGTCATTCTTATCTCTCCGATTTGAATTGATTTCCTCCCAAAATAATTTTGTTCAATCGAATTCTAGGGTTTGTATATTCGTGACTGTTGTTGGACCGTTAAAATTCTCTGTTCATCCGTCCCACCAAGTGGTGGTTCCCACCTCACAGTCACAGGTAAGTGCATTCATCAATATTAACCCCACAACAGGCTTTCTGTTTGAACTGCCATGCTATTGTTGTTTTGTTCAAATGGTTCAATTTATGGTGGTACACTAAAACTTGGGGTTACATGATTTCAGTTGAAGTTTCGTATGTGTATTTTGTAGACAAACTATCATCTATGTATTTTCTGACACTGGTATTAAACTTTCTTTCTTTCGCTTCCTCTAAATAAATTATTTCGATCAGATTGTGTTGTGACCAATGGGTATATTTGTTTAATGCTGATACAAATTTGTTACAACTGGTATTGCCAACTGATATGCTACAAATTTGTTACAACTGATATTGCCACTAAGCGGATGGAGTGGTCTCTCCATGCTTTTTTTCTAGCGGGATGCACCTCGACGACATGCGGAGGCATGTCCATGTTGCTACAGCAATGTGCTCGAGATCAACGTGGTCACGCTCTGCAACCACGCTACTACTTGGACCAAACCACTAGATCTGCATCACACCCCCCCTTATGTGCGCAGTATCCGGCCTTCACACTCTGCAACAATGTTGGTGGTGTTCAGTTAAGCAAGTAAGCGACTTGCTCATCATGCACGCCAACTGTTTGTCAAAATGCCTTTCTAAAATCTCTCATTGATGTCCGTAATTTTTGTACGATCTCATATATTTCATCAACGACCATGTCAATGGCATCAAGAATGTAATCTTTAGATTTTATTAGGGCTATAGTCCTACCTGACATGGTTGTTTTGATTTTGCATGTTTCAAGGTACCACAGGAGGATGGATATGGTAGCAAGGAGTGACGATCTTATATAGGCATTTCGGGCAACCATGTGTTATGTTATCTTGCAGTATAGATTTCTTTGTATTTTGTTTTTAATGAACCAGTTTTCCTTCTTTCCTGTTATGTTATCTTGTGATATTAAATTATTTTGCAGGGCTCAAATTGAGAGCTTCCAAGTTCAGACAGCTAGTGCCATATGCTCTCCTATACGAGCTGCAGCACCCAAGAAAAAGTTGTGCCTTTGGTCTGCTGGTGCCAGTTTACCACTACCCACCAAGTTGTCCATGGCCACAATCTTGAGCTCTGATTGTGGCTATAACCAGACCTCTCCTCCATGAAGTGAGTTGAGAAACTTTCCAAGCTTTTTCTGATTGTTTCCATTGATTGTCTAATACAGAGCTTGGTTGTGAGATGAAATATGAATGTATTGTTCAATTAGGTACCAGATTTTGTGATTTTGTTTCTTTTATATTAAGAGTCTTTTGCCTTCATTGATCAGTGGGCTACTGTACATCTTTGTTGGCACAAACTATGTAGAGTTTTTTGTGCCATATTGAAGCCCCTAACAAACCTTATATATCATCTTTGCGTCATTCTTCCTTCATCTTACCTCCCTGATTTGAACCCCTAACGCTGAAATTTATTAAGTATTATGAGCATTTCACTATGATAAGTACAGTCCTATTGGTTTTACTCTGATAGATGTCACACACATTTCCGGTTTTGCAAATAAAACCGGTAGAGACTCATGTACTTCATATGCTGCTATCATAGTGCATTTATTTAATATACTAAGCTGCTTCAGTGCTTGATGATTTTTTTTTATTTCTAATTG
Organism: Microstegium vimineum; assembly: GCA_022036555.1. Lineage (NCBI taxonomy): Eukaryota > Viridiplantae > Streptophyta > Magnoliopsida > Poales > Poaceae > Microstegium > Microstegium vimineum. The sequence goes on from CM039125.1 coordinate 26,834,949, forward strand.
CATTTAAGCCAGTGCTGCCCTATCAATCACGGAGGAAGAAAGGAGGTCATCTTAGCATCCATTGCCCCCACTATGGCCTGTAGCAGAGTGGTTGATGTTCCAACTGCTACTTGCCGTAGGAACAAAAAAGAAAAGGTTAGAAATAATTGGAATCCGTTTGACAGATTCATCACTTCAGTTATAAGCATGTGTGGTTTTCTCCCTCTAGAGATAACAACGCAATGTGAACCACAGTTCACTGCTTCTCTTCATGCACTCCAAAAGATTGAGCCTATTTTTTGTTGGCCAGTGTCATATTCGGCTTATTAATTCTTTGTGCTTACAATGACATCTTCTATTTTCCGATCTGTACTTGTGTATGTTCACACATAGCTATTTAGCATTCTACCTTCAGCTGCCATAGGGCACTCATATGAGCTTGCATATTGCACTCTGCTCAAGCGATAAGGTTACTACTAATGTAAAGGTCAATTTAGAATGTTTTTTTCCAGGTTCGATTTTCCAACTTTGATAACTATATTCTTTGTTGCTCACATTTTCATTTTCACAAGTAATATATGTGTACAGTTGCCACAAACTTTCATAACTGATTTGCATGTGGTCCTCCTGCGCTTTTCCATTTTCCCAAGTAATATATGTGCACATGCCATACACTTGCATAACTTATTTGAATGTAGTTCTCCCTTTCTTAATATCAAAATATTTCACCTTTACATTTATTCCAATTACATATGTAGATTTCCTTGAAATGCCGGTTCAATAAGCGGCCTACACAACTGTCGACAAACTGCAAGGCAACCATTCTCATCCTTAGTGAAACCATACCAATCCAATGCTTAGTCTATTAGCTTCTACATTAGGTGATGTTTGCTCTGCTTACATTATTCAGGCATGTTATATTAGTTGCTAGACCTATGTAAATGTGTATCTATATGTGATATTATGCATGTGGTGTTGGTCAATTTATGAATCCATGTGTACCTACTTTAAGCCTTCAGGACCAGCATCATATAATGAGTTGAAGAGCTTATTACATTTATCGTGTGAAATTGCTTTTGTCGCACACCTAATGTTCGATGGGTTTGCTTTCATGGCAATTATTGCCATCCTTTTAATGGTTGATCTTTATGTTTGACAATCACATGAATTGAGTGTATTATGTGTGATGTTAGTATCATATGTCCCCAACATTTGTAGTTATTTGAACATAAGTTCTTTTCTATTGTCAAATACACGTAGGTAACGTTCTTGAACATACAAATGGTACATAGCTATCTTTTTTCTGGAGATACAACAATCCAATTCTGTCGCACACTCCTACGGGCACGGCGAAGCGCGCCTACCTCCCTAATCAAGGAGAAAAACTAACGAGAAGCTAACAACCAGCGCATATTCCACGTGATTGGATCTCAAGGAGAAAGAGAAAACCAGCGCATATTCCACGTGATTGGATCTCAAGGAGAAAAGAGAAGCTAACAGCCAGCCGTAATCCACGTGAATAGCGTACGGTTATAGACTAACGGGCCGGGTTTGATAATTCACAACATCAGCTAGACCCGATTAGATGCCTTTGGTAGCTACGCGCTATGCCTTCTTCTCATTCTATCAAGCTACGAATAGGCCATGGTACCTTTCTGTTTATTTTCAGCACTAGACTCCACATCAGGATAAGCTTCTTTCTATTAAAGAAATGTCGATTTCCCTCTGTTTGAGTAGGCTCGCGATAGATTAGATTATACGCATGAGGTAGTAAAAGCGAGTTATAAGCTCTTTTCTCTAAAGAAAGTAGGCTTCTAGCAAGGCCAACTCTATCCTGCTCAATCCCATGCTTATCATTTTCACATATATGAATTCAATGTCATATATTAATGGAAATGGTTTTCTCCTCCGCCTTTCAAGAATCTCGCTATTCAAATAGCACAGTATCAAATTCAATCCATAAGTCATGCTGGTCAATCAATGACAATGATAAGCTCTAAAAAGAAAAGAGTCTATAGCTCTTCGACACGTTTTATATCTACTTCAGTCATACTTTATTGGAGTTATCTGACGCAAAGGAGGAAGGAATAGAGATTAGGATCCTAGCCTTGTTCCGTTTGAAGTTCCTAAGAAAGGTTCCAAAATAAAGGGATGCTAAAAACAAGGATTTAGAGTCTTATTAGTCCATCAATCTACAGAAAGGTAGGGAGGCATACCTGTGTGAAAATGGAGTGTAAAGCATATTCTAGATATTTCACTTCGAATTAGTTTCTCTTAAAAGAGTCAAGTCCCCAGGGTTCCATAAATTCCACTTGAATCAAGTGGGACCGGGAGATCGTTGTTCATTTGGTGCTTGTCCTTCCCCTAATAAGTACCTACCAAGAATTGGGACAGTTAGTTCAAGCGGTACCGAATCACAAAGAACAGTTGAGTTTTCTAATTCATCTATTATTATAGCTTTTTTCATTTCTAGAATAGCGTTGGAGATGGGACACACATTTCTGCCAGAGTTCAAACAGCAAACCAAATACGTTATCGTGGAAAACCCCAACACAGAAGAGTTTCAGTGCTTTTGATTTGAACATGAGTTTCACATATGTCATGCTTGGTTGGGAGGGCAAATGAATCTATAATCTTTCTGGAGACAATCACTGAACCGGAAAATGGCCACTATCGTCACACAGAAAATACTATCTTGTGGACAAACGCTCTACCTTTATCCCAGGCTTTCTTTCTCCTTACCGTGGGAGCGGTACCACTTGCGTGATTATAGAGAAGAAGGCGGTGTCCCGACCACAAGAGCGATTTAATTACTTGCACTCATCATTGAGAAATGTTATCGAGATATGTTTTGGTGTCCCGTTTTCCTATTCTCAGGGACATGCCCTATTTCTAGTGGAAGCTGAAGTACATTGCACTTGCCTGCTGTGTTATCAAAAACTTTATTAGAGCGGAACCACTAGCTCGTGATAATTTGTTTTCCGAAGATGCGTGCGACCTTATTTTTTATGATTCGAATGGAGTTGAAGGAGCCAGTTACATCAGCAGAGCATGAGGTGGAATGTGTGAGTTCAGCTGATCTCCGTCGCAAGAATCGTTTTCGAGATCGATTGGCACAACAGCAAAGAGAACTACAATTCCAACTGGATCCAATGTTCTAGCGCCTCATTCTTGACATCCTTGCATTACTCTCTTCCTTTCCTCCTTGCCCTAACTTGAACTGGCTTAAACAAAAATGGACGGACTTTCTAATGATGGCACTGGCTCGGCTGGATCGACATGAACTTCTATTAGGACAGCAACTGGCTCGTTTGGAGTCCCAAGAAAGTAAACTGGCTAACCCTCTATTGCTTTCAATTAATAAAGAACAAGAGACTACTTTTTGAGTGCTTCCATTGAGCCAGATACAGATACCGGAAAGGTCAAGATTGATACTCGCTTTACTGCCTATAATCTCACAAACCTTTATACATCCCCGTCAGACCCTGACGATTGCTTGCTAACAGCTGATATAGCTTTTTCCCTATAACCCCTAAAGCCAGCTCTCTCTAAACCTATCATCTGCTAGATTGACCTTGCCAACTAAAAGAGGGATTCCCAGAGCCTTCCACTGAAGAAGAATACTACTTTAGACTCTCATCCTAGCCAGAGATAGACTACCTCTCACCCATTCCCACCTTGGAATGTAAACAAAGAGTCCTGTCTTGGGGAGAATCCTTCCTCATTGCCCTTGGAAATAAAAGAGCTTCAAAACTGGATTGAAAAAGTATCTTTACTAGGAATGGTCTTCCCCTGACTCGTACTATCCACCATAAGGACCATGCCTTTTGGCACTATATCCTTCCTTCAAGACTTTTACTACACTATGAGTATCATCTTTATGCATAGACAACTACATCATTGGGCAAAAGGTAGACTCAAAGAGCAGCTCACTAACACAACCTCGACGATTCAATAGCCACGGTCGGACATTTACTTTTTACACTCACTTATCCACATATTGGCAAGTAGCAAGTAATATATATGCTATGCTTAGTACTCGAAAACGAGCTTAGCTTCAAAGTGGAATAGGTGTAAACGCCCAGGAAAAGATCTCTAGTTAACAAAACCAATCCTAGACCTAGCAGACAAGGCGGGTAAGAAGCATACTACGCACCCTTGATCCTTTCCCCTCGCTCTGAACCTGTGTCTGCCCTTTACCCTGCAGCCTGGAGGGGAACTTAGACTGGCACTTTAGATGGCCGGGCACTCCTTATTTTCACTCCAAAAAGCTGGACAAGTAGTTGATCTCGGATAGCCTAACAAGTTTTTTTGCCCGGGTCCCTGCTGGATTTCCAGAAAACGGAATGTACCTAGGGAACCCTATTGATCAGATCTGAGACTGAACCTAGTGATCTTTCTCCTGCTGGCAAGCATCGATACCTGTCTCCTAAGGAATTGATCTTATCTTTCATATACCAGGATAATAACCCCGAAGGACTGCAATTGGAAGGAATTAGCACTCACCATAAGCAACCGCAGAGAAGGAAAATGACTGGCCTTAGACGGAGGAAAGAAAGAGGTAAAGATACTAGCTTTTCAGAATTACTGATTCTGGCTTGCCCAAGAGGTCAGATACTAATAAAGGTTATGGATAGTGAATAACTACTTAGGAATAGGCAAATACTCCGGATAGATAGGCAAGAACTATTCCTTATCCATAGTCAAATACAGCTTACGCATAGTTTACTACATCTCCGAAAGAGAACAGAGATAACTACTTAGACTGGCGCTATCAACTACTTGAACTCTATTACAGTCAAAATGGAAGAAGTAACTACTTATGATTATGACATACCTCTTTCAATAGCATCTACTACTTCTGATATTAGACTTTACTTGAGGCGGCAAAAGGGATTTAGGAAACGAAAGGATATTTATTTACAGTATAATACTCTAGAAAGGGAATATGCGCAGAGAAAAGGGTTTTTTCTTTCGCCCAAGGCTTTCCTTAGATGACTAACTTGACTTTTCTTACTTAGACACTGGTGAAACTGCCTTTCCTAAACCTGCTTTCCTAAGCTTTTTTGAGAAACTCTAACTAGTCTTTTTTTTCAAGGTATCTCCGTAAGGTATCCTATCTATTACTACTGGTATTGTAAGAACTGCTAAGCCCTTTAGATCTATATCTATCTTACTATCGAAAAGTGCTTCTACTCCTAATAAGCAAATTCGCTATTTTCGTATCATTCCTTCCATGCTCAAGGGCTATTGGGCATTCTCCTAACAGTACTAGGGTATTTAATACAATGATAGAAGTATTAGGATTAAGACTAAAAAGAATACCATTCATACCGAACTATCCTGAATAAGGTGGATTGGCTAAGGAGGCGGAAGTTCCTAGAGAATAGGTCCCGGTCAATCCCAATCCCTCATTCTGAGAATAGTGATAAAAGCAGTTACTTTATCGTCTAAATGTCGGAAAAATGGATCCTATCCTCTGAAAATTCCATAAGATAAAGCCTGCCAGTTGTAGTTCCCGTGAATATGGATAGTAGTCTAATTCCCGGCCCGCATTGTCAACTTTGATTCTCGTAGCCCTTTTTCCAGATTGGATCCTCACTTTACTTTGGTCGTAGATAAAGAAGAGAACTTGTCGATTGGTCAAGCGATTCCAGATTCTTCTTCATTTGCAGCAGAGAAATAGCTGCCCAAAGGGGATCATTGAGCCGGTTACCGGTGGCTAAGAGCCTTTCCTTTTCCATACAAAAAAGCTTTCGTTGAGACAAAGCAGGCAGGGCAACTAAACCCAAGATGGAAGGAGTTCACCCCTTTCCTTTTTGTGTAGACGTCAGGATTATATAAATCCTTTTTTTATATAAATCATAGCCGGGAATCAATCATGGGCAGATGAAGTCCCCGTGCTGCTTTTCAAAATAAGGAAGAAATGCGTACAGGAAGGATGGGCTCCGGGTCACTCTCTTCACTGATGCTTCGAAGCTTCCACCTTTCACTCGTCAAAGCAAACCTACTGAATGTCGATCGATGTCAGAAACCAACCGTAGAAAGAGAGGTCGAAGCACCTGATCACTCGTTCAGCTCGTTTTTCGCTCGTGCCTGTATGAATTGCATAAGTCATTGTGTTTTGGCGGTGGAGAAGTACAGAAGTAAACAATGTGTTAGTATTTAGTTGTGCGAAGCGTTGTTGACAAGACTTACTCAACTCACACCTGCTTCCGGTGACAACTACCACTCTCTTATGAATGGGAGGGTAGAGTACCAAGACATAGGGATTAGCCAGCGAAGGCGGTTTATTTAGTACCAAATATACGTATTTTGAATTCTTTTCAGTCAGGACAGTTCAAAGGCACGAGAGATAAGGAAAACGGAAAAGCTTCTCAAACCAGAGTAGGAATTCGATCAATCGCTATCAATGCCAGGAGGCAGATCAAGATTCATGGGAACGAGAACCTTTTCCGAGAAGAGTCAAGCGAGGGATAGGATAGATGAATAGGTTTAAGCCTTTATCCGCTTTTAGGGATTCATTTACAATTTCTAAGGCTTCGTTTTTCTCCGGCAAGCTGCTAGGGAAGCATTTATTCCCAAGCGATAGGGCTTATAGTTCAGATTGATGCCTTAGTCCACTCGGAAGATAGAACTAATAATGGAAAAAGATATGCTTAAGAACTCCAACAGTAAGTTGATCAGTTACTATCGGTAGGGACGGGAGACAAAACTGCCACTGATGAGAAAGCGATAAGAAGCCTGAAAGCGATTCTTACACAAGATACGATGACAGGAAGATCAGGAATGGAACCGGAGAATATGAAATTGGCTCTCGACCCAGGCCTTGCTTTGTTTACCTGTCCTATCGTATCGAATAAGGTTTCCTAGCCTAGCCCATCACGGTGTCTGCTACCGAAAGAGAGAATAGGTCTAAGGGCAGCATCTACTCGTTCATCGCTTGCCTCACCTCGAAAGAGGCATGGCTTCTCTCTTCACTCACTCGCCTATTCGCCAGCTTCAATAGCATGGAAGAAGGTGTTCTAAGAGCATAGTTTCACATATACATGGGGTTCTTTCCATTCTCTTGATCAATAATTCACTTATAGAAAGTAGAAAGACTCTTATTTCGAAGATCCATATCTAATCCCACTTCGTTCATAGCAACCGCACTTCCCATGCGCGCTCTACTCTTCACTCTTGCTCACCTCTCTTCTTCAACAAGGATTTGCCGTTCCTATCTGTTTTTCAAGGTAAAAGAAGGAGCCGGCCGAATCAAATGGGGCTGCTGTGCCCTTCCTAATGGTTTCATAGCTTTTGCGCGTATCGTAGGATTCGTACGTCTATAAAACGTAGTCCTCTATGGCTATTCCTGAATCGTGGGAAAAGGTATGCGTATACTTAAATGGAATTGATCGTCCGGGTATAGAAATGTGTTCAGTCTCCTTTCTCTTTTCGGGAGCAGAGCTTCAAAAGATGGACAGTAACGATCGCGTAAAGGAGGGCCCGCTTACTAATACGGAGAGGGTTCCGCATGAAAAAGACAATCCTAAACTTCTTCGTTTCGTTGGTTTTTCCAAGGTCTTTTCTTTTCTATTTTTTGGAACATGAACGGAAGTAGCATAGGACACCCAATCCTCGATCAAACCTCTACTTCAATGAACCACGTCGCGTTCTTTATCTTTCTCACTCGTCGTTTCATTGGAAAAACCCACGCCCAATATCATATTGACTCTCTCTCGTCCAATAAGAGTTTCCGAGAGTTACTTTATTCAAATTCTCTCCTTTCCAAAGCTCCACAAGGCTGACAAAAAGAGTAATAGGACAACAAGCAATCTTGCTTTCATTTATTTTGAGTTCTTTCTTTGTTGAGATGGAAATCGACGTTCTGGGCTAGGTAGTTTGCACGCAGGCTTCTTCATGAAAGGTCAAAAATAGACTTTGATTTCATCATCAACATGACTAGTCGTTCGTTTGAAGCCTTAAGAAACCGGCAGAGAAAGCGGCAGTTTTTTTTTTCCGAATGACCTGATTTCGAGAATCAACTAACCAAGAAATCCGTAGCCCAGGTGATTCGCTGCCTCCCTCTCGCCAAACCAAAATGGGATGAATCTTCTCATGCAGCTTTTTTCTTATTCAGGGCGCTGCGAAGCCAATTTCCATCAAGGCAAGGGGGTCAATAAAATAAGGGGGAAGAGGAGTTGTCACGATAGAAAAGAGAAATGACTATAAGGAACCAACGATTCTCTCTTCTTAAACAACCTATATACTCCACACTTAACCAGCATTTAATAGATTATCCAACCCCGAGCAATCTTAGTTATTGGTGGGGGTTCGGTTCGTTAGCTGGTATTTGTTTAGTCATTCAGATAGTGACTGGCGTTTTTTTAGCTATGCATTACACACCTCATGTGGATCTAGCTTTCAACAGCGTAGAACACATTATGAGAGATGTTGAAGGGGGCTGGTTGCTCCGTTATATGCATGCTAATGGGGAAAGTATGTTTCTCATTGTGGTTCACCTTCATATTTTCCGTGGTCTATATCATGCGAGTTATAGCAGTCCTAGGGAATTTGTTTGGTGTCTCGGAGTTGTCATATTCCTATTAATGATTGTGACAGCTTTTATAGGATACGTACCACCTTGGGGTCAGATGAGCTTTTGGGGAGCAACAGTAATTACATGCTTAGCTAGCGCCATACCAGTAGTAGGAGATACCATAGTGACTTGGCTTTGGGGTGGTTTCTCCGTGGACAATGCCACCTTAAATCGTTTTTTTAGTCTCCATCATTTACTCCCCCTTATTTTAGCAGGCGCCAGTCTTCTTCATCTGGCTGCATTGCATCAATATGGATCAAATAATCCATTGGGTGTACATTCTGAGATGGATAAAATTGCTTCTTACCCTTATTTTTATGTAAAGGATCTTGTAGGTCGGGTAGCTTCTGCTATCTTTTTTTCCATTTGGATTTTTTTTGCTCCAAATGTTTTGGGGCATCCCGACAATTATATACCTGCTAATCCGATGCCCACCCCGCCTCATATTGTGCCGGAATGGTATTTCCTACCGATCCATGCCATTCTTCGCAGTATACCTGACAAAGCGGGAGGTGTAGCCGCAATAGCACCAGTTTTTATATCTCTCTTGGCTTTACCTTTTTTTAAAGAAATGTATGTGCGTAGTTCAAGTTTTCGACCGATTCACCAAGGAATATTTTGGTTGCTTTTGGTGGATTGCTTACTACTAGGTTGGATCGGATGTCAACCTGTGGAGGCACCATTTGTTACTATTGGACAAATTTCTTCTTTCTTTTTCTTCTTGTTCTTTGCCATAACGCCCATTCCGGGACGAGTTGGAAGAGGAATTCCAAAATATTACACGGAATAGACTCATCGCACCGGATCAGTCTCTTAGACGGATGAGACTGATCAGGTGGTCTTAGACGGATGAGACTGATCACACCTGATCAGTGATCAATTCTGGCACAATGAATTTACGAGTTATTTTACACAATGAATTTACAAGCAGATGAGTTTGCAAAATGAATTTACCTGGTGTTTTTTATACCATTAATTTAGGAGTTATTTACAACCACCATTTCCTCGCCTATCTCTCACATTATCTATTAAGATAAAAGAATAGATAGCAAAGATCACTGGTCTAGTTAATGCCCCCGAGGACGAATATACAATAGGTAGGCTTGCTCTTATCCTGTCCTGATAAGAGATTTTAGGGAGGTAAGCGCATTTACTTGACTTTTCCTCCACCTTGCTTGGAACTCATCCACGGAATGGGCAAATAAGAAGATAAGTAAGCATGCATGGTCCTGTCTTTCCCCTACCTTGGATCCAGTCTAAGGCCTAATGCCCTAAGGTAGCGGTTGGAGTTCGAGATACGTGTTCTTGCCTAGTGGGTAAGGTTACGTAGAGCGAACGAGGTTGGTCAATAGGAAACCGGGGAAGCGTCCTTAAACGGAGTTCACCGATGGCACTTCAAGAATTCTGTCTAGAGCTAGATCCCATCCCGTATCAATGGAATGTAGGAGGGGGAAGAAAGCCGTTGATTCTTCCCTCGGACATATACATATAAATCGAATTGTCACTAAAAGAAAGTAAAGTAAGTTGGGTGGGTTGAGCTGTGGAAGTAAGTTCCCTTTTCAGAACCTAGATCACTCTACACATTATCGATCGGGAGAACAAGAGCTGACCTATCCGTTCGTGCTATAGCAGTAAATGGGGATCGAATCTGTTCGTATCATAGAGCTTCTTTGGATATTTATCTCACGTGACGGCACGCTTTATAGGCTTTCGCGGTTGGTCTGGCAATCCAGCTTATGTGGGTTTTTTTGTTTTTAGAACAGGGATGGCAGACGACTACTATTCGGAGAAAGACACTGCTCAAAGGAGTGATCCCCTGGTCGATTCCAAATGCAACATTTCCCGGATCTGCTTTACAGGAGTGATGCCCAGGCTTTCTTGGGTAACGAGTCCTTCTCCGGCTTGACTACTGAAACCCGCGCTTCCTGCTCAAAATGTCAAGTAACGAACAAGCATATCAATCGTATCAATTATCTGGTTGTGTAGGTATCCTTTTGCTTGGCTAAGGAATAACTTCCCACTTTTGCGCTTTCGAACTAGGTCATCACCTTTCATTGATGTTTACACTTACTCTGAGTGGTTAGAAGATTAGCTGCTAACCTATTTTCATTTCTAACTTACCACCTGTATCTCCGGAAACGAAAACCAGAAATGAGAATCCTTTCAACTGTCTATACTAAATTACTTTGTACGAATGCACATCTCGGCCGTCGGGTAGCTGCTACCCATTTTCAAGTCTATATCCGTGGTTTCAGAAATGGAATTGCTATTCTCGATTCAGACAAGACACTGATTTGTTTATGAAACGCTATTCATTTTATAGGATCTCTCATTCGTAAAAAAGGCCGTTCCTTCTTTTTAAAGACTAATCATTTCTTTATATATTCGATAATGGAAAAAATGTGGAGTTGTATCAATGATTCTCAATGGAAGATCGGGGCTTTTTTGACCAATTCTTATGCTAATCCTAAGAAATTCCGTTCAAGAAAGAATCAAATCAATTTTGGGTTGAACCAACAACCTGATTGTGTGGTTATTCTTCATCCAGATAGAAAGTCATCGGTCATACTGGAAGCCGATCGATCACTAATACCTATTGCATCCTTAGTTGATTCTACGATCCCATGCGAATTCTATAAAAGAATCTATTATCCCATCCCTGTGAATGATCCTATACAGTTCGTATATCTATTTCGTAATTCGATCACGAAAACGGTGATTCTTGAACGGAAAAGAATCACAGCAATGAACACGAGAGCGGGGACTACCCATTTATCTTTTTGTACGGGGAAGTCCCCCGCTGGAATAATAATCCACTCCAGAAAAGTGGGTTCTTGGACGGAGTTAGGATCAGAACTTCTCCCTGTAGTGGCCAACTACTTGCAAATTTGTGGCGAAGGTGCAGAAAGTGTACCGCAGCCACAAGGGGGGGCAGCTCAAGTAGTTCAGGGGACGCCAACGCCAGCCCCACAAGAGTGGACTGCCCCCCTACCCTCCATTGTGCCACCTTCTTGTTACTCGCTGACCGGGTATGTGGAGGATTGGGTTGCTTCCAATCCGACTTTCATGAGGGATGTTTTAAATGCAAATATGGTGGGTAGGGGCTCTTTAGTTCACTCCTCTGGCTTTCCAGCAGCTTCAGGTAGCAGGCCCTCCCTTAACCCTGCTCTGACTGCCAAAGACACGATATATTTTAACTTAACAACTTTGTATCCTTCTGGGTCCTTGAGCCCAGGGGAAGCAACTGACTTAACAAATGAGATTTTTGCATTCAAGGAGAACATACTGAAAGAGCTTAGATGTTTAAGTGGCCCGGTTAATGGCGAAATCCTTTGGAAAGATGATACTTCGGGCAATACAATCCGAAACCCCCAAAGGGGTCAAGAGTATCCGCCGTATATGTTGGATATGATCCTGGACAGTTTGAAAAGATATGGAGGAAATAGTGACTATTATAAACAATTCTTAAATGATAGGATGAATACCTTAAAAAATGCAGATTTAAGAAATTTGCAACTTGAAGTTCTTCCAAGGGAGAAATTGGATGAATTGAATCAATCCAAACTTCTGGCTTACAGACGTTTGAATTGAATCAAGCCAAGCTACTAACTGAGGTGAAATTGAGTGGAGAAAAAAAAATACGCAAAGGAGAATCAAAAAAGAACTACGAAAGCAACCCTGATCTTTCTTCTATGAAGAAAGTACGTAGGCACTCCTCAGCGAGGACGCGGGTTTCAAAGTCGGTTCTACACATTCGAGAAGGCACACCGGCTGGATCAGAATTCTATCGGTCGCGGAGTCGGCGAGACGGCTCTGCTCCAACGACTTGAGAAGGTGAGACGCAATCTCCATGGCTCCATGTATTTTGCATGCTCTAGCGTATGTAGTGTTTCCTTCGTTAGTTTCATTCATTTCAGTTCGTTTCTAGTTGCTTGCTGGACTTGCCCCGTACCTTTATTTGCCTTGCATGGTTTGCCATTTTCATCCTGCTGTGAAACCAATGTATATAGCTTTCATTACTTGCTTGATAAAGCCTTAATAAATTGCTAGGTGGATAAGTGTATCGCTATGATTGGCTATAAGTCTCAGAATTCAAGTTACACTATGCTGGAAAACAAGCTAATATAAGAGAACCAGTAGCTTAATTGATATCTCAACGTATGAGTGATCTGTTATTGTAAAATGCTCATATAAAATAAATGCGGTTGAATTGTGATGGTGTCTGCCTACTTGTAGTTTGTATTTGCAGTTTAGATGATATGATTCCTCAGTTCATTTGATTTCCAATTCAAGAAAATTGTAATTGTGTGATAAGATGATAATTAGCCGATGCCCAAGGTGGTCAAATTGGTACTTGTCAGGAGATGTCATGAAACAAACATGCAAGCATAATTTATTAATTATTTTGTTCCAGATGTAGTGTAATACTTCAATAGAATGATATGCTGCATCCTTTGCTCCTTTCTATTTTATATGTACATGTGCTAAGTTCCAGTTGTTTATTGACCGAGGTCAATCCACTGCATCTCCTTTTTATTCAGGATCCACAAAAACATGTTTCGATTATTTAGTCCTTAAGTCATGGCCAATCTTTGTGTAATTTATGCCTGATGAAATGTAGAGTTTTTATCAGCTGTACTACGAGAACTACGTCCGTGCACTTGACAAAGGGGAACAAGCCGACCGGTAATTCTTAAGCTCCAAACCAGACAGAGCTCTATCTCGTTAGAAATCTAATCCTAGCCATGACACACCCTGTCCCATGCCAGTGTCGCCTTCTGACCCCAGCTAAGGCGCCACCCTCCCTTAGCGGAAAGCGGTCCCTTCTATTGAATAACTAAAACAAAAGGATCAACATTTCACTTTGAAAACAATTCTGATTTGATTTGATCACTCGATCCATGGCACCCAGCATCTTGCACTACACGTAGATCGGAAAAAGACGTTGTTTTCTTTTTCTCATCACTTCAAGGGGCTAGGCTACATGAACCATTGCTACTTTGATTTTGGTCCTAAAAGACCTATTGAATTTGATGATCCATCAAAGAATATAATAGACCACTAGCAAGAGTGTTAAAGACCTACGTCCGAACAAGGAGACAGGCGACCCGCTTCGCTGAACAAGTAACTCATCATTCAGAGCACTCACTGCACCCGATAGCGTAGGCAAGCGATCTCAAGACAGCTCATTGACGAGAGACGAAGAACGATTCCCGCTCAGACGATTCGCCGCTAGTTACTTTTCGTCGAGTATTCCTTCTTTCCGGCATAAAGCCAGTTTGAACCTTCCTGACCTTTCGGATTGCTAACCTACATTTTCTCATTGGTTTTCAGAAACGGAACATTCAAATCAAGTAGATGTTCTAAAAAATCCACTTCTTTTCCAATGCCGATCATACCATACCGAGCGCTTAGAAGCAGAGGTACCACCCACGGCTTAAGTGGACAAACAAGGCAATCTAAGAATTTTTGTTTTGGAAAGCGGCTTTGCGGAAAGGATTTGAACTCGTGATGATTCGTGTTGGCCTATGTTTCTCTGGGACTATGTTTAAAACCTTGACGAGCTTTAGCAGTATGCTTGGGGTCCAGCGGTGAACATACTCACCTTAAAGAATTTGCAAGAGGTGGCCCAAACAGTACAAAACCAGACAACTACTGGGAAGAGTGGCTGCCCAAGCATTTCTGGATGCTCTTTTGCACTGACGGTGATTTTATATATCATAAGTACATATGTATATATATAAATGTTTCATTCATTTCTCTTATTTTTTATTGAAAACGATTTGTATTGCAACTGATTGCAGGTCTGGAACTACGAGCATACTTTTCCAGAGAGAGTCCTTGTTGGCTCAAGTTGAGACCGTAGTGCAAGCTCATCAAAGAAGGAGGTGTGGCCTTTATAAGCCTATTTGACATCTACAAGGCACTAAAGCTTCAACTTTTCTGGTCATTGTACCATTCCGAGGGACTTTGGGCAAGATTCCTGCAGGCCAAGTACTCTGACAATCTCTCTTTTGCTGCTGCTAGACATAAACCAGGTTGTTCCAAGAATTGGCATGAAATGCTTGAGATACGATCTTCATTTTATTACAATACTCATTTCTGGTTGGCAGCGGGTAACTACTTTCTTCACATCTAATTGGTCTGGGATAGGTGCTTGACTAAATTACTTCCAGCCTTATAGATGGCGCGTTCATTTTCTTATAAGCACCTCTCTATTCTTCTTCTTCTTTTGCCCCTGAGCTCTTCTAGCCTTCATTTTCAAGAGAAACAATGTCTCAGCATCCTCCTATTCCTTATGTTTCAAGAGTTCCCGAGATATGCAAGTTGGGCACTTGTTTTTAATAATGCCAATGGGCATTCGAATCCCTGAGAGAGAGCTAATAGGAAGGAAGATGGCTCTGGATTCACTAGGCTTTCGCTGGCTAGAAGCTTCGAGAGAAAGTAAAAGAGATGATGTGGTTGAAAAGGTGGTAACTGTGGATAGCGCCAAGTAAGCTAATCCTAAATGTCCAGCCACGCCAAACCGAACTCTTATCACATTATTTGTAGGCTTTGCTATTCTTACTCCTCTGTGACCTTCATCAATCACTAGGCACGGTATCAGTTAGCGTGATATGGATTGGTAAAGTAGTAAAGAAAGTCTTCGTTATTAGGAAAGAAATGTTGCAGCCTATCTGCCACTGAGTTGGAATCGATTTGCTTAACCTGCTAATGCACGGAGATTAGCCAAATTAGAGAATATGAGGATGTCGGCAATGGTTGGTTTTAATGCTCGCACAGACGAAATAGAATACCGGATTGGACCTTAGCCGCTCGGGAATAGAATCCTTCACCACCAGGAAAGGCAATCTCCACGACGCTGACATCTTTTCATACGTACTAGACCCGGAGTACAGGCAAATTCGGAAGAAGCCGCTTACAGGACTTCCAATACAGACAACTCAAGCAAGAGGTTTGACATCACTCCTGGAACTGCAAGACAAAGACTCAATCAAGAACCAGAGAAACTGAAATCAACCTTAGTAAAAGACTAGCTAGCCACATCCCCTGACTCTCAGTCTCAGTCAACTCAAGGTGAGAAGCGAAAGGCCAGCAACTGCACTAACTGAGGGACACATTGAAAGCAAGAAAGAAATAGAACTTAGACAAAGAACAATAATACGATACTGAAATCCGAGTCGGCAATGGGCCGGAGAAACATTCACTCGTTAGCGACTCCTACTAAACAGCCAGACAGAGAAGGAAAGCAATGGAGATTTTTCTATTATGGATCTGTACTCCCTGGTATCGAGAAACCTTTAGGATCTTCTTCTTAACCAAAGAAATACGACTTTGGGCTATGGTTAGCTCAACTCCAATAAAGAAAACCCAGGGTACTCCAAGTGGTATACATTCGTTCCAACCTTCAACCCATCATATTAAATCAATCGAAGGCACTTCTATAATTCTACTTGAGGAAGACCTTTTGTGGCTAGACCTCCATTTTCCATATAGAAAAGGAACTAATACACATCTCCTTTAGAAAAGAATTTCCCATAATGACTATGAATGCTTGTACCTGAAGTGACCAAATAAGGCTTAGCTGATCTTCTAATTCAAGAATCAAGATTCACTTGGTTACTGAAATTCAATCAGTTTGATCTTCCTACAGGGATGTCTATTTTCAGGTTACCTTGAGATGTCAGGAGAAGTATTGATAATGAAGATACCTCCTACAAAGTCCTGAGAGGAAGGTCTTTGTTTTGCTGCTTGTTGTCGCAACTAGTTATGTCCCTATTGGACTCCCCTACACCGTAACCTGATTACATTCATTCAAGTTGGCAATCCCCTGATCTTTTCTTTGCTTCCGGTGTGCGATCCGAATTGACATATAATGACCGTAGTTAGCAGGCAATGGCCAAGGTCAGCTCGAACTAGTGCTATATACTAAACCTGGGACTCCACGTCAACCCTTTGCTTTGAACTGCTTTTCCAAGGTTCTGGGATAACTTGAATCTGTTTACTTCACTTCAATTCTTTTCTCTATGTTCAGAATTCTTGTACATTCTTCCTGTCGGACGGAGAAATCTAGAACTTCCCTGCTCTGGTTCTGGGTTTGATAGACCTGTTTATCCGCGGTAGTCGTCGTAAAGACCTGTCTTCAGCCTCGATGCTGTAGAGATTGCGTAGTTCGCCGGCTCCCCATCCTTAAGCAAACACACCTTCCTTTTAGCCAGGGAAATTTCATCTTACTTGATCCTTCTAAATCAGCTTCAACTTGAATAGTCTAGATTTACGAGATTCTTCCTTCTATTCTAGCTAGGTGGCAGGCCAATACCAATACAACTAAGTTTAGGAGTGGATTTCATTTCGTACCTACGTAGGATTCCCTAACTCATCCTCTTATCCATCCTTTCCTGGACTTTCGTAAGGGGCAATAGCACAAGCAGAGCCTTTATAGAGCAGTTGGATTGCGCCTTAGTCACTAGCATACATTTTCTTGCTTTGAGCTACTAGCGCGGATTGTTCTGGTTTAGCTTGACCTACCCCCGTTCTCTTTCATGCTTAACTTGAATGCTGAACTATCGATAAGATAAGGGTTGTATCGTTCGTGATCAAGTCATCGAGCGCATGTTTGGAATTCAATAGCGCTTTCTTTGGCAAGGCAGGATATGAAAGGAACGGAAGTACCGTTGTTTCCATAGAGGATTGAGCAGTGCCAGATACGGAAACAATAATGGCAGTCAATTCCTTCTGAAATCTATTTATACGGGGCCATTCGAAGCAATACCTTGTAGTTAGAGTCCTCTGGAAAAGCAGAATCTTAATAGTTTTAAAAGATAGAAAAAAGACAGAGTGATACCCTTAGAGCCAAAAGCAGATAAGTCAAGCGGCTAGAGCGAATCCTGGATAAGGCTCCTCTTGCCTGAGAGAAAGGGACTTCTTTCTATAGCCGAAGCCAAGCGCAGACGGCATATGAAAACCCGTCTTTAAAAACCAGGAAAGACACTCACTCAATCATAAGATTTCCAATGAAAGGAACGCTCGCCAGAATGAAATACTTCAATTAGGATGAGCTACTACATATCGTTCTGAAAGGGGCCTGTGAAACTGAAGCAGTTCCTGCAACTATCAACGAAGTCAAGACATTACCTATAGCAAGAAAGACTACCGATAAAGAAGAGCCGAAGCCCTACCTTGTTCCTGCCATCCCTTCCCCTTCTACTTACTTGAGAGTAGGGAGCAAAACTAGATAAGTCTTAAGCGAAGACTAGGTTTAATGATACCCTCCCCATTCGTAATTGCTTACAGCGGAACTTCTACTATTCATTCTATCCACTATCTCTCGACAAATGAATCTGAATCAAAGTAGAGTAGAAGGCCAGACCTTAGGCGAATTTCGGTATCAAGAGATGAAAGTGAAAGGCGGAGGTAGCCTTGGACCCCAGAAGCTAGTTCCAGTATCCTCATTTCTTTGGACACCAAACATGCAACATATCCTCCATTGGCATTAACACATCATAGTGAAGCTTCCTTCACTGAACAGATCTTCAGCAAGAAGTGACTAGATGTCATTCCAAACTCCTTACTCTTCCTCGTAAATTTCATTGCCTTAATGGCAGCAGTCTGATCCCTTTCTTCGATAAATGGAGCCGTGTGACAGCGCAGGTAGTCGCTTAGTTTCTTTCCCTGGTTGGCTAATGCTTAACACTGGTCAGATACCATAAGTTATGGTAGTGCTCGCTCGGCAAATCCTATCGGTTCAGCAGCGTCCTTAGTAGGAGCAGAAGGGATGTAGCGAGGAGCCGAAACCTACCGTTACGGAACCGTGGAAAAAGCCGAAACCTAGGGTATTCCCTGATCTGAACTTCAATAACAACCATTGCCTTACGTACCATTGGCTGGGAAAGGAAGGTGCCGTTTGCCGCAAGTAGATCTAGCTGATTGACTCGTTCAGAGGCGAAAATCAATGCATCGAACCCTTTGCCGATCAAAAGATTAGGAACCGTCCTCCTTTTACGGATACCCTTGCCGAAGAAGGGCTCTAAATATCTCGTACGTATGTTTCCTAGGATCTACTACGTTCAAAAGTATTGGCTTGAGTTCTTTCGCGATAGGCCCTTGCAAGAAAATGCTTTGAAGGCCATCTTTTCTTTGTTCTTCGCCCATTTTTCTCTTTCAAGTTGTCAAAGGACTTTCCACCTTGTAATGGGAATGTAAGCTCTGACTTTGCCCTCATCGGATAAAGAGAGTACTAATCCCTGTACCTGACTGGTATTCCTCGGTTCCTTCTTCCCCCAGCTTGTTGCCCTCCACCCTGGACCATCTTATTCGAATACCGAGACTCTTGCATACTGAAAGAAGAAGGTTCCTTACTTTATCTCGCAGCAGGTACCCACATCTATCCATTCTTTTGATCTTCGAAATTCCTATTAGTATGCCCTCCGCATATCTGACATAACATAGTTTCGTATTGCATCCCCCAAATACCATATCTTTTCTCAATCACCATCACTCCCTCTGCTACCTTCTTGTCAAGCAGGTGGAGGTATAATGGTGAGAGTGGAGGAAAAGGAGGGATTCGCTGAGTTCAAAAGCAAGAGTACTTCTGTGAAAAAGCAATAAATGAATTCCCAGTTCAAAGTGATACACAAACAGCTTGTTGCTAATGAATTCAAAAAAGAAATGCTTGCTAGGTAAATCGTACTTTTTGCACAGTCACATATGGCTCGTAACTATTCTCGGTGTTATCTTACAACTACTCTTCCTTTCTCTCCTTCGGAAGAACTAGTCTTTGAAGCAAGAGATGAACATATTGTGGGCGGATCTTCTTACCCATTGATTGGAACATCGTAAAAACTCCGAAGATCCTTTTCACTATAGTTAGTGACGTATCCAAATTCTGTATACTATTGGTGGACGGGACATTCCGCTTCCTTCTGCTTTGTTTTCACGAAGCGAGCGCTTTCAACAAGCTTCTTTGGTAATAAGCAAAAGTGTGTAAAGTCCTCCGTTTTCTCACTGGGAAAGCTTTGTTGTCTTCGTTTTCTTTCAGCCGTAGTATATCGCCGCATATGATCTGGCTTTTTAAGTGGGTTAGTAAGAAAACTTACCTTTCTGGGTAAGTGCCCTTTTTATGTTTAAGAGCGAGTTGAGTAGTAAAATAGAAATAAGAGCTGCTAAAACAATATCTTTTTCTTAAAGTTCCTACGATGCTAGTTTTGAAAAGGCATATACACTCAGATAATCCAAGAGTTCCCCACTACCAAGTAAGCTCTTTCTACTTGTTCACCTGTGTACTTATGGATGAAAACTACCTGGCTTTGTTTGGCTACTTTTTTGATTGGCTAGTGTTATTTTATATCTCAGGCTAGACTCGATTGAGTTGTCTTACATTAGTGTGGCTATATGTGAATCGCAGAGGTCTGTAAATTAAGGCAATAGGCAGGCACATTTGAAATGCAGCAGTAGTGAGTTCCTATAGAAAATCCAAAATGAAATAAAAGGTCATAATGGTCAGAAGCTGTTCACTACATCAGAACCATCCAGAAGGAAAAAAAAAGCACCTGAGGTCAGGTGTTTCTTAGGAGTTCAATATGTTTCATGTGTGTTTTTGCAAATCTTTTTTCTCCTGCACGCTTGATAAAAAGGATCTGGTGTCTATGCCAGGTTGGTAAACCATATAGATCTTGCCCAAACAAGGAGTAGGGGCTAGCTTGTAAGCCACAACTTAGTACTACGAGGATTCTGGCGGAGTGCTTTTCACATATAGATAGGTCGGGATGAAGAAGCTCCGTAGTCAACTAATAGATAGAAAATCACAGTAACCTTTTTCCAACAGTTTCACCATGATAAGAACAACCTTGTCATACATGATAATTATGGGCTTTCTTCCTCCTTCTTTATAGTCTTCAGTTCAATCTGCCAAGTCCGATTCATCTTTTTCCAACCCTTCCTCTGTTCTTATACTAAACCTCTTCTCTTCGTTCCCTTTGCCCCACCAAAAGAGGATCGCCCCTAGTAATATAATAGCACCTTGATTTATTTATCCAGATGGGCATATCTTTTCTTTAGTTTATGCATCTCTCATTCAAAGACAGACAAGAAAATCAATCTAAAGGCACCACTACTCTTATTATTAGTAAACGGTAGGAACGGGAAGAGAAGCTTTCTAAAATGCCATTAGCCGATACCTGATGCTGGTCAATCGAAGACGGATCATACCAGTGGTAGTTCGATGGCAGATTCCCCATATTTATGAAGAAAAACAAGTTCTAACCCCATTCTAGGAGTTCCCACCTGGATTGGATTCCCTCAAACTGGTGTGGAAAGGTCATTAGAGGCTCCTCTCGAGGACATACAAGAAGGATCCCTCTTTTCTTACTCGGATGGCTTGGCTGTTTCTAGGCATTCCACTAGTACCGTTTTAGGGAAGAAACTACTGCTGGCACGGGACAACCATACCTACTCAGAGTAGTCTTTTCTTGCCTTGTAACAACAGTCTATTCCACCGGATGCACAAGCCTAAAAAGCCTATTCTATTTATTTGCTAAAATAGTCCAATTTGACGTAAACTGTTTTCGATGTTCTTCGAAGAAATGAAAAGGTATCCTACATCACCAGTTCCTCCTATCAAATCCAATGCAACGGCTCCTACTCTGTATAGATTATAGACCTTTGCTTTTTATTATCGGTTAATCGAATTTCATGATTGCATAGCAACCGACCGAGGAACTACTAATCTTTAGACCAAAAAACCCTTTACTTATTTCTACTCTACCTACTTGCTTACCCAAAGACTTTTCTCACACATAAACCGTGACATGACCTATTCTCAAATGCCTACTTTCTCTTCTCTTAAGTCTACAACAAGTGGGAGAGGCAGGATTCGAACCTACGTAGAAAACCTTCAACAGATTTATAGTCTGTCGCTTTTGACCGCTCGGCCACTCTCCCCTTCCCTGGGATACGCCCTCCTCAAACAAAGGGTTCCTGAATAAGAAGGATGGCGGCCTTCATTCTTAAGTTAAGAAGAGCAGATGGAACTATTAGATTTGCTAGCGTTCCGGGAGAATAAATAAGGTCATTTAGTAAGTTCATAACAATTTCTGTAAAGCAAGGGGCAAAGCTTCTACGACAGCTTCCCCCTCATTGCCATCGTTGGCCTTCCCCAGCTCCCCTCCTTCGTCGCTTCTGGCTAAGCATCTTTCGGCAGAGGAAAGGAGGCGACTAGTCGCTTCTGGCGAAGCTGCGAGTTCATGAGCAAGTGAATGAACGAGCTGCGAGTGAAGTGCAACAGTCGTAAGTAAGGCTCGCCATGTTCCTAAAAGGAGTGACCATCTTTTCTTCCCTTCTACTGACACTGAGCGAGCAGCAAGCATAGGCAATAGTTTCCGTAGGGGTGGGGCGCAAGCAAGCGTTTTCAGGCTCCGCTAGCTAGCGTACTCTTCTGCTATCAATGAAACCGAAAGAAAAAACCTGTGCCCTTTCGTATAGATCGAGACGCAGTACTTTTTCTTGACTTCTTCCATACTAGGAAGAATGGAAGGAAATCCTTCGATAACACTTCTTCTTACTTATTTGAAGAAATGATATCCGACGCCCGCTCTTTCATTTCATTTCAAAAAAGTTCTTCTTCTTAAGAAGCAAATAGCATTTCCTATTGATTTGTCCCCTGGACTAGACCTATGTAGATTCGGAATTATCCGTCGCTACGCTGTTCCCAAGGACTAGCAAAATCAAAATAGCGAAATTCTTGGGTCATCTCAATGGGTTCAGAAACCACACGTTTCTCTGGATCATCATAGCGTACTTCCACATATCCACTCAGAGGAAAGTCTTTTCGTAATGGATGACCCTCGAAACCATAATCAGTTGATATACGGCGTAAATCCGGATGATTGATGGAAGAAACACCAGACATATCCCATACTTCTCGCTCCCACCGGCCGGCTGATGGAAATGGACTGACTACCGGAGATATTCGTGTTACTTCGTCCGCACTTGTTTGTACACGAATGCATGAGTTATACCGAGTACTCAGTAAATTATGGACAACTTCAAATCTTCGTTTTCGAGAGGGATGATCCACTCCGCAAATATCGATCGAAACTTGAACCCTTGTATAGGTATGCCATTTTAGAAAGCACAACAATGGAAATGGGTAGTCAGTATTGGTATAAGATCTATTCCCATGTTCCGATATTTTCATTTTATGTACCCATTTCTTGGGTAAAATCTCCCAACTATATTTCAAAATGGATTGGTTATCCAAAATAAAGAAAGCTTTCTTTTTTTTTTGTTCCGCTTCTGCAGAAAGACTTGTCGGAAATCGCCGGTTGGGTTGGTCCGACCAAGAAAGGCATGGGAGTGGAGAGGCGGAAGTGAAAGACTGGCTACCAATAAAGATCCCTCACTGCACACTTTCTATAGTTCTGTATCCAGGATCGGCTGCATGCTCTAGTGTTGAATCGGGTATAGAACCCAGGATGCTTGGTTACAATTCCGAATCCGCTAAACCATGTTTGTTTTCTTTTTTTTTCTCGACTGGCTTTGCTTTATCCATGGGTAATGAGTTTCGATGTATTGGGCGTTTCCGTTTAGAAATAGAAGCTTTTTTGTGCTTGCTTGCGAATGGCCTGAATGGAATGAATATTAAGATAAATCAAAGAAAAAAAAGAAACCATTGAGAAAGTTATTCATTCTTATATTCATTTCCTATACTTGACCGAACAACTTCCAATTCCGTTATTTCAACTACACCAAATGATCTTTCGAATTGGTCAAGACTCTCCTGTTTATGGCCCCTTCTATATGGTACCAGTTGTTGTTTCATTGAATTTGCTTCAGGCTTGCGATTCGACTTTGATCATTATGGATTGGTACCAAGAAGATCAAGTCCTAGGCAAGCGGACCTAAACCTAATTTTCACAGCCGGTACGGTAACAATGAAAATGGCTCCTTCTTTAGTGAGATTATATGAGCAAATGCCTGAACCAAAATACGTCATTGCTATGGGAGCTTGTAGTATTACTGGGGGAATGTTAAGTACGGATTCCTATAGTACTGTTCGGGGAGTCGATAAGTGAATTCCTGTGGATGTCTACTTGCTGGGCTGTCCACCTAAACCGGAGGCGGTTATAGATGCCCTAACAAAACTTCGTAAGAAGATATCGCGAGAAATAGTTGAGGATCGAACTCTATCTCAAAAGAGAAATCGATACTACCAGTCACAAGCTTTATGTTCGGCGCAGTACTCATACTGGAACTTACGAGCAAGAATTGCTCTATCAATCACCGTCTACTTTAGACATATCTTCTTAAACTTTTTTCAAATCTCCTACAAATTAGTGAATTAGGAAGGGCTCTTTTGTGCAGAAAAAGAAAGAGCAGGGCAATCTTTCAAACTTGCATTCGAAATGTGAAATATTTATACAAAGGGGGAGAGATAGACTGAGCAAAAAAGGGCTTCATTTCGATTCTCCAATTTGGAAAATCACATATTCATTTCCTTCGTATAAACAGAAAAATACGATGACTCAAAGAAGTTCCCTACCACGAACTTTGTACCGCGCGCATTACTTAGAACAACTAGGAAAGTAAGATAAGCAAGAATATCAAAATATTCGGAATAGCAGAATAAGAAATGCAAAAATGAAGAAAAGGGAACCTAATCTCACCTCCTTCTGTACCATAAAGAAAATAACCCGAGTCCCTAAAGAAAAAGAAGTGTCTCTATTTAGAGATTTATCTACTTAGATGAAAAAGAATACTCCTTCTATATTATTCTAGAATATGTATCCCAATCCATCTCGAGTCATTTTTATCAATACCTATTCGGTAGATCCTTTTTTCTGTGCCAGGAACCAGATTTGAACTGGTGACACGAGGATTTTCAGTCCTCTGCTCTACCAACTGAGCTATCCTGACCATTTATTGTGCATCATCCTAGTAGAGTATGTACTTGTATCTATGTCAATTAAAGGGACTAAAAAAGAAAAAAGTCTTCTCAAATTGGACTTAGTAAATGTCAGGATAATGATATGGATTGTGAATGACTTACTTAATAATAGGGATTACTTGCCTATACTATAATATGTTCATTTGTATGAATGGGATAAGATCCAAAGAAGTAAGTTCGGATCCGTTTGTGAAAGAGTAGAATAAGAAAGATAGTGAATCTTGTTTGAACCATTAATGAAAAATAGAGGTTGGTACAATAGTTAGGAAGTAAAATGGGCTTTTTATTGGGGATAGAGGGACTTGACTTGAACCCTCACAATTTAGAAAGTCGACGGATCGACTATATAATATACTAAAAATTTCATTGTTGTCGGTATTGACATGTAGAATGGGGTTCTCTCTCCATTCACTTTGAGCTGGGTTTCTTGTGATCTTTGTAGTTGTTTTTCCGTCCAATTTTATGGTAAATTCAGTCATAGGAATCCAGACTCCGCTTGATTCGATCTTAAGTTTCGACCTTCATCACTCAGGAAATTTTTGTTGCCACTTATTCCACTCAGAGAGACCGAACCAGGCAACAAAAAGGCTGAAGGAAGTTCTCTTTCCATTCCAACTAAACTAAGTGAAAAAGGGATAGAGCAAATTGTTGAGGAACAAAGAAAATATCTCCAAACCAACGACTCCTTTCCTTTGGTCGACTCTAAAGAATGTATCGGGAGTTGGGAGTTAGCCGTCTCATAGGAGTGATAGCAGGGCATCCCGAACTCCATTCTTCTATATTTATATATAGGTTAAATGGGGACCAAACCTTAATGAGAAAAGAGCCTATACCGACAATAGGAATAAACCCCCTTTTCCCTCGGTAGACTTTCGTGTGAAAAAAGTAGGATTCCCCCGGATGTTCAACAAAAGTAGCTTGATCGATAGGTGCGCCAACTCCCATCTTTTTTCTGTTCCAGCAAGGAGAAGCAAATGGACGAGGATTGTTCCTTCTTTCCCTGCATCCTGTTTGCTTTATCTCGCTGCTTCTTCTGCTTATCGGGCGGGCAATAGGCTCACTTACATAGTGGGGACAGCAATAGGCTCACTTACTTTTTAAATAAGAGGGTCGGTCAACTCTCGGCAGATAGGGTAGTTGCTAAATAAAAGCAAAGAAAGAGTGAGTTGAAAGAATAAATGTATGTGGGTCACCATATATATAATAGTACCTTACTTACTAGGTATCTCGGTCAACTGCTAGCTTTTCATCCTTGGTGCAGTATTTCCACCTTCTATTGCTTTGCTTGCCTAGCTCTTACTACCGTTATTTCCATCTGAGAACTAGACGCCCGGTTCAACTTAGCCAAGTTAAGGGAACGCACTACTCTTCCCTACAAGCAACGGATTGAGCGCTAGCGCGAAAGCCGGTGCGCGTTAGGCGCATCCGTTTTCCTGCTGGAGCTACTTAGACAAATAAATAAAACACAAAAAACAAATACTACTTTGCTTTATTTAGAGAATCTAGGCCATTTCAAAGGGATCAGTCTTGAACACCCGCCGCCAGGGATGTGTAAGAAATAGTACAAAGCCAGTAGGGCAGGTATAGGAAAAATGAGTAGGAGGCATTTAAACAAACCAGTGGTTGACAAGACATTCAAAGATAAGAAGGCATAACGTGGTCGCTAGTACGTAGTTGGAGAAGCACAGCTTTCTAAAAGACAGGCATGTAGTGTTCTTTTGTTCTACACGTGCCTACGTTACTCACTGGGCTAAGGTATATATAGAAGGAAAGAAGGGCAGTGGGTGGGAGACTATCCTTCCTTTTGTTTGAGTGCATTTCCCAGAAAGAAGTACGGAAGGGGAGTCAGATAAAAAGAATAAGTATTAAGTAAGTAGACAAGATCGAACGAATGAATACCACACCCCCTCCCACGAGTACGTACTCCCAAATCTCTGACCTTGGAAGCTAACACCGCTTGCTTCTTATATGATAAAAAAAGAAGGAAAGTGGTGGGTAGGAAGAACCGTACAATTAGTCTAAAAGCTAGGAAGACCTTTTGAAAGTTCCATGGGGAATCCTGGCTTGACAAAGGCTTTTATAAGGAATGCACTTGGAATGAAGAATCAAATGGTATCAGCAATAAGAGTTTTGATGAGAACTTGAATACATACATTTTTGGTATGGGGCGGGTGCTGCTAGTAAGAAGCTCGCTCTTATCCTCTGTTTTTTAAGCTAACATAAGCTAGAGTTGAACGATCCACTTTTAGATTTTGGTGGCTAGAAGCACCTGGATAAGAAGTTTCAATCAACAAATGGCAAGAAAAAGATCTGCGTCGACTACCGAGACCTCAACGCAATTGAATAATCAGCAGAGAATGCCCTGATAGAAGGCAGAATTGGACAAATAGCTGCTTTTCCGCCGGTCTAAGATGCAGCATTACCTGACATGAAGAAAAAGGAACGAATGAATAAGCTAGCTCTTGTTGGGCTTTTTGAAGGACAAATGCCAAATGCAAAGAAAGCAGATGACTCAGCTTACTTTTTCATGGTTCGAGGATCCCCAAGGCTTGCGCCTTCCTTGCTTCGCCCCTGCTCTTCTTCGAGAAGAAACTGCACATTAAGAGGCTCTTCCTTACGCCTTCAAGGAGGAAGCGGGGATGGAAACAAATACTGTTTGTTTTTTTTGTATTGATTGTTTGCTTCTTGCGGGAGCTGAATCAGCAAGGAATGGAGGGAGGAAGCAGGGGCATTTTTGAGAGGAAGGCTTCCACAATAGGAAGGAGTTTGAGCTGCTCCCAACCCCAGAGAGTTTTTCTCTTGTTCCGCTTCCCTTCCCCCCTAAAGAGGAGGAGGGTGGCTTTATTGTTCCCGATTCGAGCAATCATCTAATAAAAAGCATGTTAGGCTTCAGCATAGAAACTCAACTGCTTCCTAGTTTCTCATTGATTTCGTTTTCAATTGAAATTCACATCAATGTTTTGAAAAAGAGGAAATAAAGAAGAGGCGCCTCTTTCATCTTAGCCAATGACCTTTGCTGCTCTCTTTATTTATAAGGCCAGCCGGAAGGGCCTTTCTTACCGCTTTCTCTATGGGAAAGCAAGGAGGTGGTAGCGAGGGGGTGCTTGAGTTGATTAGGTTTTTACTTCCAGATGGTCATTGTGTTCCAGTGTCGGAAAGTGACTCGAGATTGAGGTCTTTCGTATGACAAAATAGATGCATGTTTCAATGATTGCGTCCTCTTTTGAAATGAGTATGCTACCTTGGAGAAGTGCCCGGTTTGCTCAGCACCCAGGTGGAAAACTAGTAATGACAGCAATTGCTAGAAAATGATGGAAGTGCGAGTTGGGGTTGCCCAGAAGGTACTAAGGTACTTTCCAATTACTCCTCGGTTGCAGAGGTTTTTTATGTCAGAGGAAATTTCAACCAACATGAGATGGCTGAGGGTCGCATAAATGATGGGCTTTTGAGGCACCCGCTTATTCTTTGGCATGGCAAAAGTTTGATGAGATTCATCCGTGGTTTGCGTCGGATCCACGTAATGTTCGCCTCGGCCTTGCTACCGATGGATTCCATCCCTTTGGAGCATTCAATTTCAAACGCTGCGCGCCTTTGGCCGGTGCTGCTTATTCCTTCTAATTTGCCGCCTTGGCCTTGGTTATGCATGAAGCAACCGTTTTGGATTATGTCAATGATTATTCCTGGACCAAAATCACCTGGGAATTACATTTCTTTATATCTACAACCTCTTATAGAAGAGTTGAAGCGGGAACATGGCGTGTCGACATATGATGCGGTAACGAAGAGAAATTGGAATTGACATGCTGCTCTTTTGTGGACTACCAACGATTACCCGACATATGCAATGGTGTCTGGATGGAGCACGAGAGTGTGCTCCTTGCAACTATGACACATCCGAAAGGAAGGATTCCAGTCCCTCTATGCCCCATGGCAACGAGATCCACGGTTTAACCCATTAACACAACGAACGACATACCCGTCGTCGGCTTTCTAATCAGCCACATTCAAAATGGTGCAACCCCTATAAAATACACCTGCTAGTTCCTTAGCTAGGTATCTTTCACAGAAAATTGATTGAAGTTTCTTCCTTAATGCCGCGGTAGATTCCTTCGTCCCATTGAGCCCCAATTTGTCAGGCTATCCGAACGCCGATACTCCACACACCCATGTTGGCGTACTCCCTCCAGAACAACTCTTCTAATCCGATAGGGCATCCCCTACCTAAAGAAATGAAATAGCAAGAAAATGGAAGCCGACAGAAGACTAGTGGTCACACTGACCAATATCAAAGAAAAGAGAAGCAATGGTCCCAATCGACCAATGGACACTATCCACATCCGACACTAGACACATTGCGGCTTCATCCTGAACATCTCTTACTACGAAAATACCAACCAATCCCACATCGCACTCTTCTACCGCAACCCCCTTTTCTTCTTTGCACTTTCCGCCCGTCGTAGAAGAAATGGACAGCTAAAGAATATCGACTCATGGAGGAAAGGACCCCGTTCCACCCACCTCCCAAGACGTATAATCGCACATTCAGGCTAATTCATCGAGTAAGGGTAGTCACTTTTCTGGGATCCACTGCGCTCGCAACTGTTAGCTTCCTAAATCAGCTAAACTTAGGACGATGCGGGCTCTGCTCTATCATAGATACTTGAGCGAAATACATCGCACAACCACTATCATTGAAAACGAAAAGAAACTAACCGTTTATTCCGCAATTACAATGACACGAATCTTGCGATATCGAGCCACCACTTATAACCCCTTCCTTCGGGGGGGCCTTACTAAGTTCAAGATTTCACGGTAGCTTCCTCTCTCTCCCTGCCCCTATCTACCACCTTTACGCCTTTCACCCGGATCAGCTAATTCAAGTTCATTTCTTGAGTGAGAAATTTCCATATACATCTTAAATGGAGAATCATCAACATGACCGCTCATCCATTTTTGGAAATGCTCTATTACTATAAACTCGTAAAATGACTACTTGAATTTGAGCTTGACCTGATTGTTAAGAGCCAACCCTTCTTTGTAACAAAGCTAATAACTCATTCGCTATGGTACTATGTCGAATATTGCCATTAGAGTCACTTAACCCTATAACTACTCCTAAGGTGTATGTGAAGCTCTTATCCTCATCCTCATCATAACTTTGGTACGCTACAGTCATCTTAGCATAACCGTCTATAGCAGGATAAGCATGTGTGAATAGAGCACTTATAATCTCAGGATATATAAGATCAATATCACCAGTGCTCACAGGTGTCTCATAATTAATAGTTAGAATCATTATACCTGACTGCTCGCTGATATCCAAAGTGACACCCCCAGATGAAACCCCTGAACAATACCTAACATTCATATTAGATAGATAAAACCCGAAGTGTGATATTTGGCAACCAACTAGCATATTTGACTATATCTATGTATACCATCTTTAGTCCAAGCAGAAATTTGGTCAATCTACCTTTCTTTATTTTGGCATTATTGCATTGTTGCTTTGAAAGAACTGAAAGCAATCCTCTCTTTTTACTCTAATGGAAGGGGCCCCCTTTCTTCTACGGTAAGGGCCTACTACAGTGACAATGCTCGTATGAAATAAAGTTCTCATTTTCATATCAAATTGGCTGCTTTTCCTGCAGGATTTTCATAGATAGTCCGATGTCGTCGTCAGTTCCATCATAGACATGCTTGCATTGGTTGGGAACACGGCACATCGCTTTATTGCTGGGAGAGCTATGCTTGGATAGGAATCGTACTAGGTGATTCGGACCTGATTAAGCATCTTATTCCCGTAGTCTTCATTCTTCTCTTTGATTTGGATAGGCCGCGTAGTAGTTAATCCGAAGCTCATAGCCAGTGAAGGGGGAGATTTCTCCAACAGTAAATATCGTGTATACATACGAATGTCCTCTTGTTGGTAGTCCAATAGGCGAGCTTTCATTCGTTCTTACCACAAAGTAAAGTTCTAGTTTTTCATGATCCATATAGCATAGCCTTGACACGGGCATTAATTCTATCTAAGCTAGGGCCTTGCCGCTGATAGGTTTCTCTGAAGCGTCAAAAGCACTTCCCATTTCCCCGCTTACCTGCCCATTCTCTTCTTCACTCCACTAGGCACCGTACTCCTTTTCTTCAAAGTTCAAGATAGGCACTCGGTGAAAAGAAGTTGCTATGTCGGGTTTGTTACCTTCTTTTCTTGAAGCAAGGTTTGACAGGGGAAAGAAGCAAGGGTAAGGGGCTTTGATGAAAAATAGGTTGTGGCTAAAGACTTCCGCGATCCTTCACTTCCTTAGGGAACAGACTTTCTTTAATCAAATTAATAGGGAGAAGAGACAATAACTAGCTGACTTAGCGTCACCGATCACAGTTCTATATTCACTAAGTGAACGAAATGCTGATTGCTTGCTTGCAGCACTAGCCGCCCAACTATTATACCTTGATTGGGGTGGGGAGAGCAAGGCTTTGTGCCCAAAACAAACAACCTAGCTTGCACTAGCTGATAGAAATAAGGCTCCTTTCTATCTTGACTCAGCGATATCAATAGGTTATTCCCCATCTTGCACTTCTCGGAAGAAATAGTGCCCCTCTCTAGGACTTCCTTCTCTCACTCTCGAGGAAGCAAACAGGGCGGGCCAGTCCTAACTGACACTGTACTATAATTGGACAATAGCGGCTAGACGGAATGGACAATAGCATTGCTATCCTTAACTAACCGCTAAGCGAGACATCAACAGAAGTAAATAAAAGAGATACGCGGCCCTTAACTATCATTTGCAAAGTAATACACAAGCTCGCTGGCCAGTGAAATGGGGCATACACCGGTATCGGCAGATCAACGAATTCAAACTAGCTTTTCAATCATCAAGAAAAGAAATAAGTATCCCTAGCTTTCGATCAATAAGATGGTAGAGATCTGGCTAGCGGGATGAGGCATATACTATTGAGCTCAGTCTCTGATTGGTATCGGTGAAATGAATCAATTCTCATCTATCTGTCTTTCTTGGTTCAACTCGGGAAATGTTTTGAATCCATGTTATCAGTCTCAACTGGAGTAGACCCTATCCATTGGGTTCGTAGTGTTCATGTGATCGAAATGCATTGGATGTCTGCCCGTGCAATTCCAATATTTATTAGATAGACTTATTATGTCATGTCTAGATGATCACTACTGACAGTGAGATCAGAAAAGCAAGGAGCTTTCTTTCGATAGTGCTAATGTGGAAATGGAAAGATGTGAAATGAATTCATCAAT
This sequence comes from Microstegium vimineum, assembly GCA_022036555.1. NCBI lineage: Eukaryota > Viridiplantae > Streptophyta > Magnoliopsida > Poales > Poaceae > Microstegium > Microstegium vimineum. Next base: position 26,866,713 of record CM039125.1, read on the forward strand.
CTTTTGTTATTCCTTATAGCGTACTTTATTGAAAAGGTTGAGCATTGTTTCATTTAGAGATGTAACATTAATGATTCGGAACTACTGCTTGAGAAAAGGAGCTTTTCTTATACTCAACGTCCCGAAAGAAGAGAGAAGGGCTGGAAAGAAGGAAAGAGCCTCCTCTACGCACTACTTCTCTGAGATAGCGTTAACGGAACAATTTCATTTCATAGTGCTACGGTTCGTTCCCATGAAGAAAGGTAGGTGCGAAGCGTCTGGTCGGTTTCCCTTAACAAGGGGGGCAACACTCACAGGTTATGAGCCTTGCGAGCTGACCTAACTGCTCTAGTCCGCATGCCTACCTTTCAGGGAAGGAGGAAGTGCTAAGCCTCACCCCCGAGAAACAAAAAAGATAGCAATGGCAGATTGGGAAAATGAATTCCTAAGAAGGTTCATCTTCAACACAGCAGGCCGGTTGAGGAGCAGGGGGCAATTGCTCAGAATCAAAGAGAAAGAGCAATTCGTGTGGACAGAGGCTCACCAAAAGGTGTTTAATTAAATCAAACAGTACCAGACGAAACCTCCTGTGTTGATGCCGCCGAAACAAGGGCCAGCCAGTGATCTTGTATTTATCTCCCTCTGAAGAATCAATGGGATGCTTTCTGGCTCCTTGAATCCTAAGAAAAAGATTCTTTTGTTTTCCGGAGATATTCATTTTCCTAAAGAGGCAGATAAGATAATATTAGGAGGCTGTTTGGGATCAATTAGCAACACAACATTGAACTATGACTTGGAAATAGGATTACGCTATCTATGAGAACGAAACTCGGAATAAGATAGAGTGAAAACAGACGCAATTCCCTTTCCAGTCATCCAGGCAGGGTTTGCTCTTTTCTTCAAAGTTCGTTCGATAGCTGCCATTCATCCCTTGTCTCCTATGGGTTTGTCTCTTCAAAAGGTTAGAAATAGTGGTATACTCTGGTTAGCGAAGAGGACAACCGAAGCAAATTAAGAAGAAGTCAAGGTCTCGATTCTGTCTATATTAAGTAAAGATGATGTAAAGCTTTTGTTTTTTCATTTTTAAGATAAGTTCATAAGAATATCCTTGGAAAAAAAAAGAAAGAAAGCCGAGCACGACTCCTATCACTTTCTTATTAGTCATCACCACATCGACAACTCGGTCATCAAGCTGTTTCAAGGATAAAGAAAAAGTTCCAGTGAACTAAGAGGCATGAAAAAAAAGGGCTTTATGATGTTTTAAATTCCTTTCCATATTTCGCTTGAGTGGCCTTTTCAGTTTCTTTGATTCGTTTCTCATTTTCTGTTGGTTTTTCTATTTTTTAACTAAAGTATTAATTAATATGTAGGATAATATTAGACAAATGGTTGGTTTTGTTCAATACTTAGGTAGGGCTGACTACGCCACCTCAGCAGCTGGGACTGGAATTGCTGGCAATGCATCTGGCCACTGACTGAATTCGAAGTAGGGCCAGTGTATAAAGACCGGCTTATCTCTCTTGGTATGTCGGGTGCTTACTTGAGCAAGAAGCCAAGTCATCGATAATCAAAGAAAGGTGTGAGTGAACGAGCCCAACTTTCCGATTCAAATATGACTCCTTTCCACTTTCAACAAATAGAGAAATCTCCGCTAGGCTAGCAATGGGTAACCAACGTAGTGCCCCATTCGTTCCATGACATCCAATCAGTTCTCCTCGGATTCCAATCCAATCTCCCAATCAGTGATAAATAGACGGTCGGATGAGATCTCGAACGTTGTCCCTACCTACTGAGGAATCAAAAGTGTACGTAGAAAAAGAGAGTGTTGGAAATGCAACTCTATTATACGAGCTATCGAATTTATTTGATGCAAATGTTTGCTGCAACGAAGCCCACAGCTGAGAGGGGGTACGACAGTGAACAGCCTGAGCAACTATCTCTGGTTGCATTGTTGAAAACAACCAGCCTAAGAGGAGCAGATCTTGTCGGATCCACGTTGAATAAGCTGGATTCGGAACAATCTGTGTGGAATTGTTCGAATCGACAATGGAGATCGTAGGAGGAGGTTGTGGAACTGATCCATCAAGGTACCCCATCAGTTCATGACCGAGAAGTCAAGGTAAGACTTGTGATTTCCAGGGTTATCTTGAGAGAATTTTAAGGATACTGTGTGATTGAACTCCACAACAGCATTTGATTGTAGAGTAGCAGATGAACTCGTGGTAGAAGTTTGAGAAGAAGCTGGAGTCATGACTAATTTGCTGAGTAGAATATGTTTTTCGTGGATCTTGATCGGTTTTGTCAGATCAGATTGGAGGGGATCAAATTCGATTTCTTCAGAAATGGACCAGGATCTTGATGAATCACTAACATACTATTTGGCGCTTTGCATGTTCCAGACGCGAGTCCACTGAGAACTTGCACTTTCAGCATGATTCGGGGATCAAGCATTTCTCCTAGCTCTCTGGTCATGCACTTTGTAGTTGTACCTCCAATTGCTGTACAAACACATGAGATGCACATAATTTTGCTATTTCCAAGAGCGAACAAAATTGTTAAGGATGTCCAGCGAAGTACACTCAACGATGCAACACGAGCAAAACCGAACCAATATACATTCACAAAATCACATGCTTCCTACTACCCTTGCAAGCGGTAAAGGCTGAAAACAACAAAAGATGATGCAATTTCTACACAAAAACGGATCTTTTAGTATGGGTTCCTAATGCTCATTCGGAATTCCATTCCAATTTATTTGTTGCCCGACAAGAGAAGGAAGCAATGAACTAGAACTCGCTGGTGGAGGCGACCCCAGATTAGTAGGTGGTTATCGAAACCCGCCTGTGAACTAGGCGGAAGAAAGATGATCCATCGAAATGGCAAAGGTTCGAGCAGGAGTGACTGATGCGAACAAGCTGGTTAGGTATATGCCTCGGAAAGGAAGAAGTTGGAGAAGCTGGCTCCTCGAATGGTAGCCTCTCATCACTTCCTTCAATTAAATCAACTAATTTCTAGTTTCCTTTGCCGTCAAACAATGCTAGGGTTTGCCCTGAAGTAGGAATACTAGTGTTGTCCTTCAATCGGATAAGGAGCAGGTTATAAACAAGAAGGGAAGTAGTGCCTCGCATGTCCCTTTTGAAATCATTGATGTCCGGCGAGCGCCCCACTTCCTTTTTTTCTAAAGAACATACTAGGGACAACCAGCTTGCTTCGTTGAATTGCTTTCCAAACAGTTCGGGGTGCGTGCCTCTACTCTAGTGCTTACCTAATAATGTTCTACTTTCTTGAATTCAGGAAGATACCGACATGGAACTGAACTTCACTTTCTATACGATACGATTTGATTTGAAATACTAGCTCTAGTTTGATCAACAGGTCTAGGTACTCTCGCTTGATTCATTCCACTAGGTTCTACGAACTTAGGAACTCCGAACTCATGCTTTATTGAATTCCGTAGAACAAACACAAACTACTTTAAGTGCGGGGCTGCCTCGAGAATAGCCAACTTCTCATTCAAAGTATGCAGTTTCTATTTTATCTAGCCCAAAAAGAGCTTTTTCAAAGCATACTCTTTTCTTATGAGCTCCATGGGTCCGATATCCACAAGCGAACGATTAGATGCCTTTGGTAGCTACGCACCGTAGCCCGACGTCTCCTGTTTACATACTCTCAAGTGAGAGTAGTTACAAGTGGGAGTATAAAAAACTTACCCTATATATATCAGGCCTGTTTGGATTAATCCTCCCGCGCCAGCCCAGTCTCACGTGTATATCTATTATACACCTGGTTGCATTTTCCGTATGAAATGTACCTAGGCCCAAACTTGAGTGGGGCACCGGACGTGGGACTGGGCTGGCGCGGGAGGGAGGACAAACAGGCCTGGCGCTGGCGTGGGACTGCGGGAAGGGAGAGGTGGGCTGGCGCGGGAGGGAGGGAGGTGGGCCGCTGGCGCTGGTGTGGGACTGGGCTGGTGCCTGGCGGATCCACCAATCTGGTAAGGCCTGGCGGCCGCCAGACCTCACTGCGGCCCCTCCCACAGCCATCACCGGCGTCCGGCGGCAATAGAGGAGCACGAACCACGAAGGCGAGGAAGGTCTATTTTGATTAAGGTCGGTCGACAGCGACTGCTGCCTCTTGCCCTGCTGCTGCGCTGACGGTCGACAGTGTGCACTGTTGGCCCCTGCTAGCCTGCACACTTCTGCTGCTGCTGGAAACTTTAAGCGATGGAAAGCTCTGATGTAGTAGTAGCAATACGAAGGGAATAAAGAGAAAAGGTTTGTAAAATTGACTGAACCTACGAACTGTTTGGTTCTACAGCAAGTAACACAAACGAAGATAAATTAAGCCGGTTACTGGTCGTAGATACAAAGGAACTATTTTTTATTTCAGTTGTGTTACTGTGCACGTTATCAAACAGCACCCTATTGCGAATTTGATTGGCCTGTAGTTTATCAATTGGTTTACTGAATTCTATAATTGACAGCTGTAGCCTTGTGGGCTTGAAGACATACTTTAGCAATGTTTCGTGTCCAAGTGCGGGTTACTACGACTGCACTGCAGCTATATACCAGGGAAAAATCGCTTCGCGAAAAAAATCAACAGTCCAAAGTCCGTCATAGGTCATTTTTTTTCCTAGATCCGCCACTAGGTGGGCCGCTGGCGCTGGATTGGGACTGGGCTGGCGCGGGAGGCTGCTGGAGGGGAGAGGTGGGCTGGCTGCGCGGGAGGGAGGTGGGCCGAGCTGCATGGCGTGAGGGAGGTCTGGGCACGGTTGAAACAGATCGAAATATTTGAAATATACATTTGAAACATAAATAATATATCTAGTTGAAACACTTCCAACATATGTTTAAAACAAATGAAACATTTTTATTAAAAAGGGAGATCTCACTTTCGCTCTGGGGATTCGAACGATTGAATCACTCATCAGACTTCAGCTCTGACCTCCACATTCCACACACACCGCCACTCGATCGACCCCTCGGATGGCAAACCCCGTGTAACACAGCTTGTACCCCCCCTGTACAAGCACGCTTTGGGTGCGAGATAATACAAGTCATCCTCCCCGCTGGACGTAGGGCCTTCTTTGCCCGAACCAGGATAAACCTTGTGTCCATCTTGCATCACGTCTGAGAGAGGCAGCACGCAATATACAAATTTACTCGTTGGTGGACTTGACCCCCGGGTCATAACACCAACAGTTGGCGCGCCAGGTAGGGGGAATTGCGTGTCGATCAACTCCGAACTACTCTCTCAGATGGATCCCACCATCCCACCGTTTCCATTCAGCGCCGTCGTCTGGTTCGGTAGTCTAGGGTTCGTATCCACGGACCAGGGCGACTTCATAGTCTTTCCCTCCGCTCGTGGCCTGGACGCCAGCAGCACCAGTACGCCGGGGCTGGCAAGGGTCAGGCGACGACCCCTCCGCTTGCGCCTCTGGCCTGCGATCAGGAGGAGGCGTGAGCGGCTCCGACGCGCTCGCCGTCGTGCAGATTTCGAGATGCCGGATGCTGTTTCCCCAGCCCTAGCTGGTGATACAGTCCCCTCTCCCAGGGGTCCGTTTGACCCTTGCTCGTGGGCCGAGGGCGGGCGCCCCTCCGAACGGGACTTTGGCTCTTCCACGCCGTCGTCCCCAGCGGTCCCCGCGGCCTCTCCGACACACTCGACCCCATCACCACCGCGTGACCCGTTCCCGTACGGGATCCACAACAGTGCAGGACTCTATTCTGCTCTCGCGGGACTGCAGATACAGACACATGACGGGTCTCCAGGGACTCCGCCGCGTGCGTCGACCGTTCCCGTCACCACCTCTTCACCGACCGAGCCAGGACTACCCCGTACATGGGGCACGTTGCGGCGTCGCCTGGCGGAGGAGTGCAGAGGGTCCTTCCCCCACTTCTACCACGCCGACCCCGACTCGGACTCTCCCGACGAGAGTTACGACTCCACGCGAGAGTGCTTCCACCTCGACGAACAGGCCGACCCCCAGGACGACGTCGATGACACCGCGGCCACCGAAGAAAGGGAAGGGGCCAACGCTACACCGGCACGAGATGCCGTCCCCCCGAGTCCTGGTGGAGCCGATCCACCCCCCGACGTCCAGATTGCACAGGTCCGAGAGCTTCTCAGTAAGCTCGAGGAGGAGCGCCTGCATCTTCAGCAGCTCGAGCACGATAGGGTGGGGGAGCTCGCGAGCGGGCCCGGGAAGTGCACCGGCAGATCGTCGAGAGGGGGCCGTCGAACCTCGAGTCTTCAACCGCGCCAGCCAGAATGTTGTAGCGGCCGCGATGCTGCTCCGCGACATGCCGGCGCAATCGACCCCCCAAGCACGGCGTATCAGGGACGAAATCCAGGGGCTTCTCCAAACTGCGGCCGTGCAGCAGGCGGAGAGCTCAGCCTCGAGGCGTCGAGGGGCTACCTCTGAGCGGCAAGCAGTCCCCCCCCCCCCCCGACAAAATCGAGAGGTATATGTCCACCAGGACAAGGCACCCCAGGGCAAAGTCGAGCGACGACCGGTTCACGAACGCCTCATCGACGATCGACCCCCTCGGGTGAACAATCGACATCGGTACGGCGACGCCGAGGCTCGAGGCTACAGCGCTCACCGGGGTGGGCGCTACGACAGCGACGAAGACCGATGTCGGTCTCCAGAGCCGCCGGGGCCCCGAGTCTTCGGTAGAACCATCCGGCGGGCCTCCCTGCCCGTCCGTTTCCGTCCACCCACCAGCCTGGTCAAGTACAACGGCGAGACCAAGCCAGAACTCTGGCTTGCCGATTTCAGGCTGGCATGCCAGCTGGTGGAGCCGACAATGATCACGTCATCATTCGGCAACTTCCACTGTTCCTCTCCGACACCCGCTCGAAGGTGGCTCGAGGAGCTACCCCGGACTTGATCCAGGACTGGCCCGACCTGGTCCGGATCTTCGAGGGCAACTTCAAGGGCACCTACGAGCGGCCGGGCAACCCCTGGGACCTTCGCAACTGCAAGCAGAAGCCAGGGGAGACCCTCCGCGCCTTCACCCGCCGATTCTCGAAGCAGCGTACCGCACTGACCCACATCTCCGACCACGAGGTCATCACGACATTCATCGCCGGGACAACCTGCAAGGAGTTGGTGCGGGAGCTGGGGCGAAACACCCCCAAGACCGCCAACGAGCTCATGGACGTCATCGCCAACTACGCAGCTGGTGAAGAGGCCGTTGGCGCGTTCTTCCAGATACCCCCAGGGAAGGGGAAGGGCAAGGCGGATGAGCCCGGGGGCTCGAACGACAGGCCCAAGAGGAACAATGGGCCTAGAGGGAACAACGACGGCAATGCCGGCCGGAAGAAGAAGAAGAGAAGAACCAACCGGGCCGACGCAACGTCGAGCCCAACGACGAGCCCGACGACCTCGTCGCTGCGGCAGACAAGAAGAAGCCTCGAGGGCCCCCTCCCGACCGGGGCGTCTTCAATAAGATGCTGAAGGAGCCCTGCCCCTATCATATGGGGCCAGCCAACCACCGCCTCGAGGACTGCCACATGCTCCGAAAGCACTTCGTCCCTCCTGGCTTCAGGAGGGATGACGACAAAGAGGATCCGCCCTGTGACGCCCACGTCAGGGGCGATGTCAAAAAAGGAGGCTTCCCCGAAATCCACGACTGCTACATGATCTATGGGGGACCCTCGACTCGCCTCACCACGCGCCAGCGCAAGAGGGAGCGTCGAGAAGTTTTTTCCGTTCGAGCCCAGGCTCCGCGGTACCTCGACTGGTCCCATACGCCGATCACCTTCGATCAGGACGACCACCCCGAGCACATCCCCAACGCAGGGGCTTACCCGCTCGTCGTCGCCCCGATCATCCTCAACACCCGCCTCACCAAGGTACTCATGGATGGGGGGAGCAGCCTCAACATCATCTACGCCAAGACCCTCGACCTCCTGGGGATCCCGAGGACCATGCTCCTACCCAGCGCGGGGAGGTTCCACGGGATCGTCCCGGGGAAGAAGGCGCTCCCGATCGGCCGCATCAAGCTGCCGGTCTGTTTCGGCGTCCCCTCGAACTTCCGAAAGGAAGAGCTGACCTTCGAGGTGGTCGCGTGGCGAGGCACCTACCACGCCATCATCGGTAGACCGAGATACGCCAAGTTCATGGCGGTTTCGAACTACACCTACCTCAAGCTCAAGATGCCAGGGCCCTCGGGGGTCATCACCGTCGACACCTCCTACGAGCACGCATACGACTGCGACGTCGAGTGTGTGGAGAAAGCCGAGGCTCGCGAGGATTTGGCAATCATCGCTGCCCTCGATGACTTGTCCGGAGAGATCCCCGACCCCAAGCGACACGCTGGCAACTTCAAGCCGGCGGAAGACACGAAGACCGTCCCGCTCGACCCCGGCCTCGCGGATGGGAAGGTGCTGACGATCAGTGCCACCCTCGAGCCCAAATAGGAAGCAGTGCTCGTCGACTTTCTCCGTGCAAATGCCGACGTGTTCGCATGGAGTCCCTCGGATATGCCGGGCATTCGGAGGGAGGTCGCCGAGCACTCCTTGGACATCCGAGCCGGGTCCAAACCGGTGAAGCAACGCCTGCGCCGCTTCGACGAGGAGAAGCGCAGGATCATCGGGGAGGAGGTCGACAAGCTTTTGAAGGCCGGATTCATCAAGGAGGTGCATCATCCCGAGTGGTTAGCCAATCCCGTGCTTGTAAAGAAAAAGAATGGGAAGGATAGGATGTGTGTAGACTACACTAGTCTAAATAAAGCGTGTCCCAAAGATCCTTTTCCTTTACCACGTATCGTTCAAATAGTAGATTCCACTTCGGGATGCGAAACCCTCTGCTTCCTTGATGCGTATTCCGGCTACCACCAAATAAAGATGAAGGAGTCTGATCAGCTCGCGACCTCCTTCATCACTCCCTTCGGCATGTTTTGCTACCTCACCATGCCCTTCGGCTTGCGAAACGCCGGGGCCACCTACCAGCGATGCATGCTCCACGTCTTCGGGAAACATATATGGCCGACCGTCGAGGCCTACGTCGATGACATCGTGGTCAAGTCCAAAATAGTCGAAAACCTTGTCGGAGACCTCGAGATCGCGTTTGGGTGCCTCAGGGCTAATCGCATAAAACTAAATCCTGAGAAGTGTGTCTTCGGGTCCCTCGAGGCATGCTCTTAGGGTACATAGTTTCCCAGCGCGGCATCGAGGCCAATCCCGAGAAGTTAACCGCCATTACGAGGATGGGCCCGATCAACGACCTCAAGAGCGTGCAAAGGGTTACTGGGTGCCTCGCCGCCCTCAGTCACTTCATCTCGAGGCTCGGAGAGAAGGCCCTACCCCTTTACCGCCTCCTGAAGAAGACGGAACACTTCGCGTGGACTGTTGAAGCCGAGGAGTCGCTCTCGAGGCTCAAGGCCTTACTCACCTCGCCCCCGGTCTTGGTACCCCCGAGCCCGGGCAAGCCCCTCCTGCTCTCTGTTGCAGCAACTACCCAGGTAGTAAGCGCGGTCATAGTGGTCGAGAGGGAAGAGGAAGGACACACCCTGCCGGTTCAGAGGCCTGTCTACTTCGTGAGCGAGGTCCTTTCCGAGACCAAGACGAGGTACCCCCACATCCAGAAGCTGCTGTACGCGGTCGTCCTCACTCGGCGTAAGCTCAAACACTATTTCCTGGGCCACCCGGTCACTGTGGTTTCATCTTTCCCCCTCGGAGAGATAATCCAGAATCGGGAGGCATCAGGAAGGATCGCCAAGTGGTCCGCCGAGCTCATGGGGGAGACCCTCTCCTACACCTCTCGGAAGGCTATCAAGTCTCAGGTACTGGCAGATTTCGTTGCAGAATGGACCGACACCCAACTACCCCCAGCGCAGGTTCAGAGCGAGCTCTGGACCATGTACTTCGACGGATCGTTGATGAAGACGGGAGCAGGCGCCGGATTGCTGTTCATATCACCCTCAGGGGTCCATATGCGCTATGTCATCCGCCTCCACTTCCCCGCCTCCAACAACATCGCCGAGTACGAGGCCCTCGTCAGTGGCCTGCGCATCGCCATCGAGCTCGGGGTTCGACGCCTCGACGTGCGAGGGGACTCTCAGTTGGTGATCGACCAAGTGATGAAAGACTCGAGCTGCCACGACCCTAAGATGGAAGCCTACTGCAAGGAGGTTCGAAGGCTTGAGGACAAGTTCTACGACCTCGAGCTCAACCACGTTGCCCGTCGGTACAACGAAGCTGCCGACGAGCTGGCCAAAATTGCGTCTACTCGAGGCACGGTCCCTCCCGACATCTTCTCGAGGGATCTGCACACGCCGTCCGTCGACCTGGACTCGGGGGCTCCCGCCCTCGAGCAAGGGGTCGACCCACCCCCCTCGACCGATCCCCCCTCGAGCGGGGGAGAGGTCATGGAGATCGACGGGGCCGTCGCAGCGCCAACCCCTCCGACGGATTGGCGCGCGCCTTACCTCGAGTACCTGACGCGAGGCGAACTCCCGAAAGACCGCACGGAAGCCCGTCATGTAGCTCAACGTGCCAAAACCTACGTCCTATACGGGGATGGCCGTGAACTATATCGACGAAGCCCGTCCGGTGTACTTCAACGCTGCCTCACCCTCAAGGGAGGGCATTGCTGAAGGATCTACACTCGAGGGCTTGTGGCCACCACGTGGCGCCCAGAACGCTGGTAGGAAGTGCCTTTCGACAGGGCTTCTACTGGCCGACGGCTGTCAACGACGCCACCAAACTCGTTCGATCCTGCAAGGGATGCCAATTCTACGCCAGGCAGACCCACCTACCCGCCCAAGCTCTTCAGATGATACCCATAACTTGGCCGTTCGCAGTATGGGGGCTCGACATGGTCGGCCCCCTAAAAAGAACCATGGGTGGGCATACTCACCTTCTCGTGGCTATCGACAAGTTCTCGAAGTGGATCGAGGCTCGACCCATCGCCAACATCCAGTCTCGACAAGCCGTGCTATTCTTCACCGACATCATCCACCGCTTCGGAGTCCCCAACGTCATCATCACCGACAACGACACATAGTTCACCGGCCAAAAGTTCATGGACTTCTGTGACCATCACCACATCAGGGTGAATTGGTCCGCAGTTGCCCACCCTTGAACTAACGGTCAGGTCGAGTGTGCCAATGGTATGGTTTTGCAGGGCCTCAAGCCAAGGATCTTCGATCGGCTGAACAGGCATGGCAGGAGATGGGTCGACGAGCTGCCCGCTGTGCGATGGAGTCTTCGAACGACACCAAGTCGAGCCACGGGGTTCTCTCCGTTCTTCCTGGTCTATGGGTCCGAGGCCGTCCTCCCCACTGACCTCGAGTACGGGTCCCCTCGACTGAAAGCTTACAGCGAGCAAGCCAACACAGTAGCCCGAGAGGACTCCCTCGACCAGCTCGAGGAAGCCCGAGACATGGCACTCTTCAAGTCGGCACGATACCAGCAGACGCTGCGGCGCTACCATGACAAAAACGTGCGCAAAAGGGACCTCAACGTCGGCGACCTCGTTCTGCGCCGTCGACAAAGCAACAAGGGGCGTCACAAGTTGACACCACCTTGGGAGGGACCCTTCATCGTGGCAGAGGTGCTGAAGCCCGGCACTTACAAACTAAAGAACGAGAAGGGCAAGATCTTCACCAACGCGTGGAACATCGAACAGCTACGTCGCTTCTATCCCTGAGGCCCCAGGGCCTTGTACATTTTCGCATTCATGTACAAATCTTCGAATGAATAAAATGTTTTCGAAACGCATTTCACATTCATTCGCAGCACTAAGGTAGCCTCGACTTTGCCCCAGCAAAGTCGAGCCTCCCTCGGGGCTAACAGGGGGGGCACCCCCTCCTAAGTCCCCGAAAAACTTGAACGTTTTTTCGAAACTCGACTCTCCCTCTCGTTCTTTCCCTCGAGTACGCTTCATAACTAAGCAAAGGAGCCTCGAACTCCCTAAGGGTCGCGGGTGTCGTCGAGCCAGGGACTCACCTACGCCCCAGGGCTACGGTATCCCCGCTCGCCAACCCCCTTCCAGGGATACGAGCGTGCGTCCAACACTTAGTTCACAGGCGTCAACTCAGGCAAAGAAAGGCAGAAAGAGCTCGAAAAAACAAAAATAACTTGGTGCATCTTGATCAAAATGCATTATATACAAAAAGCCCTCGGGGGCTTGGCATTGTATCAGTACAAAGGCCTAACTACTACATGGACCTTCTTGTCCAGATATGGCTCGCAGGCCCGGGACTACCCGTCGACACCTTCCGAGGGCTACTCGTCCACCGAGGGGATCACCTCGGGTTCGAAGAGTTTCGCCAGCTGGCCTCCAGGCACCTCTGCGTGATCCATCAACTCCTGGCACTTTGCGTCGTTCTCCTCCTCGGTCAGCCTCGGGTCGGTGGCGAACCCGTCGACGACGAGGTTAAGGTCTACGTCGTAAAGCGAGTTGACGACCGCGAGGGCCCGCTTCACGCCCACATGCAGGGCGGCTCGGACGTTCTCCGTCACCCCCCGCGTCATGGAGTAGAAGCGGCGTAGCAGGGAGTCCCCTCGAGCATCCCCCTCGACCTCCAGCTCCGGCCTGACCGAGAGGTCGTTGCAGAAGGTGTTGATGGCGTCCGCGAGCTTCGCGTTGAGGTTCGCCTCAGTCCCGAGGAGGCCCTGGAGGCTGTTCAGGTCCTCTTGGGCGCGGGTCTTATCCTCTGCGAGCTCTGCCAAAACAAGCATGCAACATGATCAAACCCAAAAGAACAGGAAGAGGGTCGAGGCAGGACAGATTCTGCAACACACTTGAAACACCCACCTTGGGCATGCGCGTCCAGGGAGGCGTAGGCCTGATCGGTCTCCTTGAGCTGGCGGCGGACGTCGACAAGGTCGGAGGCCTGACCCCTGACCTTGGCCTCAAGGCCCTCGATGGTTTTTCCCGCGTCATCGAGGGCCCTCTTCTGGTTCATCACCACCACGCCCAGGGAGGTCACGCGGGTCCGGGCCTTCTCCTCCGAGGCTGCCAGCGCGTCGTGCTCGCGGGAGACGGCGTCGAGGTCTCCCCAGAGCCCTCGGATACTCTCGCTCGCCCGAGCCAGCTCCTCCTTCAGCCGGGCGGCCTCCTCCTCGGCCTTGCGCTTGGCCTCGAGGGCAGCGTCCCGCTCTTGCCCGACGATGACGGAGGACTGAAGGGCGAGGTCGAGCTTCGTCTGCGCCGTCTGCAAGGTCGCCCAGGCTTCCTTCTGGATGGCCTCGTAGCCGGCCTTCGCGTGGGCGACCTTGAATTCGGCATCCACCCGGGCGGCTGCCGCCTCAGCCCTCGCGCGGGCGGCCTCATCTTCCGCCCTATCCAGCGAGGCGCGAAGGGTCGAGAGTTTTCCCTGTACCCGGAGAATGTACTGGGACTTCTCATAAGACCTCACCCGCAGTGCCTGACGACGATAAAAGGGAAAACCGTCAGCAAACAGTGATCGGGTATTCCAAGAAACTAAGAGAGAACGAAACCCACCTCCATCCCCTGGCGTATGTCCGCGGCGGCAACCTCCGCGGCGAGGCGCACCGAGTGCTCAAACCAGGCCCGATACTCCTCGACGTGCTCCCACCGTCGGAGCTCGGCCTGGTCGTCGAGCGTGAAGAAGAGTCGCTCGGGGTCTTGAGGGTCCGACAGTTCGAGAACCTCCCGGCCCCAGGCCACGCTGCGGGCAGCGATCCTCTCTTCGACCGTCCGCGTGACGCCCTGGCGCACGGCGGCGGGACCCCCGCACCGCTCGACCTCCTCTCGCCAAGAAAGGAGGGGCGAGAACCCCTCCGCCTGTCCTCTGGGCCACACCCCGCGAGGACGTCGATGGCCCCGCCGAGCCGTCACCACCAGGAGAAGAAGACCCCGGCCAGTAGAACGGCCCTGCGCGGTGAAAGACTCAAAGAAATTAGTACTCAGCAATGCAAACCCGTTGCGTCTCGAGTAAGTCGAAGCACAGCTTACGTCGAAATGACGACCCCCCAGCCTCGAGGGGAAGCCGAGCCGCCCCCGGTTCCGCCCGAGGGACCACGACGGTGGTCGTCCCCCGCCGAGCCCACCAGCTCGGGACTCCATCAACATCCCGCCCTGCGCAGGCGCGGTGTTGCATCGGGCCGCTCGACCCGACCTTCCTCCTCGAGCCCCGGCATCGACGAAGGGCCCTCGGGTGCGTCGGCAGTCGTGCCCTCACGCTCAAGCTGAAGTCAAGCTTCCAGCGCGGCAAGGCCCTCGGGCCAACGCCCCGGCGTCGGGTGAGCCGGAGCCTCCCCCTCGTTCACGAGGGCCTGGGGCCAGACTACCTCCACCACTTCGGCCGCAACCACCGTCGACAAAGGCCTTGCACCCCCAGGGGCGCCGGGTGCGGCTCCTTCCGATGGCCGCGCAGGTGTCGCGACCGTCGCTTCCGTGACGCCCACCTCCTCGGCCGCGACCACCGTCGGCGGAAGCCCCGCGCCCCCCGGGGCGCCAGGTGCGACTTCTTCCGACGGCCGCGCGGGCACCACGACCGCCGCTTCAGCGGCCACCGCCGGCGGGCTCGCCTCCTTCGCCGTCTGAGCAGACGCCGAGGCCCCCTGCGCCTTCCCCCGCGCCATCGCCTCCCGGGCCATGGCTGCCCATGCCGCCTCGGGGGTAAGCGTCGAAGGGGGCGGGGCGGCAGGACCGACCTCGGCGGCTGCTTGGACCGCAGCCCCTGCCTTCAGCTTTTTGGCAGGGGCGAAGGGCACGGCTCCCTGCGGGCGCTTCGACCTGAAAAAGAAACCAGTGTGCAACGATAAGCACGGTGTTAGGAATATGCCCTAGAGCTAATCATGTAGATGATTATATTCCGATTGTATCCATGATTAATAAAGTGTTCTTTGAATATCCATTATAGACAACTAGTATTGATTGGCAATTATGTGAATTGTTTGTGGAACTCAATTACCTGAATGGTTATTCTAAAAGTTGTCCCTGGTCGGCACTCTTGTAAGAGCACACTTGAATATTAGACCGGCACATGTATTAGTTGATGACTATGTTTCACAAGTCATAGACATGGAGATGTCAAACTAATAATGTGGGCACATGTGAGACATGTAGGCTGGACTGACCCAACAAGAGAAAGTCTCTATTTATGTCATGTACGTTATGTCCTTAGACCTGAGATTGTGGTATGTACTCAAGATGTGAAACGATCTACTTAGAGACTATCAAACGCTACTCCGTTATTGGGTAGTTATAAAGGTGGTCCTTGGGTGGTCGGGAAACATGCTGTGAGACATAGACAATCAAGATGGAATTTGCCCCTCTCTTCGTGAGAGAGATATCACTGGATCACTCATGTGATTGGATCAACAAATGCATGGCCATGCTTGGGTTAAGTGTTAACTCACGAGTTAAACCATATATCGAGTGGCAAAGGGAATAACTTGTACATGGTCATAGTGGTTCGTCTGATATGATCATAGCGTATGCATAGGAGTTGACACGCCTTGCTAGAGGCCGCTATCAACTATTGGTCGAGTAAGAGTACTTGGGCCATGTCTATGTATGCGTGAGCCCATAGGGTCGCACACTTAAAGGGCTGGAAGCCTGGACCCGAATTAGACTAGGTTTAGGGTTACTAATGGGCCTCCACTGTGGGAGCTCGTCAGGACGCCTATATAAGCAAGGGGTGGGGCGTGGGGCGAATTGATCCACGCCTTTTGGCAGCCGCCGTCGCCTCCCCACGCTCGCGCCTTTTGCTCCTCGCGGACCTAGCAGTCCGGAGGCGCAACGCTTCCTCCCTGTACGTGTGGGATTCCTCGGAGGTGCTGCACCTGGAGCACAAGGACGAACCGCGCAAAGGGGACGTTGAGACGGACGACCACGCAACTGCACTGCCTGCTGCGACGCGCACGACTACATCAAGTCGTCTTCCGCTGCACCTGCGCGTCTAGTGGTAATCCCGTAACCTGTAACTAGTAGTGGATCCTGGTTTATGAGGTCGAAAAGTTTTGTTTTCCGGCTAGCGTAGCAACCTCGTATTCCTTCACACGGGTCATTATCGACAAAAAGAAAAATACAGACAACGTCCATGAAAGCGACTTACCCCCTCGGAGCCCGACGCTTCGGCCCGGCGACCGTCGGGCTGGTCAGACCCTTGAGCACCACCGCCCGGGGGCGGGGGTCGAGACGGCTCTCGGCACCGTCCCCTGGGCAGGGGCCGGCGGCGCCACCGTCGTCCCCTTGCTGGTCTCCACCTGCGCCGACGAGCTCGGCGCCTGTGCGCTCGACGCGGCAAGCGTCGGGGCTCGCTCGATCGACCCCCCGACGGAGATCGCGACGTCCGCGCGCGGGTCTGCCGTGGCACTTCTTCCTGCGAAGCCACGGGCGCCCCCCCGTGGTCTAGCTTCGACGGTAGGGACCGACCTCGAAGTCGACCCCTCCCCTCCACTGGTTACAACGGCCGCCTGTTCAGGCGCCGTGTCCTCCCCCTCCACCTCGCTCCAGTTCACCTCCTCCTCGTCCTCCTCCTCCTCGTCCTCCTCTTCCGAGGGCGACATCTCCTCGTCAAGGCCTTCCCGCCTCTGACGGGCCCGGCGCTGCTCTCTCAACTCTCTCTCCCGGGCCCTCTTGGACGTGGCCTTCTTGGCTTTGTCCTTGTCGGCCTTCTGCTTCTCCGCACGGAGGCGCCTCGCCTGCTTTGCGGCCCGGTCCTCCTTCACCGGCGGGGGCGAGGGTCGGAAGGACACATTTCCCTGTGGAACACGAGGCAGTTAGAACACGGGCAAAGAGGACGGAAAGGGCGAGCGCGAGGACTCTAACAAGAGGAGAGGACCTTACCAGCTCAAAGAAGCCCTCGTCCGGCTTCATGGGGATCTTCGCGATGTTCTTGGCGGCGAACGACCCCGTGAAGAAGCAGCGGACGCGATGGACCACCCTATCCGGGGCCAGTTCGTCTTCGGTGAGGCGACAGCCCGAGAGATCGACCCTCGGGCCCATCTCGTCGATGCGGAGGGATCGAGCCATCAGTGGCACGAACCGCCGCCGGTGGAACGCCGACGCGACAATCTCCACCGTGAGCCCCTCCTTCTTCAGGCGCCCGAGCGCGTCCAACAAGTCTTCGAGGCGGTCCTGCTTGCTCGTCGGGACGCCGTATCCCCAGCAGTCGGGCTGGGAGTCGAGTGTCCTCCCGGTGTACGCCGGGAGCAGATCGTCGTCGTTCCTCAGGTAGAACCACCTGGAGTGCCATTCGGAGTGGCTCGAGGACAACTTCGCCGGGATCCAGCACCCCGGCCGCTTGACAGAGATGGAGCAGCACCTGGCCCTGACCACCCGGCGGGTACCCTTGTTGACCGAGGCGTGGAAGATGCTGGCCTTGAAGATGTGGAGCCACAGCTCCCAGTGGGGCTCGATCCCAAGGTAGCCTTCGCACACCGCGGCGAAGACCGCCGCCTGGCAGACGCCATTGGGGGTGAGGTGCTGAAGCTCCACGCCGTAAAAGTGGAGAAGCGCGCGCAGAAAGCGGCTGGGTGGGGCGCCTAGTCCCGCCTGGTGAAAAATCTCGAACGACACCACATACCCCTCCGGCGGGTTGGGCTCGGCGTGGCCCGGCGCCGGAAGCAGCCACTCCGGCCTCTCTGCCGTGGTAGCAGGCCAGAGAAGGCCACTCTCCACCAACCCCGTCAGGTGCGAGGCGGTCACCAAGGAGGCGGGCCAGTCATTAGGGCCGACGAGGTCGAACTTGGCCATGGGGACGGTGGTTTGCTCGGACTTAGGGGCAGACGGTACGTTCCCTATCTCTCTCTCTCTCTCGCTTGCGCAGAGTTCCGGCTCGCGGGATGCCTAAGGCAGTAGCGGGGAGAAAGAGGCAAGGAAGACGAAGGCAAGGAGGCGAGGAAGGCAAGTGTGCGGAAAGAACACCCGACTCCTCACCTTCGCTACTTATACGCGGGAGGCCAACGGACGGATCCGGCAGACAGGCAAGAGAATCTCCGCATTTAATTCGCCTGTACTCCCTTCCTCATATTCCTTCAGGATAAGGCGTTCTGTCCCATCATCGGGCTCCGCGCCACACTCCGCCCTACAACCGCCACTGTTGCGCCGAACGGACATCGCCTAAAAAGGCGCGTGGCCGGAAACGTCATCTTCGAGGGTAAGGAATCTTGAGGCAGCGAGAGCTGGCCCTCGAAAGAGGGTTCGACAACTACCCTCGAGTACCCGAGGCCAGAAATGACCTCGGGTTAGGACTTCGGTCCACCCCAAAATCTCGAGGGGACAAAGGCCGGCCCACGAACGGGATCGATAGCCCCCCTCGAGTACCCGAGGCCTGACGGGGCCTCGGGTCGTCAACTCCAGTTCATTCCATGACCTCGAAGGGATAAAGGCTGGCCCATCAGTGGGTTCGATAGCCTCCCTCGAGAGCTCCGGCACAGGTATGTCCCCAAGTTCAATACAACAACCACCTGCTTTTCCCCTCGGCGGTCCACAAGGCAGGACTCCTCCCCCTGAGGATAGCGTCGGATGACGAACCATCCGTCAAATCTTGAGGGAGCGAAGGCTGGCCCTTGCATAGGGTTCGACAGCCGCCCTCGAGTACCTGAGGTCAGGAAGGACCCATGGTTAACGGACTTCTGTCCACCCCCAAATCTTGAGGGAGCGAAGGCTGGCTCCACGAACGGAGTTCGACAGCCGCCCTCGAGTACGCGAGTCAGGGATGTCCCGGTAGCTCGAGAACGAACTCTCGAGGCTCCCTGGGACATATCCGAGGCATACCTAGGAACACCTAAGGATCGCTACGCTGGGAGGCATCGAGCCACCAACTCCTATCAAATGGGGTTGGCACCTTGGTGATCCACATGGTCGTGCTTAGTAAGCCATACGGCTTGCTTAACAATGAGAACGCCTCCGGGCCACTAGTCGACCCCTATCGAACGGGGCACGAGTTCTCACTCGGATTTTTACCCGTACAGGGAACCATTTCTAATGGACTCATGCCCGAGAATAGCTCACCGAGGACTTCGGGCTCGTCCTAACGAGGATAGCACGATGCTCTTCACCCCACAATCCGAACGAAAGGATCCGTGGGAAGGACGCTATGAGGTAGTGAAGGCCTAGCCATTCGAGGGCTCAAGGGCCCGACTACGCACGGCACCCCTCGACGAAAGAGGGTCGAAAAACTCGTAACCTGGCAGACAGAGTCGACCTCTCGGGCAGGGCGCTCTGACTCTAGTTGTGCTCGAGGGAGCGAAGGCTGGCCCTCGGTAGGGTTCGACAGCCGCCCTCGAACACTTCTCTTCTCAGGGAAAGGAATGGAATCGACCCCTCGACAGGGTGCCACGTCTCCAGGTATCCTTAAAAAAACCCCTCGATACAACATATTATAGCCCCCAGAGGAGTTCTTAATCACTCCTCTGGGGCCTTGGGGGCTACCCCCGGGGTGCGCTCGCGCGCACCCCACGGAGAATCGGACTTCTCACCAACCCTGCAGGCCAAGGACAAAACCTCCGGGCAATCCTTACTCCCTCCGAGAAAACGCGTGTCATAGCCCCTAGAGGAGTTCTAAATCACTCCTCTGGGGCCTCGGGGGCTACTGTCGGGTACGAAGGTAAGGGGTACCCTAAACCCTTCGATAAATTAACGCTAAACATAGCAACTATTTTTAAGACAGGGACCAGCCCACTGCTCAGTAAGGCATGGCCCATCGCTCGAGGGCCCCATCTACACCAGCTGTGGTGACAAGTCACGGGCTGGCCCACCTCGACGATAAATGACGGACCGAGGGGGCGAGCGAACGACCCCCCGGCCCCCACCTCGACGTCAAGAGACGGACCGAGGGTCGGACGAACGACCCCCGGGCTCCTACCTCGACGATAAATGACGGACCGAGGGGGCGAGCGAACGACCCCCCGGCTCCCACCTCGACGCCGAATGACAGACGAGGGGCCGAGGGAACGACCCCCCGGCCCCCACCTCGACGTCAAGAGACGGACCGAGGATCGGACGAACGACCCCCGGCTCCCACCTCGACGCCGAATGACGGACCGAGGGGGCGAGCGAACGACCCCCCGCTTCTACATCGACGAACGAAGGACGGACGAGGGGTCGAACGAACGACCCCCCGACCTCTACCTCGACCTCTCCGACCCCGTCGGTGCTCCGACCTCTACCTCGACCAGGGGTCGAACGGACGACCCCCGGACGAGAGGCTCAATTAACCCAACTAATCCCGGCATGGGTTAAAGTGAAACCACCTAACGACATGGGCGCCCGCGTCTGCTGTCAAATCCGCCAACTTCCCGTCAGGTCCCCGATTCCTGCCAACTGTGCCGCCACTGTCGCCACTACGCGAGTACGGACTCCAGCAGTACCCCTCGGAAAGTGAACAGTGCGACCCTCGACGACGACTTCGGGAATACGACAGAGCCACGCAGGGCTCGACCCCCCCCCCCTCGACCGGGGGGCTCGACCCCACTCTCCAACAACTCCAGTATGGAGGTCGTCCCATCCGCCCCGTCCCACTTCAGCCGTGGGATTCGTGCCCGCCTGCGGGCGCTAAGCTGCGGCGACTTCTACTGCCGCCACGACCGGGGACGCCATAAGGACGGGAAGGCCATGCCGCCACAGTGCTCAACGTCTCTCCGCCAACACTGTGCCTCGGACACGCTGCCCGTACTGCCACAGTTAGAGCCCTGTACCCTCGGACCTCCCCTTGGTCTATAAAAGGGGACGTCGAGGTAGAGAAAAAGGGAGATCTCACTTTCGCTCTGGGGGATTCGAACGATTGAATCACTCATCAGACTTCAGCTCTGACCTCCACATTCCACACACACCGCCACTCGATCGACCCCTCGGGTGGCAAACCCCGTGTAACACAGCTTGTACCCCTGTACGAGCACGCTTTGGGTGCGAGATAATACAAGTCATCCTCCCCGCTGGACGTAGGGTCTTCTTTGCCCGAACCAGGATAAACCTTGTGTCCATCTTGCATCACGTCTGAGAGAGGGAGCACGCAATATACAAATTTACTCTTTGGTGGACTTGACCCCCGGGTCATAACACCGACAGGTATAATGCACTTGAGTGCATTTTTTATAGAGAATGCACTCACTCTGATTATTGCAACTAGTTTCTTGCCCAGTTGCAATTGGTTTTTTGTCGAGTTGCAACTGGCTCAACTCTAGTTGTAATAGAATCGCATCAGGTTGCAACTGTTTCTTGCCTAGTTACAACTGGTCTGAATCCAGTATTGTCCTGCTATTTCATCACTGAATCCATTTGTAGTAATATAATTTGTATCAAACCTGACAGTTCCACTTATTACTTGTGGCCTTGTGGGATGGCATGCAACATCATAACTGTGCATTTTCCTGCTTTTTCAGGCATTAATCACCATAAGCTACCTGTATGTCAAAACAGTCTTGCATTGTTCAATGAACTAGATTATCTGACACAACTAGGACCTTAATTAACCTGTAGAATATTCTACAAGTTGCAATTGTGTCGTAAACATTCTACGTGTTGATCGGCACTGGCTGCGGCATCTACATTGCCCAGAACTACGACGTCCCAAACATGAAGTTCATGAGGAGTCTGATGGGCAGGGCCAAAGAGTTAGAAGAATCGTACAAGAAGTCATGCAACGGGAAGAACAGGATAATGAATAGCATTGACCCACAGTCCGCACTCCACCATCTATAGTACTACGTACCTCTTAAGAACCAGGATAATGTGTAGAAACCACCTCGGATTGTTTAGGAAAGAACAAGGATAATGTGTAGAAAACCACCGGTTTAGGAAGCTAATTGTTGCAAGAGCATTCGGCCTGTTTGAGGCATACCACCTCGGATAGTACCTTTTGTCTACGTTTTTGCCTTTTAAAAGAAGGAAAAAAATGTCATACTGTAACTGAGGCGTACTCTTGCCCCCGGATTGAGATTTGTCTAGATGGTAATACAATCTTTGTGAAAGCTACGACCTAGATTTTGGAGTATGAAGGGCATGTTTCATTTTGGCTTATTAATTGGGGGAGGTCCTTTTCATGACCGCATCAGGATCCAAGTATCCTGCTGATGACTAATCATGGTTATATTGTTATTTATTTATTGAAATAAAAAAGGAGTCCATGATCCTGGATTTGTGGCGGCATGTGCAATCTGCCATTGGCCATTGAAAAATATATGATTGCAATTGGTTATTGCCTAGTTGTAACTGGGCCGACTCTTGTTGTAGTTGGATCGCGTCAGTTTTGCAACTGTTGCCCAGTTGCAACTGACTCGACTCCGGTTGTAATTGTATCACGTCAGGTTGCAACTATATCAGGTCCAGATGCACTGGATCAGATCTGTTACAATTACTTCCGCCAAAATGCAATTGTGTCGTAATCATGATGGCAACTCATAGTACATTGAAGTTGTAATTACATACTTAATTTTTTTTTATCAAATATAGTCTTGTTGGATCTCGTTTTGTTAAGCAAATTTTTTTCAACAATCTGGCGCAAACAGATCTGATTGCAATTGGTTATTGCTAGTTGCAACTGAGCTGACTCTTGTTGTAGTTGGATCACGTCAGTTTTGCAACTGTTGCCCAGTTGCAACTGAATCGACTCCAGTTGTAATTGTATCACGTCAGGTTGCAACTACATCAGGTCCAGATAAACTGGATCAGATCTGTTGCAATTACTTCCGCCAAGTTGCAATTGTGTCGTAATCATAATGGCAACTCATAGTACATTGAAGTTGGACGTCGGCGCTTTCCTTCCTCCTCTGCACACATGATGCTCAACAAGACAACAACCGGCACGAATTCCCAGCCGCAGCCACCATTGACAATCTCCTCGTCATGTCCATCAGCACGGGGATGTCAACACGGGTCGTGAGGTATTGGCCGCGCCATCACGACGCCCTGTCCTCACAGGGCGCAAGCGCAAGCCTCGTGCTGGGCTGCAACACATCGTGCTCCGATGAGGCGGACGGTCTGTCGGCGTTGCTCCTGCGCACGGTGGCCTTCTGGGCGGACGTCTTTACTCCAGCAACCGATTTGATTAGCTCCTGTATGCAACATTTTTTTGACATGGATTTTTTGTGTGTATTCTGAGTCCATTGGTTGCAATTTGTATTGTATAGAACAAATCCAACGAGATCGGTGGTGCATCCAGGCAAGCACAGGACGTCAATATTCAAGATGAGACACAGTCGACCCCAAGAAGTCGCCCGCTTAATTTTAGACTAAATTAGCTGATGGCAACTTCCGCCGTCAACACCATCAACACATAGTACATTGATGGCAACTCATAGTAAATTGCAACTTCTGCCAAGTTGCAATTATGTCGTAATCATGATGGCCGCTCATAGTACATTGAAGTTGCAATTACATACTTAAAAAAAGTGCATCAAATATAGTCTTGTTGGATATCGTTTTGTTAAGCACTTTTTTTCAACAACCTGGTGCAAACGGATCTGAAATAGGGGCTAGGGTTTAGGAGATAATGCATTTTTTCGATCTGAAACAAAAAAGATTCTCTACATGCGGGGCATCTCTGCATACGATACATGTTGCAAACAGGAACCACCAGGTTTGCAATTGCTACGCATTACATGTTGCAATTTGTTTTATCGGTTCGGACCAGGGAGGATGGCTGGCTACGCGCGGCCCACGACCCAGGAAGGGTTATGTGCTTGCGGGAGTGGGACGCGGGGCGAGCGCGGGAGTATGGGGGCGGAGGGTCTGTGCATTTGCTATACAAATGCAGCTTGTTGCAGTTTTAGCCTCACCTGGGTGCATTTTCAATAGAGAATGCACCCACCCTGATATTGCAACTAGTTTCTTGCCCAGTTACAATTGTTTTTTTTCCAAGTTGGAAGAGGTCCAACTCTAGTTGTAATTACATCGCTTCAGGTTGCAATTGGTTTTTTGCCGAGTTGTAACTGGCCCAACTCTAGTTGTAATTGGTTCGCGTCAGGTTGCAATTGCTTCTTGCCTAGTTACAACGGGTCTGACTCTAGTTGTAATTTGAATCGCGTCAGATTGCAATTGGTTATTGTTCCCCTAGCTGTGGTCCAACTGGGCTGCAACAAAGCGTGCCCGCGCAAGATCGCTGCAGAACAAAGGGATTAATTTCGGGAATCTATTTTCAACCCTGCATAAACATGTAATAAATAAAGGACCTAAATGCAAATCCATGAGTCATAAAACATTTACATAAAAATCCACTAAAAAACTTGGACTAGATAGCTCTTTCTCCTTCAGTGTCGGGGGATTTCACGGGAACCACGGCGGATGGCGAGGGAACCGGCGGAGGACAAGGGGCTCGGCAGCCGGGGATGGCCAGCGAGAGCTCCTGCCCTCTGCTGCCTCCGGGCGAGCCGGGCACGGCGTGTTTCGGGGTCTCGTCTGCCTGGGCGCTACTCGTCGGGGCTGCAGCAGCAGCTTGCGGAGGTGGACAGGGAGGCCCGCCGGCGAGCTGGGCCAGCAGGGGCGCCATCAGCAGCAAGCAGCAGCGCCATGCAGCAAGGGAGGCCGGCCAGCTCGGCAGGCTCCCTCGGTCCGGGTCGTCGTGGCCACGAGGCCGCGCACTCGCGCGCAACGCCCACGCGCGGGCCAGCGGGCGGCGGCGGCGGCGGCAAGAGACACACGCGGCAGCGCCGCAGCGCGGCCAGGGGCGCTCGGCCCTCGGTGCTGGGACTGAGCCCGGCAGCGGCGTACCGCCGCAGGAGCGCTCGCGGCAGCGAGCCGGGCGCACACGCGCAGGTCGCCAGCGGGGCGCGGCTCGTGCGCTTGCGCGGGGCATGGCCAGGGCGGCGGCCATGGATAGGGCAAGAGCAGGCGTCCATGGGGGAGGGAGAAAGAGGGAGAGAGAGCTCTCCCCGAGTGAGGAGGAAATGCATTTGCTGGGTTGTATAGGGTCTGTGCAGCAAATGCACCTGGGTGCATTTTAGCCTCGCCGTGTGTATATATATATATATATATATATTATATATATATCTCGTATGTCTATTATACAGTCGGCCTTAGAGGTCCGGCCGCATCTCCCGAAATTCCCGGGGCCGGCCGCACGCGTCGTCGCGAGAAACGGGGAGCCGCCCGTGAGATACCGCGGACCTCTCGCCCGTGACTCTGTGAGCACCCTTGCATTCGTCGGGTGGCCGCGGCGAACTCTCAGGTCAGAGCGGTAGAGCGGCAGCGGCCACCAGCGTTGCTCGATCGCGACAGACTGTCGGGTGGGGACGAGCGAGCGGCAGCGGCCATCGTCATCAACTGCGGCAGAGTTCTAGGCCCATGACGGCATGCGAGCAACAGGGACCACCGTCGTCGGCTTCCCGGGACGGACTGAAGATGGCGGACTGGACGGAACAGCGACAGTCGTGACCATTTACCTAGACGGGAGACGATGACAAGGAAGATGATAGACTTTTTTCTGGTTTTTTTTAAGACGAGCGAGTCCTAAATTGCAATTTTTACCTAGACTGTTGGAGTAGCCTAGTTTTTTTAGTGGCTTTCTATTTTACAAAATAGCTAAATCATCAAATTTAGAATATATTTTTAGCCAATCTCTTGGAGATGCTCTTAGATGGACTGATTGCGACGTGATGACTTCACTAATCCATCCATCCATCGCCTGCCTGACTTCTTTGGATCGAGATGGCTTCGCGAAAAGAGAGAGAGAGATGGTCTCAGTTGGATTTGTGCTAGCTCCGATGGCGACGTCCCCACCCAGCATGGTGCATGCATCACCACACACTTTTTTTTTCTCTATCTCCAGACTTTCCCTTCCTCACCTTCTCTCTCTACCTTATTATCGTGCGCCTTGTATGAGATATAGATGAAATATTTAGATGGAACATTTAGATGAAATATAGAGTAACCTTATATCTAAATATAGTTTTGCAACATTTAATTAGATGGAACAATTACAACATATATTTGAAACAGATGAAATATTTGAAATATACATTTGAAACATAAATAATATCTAGTTGAAACACTTCCAACATATGTTTAAAACAAATGAAACATTTTTAATAAATTTTTGCAACATTAGTGTTATGGTATAATGCATCTGGGTGCATTTTCTATAGAGAATGCACTCACCCTGATTATTGCAACTAGTTTCTTGCCCAGTTGTAATTGGGTTTTTGCCGAGTTGCAACTGGCCCAACTTTAGTTGTAATTGGATCGCGTCAGGTTGCAACTCTTTCTTGCCTAGTTACAACTGGTCTAACTCTAGTTGTAATTGGATCACGTAATATTGCAATTGGTATAGTCTAGTTTGCAACTGGGCCGACTCTAGTTGTAGCTGGATCGCGTCAGTTGTGCAATTGTTGCCCAGTTGCAACTGACTCGACTCTAGGTTGCAACTACATCAGGTCCAATTTGCACTGGATCAGATGTGTTGCAACTACTTCCGCCAAGTTGCAATTGTATCATAATCATGATGGCAACTTATAGTACATTGAAATTGCAATTACATACTTAAAAAATATAGTCTTGTTGGATCTATTGTCCTTTTATAAAAAATAACGTGTTGCAACCGACGAATAACTAAGTTTGCAAACACAAAACACCATGACTTGCAATTGGTTCGCGCGCACTGCTGGCGACTAGCTAGTAAGCAACATGCAGGGAATATACACATTTAGTATATAAAATACATATTTTCAATAGGTAGGATTGCAACTAGATTGTAACTAGTTGCATGTAGTAGAAAATAGGGTAAAAATTATGTTTTAAGTGGTTGCAATAAGCGCTAATTACGCTACAACTGAGTTGCAATTGTGTTGTAATCATGATAGCAACTCATAGTAAATTGAAGTTGCAATTACGTACTTTAAAAAAAATCATTCCAAATAGTCTTTGTTGGATCTAGTTTTGTTAAGCATATTTTTTTCAACAAGCTGGTGCAAACGGATATGAAATAGGGGTTACGGTTTAGGAGATACTGCATTTTTTCAATCTAAAACAAAAAAGATTCCCAGCATGTGCGGGACAGATGCGCACTATCCAGGCTGATGCATGCCTGCATTCATGTGCAGCCGAGTTGCAATTATGTTGTAACTATGATAGCAACTCATAGTACGTTGAAGTTGTAATTACGTACTTTAAAAAAAATCATCCCAAAGAGTCTTTGTTGGATCTCGTTTTTTAAGCACATTTTTTCAACAACCTGGTGCAAACAGATCTGAAATAGGGGCTACGGTTTTGGAGATACCTCATTTTTTTAATCCGAAACAAAAAAGATTCCCTGCATGTGGGGGACAGATGCACATTGTCCAAGCTGATGCGTACGTGCATTCGTGTGCATCCGAGTTGCAATTGTGTTGTAACCATGATAGCAACTCATAGTACATTGAAGTTGCAATTACGTACTTTTAAAAAAATCATCCCAAATAGTCTTTGTTGGATCACGTTTTGTTAAGCACATTTTTTTCAACAACCTGGTACAAACGGATCTGAAATAAGGGCTACGGTTTAGGAGATATCACATTTTTTCAACCCGAAACAAAAAAGATTCACTGCATGTGCGGGACAGATGCGCACTATCCAGGTTGATGCGTACGTGCATTCCTGTGGACAGATACGGCGTGCTGTCCAGGCTGACGCGGCGGGTGGATGGACAGTGCGCACATGGATAGTGCACGGGTAGTGCGTACGGACGCAGGTTTGCTGGGTCTGTGCATTTGCTATAGCAAATGCATCGGGCTGCATTTTAGCCTCGCCGTATATATAGCAAATGCACCTGGGTGCATTTTAGCCTCGTCGTATATATATAGGGCGAGGCTAAAATGCACCCAGGTGCACAGACCCTCGAAGCCAACCGGTGTAGTCCGTCTGTCCACCCACCCGCCCGACATTGCAGCCCTATAGCTTATAGCATGTGCAAGCAATCAATTGGACCCGCACAACCCCGCATCGCACCCGGACCCTCCTGTAGGAGCGGAGCTCCCGCACGCTCGCCCAAGGAGAAGCAGCATGGGAAGAGGAGGTCCTGCAGGGCGGGGCTGATGCAGGTCCGCGGCGAGGAGGGAAGAGGAGCTCGAGCTCCACCCCCGGCCCCGACAAGCTGTGTCGTGCAGGCGGCCTCCGCCCCCGGCCTCGCCGCCTCCGTCCCCGGTCCCCGTAGGCTGCGCCGTGGGGTGCCTCCACCCTGGCCTCGTCGCGCGCTGCCGTGTGGGCATGCCGGCCTCAGCACATCCCCGGTGGACAACACTGCCGGCGGACGTGGGGAGGGAGGCCACGGTGCGGCTGGGGAGGTGGGAGGCGCATGCGTTTTTTTTGTTTTTGTTTTTTTGTTTTTTTGTTTTTGCAGGCGGCGCATGCGGCTCTTTTCTTTCTTTCTTTTTTCTTTTTTTTTGGTTTGGCTGTTGGCTTATGGATATGTTTTGGGTTGTGTTTGTATGTGGACTGTTGGAGATAGTCTTATGTTTAAATGAGGCACAACTAGACTAATACTCTTCGGTCCATGGCACCGACAAAACATGATTAACTTTGGATGACGTGAGACTAATATTTTTCTAATGTTAACTTTAGATTTAACGTGGTATGTAGTGTTAAGACAAGAAATATGTCTTTTAGTTCTTTTTTATCTGTATTCCTGAAATAGAGCTGTTGCGTTAGCACACGCAATACAACATGGACAATTGCAAACCTGGTTAAATTACTTGTTTGTTGCTATTTCTGAAAAAAACAACAAATATAATGAGAATGCTGACAAAAAATAGTTGCTTTCTACACCTGGTAAATTCTTACTTTAAGAACCAATTCTAGGAAAAGCAAAAAATAGAATAAGAATGATGGCAAAAGTCTCATGTTAATAAAAAATCTGCACACCTATTGTACACCATTTGCAACATGATATGTGATGCAATTTCAACCTGGTTAATTACAAAATTACAACACGCACAATTGCAAACCTAGTTAAATTACTTGCTAGTTGCTATTTCTAGAAAAACATCAAATATAATGTGCATGCCGATGAAAAATAGTTGCTCCCTCCACCTGTTAATTCTTACATTCTGGGAAAAGCAAAAAAATAAAATGAGAATGATGGCAAAAGGTCTCAGGTTAATACAAAATTACACATCCTATTGTAAACCATTTGCAACATGTCATGTGACCAATTGCAAACTGTTTAATTACTAAATTGCAATGCACGCAGAACCGTCCGCCCGGGGCCCTGGATCCATCGATGCCGAGCGCCAGCCGGCGGCAGTGCCCCGCGCATCCGGCGACCGTGTCACCGCGGTGTCAGGTCTCCGCGCAACTTTTGGGCGACACGCGGGTCATCCACCGCCTGAACGGTAGCGTAGACACGGCCGCCCCAGCTCAGCATGAAACTGACGTCTGCTCGGCATCTGGTAGCGCGCGCCACAGCATTTTTGCTCTTCCGTCCGGGCTCCGCTCCGGGTAAAAGCAGTGGTTGCTGTTGGTTTTTTTTTTCAGTTGATGAAAAGCTGTTCAAAGCTTGGTTTCCTGCAATCGCTACAACTCAAGTCGTCTGAAGAGCAACGACTTTTCTCTGCTACACTATATTGTACTGTATACTAGTATAATTACATGAGTTAAATATTGCCAGTGTTTTTTTTAGGAAAAAGGAGCCGTACGAAACAGCAAGAACTGGTCCGAGGAAAGGGTCTGAACTTTTTTTTATTATTATTTAATTACAACTTCAATGTATTATGAGTTTCCATCATAATTACAACATAATTGCAACTTGGCGGAAGTAATTGCAATAGATCTGATCTAGTGCAACTGGACCTGATGTAGTTACAACCTGACGTGATACAATTACAACCAGAGTCGAGCTAGTTGTAACTGGGTAACAGTTACAAAACTGACGCGATCCAACTACAACTAGAGTCAGCCCAACTGCAACTAGTTAATAATCAATTGCAATCAGATCCATTTGCACGAGGTTGTTGATTTTTTTTGCTTAAAACGAGATCCAACAAGACTATATTTGATGATTTTTTAAGTATGTAATTGTAACTTCAATATACTATGAGTTGCCATCATGATTACGACACAATTACAACTTAGTGAAAGTAATTGCAAATAATCTGATCCAGTGCAAACTGGACCTGATGTAGTTGCAACCTGATGGAATACAATTACAACTAGACTCGAGCCAGTTGCAACTGGGATAAAATGTTCTACCTAAAACGACACAAGAACAAATACAATAGACAATTATTTTCTATCGAAGGACTATAGACAAAACATTCTACCTAGAACGACACAAGGACAAAATGTTCACACCCTTACAAAACTGCACACATACACCATTTGCAACACCAAAAAGTGAACAAATTGCTATTTGTTCAATTAATAATTGCAACCTATGAATCCTAATATATGTCGACGCTACAAAACCTAATCTCTGTCGATGCTCTTGACCATAATCTCTGTCGACGTTGTTAACCCTAGTCTCTGTCAGCGCTAAGAATTAATAAAGTGAACTATACTAGGAATTACTCAGATCCACTGACACTTAGGAGACGCCCTGAACCCTAATCTTTGTCAACGCTATTCACCCTAATATTTGTCGACGATATCAACCCTAATCTCTGTCAACACTATCTACACTAATCTCTGTCGACACTTGTCGGGTACAAAGGTAAGGGGTACCCTAAACGTGTGATAATCTAAAGCTCAACATGTAAGGCAGGATCCGATCAACTGTTCAAGTCAATGGAGGAAGGCCCATCACGCAAAGGCCTCCCTCACCGGCAACAGTGACCAGTCATGGGCCGGCCCATTACTGGAAAAACAGTAGGAGGGACCCCCCTCAGCCTCTACCTCGACTGACGGACAGGGGTCGAACGAACGACCCCTCCGCCTCGACCTCAACCGACGGACGAGGGTCGAGGGAACGACCCCCCAACCTTGACCCCCCGTGACGGACGGGGGGTCGATCGAACGACCCCTGACAAAGAAGCTCGATCGACTTACCTGCTCCCGGTATGGGGTAAAGGGGATCCAATGCGCCTACCTGCCATCGCCTAACGCTATGGACGCCCACTACCACAGTCAAATCCATCAACTCGCTGCCAATGCCCGGGACTTCCGTCAACCATGCGGCCGTTGTAGCCACATCGCAGGTACGGAATCCAGAGGCACCCCCTCGAGCCATGAACAGGACAGCCCTCGACTGTATCTTCAGGGATACGACAGGGTCACGCTGGCCTCGACCCCCCTCGACCAGGGGGCTCGACCATTGTCTCCAACCACTCTGGCATGGCTCCCGTTCAGTCTGTCTCGCGTCAACTGTGGGACTCGTACCCATCTACAGAAGGCCGACCGTACTGCGCCATGTTGTACGGCGGTGTCCAGTCTGCTATCGCCATGCCCCAAAACACCGGAAGGACGGGGAAGCCACGCCGCTACAGCGGTCGATGTCCCACCGCAAGCATTGCACCATGGACACACCTCCCATGCCGCTACAGTCTAGGACCCTTGTACTCCCGTGCCTCCCCTTGGTCTATAAAAGGGGACGCTGGGATAGTGGAAGGGAGAGGACACAGAGAGACACAGAACTCCACCTCCAAGCCGAGCGGAGGGTCAGATCATTGGACATCCGCCCACACTCGCAACACCACTCCTTACCTGCTTGATCAACATCTCAAGCAATCCACCAAACCACAACCTAGGGTAGCCCTGCTAATCCTAGGCCTTAGCTCATCCTGAGCACCCCCGTGTAAACCAGCTTGTACCCCCCTATACGAGAACTTCGGTGCAAGATAATACAATCCATCCTCCCCCGCTGGACGTAGGGCCTTCTTTGCCCGAACTAGGATAAATCTTGTGTTCTACTTGCATCACGTCTGTTGACACAAAAAGCGTCAGACCTGTGAACACCTCGGGCTATTACCCAAAGCTCGGTATTCCGGAGGCGTGCCAGTCGATTTGACCAATCAATCGACAAGGATGATAACTAGAACAAACTGAATGAGACGACAGCGATGCGCCCGGACGTCAAGGCTCAGATTGATCAAGGATAACTAGAGCAGAGCTGAACGAGGCAAACAGTGATGCGCCCAGAATGCCAAAGCTCAGAGGTACTCCCACGCGGAACTTGCAAGGATTTGACGGAGATCAAGGTGATGCAGCCCGTCGAAAAGCTTGAAGAACTCGTTGATAACTACAGCTAATGCAGTAAAAAGGTAAATTGTGATAAAAGGTAGAATAAGATAAAATTGGTTTGTTTTGAATTGGGTTGTATCCTATCCGTAGCCCTCGGGCACATATTTATACTCCCGCATGGAGAGTTGTACAAAGACACGACTCGCACCCTTCCTAAAACAAACTCCTAACTTTAAGGAAACTGACTCACGCAGGCGTCAGATCTAAAACAATAATATTTATTTCCCTAAACAAACACACCTATTTTAAAGGAACATGAACGACTCATGCAAGAGCCGGACTCAAACTACCATAATAACAATACTGGTAAAACACCAGTTTCCTTATACTTTTCCTCGATGGAAGCTTTCCATCGGCAGATCCCTGCAACTTCCTTCTTTGGCCACCTGTAGTCTTCTACTGCCACCAAGTGCTAAGTCACGCCCATCGGCATCGGCAATACTTTCCCGATCGGCAATCGGCAACATCTCCCGATTAGCGACCTTGTGCTGGTAACCGTCTTCACCGATCATTCCTAATCAGCAACCACCCTTCATCGACAATCGGCAATGACCCCTCATCGGCAATCGGCAAGGATTCTTCATCGGCAATCGGCAAGGACTCTTCATCGGCAATCGGCAATACCTCTTTGTCGGCAATCGGCATCAGCAACTTCATAGCTTAACCCTTTATCGGCAAGAACCATCCAATCTCCATTGGCAGCACACTTGGCCTTCCCGCGACACTCCCATCGGCAATATTGGCTCATACTTTATCGATGCCGATGGTAAACGGCTGCTGACCAGTCATACCTTAGCTCATTTGACACGCGCTGAAAAATGGTGTCAACACATGCCCCCTAGTTTCGGGATGTATAATACTTTACGTGCCGAAATTCTCTCCACTGTAGCCGTTGTTGTAGCCGTTGATGTAACCGTTACCTCCGAGATAGACGCACAGTTCCCTCGATCTCCGTGTGTGGAACTGCAATTTAATAATAAAATCCCTCGATTGTAGCACAAACAGTTGCAGACCACCTCGATCACCGCGCGTATCTACTGTGGGCCTCTCCACATTCCTGCACAGTGTGAAACAGAACCCCAAAATGCCCCTGAGCAGGCTTATAAAAGTTACCGGGATCCACACCGCCTTTTTACCCGAGTCCATTTTTACTTTCACCCTCCTGCCTTCGTCTTCAACCTCTAGTCGCTCTGAAGAACACAAGCTCGAGCAACAGTACTCCTCCGTAATCAAGGACGAACTGCAAGCATCCCTCTGACTCCAAATGGTGATCCAAGTCGACATTCCAAAGGTAAGGCTTATTCCCCGCTTAATCCAACCTCCTGTACGGTTCTTCTTCCTCGCAAAAATCTAGATTTATCTTCATTCTTTTTCTGATTCATCCCTTTTTCCTTGAACCCTAGGAACTGTACAATAAGGTAGTGACTCCACTCGCCGGTTCCAACCTCATCTGCCTAGGCCCAATGGGCAATCCAGACCCCACCTTCATCATCAATGCAGAAACCAACCGGGTACCGTTCAGATCTGAGCGTTTTGATCTAGGACTGTGGAAGGACACATTCCGCTCATGGCCCAAGCCTACTAAGGGATGGAAGAATTGGTACCTCAGAGTAGTCAGATCACAGCAAGTGTACTGGCAAGAACGTAACCTGGACCAGTGTGTTAGGCTTTCAATTGCCGACATGGAGAAGAACGAAAACTTGATGATGGCAGCCTCATACTTCTGGTCCGACAGCATGAACGCTTTCCTCTTCAGGCATGGACTAGCTACTCCAACCCTTGCCGATGTCTATATGCTGACCGGCTTGGACATCACCTCTGCCGATACGCTTAGCCTCTTCAACAGAAAATCCGAGTACAAGGTGAACACTCGGAATATCGGCGGTTGGACGGGCTATATCAAAGAGAATCAGAAAACCGGATCGGTAACTCAACGGGAGCACGCCATCTTCTTAAACATGTGGTTAGAAAAATTCATCTTCTGCGGCAAAACCATCGGTCCGACCACCATGCACCCCCCAGCGGCTGAACTACTTGCCGATGGAACGAGGCTCCCTTTAGGTAGGTATCTTCTTGGATCAGTTTACCGATTGCTGCATCAAGTGTCCCATAAGCTACTGCTAGGAGAGCCCATCGGCAATCTCGGAGGCCCCTGGTGGTTTGTCAATCTATGGCTGAACGCACACATGCACAAGGCCCTCCAGTTTGATTTATTTGCCCAACAATTCCCGAGGGACATATCGGAAGATTACCGATACGGGGATGATGAATCGGCAACTCGCCCTCCGCTTAACTTTGGAGAGGCTATCATAGTGCTGCCAGGTACCGATGCCGATGCAGAGCACTTCGGCTATTATTTCCAGAAGTTCTACAACGGACTCCCCTCCTCAGAACGGACCTGGTGGCCATATCTTGATGAACACAACCAGTTCCCGCTGCTGTTCAACTTGACCGATGTGAGCCTGCCCGAGAACCAAGCAATCATGAGGGCCAGCATTACTCCCCGAGCTATTCCAGTAAATATCTTCGGATCTAGGAAAAATGCGCCACCATCCTACGAGTTCTACTATGCATCGGCGGCAACGAGACAACTGGCATTTGGCCAACTGCCGATCAAACTCTGCTACTCTAAGGTAGTGAGACCCAGGCAGACAATCTCCAGTAATCTGGACTGGAATAAAATCATCAGCCTTCCTGCCGATGCTGATCTGTCAGACCTTGACTTGTCTTCCTAGTCGCCAACCTCCTTTATCACAAACGAGTTCAAATCTTGGTGGCAAGAGTGGAAGTGCCAGCTACTCGCCAAGTCTTCACACTATTATCGGCACTTGATTGATGCCGATTACATCATCCCCGATGACGTAGTAAGTCTGCTATCTAATGTACTTTTATTACTTTATTTTTGTCATCGGTATCAGTACCTAACTCCTTTGCGCCTGATAGGCCGATGATCCAGTCCCCACAACGAGTAACAGTGGTAGGCCCTTTAATCTTCGGATAATGGGCCCCATATCGATCATCGGCACCAAAGCTCCGACGCTGGCCGCCTTCACACCCCAACAGGTACCCACGCCGACACCCACAAAAGCCCAGGCTACATCGGCCGCTGCTGTTGCCCTGACACGGGCTTATGCAGTAAACTCGCTTTTACCCGTACCGATTACATACTGTTTTATCGTCAACATTTATCTTGTATAACTTGCTTTGTATTTTCAGGCACTATGGTCATCGGCATCTGCTTCCAGCAGGCAAACACCTTCCAGCCCAGCTGCCGATGCCCCCCGGTCTTCGTCAAAGCGGGTTGGCTCCCCTGCTGCTGCGCCGACGAAAAAGAGGCTCCTGAGGCTGGCTTCTCCTCCACCATCGGCTCCAACTGCGCCATCAGCTGTCGATGCGCCGCCAGCAGGACTGCCTCCGGTCCCAATCGCACTAACTGCCGGCGGGTCATCGGCAGAACCTCCATCGGCTTCTGTTGCGCCAACCACCGGCGGGTCATCGGCAGAGCCTCCATCGGTGAGTGTACCTGATCAACCGATGGACGACGTCCTGGCTCAAGAGATAACTCCACCCGCCATGATAGCGGAGGCATCGTCATCGGCACAGTCGGCCAGACTACCCGGCGAAGAAACAGCCCGATCTTCCGCAGCAGCAGCGACGTCGGCATCGGCACCGTCGACCCAAGTCCCCGATGACAGAGTGGAACTGCCACCACAAGAAACTGCCACCATATCGGAGGCGACGCCGGCAACAACTATAACAGCACCAGCAGCATCAGCTGCCTCTCCAACAAGGGCCCAGTCATCGACATCTGCTGCCGATGTTCAAGATAAAGCTGGACCATCCAGTATGCCAAGCCCCAGGCAGGAGATCCGCTTCAAGATGGTAAGTCGATTACCTTAAAGCTCATAGTATAATTTTACAATCGGCAAACTCTACCCTCTGTTTTCAGGCTCAAGATTCTCCGGACAGCCTCTTCTCCTACAACTTGAACCCTTAGGACGAGGATGAACACCAAGGCCGCATTCAGGCAGACAGCCTATTTTCCTTTGCAGTCGACGTTCCCGATGATGAGGAAGAGGAAAGCTTTGTCCCAGCTTTGTCGGCAGAAATTAAGTCCAAACTTGAAGAACTGCTCTCCCTGCTGCTACAAGACACGTCCCAACTCATCCAGGATTCATCGGCAGCAAGGATCGCATTCAAGGACATCCAAAGCCATCTTTCCGCCGACGTAGCAGAAGTCCTTCTCCAGGCAACCTTCCTCGACATCAAGCAGATCCAATACCAGAAGCTTATCCGTCGCATTGCCGATAGGGCCATTCAAGCCAAGAGCGAGGAAGAGAAGCTCAAATTCAAACACATTGCCGATGAGAAGCACAAAGGCATCGGTCAAGCAGAAGTCTCCATCGGCAACCTTGATCAAGAAATCTCCCGACTGTCGGCAAAGAAGGAGGAGCTACTGGCAGAGTTACAGAAGGTTGAGGGGGATCTGAAGGCTGCCAACCAGTAGAAGACTCAACTGTCCGATTCCATCAGGGTCCTGCGGCAAGAAAGGGACCAGAATGCCTGACAAGCCATCCTATGGAAGAAGAAAATCAAGCCGGTTGAGGGCTCTGCCGATGCTGACGCCAAGGAGATGGACGAGATAGAACAGATTCGCCTGCGTGCGATATCAGTCATTCACTCCTTGTTGTAGTTTATGTATCGGTAACAATGTAACTCTGATACTTAATTCCGAGCCTTGTAATATAATGTTTACATGTTTTTACCGATGTATTATAATTTCTTTTCATCAGCATCCAAACGAGCACGCCATACGTCGACTCCTTCGAGAGTTTCTGGAATGTACGCTTTGTTGGGAGCAAATTGCCTCATCTGACAAGGACTTGATTAGGAAACTACTTCCAAACAATCCTGATCGGTAGAATCAATCTCCACACCAGAGTACTGTCGGCAAACTCGTTTGCCCAGTCATCGGCAATCATCACCGACACCATAACTTATCGAATCGGTTAAAATCTTGAGTAATCCCAACTCATTAACGGACCCTGGTATTTAGCCCGATTGTAACAATAATCGGCAATGAGGCTTCATACTTCAATCGGATCAGAATTAGGACAATGCCGATAGGCCCACCAAAAAGTACGAGTAACTCCCAGGACGCATGTAACACACACTTAGTTATCATGCGCAAGCGCAGCAGAATCATTCTTACAACCATCTCCCGGCAATTAACGAATCTATCGGCAGTGCGGCGTTCCATACACAAACCATCGGTAGGTGCCCAAAGTATAATAATTGGAATCGCCGGTTTGCCGAGTGCAGCCCCCAAACTAACAGGTCCAAGATTGACCTCGATTAGACCATCAGCAAAACATCGGCGTCCGCCGATGGACCTCTATCCTTGCGCTTTGGCCTCCACTGCCTCTCTCCCGAGGGTTCTGCACTGTCATGCAGGTCGTCGCGACGCTGGCGCTGAATCCTCCTCTTCTGGGTCTTAGTAAAACCCTTGGGGCACCATGGAGAAAGCTTAGTCTTCCAGACAGGTTGGTGCTGCTTCCCACCGCTTACATCGGCACTTCTTTCGATGTTGGGATCTCTGGAGAATCTCTTTTCGTCGGGCACTCTAGCATTGGCCATCTCCTCCAGCTCCCCTTGGTTCACACGCCTGCCAAGCCGATCATGGGCACTGAGCTTGCCCCCCAGTCGGTCATGTGCCGATTTGTTCTCCCTGAGCGGCCCGGCATACCTAGGTGCCTGATCATCAACACAAGGTCTCTTACCTGACCGATCGGCAGCGTAGTACCCATTGCACTCTGGACAGTATCGGCAGTGGGTAGCTTGATGCCTTCCTCCCAGCAATGAACGAAGAAGGGACACCTCCAATGGTCCTTGTGTCGAAGCCATTCCCGATGCTCTTCTTCTTCTTGCCGATACCGTTCTTCATGTGATTGTCGATGATTTCGCCTTGGCTGTTTGTGTGTGATTACAACCCCAGGAGCCCTGTTGGCACTGTTACCTCCATCGGCAACCTTCTTACCCTTTCTGCCATCGGCAAACCTTCTTGCGTCGTGCTCATGCACTTGATGGTGAGGGTCTACCGATGAGTCTCTCCTGGCAGCTTCCGATGTCAGCACTCTGGTTTTTTCACTGATCTCCACCATATTGTTTGGGAACGGGTGCTGATTAATTTCCATCGGTTTCTGGAGCTTGGGATTTTCAAATTGTATTCGTCCAGAGTCAATTTCTGACTGCAACTGCTGCCTGAATATTTTGTAGTCGTCGGTACTGTGAGAAGCTGTATTGTGCCACTTGCAGTACCTGATCTTCTTGAGTTCCTCGGCCGATGGAATTACTTGATTCGGGGCTAGCTTAATTCTCCCTTCCTGGAGCAATAAGTCAAATATCCCACCGGCCTTCGTGACGTCGAAGGTGAACTTCCCAACCCTATTCTGGCCGAGCGCACAAGGTATCGGCTCCTCATCTTTCACCCATTCAACGGTGCCGATGTTCTCCTCCTCATTTGACTCGGAGTTCCCTTGTCCAACAAAAAGCACTCTTGCGCTCCAAGTCTTCTTGGGCTCAAATGACTTGACATTCTGATCGGCTTCGGTGATATCAAAGGTGAAACTTTCCAATTTAGCATCGCCGATACTTGGCTCTCCGTCCGAGTCCGAAACCTCCATTTCTCCGGCCGATAGCACCTCTGCGCCTTGGTCTTTCCGACGCGTAGATTCGCTCTCTAGCTGGGCAGATGGATGCATCCCTTCATGTTTCCGTAGTGAGCAAGCCGGAGCAATTGATACATCAGCAGCACCAATCTGTCGGACATCATGCATCGGCTATCTAACCGATGAGCAATCCTGGATGCTTACTGATTGAGTAGATTGATGCACCTCTTCACATCTTTGCATTAAGTAGGCCGGAGCGATCGGCTCATTGACAGCACCAACCTGTTGAATATTGTGTATCGGTTGATTGACCGATGGGCCACTCTGGATGCCCACTAGTTGATGTACTTCATATCCCTGTGGCGAGCAAATCGGGGCAACTGATACATCAGTAACACCAATTTGCTGAATATTGTGCATCGGCTGATTAACCGATGAGCAATTCTGGATGCCTGCCGGCTGAGTATGTTGATCTGTCTCTCCAGATCTTGAAGTCAAAGCACTTGGGGTGATTGGCGCGTGCATAGCACCAGTCATGATAACACCATGCATCGGCTGTAGTGCCGATGAGTAATTTTGCACCGTTGCTAGCTTGTATCGTGGCGTTATATTTATTGCATTCATTGGTTGCTGTACCGATGTCTCATTGTACACTCTTTCTTGCGAGTATTGCAGTGTAGTATTTATCGGTTGATGTGCCGATACTTCGCTCGGAAGATTCGCTGGCCGATGCTGTGGAACTTCTGCCACTTGGTGTTCAGGCTGCACATATTGCCTCTGAATCGGCAATTGACCGATCCAACCTGCATTAGGCATCATCGGCTCATGACTTACCGATGGCTGATAACTAGCTGACTCCCGCAGCCCTTGTACATTCGGATGATAGCCTCGACTTGCGGGTGCCATAGGCTGAGCAGCTATTGCCGATGCAGACTGATTGACACTCGGCATGTTTTGTTGCATCGACCAAAGATTCGTCGATGGCTGACAGCCAACTGACTCTTGCAACCCTTGTACTTTTGGATGATAGCTTTGATTCGTAGGTACCAAGGGTTGAGCAGCTACGGCCGATGCGGGCTGATTGACACTCGACATACCTTGTTGCATCGGCCAAGAATTTGCCGATATAGGCTGATTAACTGTTGGCACGTCTTGTCGCATCGGCCAAGCATTTGCCGGTAGCTGATAACCGGCTGACGCTTGTTCTTGTTGTACCCTTGGATGATTGCTTGGACTCACAGATACCACAACTAGAGCAGTGATTGCCGATACAGGTTGATTGGCAATCGGCACACCTTGCTGCACCGGCCAAGCAGCTGCCGGTGACTGATAGCCTGCTGAGGCTTGTTCTTGTGGCGCCGGATAATTCATTGCCACCATGGGCTGACTGGCAGCCGCTGGGCTTTGTTGTACCGGCAAGTGACTTGCCGATGGTTGGGCGTACGGTACTTTGGGTATTGCCGCTTGCAGATTCCCTGTCGGCAACTGCACCGTTGGAGAAGACGTAGTGTAATGCATCACCGGAACCATCGGCTGTACGGATGTTGCCGATGCCATAGGAACCTCCCACCCTGCATGGTTAACTTGGACCAATCTAGAATCAGCAGATAGACTTGGATACATACCGTATCCCCAGCAGTTGGCTGAAGTTGGCTGATTCTGGATCACGGGTCCAGACATTGTTGGAGCCACCAGATTCGTGTTTATTTGAGTAGTGCTTGCTGGGCTTAACCTTGGCGGCGTGATCTCATCGGCAGATCGGCTCATAATTGGCGAAGACACCTTTGGAACCGCCGATGAAGTCATAACAGATGCCGATCCGAGCTGACGATACTCTGGACCAACATAATACGGTGCCTGTCCCTTGAAAGCTTGCTTGACAGCATTGCATACGGTGTCGGACAGCACATTGGATTGGCTAACTAATACATTATTCAATGCATAATTAACCGTTTCTTGTACTTTACCGGGATCGGCGTAGAAAATAGCCTACCGTGGTGACGGCGGATCTTGCCTCTGTACTACTTCGCCGATCCCGTTTAGGCTGAAGGATCTAAGATATGAGCGCTTGTATTCCTCCATTGCCTGCTCCAGAGCCTGTTTCTGATGACCTATCAGATCTGTTGTGGAGACTTCAATGACACTCCTTGGATTAGTCATGATAAATATATTTATATAATCGTGTCCCACCGAGCGTGCCAAAAGAGGTGTTGACACAAAAAGCGTCAGATCTGTGAACACCTCGGGCTATTACCCAAAGCTCGGTATTCCGGAGGCGTGCCAGTCGATTTGACCAATCAATCGACAAGGATGATAACTAGAACAAACCGAACGAGACGACAGTGATGCGCCCGGACGTCAAGGCTCAGATTGATCAAGGATAACTAGAGCAGAGCTGAACGAGACAAACAGCGATGCGCCCGGAATGCCAAAGCTTAGAGGTACTCCCACGCGGAACTTGCAAGGATTTGACGAAGATCAAGGTGATGCAGCCCGTCGAAAAGCTTGAAGAACTTGTTGATAACTACAGCTAATGCAGTAAAAAGGTAAATTGTGATAAAAGGTAGAATAAGATAAAATTGGTTTGTTTTGAATTGGGTTGTATCCTATTCCGTAGCCCTCGGGCACATATTTATACTCCCGCATGGAGAGTTGTACAAAGACACGACTCGCACCCTTCCTAAAACAAACTCCTAACTTTAAGGAAACTGACTCACGCAGGAGTCGGATCTAAAACAATAATATTTATTTCCCTAAACAAACACACCTATTTTAAAGGAACATGAACGACTCATGCAAGAGCCGGACTCAAACTACCATAATAACAATACTGGTAAAACACCAGTTTCCTTATACTTTTCCTCGATGGAAGCTTTCCATCGGCAGATCCCTGCAACTTCCTTCTTTGGCCACCTGTAGTCTTCTGCTGCCACCAAGTGCTAAGTCACGCCCATCGGCATCGGCAATACTTTCCCGATCGGCAATCGACAACATCTCCCGATTAGCGACCTTGTGCTGGTAACCGTCTTCACTGATCATTCCTAATCAGCAACCACCCTTCATCGGCAATCGGCAATGACCCCTCATCGGCAATCGGCAAGGATTCTTCATTGGCAATCGGCAAGGACTCTTCATCGGCAATTGGCAATACCTCTTTGTCCGCAATCGGCATCAGCAACTTCATAGCTTAACCCTTTATCGGCAAGAACCATCCAATCTCCATTGGCAGCACACTTGGCCTTCCCGCGACACTCCCATCGGCAATATTGGCTCATAGTTTACCGATGCCGATGGTAAACGGCTGCTGACCAGTCATACCTTAGCTCATTTGACACGCGCTGAAAAACGGTGTCAGCAACGTCTGGGAGAGGGAGCATGCAATATAAAAATTTACTAGTTGGTGGTCTTGACCCCTGGGTCACAACACCGACAGTTGGCGCACCAGGTAGGGGGATTTGCGTGTCAATCAACTCCGAACTACTCTCCCAGATGGATTCCACGATCCCGTCACTTCCATTCGCCACCATCATCTGGTTCGGGAGCCTAGAGTTCATGTCCACGGGCCACGGCCACGACATGGTTCTACTCTCAGGTAGTGGCATGGATAGCAGCAGCTCCGGTATGCCGGGGCCAAGGAGGACCAGACGATGGTCCCACCACTGGCGCCTCTCACCTGCAACCAGGGGAAGGCGTGAATGACGCCGCCACACTCTTCACCGCGCGGATTCCGAGACGCTGGACGCCATCTCCCTGGCCCCGGCTGGTGACACAATTCCTCCCTTCGGGAGCCTGTTTGACCCATGCTTGCGGGTCGGGGGCGGGTACCTCGCTGAGCCTGACTCTGGCTTCGCCACACCGTCATCTCAGAGGGTCCCCGTGGCTTCTCCGACATACTCGGCCGCACCGCCGCGCAACCTGTTTCCACTCGGGCTCTACAATAACGCCAGACTCTGTTCTGCTTTTGTAGGCTCGTAGGTGCAGGCACGTTACGGGTCCTCAGGAAACCTGCTACGTGCGACGACTAACCTCGTCGGCACCCCTCTGCCAGATGAGCGCTCGGTGCCACGGCGATCCCCGGCCCTAGGTTACTACACCTGGGGAACGCTACGACGACAATTGGAGGAGGAGCGTAGGGGATCTTTCCCCAACTTCTACTAGGGCAACCCCGACTTAGACTCCCCCGATGAGGATTACGATCCCACGCAGGAGTGCTTCTACTTCATCGAGTCGGTCGACTCCCAGGACAAGACCACCAACGCCGCAGCTGGGAATGGGGGAGGAGGAGGGCGCAACGCTACTCCGTCGCGAGACGCTGCCCCCCGGTTCCAGGCAAAGCTGGTCCACCTCAGGATGCCCAGATCACGCAAGTCCGAGAGCTGCTCGCCAAGGTCGAGGAGGAGCGCCTACGGCTCCAACAGCTCGAGCATGCCCTCGAGCAAGATCGCGGGCAGTCACTGGGTGGAGGAGCCCGCGAGTGGGCTCGGGATGTCCATCCACGGATCGTCAACGAAGGGGCGAATGAGCACCACGTCTACAACCGCGCTAGCCAGAATGTCATGGTAACAGCGATGCTGCTCCGCGACATGCCAGCACCATCGACGCCCCAGGCACAACTCATCAGGGATGAAATCCAGGGGCTCCTCCAAACCGCGGTCGTACAGCAGGCGGAGAGCTCGGCCTCGAGGAGCAGAGGAGCTACCTCCGAGTAGT
Organism: Microstegium vimineum; assembly: GCA_022036555.1. Classification (NCBI taxonomy): domain Eukaryota; kingdom Viridiplantae; phylum Streptophyta; class Magnoliopsida; order Poales; family Poaceae; genus Microstegium; species Microstegium vimineum. The sequence goes on from CM039125.1 coordinate 26,910,141, forward strand.
GGGACGTGCCCCCTGGACAAGATCGAGAGGTATCGGTCAACCAAGACAAGGCGCCCCAAGGCGGAGCGGAGCGGCAACCAGTCCGAGACCGCATCCTCAACAATCGACAACCACGAGACGCGCGGCACGACATCAACGACAACAAACGACGCCGACACGGTGACGCTGAGGCTCGAGGTTACAGTGCTCATTGAGGTGGGCGCTACGACAGTGACGAGGATCAGCGTCGATCTCCGGAACCACCAGGGCCACGAGTCTTCGACAGGACCATCCGGCAAACCGCCTTGCCTGTTCGTTTCCATCCACCCACCAGCCTGGTCAAGTACAATGGTGAAACAAGGCCAGAGCTCTGGCTTGCTGATTTCAGGCTGGCATGTCAGCTAGGAGGAGCCGACGATGACCACGTCATCATTCGACAACTCCCGCTCTTCCTCTCCGACGCCGCTCGAAGATGGCTCGAGGAACTCCCCCCGAACTTGATCCATGGCTGGCCCGACCTGGTCAGGATCTTCGAGGGGAACTTCAAGGGCACCTATGTGCGGCCAGGAAACTCCTGGGATCTCCGCAGCTGCAAGCAGAAGCCAGGGGAAACCCTCCGTGACTTCACCCGACGGTTCTCCAAGCAACGTACCGAGCTAACCCACATCTCCGACAACGACATCATCATGACGTTTGTTGCCGGGACAACCTGCAAGGAGTTGGTGCGGGAGCTGGGATGAAACACCCCCAAGACCGCCAATGAGCTCATGGACATCGTCGCCAACTCCGCAGCCGGCGAGGAAACCGTTGGCACGTTCTGATGAGGACATCACCGGCTTAGATATGACCATGCCAACCACTTCTATACCAAAGGTGAAACCATTCTATATGAGGTTTATCATTGTTACATTTGATGAATGGGTGCTGCACTATGAAGTGTGTATGGTTTCATTTTCAGAATTGCTTACATGGATCAAGGAAGGGTTAGATTGCATATGGAAAGCATGGATGGTCAATGAAGTTGATTGGGGACCAAATCCAAGTGTTCCTAACGTTCTCCACCAGGCCACCACGTCATATTGGATCCAAGGAAACAAAGAGTCCAAGTCCAACACGTTTTGGAAAGTTCAATTCGGACTGCAGAAGAGTCCAAACTTGCGACGGTTGCCACGACTTCATACGGACTCCGATTGGGACGTTATAGGACTTTTTGGAAAGCTTATCAAGTCTACTTTCCAATGGGTCCGGACTCATACCTATATCCTATCAGATGCGTGCGCAGTAGACAATTTAATACCGAGATCTTTTCTGCCAACGGTGCTGCGTCACCCTATTTTGAGCCGATGGCCCGTGTATCAAGTTGAGTCCATTAGGGACTCATCCTAGGGTTGTAGGACGACACTAGGACCCTTGTGGTCGTCCTCCCTCTTCCTTATATCCCCCTAGAGCCGCCACAAACAGATTGGGTTTTGTTTAGATGAAAGTTTAGCTGCTGCTACTTCCTTGTAGACGCGTGTGTCGACTAGACCATCCGTTCTACTTGATTCGGAACCCCACCTTCGTGTGTATCACATCTGATCCTTCATCTGTTATTTGCAATTGAGTGCTTGTTCTACTTGTTCTTGCTTGTTCTTCGATTGCTTGCAGGAATAACCCTAGTGGTTTGGTTGGTTGTGATCCGCAAGATCGTGAGCAACGCGTGAATTGGTGTATCGATCGCTAAGGCGCAGCGTCCTTGGATAGTTGTAGTCGGATCGTGAACGTCGTTCCAGTCAAATCGAAGTTATCTATCTCCACCGAAAGATCGGGACACCCCCACACTCATCACGTTCTTCTATGCATCCCTAGACAAGGGGATGGCCAAGGCGGACAGGCCCGGGGCTCGAATAATGGGCCCAAGAGGAACGACAACAACAACAACAAGAAGAAGAACCGGCCGGGTCGACCCGACGTCGATCCCGACGATCTTGTCGCTCTTGTAGACAAAAGGAAGCCTCGAGGTCCCCCGCCCGAGGGGGGCGTCTTCAACAAGATGTTGAAGGAGCCCTGCCCCTATCACAAGGGATCGGCCAACCACAACCTCGAGGACTGTCGCATGCTCAAGAAGTACCTCGACTCTCTCGGCATCAAGAAAAACGACGACAAGGAAGACCCACCCCGCGACCTCCACATCAAGGGCGATGGCAAAAAAGGAGGCTTCCCCGAGATCCACGACTGCTACATGATCTACGGAGGACCCTCGACCCGACTCAGTGTGCGTCAGCGCAAGAGGGAGCGTCGAGAAGTTTTATCCGTTTGAGCCCAGGCTCCTCGATACCTTGACTGGTCCCACACGCCGATCACCTTCGACCAGAACGACCACCCCGAGCACATCCCCAACGCAGGGGTCTACCCACTCGTCATCGACCCGATCATACTCAACACCTGCCTCACCAAGGTACTTATGGATGGGGGAAGCAACCTCAACATCATCTACGCCGAGACCCTCGACCTCCTGGGGACCCCGAGGACCATGCTCCTGCCCAGCACGGGGGGATTGCACGGGATCGTTCGAGGGAAGAAGGCACTCCAGATCGGCCACGTCAAGCTACCCGTCTGCTTCGGTACCCCCTCGAACTTCTGGAAGGAAGATCTGACCTTCGAGGTGGTCGCGTTCCATGGCATCTACCACGCCATCATCGGTCGACCGAGTACGCCAAGTTCATGGTGATCTCGAACTACATTTACCTCAAGCTGAAGATGCTAGGGCCCAAGGGGGTCATTACCGTCGACACCTCCTACGAGCACGCCTATGACTGCGACGTCGAGTGCGTGGAAAATGCCGAGGCGGTCGAGGAGTCGGCCATCCTCGTAGCCCTCGACGACTTCTCCAAGGTGGTCCCCGACCCCAAGCGGCACGCCGGCAACTTCAAGCCTGTGGAGGACACCAAGACCATCCCGCTCGACCCCAACCACGCAGATGGCAAGGCGCTAACGATCAGCGCTGCCCTTGAACCCAAATAGGAAGCCGTGCTCGTCGACTTTCTCCACGCAACTATTGACATGTTTGCGTGGAGTCCCTCGGACATGCCGGGCATTCCGAGGGATGTCGCCGAGCACTCCTTGAACATCCGGGCTAGATCCAAACCGGTGAAGCAACGACTGCGCCGCTTCGACGAGGAGAAGCGCAGAATCATCGGGGAGGAGGTCGACAAGCTTTTAAAGGCCGGATTCATCAAGGAGGTACATCATCCTAAGTGGTTAGCAAACCTTGTACTTGTTAAGAAAAAGAATGGGAAGGATAGAATGTGTGTAGACTATACTAGCTTGAATAAAGCATGTCCTAAAGTTCCTTTTCCATTACCACGTATCGATCAAATAGTTGATTCCACCGTGGGATGTGAAACTCTTAGCTTTCTTGATGCGTATTTTGGCTATCACCAAATAAAGATGAGGGAGTCCGATCAGCTCGCGACTTCCTTCATTACCCCTTTTGGCATGTTTTTCTACATCACTATGCCCTTCGGTTTGCGAAACGCCGGGGCCACATATCAACGATGCATGCTCCATGTCTTTGGAAAACACATAGGGCCGACCGTCGAGGCCTACGTCGATGACATCGTGGTCAAATCCAAAACAGTCGGGAACCTAGTCGGGGACCTTGAAATCGCGTTTGGGTGCCTCAGGGCAAACCACATAAAGCTAAACCCAGAGAAGTGCGTCTTCGGGGTCCCACGAGGCATGCTCCTAGGGTACATAGTTTCCCAGTGCGGGATCGAGGCCAACCCTGAGAAGGTAACCGCAATCACTAGGATGGGCCCGATCAACGACCTTAAGGACGTACAAAGGGTCACGGGGTGCCTCGCCGCCCTCAGCCGGTTCATCTCACGGCTCGGAGAGAAGGCACTACCCCTTTACCGCCTCCTAAAGAAAACAGAACACTTCACATGGACCGTCGAGGCCGAGGAGTCGCTCTCCAAACTCAAATCCTTACTCACCTCACCACCTATCTTGGTGCCCCCAATCCCAGCCGAGCCCCTCTTGCTCTATGCTGTAGCAACTACCCAGGTAGTCAGTGCTACCATAGTGGTCAAGAGGGCAGAAGAGGGACATGCCCTGCTGGTTCAGAGGCCCGTCTACTTCATATGCGAGGTGCTTTCAGAAACCAAAGTGAGATACCCCCACATTCAGAAGTTGTTGTACGCCATCGTCCTCACTCGGCGGAAGCTCAAGCACTATTTCCTGGGCCACCCGGTTACTTTGGTCTCATCTTTCCCCCTAGGGTAGATAATCCAGAATCGGGAGGCGTCTGGGAGAATCGCCAAGTGGTCGGTCAAGCTCATGGGAGAAACTCTCTCCTACGCCCCTCCGAAGGCCATCAAGTCCCAGGTATTGGCAGACTTCATTGCAGAATGGACCGATACTCAACTACCCCCAGCGCAGGTTTAGGCCGAGCTCTGGACCACGTACTTCGATGGGTCGCTGATGAAAACGGGGGCAGGCGCCGGATTGCTGTTCATATCTCCCTCAGGGTTTCACATGCGCTACGTCATCCGCCTCCACTTCCCCGCCTCCAACAACATAGCTGAGTACAAGGCCCTCGTCAACGGTCTGTGCATCGCCATCGAGCTCGGGGTTCGACGCCTCGACGTTCGAGGGGACTCGCAGCTTGTGATCGACCAGGTGATGAAGGCCTCAAGCTGCCGCGACCCCAAGATGGAAGCCTACTGCAAGGAGGTCCGAAAGCTCGAGGACAAATTCTACGGCCTCGAGCTCAACCACGTCGCCCGCCGGTACAACGAAGCTGCCGATGAGCTAGCCAAAACCGCATCCACTCGAGGTACAGTCCCTCCCGACGTCTTCTCGAGGGACCTTCACAAGCCGTCCATCGACCTAGGCTCGGGGGCTCCCGCCCTCGAGCAAGGGGCCGACCCTTCCTCCTCGACCGATCCTCCCTCGAACGGAGTAGAGGTCATGGAGATTGACGAAACAACTGCAACACCAACCCCCTCAACGGACTGGCGCACACCCTACCTCGAGTATCTGATATGGGGCGAGCTCCCAGAGGACCGCACCTAAGCCCGACGCATAGCCCGACACGCCAAAACCTACGTCTTGTTTGGGGATGGCCGCGAGCTGTATCGACGCAGCCCTACTGGTGTACTTCAACGTTGCCTCATCCTCAAGGAGGGGAGGGCACTACTGAAGGACCTACACTCGGGGGCTTGCGGCCACCACGCGGCGCCAAGAACGCTGGTAGGAAACGCCTTTCGACAAGGCTTCTACTGGCCGACAGCCATCGCCGATGCTACCAAACTTGTTCGATCTTGCAAGGGATGCCTATTCTACGCCAGGCAGACCCACCTCCCCGCCCAAGCTCTTCAGATGATACCCATAACTTGGCCATTCGCAGTATGGGGGCTCGACATGGTCAGCCCCCTGAAGAAAACCAAAGGTGGCCACACCCACCTCCTCGTGGCCATAGACAAGTTCTCGAAATGGATCGAAGCTCGGCCCATCGCCAACATTCAATCTCGACAAGCTGTGTTGTTCTTCACCGACATCGTCCACCGCTTTGGGGTCCCCAATACCATCATCACCGACAACGACATGCAGTTCACTGGCCAAAAGTTCTTGGACTTCTATGACCACCACAACATCAAGTTGAACTGGTCTGCAGTTGCCCACCCTCGAACTAATGGCCAGGTCGAGCGCGCCAATGGTATGGTTTTGCGGGGCCTCAAGCCAAGGATCTTTGTCCGTCTAAACAAACATGACAAGAGATGGGTCGATGAGCTGCCCTCTGTCCTATGGAGTCTCATAACGACACCAGGTCGAGCCACGGGGTTCTCCCCGTTCTTCTTGGTTTATGGGTCCGAGGACGTCCTCCCCACTAACCTCGAGTATGGGTCCCCTCGACTAAAGGCCTACAGCGAGCAAGCCAACGCAGCAGCCCGAGAGGACTCCCTCGACCAGCTCGAGGAAGCCCGGGACGTGGCCCTCTTCAAGTCGGCAAGGTACCAGCAGACGTTGCCGCACTACCACAACAAGCACATACGCAAAAGGGACCTCGAAGTCGGCGACCTCGTATTGCGCCGTCGACAAAGCAACAAGGGGCGTCACAAGCTGACGCCACCTCGGGAAGGACCCTTCATCGTGGCAGAGGTGCTAAAGCCAGGGACTTACAAGCTGAAGAACGACAAGGGCGAGATCCTCACCAACGCATGGAACATCGAACAGCTACGTCGCTTCTACCCCTAAGGCCTTGAGGCCTCGTACATTTTTCACATTATGTACATTTATCGCATCATGAATGAATAAAATGTTCTCAAAATACATTTCACAATTCGTTCATGACTCTAAGGTAGCCTCGACTCTGCTCCTGCAAAGTCAAGCCTCCTTCGGGGGCTGACAGGGGGAGACCCCCCCCCCCTAAGTTCTCTAAAAATCTGAACGTTTTTTCGAAACTCGGCCTTCTCTTTCCACCTTTGCCCCGAGTATGCTTCATGGCTAAGTAAAAAATGCCTCGAACTCCCTAAGGGTCGAGGGCCATCGAGCCAGGGACTCTCCTACGCCTCAGGGCTATGGTACCCCCACTCGCTCCCCCCCTCCAGGGATACGAGCGTGCATCAAATACTTAGTCCACAAGCAACGACTCAGGCAAAGAGAAATAGAGATAGATTGAGAAATAAAAACACCCAGATGCATCTCGAATAAAATGCATTAAAGTTAGGAAGACCCCAGGGGCTCAACATCATATTGTCACAAAAACTAATCTATTACATGGACCTTCTTGTCCAGATTTGGCTCACAGGCCTCGACTACCAATCGCCATCGCCGTCCGGTGGGGGAAGCACCTCAGCCTCGAACAGCTTTGCCAACTCACCGCCGGGCACCTCTGCGGCATCGATCAGCTCATGGCATCTCTCTATGTTCGCTTCATCGGTCAGCCCTGGGTCGACGACGAAGCCGCTGGCAAGGACGTCGAGGTCGTAGGAGTACCCCAAGCGGACGACCGCGAGCACCCGCTTCACGCCTATGTGAAGGGCAGCACGGACCTACTCCGTCACTCCATGAGTTGCGGCGAAGAGCCGACGCAAGAGGGAATCTCCACGGACGTCTCCCGCAACCGGCAGCTCCGGCTTGACACCCATGCCGTCGCAAAAGGAGGAGAGGGCGCTCCCAAACCTCTCGTTCAGGCTTGTCTCCGCCCCGAGGAGGTTCTGAAGACTGGTTAGATCCTCGTGGGCTCAGGCCTTGTCCCCTTCAAGTTCTGCCAGAACAAACAGAAGACTCCATCAAAACCAAAAAGCAGAGGAAGGGGCGAGACCAAGCGAGCTCAATAACACTTCTAAAAAACTCACCTTTGGCATGTGCTTCCAGGGTGACGTAGTCCTGCTCAGCCTTCTGAAGTTGGTGGCAGATGTCAACAAGCTCTGCAGCTTGGTCACTATTTTTAGCCCGGAGGTCCTCGATGATCTTGCTAGTACTATCGAGGGCCCTCTTCTGGTTAGCCGCCACCTCCCCCAGAGCGGTGATCTGGGCTCGAGCCTTCTCCTCCGCGACACCCAGCGCGTCGCGGTCGCGGGAGACGGTGTGAACATCCGCCTGGAGTTCCCGGACCCGCCCCTCAAGGGAGGTGCGGTCAGTAGCCGCCTGCTTCAGGTCGGCCTCGAGCTGCCGGACACATTCCGCCGCTCGAGCCAATTCCTCCCTCAGCTCGGTGGACTCCTCCTCCACCTTACGCCAGGCCTCCCGGGTAGCGTCGCGCTGCTGCCCGACCTCGACAACCTCCTTAAGGGCGGCCTCGACCCTCAACTGCGCCCAGGAGGCCTCCTCCTGGGCGGCCTTGGCCCCCTCCTGTGCGGCCGCCACCTCGACCTTCACCTGGGTGGCCTCGGCCTCTGCCTTCTCTAGCGAAGCACAGAGGACGGGGAGCTGGCGCCATTGCTCCTATGTCCACAGGATGAACTGGGACTTGTCGTGCGACCTCGCCCTCAACATCTACCAAGGATAAATAGGAAGGTCACAACAAACGACAGCAAAATAACCAAGGTAAATCGAAAGGCAAAGGACGAAACTTACGTTTATTCCTTTGTACAAGTCCTCGGACGCGACTCCCACGGCCACGCGCATCACGTGGTCGAGCCACGCCCGGAACTCCTCCATGTGCTCCCATTCCCTGAGCTCGGCTTGGTCGTCGAGCTTAAAGAATCTGCGCCCTGGATCTCTGGGGTCAGGCATCTCGAGCACCTCCTGCCCCCAGAGATCGCTGGAGCGGTCGACCCTCCTCCTCACCTCGTCCATGATGCCCTAACACATCTCGAGGGTACCTCCATGGGACATCACCCGCTCGGACAGGTTGGGGAAGTCGGTCGCCCCCTCGAGCCGGGCGACCCTCTCCTCGAAGTGGTCTTGGAGGGCTGCCATCGACGCCTCTGGGTCATCACTTGGAGGTGGAGGGGCCCCCCACCACGGGAATAGCCCTGGGTGGTAGAGGAAACTCATGTTAGCCTCCAGCACGGTGGGCTCGCCATGGCCTGGAAGCACATCTCCTTCCTCCACCACGACCGAGCCAGGGGGCGGAGCACCTCGAGCAGACGGCTGCCCGACCTCGACGACAAGCCGAGCAGCCACCTCGGACATCGTCACGTCCGCCGCGCTGCTTCTTTGCAGCGCCATGACGGTCCCCTCCGGCTCCTGCCAAGGGGTCGTCCCCACCACTATCTCCGCCAGCTCCGTCGTCGTCGCCGTCCTCGCCGCGGGCGACGCCGAGGCCCCCTTGACGAGGGTCTCCACTGACGGCGGCACCTCCGGCGCAGAGAAACAATCACTCCCTCCTCTTGCCGCGCCCACGACGCAAGGTTCTCGGGCCACCGCATCGGCGTCGGGCGCTCCATTGTCTCTTCATCGCCGGCAGAGGTCCAGTCGACCACCTCCATCTCTACGGCGGCTTGGGGCTCAACCCCCTCAACCACGGCCGTCGCCGACGCCGGCTCCATGCCTTCCGAGGTTGCTGGTGCGCCCCCCCTCCGACGGGGTGGTGAGCACGGCCTCGACCGCCACTCCGGCGGACCCTGCCGATGCGACGGGTCGACCCGCCTCTTCCTCCGCTCGAGTTCGCTCCGCGGCAGACTGCGCCTGCCCGCGCTCTATCGCCTCCCGCGCCTTGGCCACCCACGCCGCAGTTGGGGTGGGGGTCGAAGGGGACGAGGCGGCAGGACTGGCCCCGATAGCCATCTTGGCCGCAGCCTCCGCCTTCAGCCTCTTGGCCGGGATGGGGGTCGCGTCCTCCAACAAGCGCTTCACCCTGAAAAGGGAACTCATACGCGACGGTAAGCACAAGTCATAACCAACGAAAAATACTCGGGATCGACAGGGAAGCAACTTGCCCCAGCGGAGTCACGGGAGTCCGACAAGTGGACCTCGAGCCGCTCGGGGGCTTCTGCGAGGAATGTCGGGAGCCACTTCTCCCGCCAGCGCTGGCCGCGGCAGGGGTTGAGGCTGCTCCCGACACCGTATCCTTGGCAGGGGCGAACGGCGTCTTCGTCGCCACCGTCCTGGTCTCCTCTTGGGTCGACGGGCCTGATGCCCGTGCGCTCGACCAAGTAGGCGCCGGGGGCGTGCTCGTCCGACCCCTCGACGGGGATCGCAACGAACGGCTACGCGTCTGCCCGCGGCACTTCACCTTGAAGAGCCGCGGGGCGCTCTTCCCGCGACTCAATTCCGACAGTTGGGGTCAACCTCGACGTCGACCTCTCTCCTCCTCCAATACTAGCAGCCACCCCCTGACGCTTGGGCACCGCTCTTTCTTCCTCGAGCCCTCGCTACGGCTCGGCCTCCTCCTCCTACTCCGGCTCCTCTTCCTGCATAAGGACGATACCCGTCAAGTCAAAAGCGACAGGCCTAACCCAATACCGTCACTCCATGACATCATCTTTAACAACCTCGTCGCTGCTCGACCCCTCATCCTCATCCTCCTCCGAGGGGGGCTCCTCCTCGGGAAGGTTGGCCCGCCTCTTCCGTGCCCGGCGTCGTTCACGCTCCTCCTTCTCTCGGGCCTTTTTGCCCTTATCCTTCTTGGCCTTGTCCTTGTCCTTCTTTTCCTGCTCGGCCTGAAGGCGCCTCACCTGGGAGTCGTTCCGCTCCTCCTTCACTGGTGGCAACGACTTCCGGAAGACGACGTTCCCCTGAGGAACACAAGGCGGTTAGGAGGCAGGCAAAGGAGACAAACGAGACGAACAAGAGGACATTAACAGAGAAAGAGATGTCGTACCAGCTGGACGTGGCCATTATTCGGCACCATGGGGACGCTGGCGATGTTCTCCTCCTCGAACGCGCCGACGAAGGAGGCGCGCACCCGATGGACCACCCTCTCGAGGGGCAGCTCATCCCCTGCAAGACGGCACCCCGTGAGATCCACCCCGGGGCGCATCTTGTCGAGAAGCAGCAGGCGAGCCATCAACGGCACGACTCACCACTAATGAAACGCTGACGCCACGATGGCCGCCGTAAGCCCCGCCTTCTTCAGACGGGCAATCGTGCCAAGCAGGTGGTCGAGACGCTTCTGCTTCTTCTGCTCGACGTCGTACCTCCAGTGGTCGGGCCTCGAGTCGATTGTCCTCCCGGTGTAGGCGGGGAACAGGTCGTCGTCGTTTCTCAGATAGAACCACCCGGAGTGCCATCCTGAGTGACTCGATGTGAGCTTGGCCGGGATCCAGTACTCCGCCCTCTTGAGGGAGATGCTACAACACCCAACCCTGACCCTCCTGCGGCTACCGCTCCCGGCCAAAGCGTGGAACAGGCTCGCCTCGAACAGGTGGAGCCACAGCTCCCAATGCGGCTCCATCCCCAGGTATCCTTCGCACATGGCGGTGAAGACCGCCGCATGGCAGACGTCATTGTGGGAGAGATGTTGGAGCTCCACGCCGTAATGGTGGAGGATCCCGCGTAGAAGACGGTTGGGGGGGGATCCCAGCCCCGCCCGGTGGAAAGCTTCGAAGCTGACCACGTAACCCTCTGGCGGGTTGGGCTCGGCGTCCTCCCTCGGCGGCGCTATCCACTCCGGCGGCCCACGGAGATGACAGGCCGGAGGAGGCCTCTCTCCACCAAATCTCCCAAGCGCCCCGTGGTCGCCGACGATGGGAGCCAGGCGTCAGGTCCGCACAAGCTGTAGCTAGCCATGGGAGCAGGGAAGCGGATGCGCTCGGATGCGGGGGTGGAAGGTATGTTCCATATCTCTCCTCTCCCTACTCGCGTGCGCAGAGATCCAGCTTGGTGGGCGACGAAGGCAATGGCGAGAAGAAGGAGGCAGTGAAGGTAATGGCGAGCGTGAGGGAGCCGACTCCCCACCCTCAATATTTATAACCGGAAGCCCAACAGGTGGATCCGACGATAAGGCAAATAAGTCTCCGCACTTAATGCGCCTACCTACCACCCCCTCGTATTCCATAAAATAAGGCGCACCCGTCGCGTCATCGGGCTCCGCGCCGCACTCCACGCCTCACCCTACGCCTGCTACGGCCGCAGTCGAACAAACATCTCCTAAAAAGGTGTGCCTACGGTGGACAACGTGCAACAGTGGGCATTATCTTCGGAGGTAAGCAACGGACGTCGACCCGTCTGTCAAAATCTCAAGGGAGCGAAGGCTGGCCCTCGAACAGGTTCGACAGCCGCCCTCGAGTACCTAAGGTCAAGGAGGACCCAAGGTTATGGACTCCGGTCCACCCCCAAATCTCGAGGGGGTGAAGGCTGGCCCCATAAAAGGGTTTCGATAGCCGCCCTCGAGTACTCGAGTCAGGATGACCTAGGGGGGGCCGGCGCGAGCCCCTAGCTCGAGAACGAACTCTCAAGGCCCCCCCGGGACATATCCGAGGCATAACCAGGGAATACCTAAGGATCCCTATGACGGGAGGTATCGAGCCACCAACTCCCATCGAACGGAGTTGGCACCTAGGTAATCCACGCGGTCTTGCTTAATGAGAATGCCTCAGGGCTTCTATCGACCCCTATCGAACGGGGCACGAGTTCTCACTTGGATTTCTACCCGTTACCAACTCACAGAGGACTTCGAGGCTCGTCCTAACGAGGATACCATGATGCTCTTCGCCCCACAATCCGAACGCAAGGATCCGTGGGAAGGACACTAGGAGGTGGTGAAAGCCCGGCCACACGAGGCTCGAGGGCTAGACTACGCACGACACCCCTCGACGAAAGAGGGTCGAAAACACTTGTAGCCTGGCAGACAGAGTTGATCCCTCGATAGGGCACTATGACTCCAGTTTAACGCTCGAGGGAGCGAAGGCGGGCCCTCGAAAGGGTTTCGACAACCACCCTCGAGCACCCCCTTCCCAAGGTAGTGAAACGCTCGTAGCCTGGCGAACATAATTGACCGCTCGATAGGGCGCTGTGACTCTAGTTAATCCTAACTCCCCTCGATAGATCACACGTCAAAGCCCCCAGAGGAGTTCTTAATCACTCCTCTAGGGCCTCGGGGGCTAACCCCGCGGGGTGCGCTCGCGCGCACCCTGCGGAGAATCAGACCTCGTACTAACCCTGCAGATCATCAGCAAAAACCTCTATGCGGATTTTCCTTATCCACATAGAGGCTCGGGGGCTACTGTTGGGTACAAAGGTAAGAGGTACCCTAAACATGTGATAATCTAAAGCTCAACATGTAAGGCAGGATCCGATCAGCTGTTCAAGTCAATGGAGGAAGGCCCATCACGCAAAGGCCTCCCTCACCGGCAATAGTGACCAGTCATGGGCCGGCCCATTACTGGAAAAACAGTAGGAGGGACCCCCCCTCCACCTCTACCTCGACTGACGGACAGGGGTCGAACGAACGACCCCTCTGCCTCGACCTCAACCGATGGACGGGGGGCAAGGGAACGACCCCCCAACCTCGACCCCCCGTGACGGACGGGGGGTTGATCGAACGACCCCTGAGAAAGAAGCTCGATCGACTTACCTGCTCCCGGTATGGGGTAAAGGGGATCCAATGCGCCTACCCGCCCCCGCCTAACGCCATGGACGCCCACTACCACAGTCAAATCCATCAACTCGCCGCCCATGCTCAGGACTTCCGTCAACCATGCGGCCGTTGTAGCCACATCGCAGGTACGGAATCCAGAGGCACCCCCTCGAGCCATGAACAGGACAGCCCTCGACTGTGTCTTCAGGGATACGACAGTGTCACGCTGGCCTCGACCCCCCTCGACCAGGGGGCTCGACCATAGTCTCCAACCACTCCGGCATGGCTCCCGTCCAGTTCGTCCCGCGTCAACTGTGGGACTCGTACCCATCTACAGAAGGCCAACTGTACTACGCCATACTGTACGACGGTGTCCAGTCTGCTATCGCCATGCCCTCAACACCGGAAGGACGGGGAGGCCACGCCACTACAGCGGTCGATGTCCCACCGCAAGCATTGTGCCATGGACACACCTCCCATGCCGCTACAGTCTAGGACCCCTGTACTCCCGTGCCTCTCCTTGGTCTATAAAAGGGGACGCTGGGATAGTGGAAGGGAGAGGACACAGAGAGACACAGAACTCCACCTCCAAGCCGAGCGGAGGGTCAGATCATTGGACATCCGCCCACACTCGTAACACCACTCCTTACTTGCTTGATCAACATCTCAAGCAATCCACCAACCGACCACCTAGGGTAGCCCTGTTAGTCCTAGGCCTCAGCTCATCCTGAGCACCCCCGTGTAAACCAGCTTGTACCCCCCTGTACGAGCACTTCGGTGCAAGATAATACAATCCATCCTCCCCCGTTGGACGTAGGGCCTTCTTTGCCCGAACCAGGATAAATCTTGTGTTCTTCTTGCATCACGTCTGGGAGAAGGAGCACGCAATATACAAATTTACTAGTTGGTGGTCTTGACCCCCTGGGTCATAACACCGACAACACTACTGACCTAATCTCTGTCGACGCTTAGATGAAACAAAAAGTGAACTATACTATGAATTCCTCAGATCTATTAACAGTTTGGTGACGCCTTGAACCCTAATCTCTGTCAACGCTTAATCTTTGTCGACGCTATAAACCCTAATCTCTGTCGTAGCCTAAGTCACTGTCGACATCATGAACTGTAATCTCAGGTTAATACAAAATTGCAAACCCAATGTACACCATTTGCAACACAGAAGGAGAACCAATTGCAACCTGGTCAATGAACAATTGCACCATATGAACCATAATCTCTGTTGACGCTACTGACACTAATCTTTATTGATGCTACTGACATTAATCTTAGTCGATGCTATTAAACCTAATCTTAGTTGACGCTATTAACCCTAATCTTGTGTAGGCGCTAATAATTAAAAAGTGAACTATACAAAGAATTACTCAGATCTACTGATAGTTGGGGGGCATCCTAAACCCTAATCTCTATCAACACTATCAACCCTAATCTCAGACGAAGCCCATAGTCTCTAACGACGTAACAAAACTTGCTAATCACAATCAATGAAGCCATCTTATTATAAAATTGCAGACCTATTGTACACCATTTGCAATATCATATGTGACGCAATTGCAAACCTGATTAAATATGAATTGCAACATGGTTAGTTATCGTTTGCATGAAAACCAATTCAAAGCCTCCACTAAGTTTTTTAGATAATTGATAGAGTATAGCTTAAATAAGATAAGAAGAAACATAACGATTATGTAAAAACATATGCACAAAAAAATATTGCAAAAATTAGAACACATATGTGACCTTGTTATTAATAACAAATTTTCTAAATTATTTAGATTTCATCAGGAAGGAAATACAATTTACAATATGTCTTTGAAACAATTACAACACGAGTGATGGAGGAGTTGCAAGTTACAACACATATGCGACCTTGTTAATATTGTCATCCTGGTTTGTTTGAAAGAAACTAATAAAAGGAAGAGGACAAAAAGAACTAGAATATTGTTTCTGTTGCTCCTGAATTCTCGAAACAGCCTGCAGGTATGAATATATTAAATATGCTCATAATATAAGTATAGAAACAGACGCTGATAATGGTGATCAACAACTAAAATATTGAAACAGACGCTACAAGGAGAATAAGGTAAAGTCGCAATCTAAAGTTTGCTGAAATATTCAAGCTCAGTTCTGGATATAATCATGTAAGGAAATGGTTTTTCCTCAGTACATCTCAAACATCAGTTGGGGCAATAGGCCACTTTGCAGTGGCAAACCATCTGTGAAATTAGCAACTAGCAATGGAGCTACACTAGAAATTCCACGGGCTACACTAGAAATTCCCGGCACTGCCGCTGCGTGACTACAGCACTGGAGCAGAGAGGTTAACTGATGAACCACTGTTGGATGCCCAAATCAATTACGTGCACAAGTTTTGAAATAAATGAATGACGTGCACAAGTTTTGAAATAAATGAATGGCAAGTAATGATTACATCCTGTAGCTTGAAAGTGACACCACGAGAAAGGAAAAAAAACAAAACACGTTCAAGCTACTTGCTGTTGGACTTCCTGACTATCCACTGTTTGCAAGAACTAGAAACACATACGAATACTACTAGTACCTGAATGGACAGTTCAAGAAGACTATCTGGAACAGGGTTCACCCTACCGTTTGCCGACCGGGAACCGGTCCCGGCGGTTTGGCGGTTACCGACTGTAACCGCCCAAACCGGTCCTAAACCGAACGGTTTGCATTTTGAATTCAAACGGCGTAGTTCAAACGGTTTGGGACCGGTAACCGGTCAATTAGGGCCGGTTACCGTCCGGTTTGGGCGGTTACCGACCGGTTTGGACAGTTCCGCCCCAAACCAAATTTTAAATTTGAAAAAAAAAATCGAAAATGCTGAAAAAATTTCTAAAAATAGTTCATGATTTATAGAGTCGAATGGTGCAAATTTTTTTTAAATTGGAGTTCGTTTGCTATTTATTTTGACGCGTACAAGTTTGAAAAAAAATAAAAAAGATCTTTTTTCTTTTTTTTATTTTTTTTTTTAAATTTGAAATATGAATTCAAACCAATACCGAAACCGAACCGGTCGGTTACTGCGGTAACTCTTCGGTTCGGTGAACCCTGATCAGGAATGCACTCGCTGCTGGACAGAAGCTGCCTGGAAATGCTACTACAACTAGAAGTTGGGTCGGGGATGCACTGACCAGAGCTACAAAGCAGAGAAACGCAAGATCAACACAGGAACACACCTGCACGGCTCGGTTCTCGGTGCTAAAACGATGACAGTAAACTGTGCACAACTGCGCTACTGGAAACCACGAACGCAGCGAGATCAGAGCAAACACAGCTTCAGAAAACAGGCAGGGATTGCACTGCCGAAAAACAGCTATGTCAGTGGCCACCGGTCCTACTCTGAAACGCACGAAATGAGACTCGACAACAAAGAACAGAGAGCAAGGAACAGAAACGCGAACGCATGAACAGGAGACCGGCAGCCAGAGAAAATGACGAAATCCTATTCAAAACTCCATGAAAGGATCCCAAACTTTGCCCAGACGAAATTCAGCCTAGCATGAACCTATTCCCCAAAAATCATCGCTTGGGATTAACCCGAACTCCGGGAAACACAGATCACAGCTAAGATTAAAAAAGGCACACAAAGAAGAACTCGCACGAACAAGAATCATACATAATCATGACGAATCCCAGAGGACACCTGGAGGATTCGGGCCTCCATTCCCACTCGAAATCACAGCAAGAACATCCACCAAACTGTCTCTCTAGTAGCTAACCCTAGTTGTACGTGCGGACAGCCCACGTGCCGCCCCCGTCGGCGAAGGGCCCCGCGACGAGCGCCTGCGCGCCCGCCATGTCGTCGCCCCCCGACGGGTAGAGCGCCAACGCCACCCACCCGCCCGGCGCGGCGGGCGCCGCGACGAACGCCACCGAGAGGTCACCCGTCGCGCGGTCGTACGTCCAGTGCACGGATGCGAGTAGGGGTGGGTACGGCGTCGATGTTGCTGCTACTGCTGACGCAAAGCCTCCTCGCTGGTGGGGACTGGGGAGCGGGGAGGGGCCGCCGCCGCCACTGCTGCGGTGGCGTGGGGAGAGGCCTCTGCCGCCGTTGTTCCTAGCGAGAGGAAGAGGGACACGGCTTCCGGCTGCTCTGCTCTCCAATCGACGGGATCCTCCACGGCAGGGCAGACCGCCGCCACCGTTGGGGTTGCCTGCGCCTCCTCCATGGACGGCGGCTATGCCTGCAGGTTGGGCCTTCGTTGCCGGGGGCGGGTGCGCCCGCTCTCCTGGGATGTGGGGTGGGTGCGCGAGAGGTGGGGAAGGCGTCGACGTCGCCGCCTCGGGGCGGGGGGGGGGGGGGGTCGGGCTTGGGCTGTTTCTGTACGATGGGCAAGCCGGGTGGGGAGGTAAGCTGGTTGGTTGGTCCAGCCGAACCACCAGATGGATGGCTGTATTTTGGATGGGTACATTCGCTATAGAAAATGCACCAGGTGCATAATATATATATATATAATATATATATATATATATATATATAATATATATATATATATATATATAATATATATATATATGACTTTTTTATATAAGCGCCTGTATATACTCCTTCGTGCGAGTATATGTGCGTGAGGGTTCCGTGCAGTGAGTCATGAGGTTGTAGGAAACGAGAAACGTCGAGGATGTGGATGTAGGAAACGGAGACGTTTGTGTGCGGGCCGTTAGCTCCCTAACGGGTTTGGATAGAACGCAATTATTTCTGTCGTTTGTGCTCCGTAAAAAACGGATCAGGTTTTTTTTTTTTTTTTGACATTGGCTTTTGGCCGGTTTGGGTATATATATGTATAAAGGCAACAGTCCTTTTACTTTGTACCTAGTATATATACACACATGCAGATGGATAAAAGAGTATATACACATACCCTGAAAGTATGTATGTATCAACAAAATGTTGAGTGTGTATAGCCCTGAAGTATGAACGCACACATGTTTGTAGGGATTGATTATATTAACTAGCAACGGTAGAAAGAAGTAGATATATATACATGTATATTGACTCAAAGGTGTAATAAGAAATCTAGAAACATAATATTAATTTTAACATTCGGATATTGTACATTCTCCATCATGAACAGTAGATGCTTCAAATGCCTATCCACTTTCTTGGCTGGCGATCAGTTCAGGAACATAGGTTTCGAACCTGCAAGAATTAGCCTTATTAAATTGCATATATTTAGAGGTTAACTTTAGTATAAACAGTAATGATAGAATGTCTTCCAATTTCTAGAGCAAGAACTAAGATGACTACAAGAAAAGAATCAAAATGATACATAATATAATCTATAATGCATCAAGAGACTAGTACAGAGCAGCGGTTGTAAACGTATTTCTACAGGCGTTTTTCGCAACCGCCTGCGTGAAAGGCCAGTAAAAATGGGTGATTTATACAGGCGGTTTTTGTAGAACCGCCTGTGAAAATCGATTTCCACAGGCGGTTTGTTTAAGTGAGCCGCCTGTGGAAACAGATTTCCACAGGCGGTTTGTTTAAGTCAGCCGCATGTGGAAATAGTTTCCACCCTACCAAATTTTTTAATTTTTAAATTTAAATCAGATCCTACATTTTACCTTAAACCTATTCAATGATGTTCAATTATACTCATATAGTATTTAACTATTTCATACAAGTGGTTTCATGCTCATAAACATAAAGTCACACTTATTTACAACATCAAAGTTTCATGCTCACAAACATAAAGTAAATGTATTTACAACAAAGTTCTCAGTAGTGCTCTAGTGCTCACAAACACTATATATATACATCAAAGTTTTCACTAGGGCTCTAATTAATAACCATCTCGACTAAGTTGTAGACCACTGATCTCTGTGAGCAGTTTATACTTTGGGTCACTTAAGGTGGCCGACTCGTCGTGATATTTCCCCTCGTGAGGAATGGCATCTCTCATGATGAATGAGCACAAGTCTTCAACTATGGCGTACAAAGTACGTTCGCTCATGTTAGTCGCTTTTGGTTGATCAGCTTCCTGAGAGGAAAGTTTATAAACATTAATATATACACTTGACAATACATTTGTAACTTTAATGTGAGAACTAAAATCATGACTATTACTTATATTACCTCAGAAGGGTTCCTGCTGTATCGTTCATTCTGCCTCATGAACTCGCACACGTAGAATCCACACAGGGATCCAGGTGGTTGCTTGTGGCACTATATAACAAGAAAGTGGTCATGTATATACTTACAACATCGTGTATAATATGTATTCATAACTTTTCATACGTACCGGCCAATGATGATATATGTTCAATGGTTGCGTTGGATTGTCGTACTTTCCTGTTTTTAATTTGTAATACCTATATGCCCTATAATCTCGAATAGAATCACCATGTTATTCTTAAACTCTCTCATCAATAAAAGTATGCAAGCATATATATCTCAACTTACAGTTCCAAGTTGTTCAAGAACTTTGCATAGCTCGTAGTCGGATAATCTGCAGAGTCTAATACCAATACCCTTCCTTGCCTAGGATAAATGACAAAGCAGATCCAGTGGTCTCTGCACGAAGCAAATTTACGATGCAAGTGTGTATTAAAATTATTAATTTGAACTATGTAAACTCACACTTACCCAAAGTTATATGGGGCCATTATGCATTTTCTGTCTTGATATATAAGCAATGAGGTTGCCAGGTAAAAGGTGTATTCGGATTCAAACCTTTTCTTCAACTTCTTTTTCATATCCTCTCGTTCTTTACCTTCTAACCCCTTTAAATTTTTATCGTCGTCTCCGATTCTGAATATTGACCGCTCTTCACATATTTTTATTGGGTTCATATACGCAACCCTTTCATTTTCCCTATGATGAGGATCGTTACCGTAACGCATGACCTGCTCCTCATATTGCATTCTGCAAGGCACATGTTCATGTAAGATATGGAATTAGAATGGATACAACTCACAAATAAAAACACATGCATATTTATTCGTATGAGTAATACTTACACTGCAAACAACGTTATGAATTGTACGTCGAGTCTCTTGAGGTTCATCATCAACCACATGTCCTCGAATGTAATAATGCATGTCTGTCTTTCACTTGCAAATACAGGTGGTGGTATAGACACGTTGATGGTGTCAATGCCAACAGAAGCTGCTCTCATGTACCAATCATGCAGCCTTTTTATACCACTAGGGATCTTGATCAATTTATCCCACCGTAGTAGTGGCCTCCCCGAGTGATAACAATCAGGAACATGTTCGTAATCTTCCTTTATTGGCTTCCTGATATTTACACTAATTACCTCAGGCTTTTTGGCTGACTTCTCGTGCTCATCCAAGTCAAGGGTACGAGTAGTGCATTTACGTTCAATTCCTGCCAAAAATCTACCCACGCCAGCATTATTCTTTTTCTTTGGCTCCCAGGGGGATATCAATTTGGGTATTGGAAATTTCTTCTTTGGTTGTGGTGGAGTCACCTTTGTTTGTTCTGGGTCCTTTGGTTTAGGTGTTGGGCAAGGTGGAGAACTGAATGATGGACCTATGATGGGTGATGGTGATGGTGGAAGAGACTAGGCAGGTGGTGATGGTGGGTCTGGAAGAGTCTGGGCGGGTGGTGATGGTGGGTCTGGAAGAGTTTGGGCAGGTGGTGATGGTGGGTCTGGAAGAGACGACTGGTCGGGTGGTGATGGTGGGTCTGGAAGAGATTGTGAAGGACCTGACGACCCCTGAGTGAGTGGTCGTGTTGATGGCTCACTCAATTGGACATCTCGTCGAGGCCAAAGGATGAAGTTCTTGATAGCCTGTCCAAGTGTCTCAATGCCCTTGGGACCGGCAATGTCTAGCATGTCATCTTCGTATCCTTGGACGACCGTCACCACTTCAACCTTGCATATATACAATTCTATAAGCATTAAATTCTATGGAGCATTACATTCATGGTGTAAAGTATACTACTATCAAGTACTCTACTTTATAGCATTTACAAGTATTTTCATGTACTCTACTTATAAGCATTTATTTCAAGTACTATATATAATTCATGGAAATATTTGCAAGTATTTAAAAAATGAAAAAGGAAAAGGCTCCAACTCGGCCCAACAGTGGCCCCTCTCCTCCTCTCCCCTTTGCCCTGCTCGGCCCAACAGTGGCGGCCCAGCAGTGGCCCTCTCTGCTGTGCCCCATGGGCCCCACTGGTTAGCGGCCCAGCTCTTCTTCAACCTCCAGCGCCGCCACCGTACCAGCGTCCCACCACCAGCGCCACTGCGTCCCCCACCCCGGCCCGCCCCACCACCGTACCAGCGCCGCCACCGCATCTCCCTACCCCGCCCCACCACCGGCCATCTCCACCGCGCGACACTGCCGCCGCTTCGGCCACCGCGGTGGCACCTCCGCCACCAGCCACCGCGTGGCACTGACACTGCCACCGCCACCACGCAGCACTTCCATCGCGAGCGCGTCACCACCACCGCCACTGCTCGACACTACCACCGCCACCGCGCGGCGGCGGTCCACCGCACCACACCGCCACCGGTCGTAACCACTCCACCACACGGCCGCCGCCACTCCGCACAGAGAGAGATGAGAGGGAGCGCTCGACTTACACGAGAGTGCGGGGGACACCGGCGTGTCGGGAGAGAGGGCTCGGCGGAGGGGAGGGCAGCGCGGCGAAGAGGCGTCGGCGTGGAAAATTTGGGCAGCCTGACGGCGTATTTTGAAAATTTCTGGCGCCTGGGGACTTAGAAAATTTTGGTCCCTCGAGCGCGGGCTATATAAAGGCCATATTTCTACAGGCGGTTCCTAATGTGAACCGCCTGTAGAAATGGTTTCTACAGGCGATTTCTACTGTTAGCTGCCTGTAGAAATCATTTGTACAGGCGGTTAGTAGTAGGAACCGCCTGTAGAAATAATTTCTACAAGTGGCCGACAGTAGGAACCGCCAGTAGAATTATTTTTGTTTATGTATTGTTTTTTATATTGTTTATATATGTTGTATAAAGGTTGTATAAGGGTTGTATAATTTCCATATAATACTTTCTATTTAGGGTTAGGGTTTATTAAGGTTTTAGGGTTAAGAGTTTAGGTTTATGGTTTATTAAGGTTTCTATTTAGCTCTAGGGGTTAGGTAAGCTAGGGTTTAGGGTTAGTTAAGCAAGGGTCTATGTTTTAGGGTTTATTTAGGGTTAGTTAATCTAGGGTTCTATTTAGGGTTTAGGGTGGTACTGAATCATACAAGATAGACTATTTATAGAAAATGATAGCATAAAGGTGGAATAAGCATAAAGTCTCACATTTACAAACAGTGAATGGTAGAAATTGTAAGGTACACATTGTACCACAAATGCATTACATGCATGACAAATATAAACTAGGCTGCTACTGTTCTTCCTTGTCCATCGTGGCGAACCCAGGGCAATGAATTCTATGGGATGCTTCACTCAACATTCCTTATCTTCACTGGATGGTCTACAAAGAGAGACATATTGCTAAACTAGTTGAAATCTTCCAGATCAAATACACCATCAACTCCGATAGCTTGTTGCTTTCCAGGAAAAACTACATGCTTTGGTTGGTTCGTACTTTTCTTGTCATTAGGAGAAAGGATCTGTTCAGCATAGAAAACTTGTGCAGCACGGTTAGCCATTATCAACGGTTCATCTTTGTAGGCTACCTTACTTAGATCAAGAACTCTGACCCCATAGTTGTCCACTGTGACATGTTTGTCTTCAACCCATTCACATTTATATACGGAGATTTGGAATGTACCATAGTATAGTTCCCATATCTCAACAATGATGCCAAAGTATGTAATAATCTCACCCGTCGTAGAGTCAATGGCCTCGCATCGAACACCACTGTTTTGTGTCATGCTCTTTATGTCCTTGTACTTGGTACAGAATGTGAAGCCATTAATGTCATAGGTTTGTCATGTTGTGACCTGGCGTGAGGGTCCAGATGCCAACCCTTTGATGGTTTGTTCCTCAATTGTTTTCCCACGTGGAATATCCTTCTCCCTTAGCCATGTGTTTAACTGAGTCTTGTGTTCCTTCACTACCCAATCATCTGTGTGCCCAGGATTAAGTTCCTGAAGTTCATTTAAGTGTTCCTCGATCAAAGGCTCCATTATCGAGAGCTGATGCAGGATACTGTGATGTGCCTCGAGAACTATGTTGTAATCTTTTGGGATGAATGATTTTCGTCCCATCCTCCCACTTCCATACAACCTACCCTCATGTCGTGACGGAGGCAAACCTATTGCAACTTGATCTTTTAGGACACTATTGCATAATGGACCTCTGGACTCCTCGATGGTCTCTTCGGTTAAATACCCCTCAACCATAGACGCCTCTGGGTGAGCACGAGTTGAAACATAACCATTTAGTATTGCCATGAAACGCTCATAAGTCCACATTTCATGCAAGTACATAGGACCTAATGCCTCAATTTGAGGAACCAAGTGCACAACGAGGTGCACCATGATATCGAAGAATACTGGGGGAAACACATCTCAAACTGTGACACTGTCTCCACTACGAATTCCTAAAGAGTCGCTAACTCATCATGGTCAATCACCTTTTCTGAGATCTTGTTGAAAATGAAGTACAGACGTGTTACTGCCATCTTTACGAACAAAGGATTTATAGCCCTGATGACAATAGGAAGGAAAGTAGTAAGCATGACATGACAATCATGTGAATTGTAGTTGGTGAGTGTAAGGTCTTTCATTGACACGATACTCCATATGCTAGACCAAAATCCAGATGGGACTTTCAACTTCCTCAACCACACACACATCGCATGTTTCTCATCCATGTTGAGGTTGTAGCTTGCTGCCGGAAGATGGTACTTCCCATTTCCTTGAAGAACATGGTGAAGTTCTTTTTTAATGTCTAACTGTACCATGTCCTTACGTGAATTGAGTCCTTCCTTTATCTTGCTCTTCATGTCTAGCAATGTGCCAATTAGACTTTCAAACACGTTCTTCTGAATGTGCATACCATCGATCGCATGTCGTACATCTAACTCTTTCCAGTATGGTAAATACTCAAAGAAAATAGACATCTTCTTGAATGTAGCCCCTGGAGTTGGTTTGACATTCTTTCTTGGTTTTCCGTCTTTTGTCTTTTCCCGAAAACAAATTTTATATTGCTAACTATTTGGAAAACTCTTTGGCCTTTACTGTTACCTGATGGTGCAATAGAGTGTAGTTCATCGTTATTGTCGAAGTACTTAGCCATCTTTTTAAGGCGGTACCTGTGTCCTTTCGATAAGAAGCGTCTGTGTCTCATGTACACTATCTTCTTAGATGCATCGAGGGACACGTAAGCGGTTTCATCTATGCAGAATACACAACCAACCTTTCCCTTGAACTGCCCAGATAATGTGAAGAGAGCAGGGTAATCGTTGATCGTAACAAAAAATAATTGCTCTCAGCGTGAAAGATTCTTTGCAGTACTCGTCCCACATTTGAACACCTGTTTCCCACAACATCTTCATGTCTTCCATTAAGGGCTCCAAGAAAACATCCATTTCCACTCCAGGTTGTGTAGGTCCAGAGATAAGGATGGTTAGCATGAGGTACTTTCGCTTTTGCATCAACCATTGGGGAAGGCTGTAGATGGTGAGGATCATCGGCCATGTGCTATGCGTGCTACTCCTCTCAGCAAATGGATTCATTCCATCAGTACTCAGTGCAAATCTAACATTTCTTGTTTCCTTTGCAAAGTATTCATGGTTGTTATTAAAATATCTCCACTGCATGACATCAGCCGGATGACAAAGCTTCCCATCATTTTTGTGCTTATTTGAAGCATGCCAGGTCATAAGTTTGGCATCCTCTGGGTTAGCGAACAAACACCTCAATCGATCAACCATAGGAAGGTACCACATCACTAAAGCAGGAATCTTTTTCTGGGCATAATAGTCTACTTCATCTTTTTCTTTGCTTGTGGGGGGTTTTGTTGCTCTCTGTTGGGTCTTCTTTCTCTTATTTTCTTTACATTTGGAGGCAGCACATTCTTCTTCTCGAAAGTCTTTATTTGTGTTGTACCTACTTGCACTGCAGTTAGGACAGCTGACCTTGTCCTTATACTTATCACCTCGATATAGGATACAATGATTTCTACATGCGTGGATCCTCTCAACACCCATAGTGAGCAGACTGATTAACTTCTTTGCATAGTACGTGTTAGTCGGCACATTGTTCTCATTTGGAAGCATGTCTGCGATAATACTCAAGAACGCATCAAAGCCAGCATCAGACAAACCATATCTAGCTTTGAACACCAAAAACTTAAGCACAGACCGCAGTGTCGTGAACTCTTGGGTACAACCCTTAGACTCATCGTACAAAGGCTCTTTTGCTGCATTCATCAGGGAATCCATACCTTTCTTGAAGAACATTGAAGGGTCATCTAAATGACGATGCAACAGTACCTCTAACAATTCTGCATCTTCCGCAGCCATATCTGGCAGGACCTCATCATATTCATTTGCTCCATCAACACCATGATCAGGAAGAGGTTGTTGTGTCTCGTGTATGAACGGGAACTCGTCAACAAGCATATGTAGATCAACATCAATATCTGCAGTGTTTTCCGTTGTATAATGCGCAGAACTACCCTCTCCATGCTTTGTCCAAATCAAGTAATCCTTCATAAACCCCCGACAGACTAGATGAGAAAGGATTGTTTGAGTGTCATCAAATACAACAACATTTTTGCAGTCTATGCATGGACAATGTATGTGCTTCATCTTTGTTCTCCGAGCATGGTTCTTAGCAGCATCAACAAACTTATGCACTTCTGATAAGTATGATGGATGTAGTCTTGACAACTCATACATCCATAATGACCGCTCCATCGTACCTGTATAGAAATATAATGAATTAATTGTATGCTAAAAGTTGAAACCATATGCCTAGCTCCAAAAAGTTACTCAAACAGAGCAAAAATGAATAAAAGGATGCAAGAGAGAGATAAACTAACCTTTGCTAGCACCTCCTTCCAAAAAAATGAATATCAAACCCTCTCCAATTGTATTCAATGGTAGTTGACTGCAAGCTAGAAGAGTTATCAGGGAGGAAGAAGGGATATGATTAAGTATAGGGTTTATCAGAAGGTTTAATTTTTAAACATACATTTGTCTCACCACACAAACAAACAATTCTTGAAACAATTTGAGAAATAAAGAAAATACAATAAATAATTAACCTACTTTATTAGAGAACTAACAAAAAAATATATATTGCTCTCTACATATGAACACACTTCATGAACACAAAAAAAATTAATGGAACAATTTATGCAAATAAATAAAAAAATACTAAGTAAATGGACCTATATTGCTCTCTACATGAACATACCATTCATAGCTATAGCCATATACATATAACTAAAAAATCTTGGATAAACTAAATTGACAACAAAACATGAGTAGGGAGAGTGGAGAGACATCATCTAACCATCTTAAGCATAAACATTTCACAAAATCTTGCCCATAACTTAGCTACCCTTCTCTCTCACTCATGGTGAAACCCTAGATCCAAAAAGGGACTCAAATTGAGCAAGGAATGGACCAAATGAGGCAAGAGATGCATAAACTAACCTTTCTTAGCAACCTCCTTCCAAAAATGAAGATCAAAACCTCTCCCCTTGTATTTGAAGAAATATTGAAAGCATTTAGGCCCCTAGAGTTTCGGTGATTAACGACAATGCAAGATTACTATGACTAACGTGTGTTTTGCAGAGGCAATAAGAAAGTTAGGTCATGGTAATGGATGGTTGTTCGGACTATCATGATGTATGTGCCCCTTATTGGAATCGTTTCGGTTTTCAAAGGATTGGCGACAAGGTTGAAGATTAGACTAGGTCTAAGTGTCATTGGAGTTGAGAGACACCTAGAGTAGTTTAGCACCTTTGTTTTTCCTTTGACCGTACTATTAAGAGGGGTTCTATATAGTAGCTTGACCTAGGAGAGGCTTAGTGGTTAGGTGTGGTGCACACTTGTCAAACTAGCACTAGGAAGCTTTAGAAGTAGTCCTTGGACCAAGTGGAGAAACTTCCATGAAGGAAGTGTGTTGATCTGCCCTGAAAAGAAGCTCCGGACGCAAGTGTATCTCTAGGTCCGGATCATTGGCTGTGCGTCCGGACCCTAGGGTTAGCTCTGCATGTTGCAGGCGATCCGTACGCAGTGAACAGTGCAGGGTCCGGACAGCAGGTTGCGTCCGGACCCTACACAGAGAGTTCCAGAGAGTGCAGTTTGATCCGGATGCTGTCCGGTGTGTTGAGTCTGGACCATTGGCTGCGTCCGAACCCAACACAGAGAGTTCCAGAGAGCAGAAATAGATCCGAACGATGTCCTGTTGCTTGCGTCCGGACTAGAAAGTGCGTCCGGACTCCCAGGGTTTCAGTGCTGAGAACAGTGAAGTGAGAGGGTCCGGACGCATGCTAGATGGTCCGGATCCCTCTCTCATCCTGCGTCCGGAGTGACGCAGAGAGGCTGGGTTTGCCTCTAACGGCTAGGGGCGGTCTTGGGGGGTATTTATACTTCCCCATCAGCCCCATGGCATCTCTCTTGCCAATTCCAATTGCTGAGATTGCCTTGTGAGAGTGCAAGAAGTGCAAGAGCCCTAGTGAGACTGTGAATTGCCATTCCATGTGTTGATTCTCACTAGTTGCTTAGAGTTAGCAAGTGTGCATCCATTCAATCACTAGACTAGCCTTGGTCAAGTGAGAGTTAGTGCTTGTTACTCTTGGTGATCGACATCACCTAGACGGTTTCGCGGAGGTTTGCTTGGTGATCATCCGGTGGTGTTCCTTGTGGATGACCCAAGTTCAATTGTGATCGGTTGTGGGCGATTCACCGAGCCGGAGTGACGAAGAATCAGCCCATAGAGAGCACTTAGTCCTTGCGCGGACTAAGGGGGAGCGATACCCTTGCGCGGGTGCTCCAACGAGGACTAGGGGGAGTGTCGACTCCTCGATACCTCGACAAAACGTCGTCGTGTCAATTTCCTTTGCCCCTACTCCTTACTTATTGCATTTACTCTTAAGCACTACTTTCCGCTTTATATTCTTGTTGCTTGAGTAGAATTGCATAGGGCTTTACCGCTTTCATTGCCTTGTCTTGCTTGTTTAGCTAGGACACACTTGGGAAAGCACTAGGGGGTTAATTGGCTCTTGATAGGTTTTAATTATTGCTTAGAAATTTAAAAGAGCCCAATTCACCCCCCCCCCTCTTGGGCATCTTGATCCTTTCAATTGGTATCAAAGTTGTGTTTCTCTAATTTAGGCTTAACCGCCTAGAGCAAGATGTCCCATGGGGATGGATCGCCGCCCATGTTTGATGGGGACGACTTTCCATATTGGAAAGTGCGTATGGAGGCTTATCTCGAAGCCTTAGATGTTGGTGTGCTCAAAGCCGCCACCGATGGATTTCCGACTTATGATGGAGAACCATTCGGTGACGAGGTCCACTATGAGAAGTGAAATGCCAAAGCCCGGAACACCCTTTTTAGGGGCATTGGCAAAGAAGTGTTCAACCGCGTGCGCACCTCCAAGAATGCGCATGAGTTATGGAAGAACATTTGTGCTCTTCATGAGGGCACAAAGAGTGAGTGGGAAGAGCGATATCACTTAGTCATGAATAAGATGAATGCTTTTACCATGCTTGCTCATGAGAATGCAAATGAAATGTACTCACGCTTAAATGTTCTTGTAGAAGAATTGAATGCTCTTGGACTAAAGCAAATGGATGAAGTCGATGTTGTGAGAAAGATTCTTTGTGTACTTCCAATTGCCAACTATGCCAACATTGTGACCATGTTGCATCAAGGTGATCTTTCCAACTATACACCAACTCAAGTCTTGGGAAAGATCAATGCACATGAGATGTACATGCACATCCACAAAGAAGATGAAGCTTCATCATCCACCAAGAAGAAAGACTTGGCCTTCAAAGTTAGCCATGACACGGGCAAGTCAAAGGTGGTGTATGATACCTCAAGTGAAGATGATGATGACTCAAACATTGCTCTAATGGTGAAGAAGACCACCAAGATACTAAAGAAGCTAAACAAGAGCGGTGTCAAGTTTGATTCAAGAAAGAAGAAGTTCTTCACTAGCAACAAGAGGAGGCCATTGTCGGAGATGGATTGCTTCAATTGTGGTGATCTTGGCCATCTAGCTCACCAATGCACCAAGCCCAAGAAGGACAAGTACAATAAGAAGTACAAGAATGACAAAGAGCAAAAAGATGAGTCAAGTGACGACGAGAAGAAAGATGAGAAGCCACACAAGAAGAGAGATGGCTTCAAGAAGAAGAGGTTCCAACACCAAAAGAAGAAAGATGGCAAGGCATACATAGTTGGTGATTGGTTAACCGACATTGAAGATTCAAGTGATTCATCCGACGATGATAGTGATGATGAGAAGGTGGCCGCACTAGTCATTGGAACTTCATTGCCTCCTCCACCACCACCATCTTTCTCCACTACATCCTCTACACACCTATGCCTTATGGCCAAGGGTGACCGGAGGGTACAATCCAAAGTAGAGGATAGTGATGATAGTGGTAATGAAAGTAAAAAGGAATACCAAGCTCCTTCTTATGATGAACTCATAAAATTGCTCACTAAGTATACTAAAATTGTGAAGAAGAAGCAAGCTAAAAATGAAGAGCTTGAAAAAGAAAATGATGACTTGCAAGACAAACTTGAAATAACATCCAATGCTAGTGATGAGCTAATTAGTGAAAACAAATCCTTATCCTCACATGCTAGGGAGCTCAAATCCTCTCTCAAAGAGCTAAAAGAGAAACATGATAAGCTAGAGAGGATATCACAAGAGCTTAGAGAAAGATGCAACAAGCTTAGGGAAGAGTACACCGAAGTAAAAATGAACTATGATACTCTCCTTATAGCTAACAAATGTCTTGAAGATGCTTTGCCTATTGATGCTAACCCCATTGTCAAGATTGACATTGGTACATCTTGTGATGATTTGATCGTTGAGCCAATTGAGCAAGAACCTAAGTGCAACGGCAAGCAAGTGGTTGTGGCGGATCACTATGATGACTATGTCAAGATCAAGAATCAGAATGAGAAGCTCAAGCAAGATCTTATCAAGCTTAAGTCAACCAAGGCAATTGTGATTGAGTCACAAGATGAAGACTATGATGTGGCACTTGAAGTTGATATGCTTAGAGAAGAGAACAAGAGGCTAAAGAATGAGAAGAACCATCTAGCCATTTGAATGGAGAAGTTCACAAAGGGCCACAATCTTCAAAGTGAGCTCCTCATGAACACCGTCATGAAGAATGACAAAGCCGGTCTTGGTTACAAGTCCGCTCAAGTGAAGAAGGCCAAAGCTAAAGCCAAAGCTCAATATCAACAACAAGCCAAATACTTCTATCAAGCAAAGCCAAAGCCAAAGATGAAGACATGCTTTGAGTGTGGAAAGCAAGGACACTTTGCTCATGATTGTGTGACTCCACCTCCACAACCCTTGCCCAAGCACACTAGGCCTTTTGCATACAATGCTCACTATGTCATCAACAAAGATGTCAAGGGAAGGCCACTTGTTGTGTTCTTAGGACCACCCAACAAGAATAGACCAAAGACACTTTGGGTGGCTAAGACACTAGTAGAGAAAGCAATGGGCCCCATACTCAATGGGTGCCTAAACAACAAGCTTGATCTCTTGTGTGTGTAGGTGAACTACAAGACCGGTGGAAGTCATTGGGTGATTGATAGTGGATGCACTCAACACATGACCGGTGACCCCCGAATGTTCACCTCAATAGAAGAAGATGTCAACAATCAAGACAAGATTACATTTGGGGACAACTCAAAGGGAAAGGTCAAAGGACTTGGAAAAGTGGCAATCTCAAATGACAACTCAATATCAAATGTCTTGTTAGTTGCATCACTAAGCTTCAACTTACTGTCAGTTGGCCAATTGTGTGATCTTGGTTTCCAATGCTTATTCACTCCTAATGAAGTCATTGTATCAAAGATTGATGATAGTCAAGTCATATTCAAAGGCTTTCGGCATAATAACCTCTACCTTGTGGATTTCTCATCAAATGATGTCAACCTCCAAACATGCTTATTCACTAAGTTATATCTTGGTTGGTTGTGGCATAGAAGGCTAGCTCATGTTGGAATATCTACTCTCAAGAAGCTATTGAAGAAGAAAATGGTTAGAGGCATCAAGGATGTTGTGTTTGAAAAGGATAAGCTTTGTAGTGCATGTCAAGCCGGCAAGCAAGTTGCCAACACTCACCCCCACAAAGCATTCATGTCAACATCAAGAGTTCTTGAGCTTCTACACATGGATCTATTTGGACCTACAACATATGCTAGTTTGGGAGGCAACCTCTTTTGTCTTGTGATTGTGGATGACTATTCAAGATACACATGGGTGTTCTTTCTTCATGACAAAGGGGAAGCCACAAGCTCATTCAAAAAGTTTGTCAAGAGAGCCCAAAATGAATTTGATGTAGAGATCAAGAAAATAAGAAGTGACAATGGCACCGAGTTCATCAACACAAAGATTGAAGATTATTGTGATGAAGTTGGGATCAAGCATGAAGTGTCCGCAACATACACACCTCAACAAAATGGAGTGGTTGATAGGAAGAACCGGACACTAATTACTCTTGCAAGAACCATGCTAGATGAGTATGATACCCCAGAGAAGTTTTGGGCCGAAGCGATCAACACCGCATGCTATGCTTCAAATAGATTGTTCATTCAAAGATTCTTGAAGAAGACACCATATGAGTTACTCAATGGGAAGAAGCCGGATGTATCATTCTTTAGGGTGTTTTGGGTACAAAGTCTACATCTACAAGAAGCGTCATCATCTAGGGAAGTTTCAAAGAAGATGTGATATTGGTTTCCTAGTTGGTTATTCCTTGAAATCCAAAGCATACCGTGTATTTAACCAAGCCACTGGCTTAGTTGAAGAAACATATGACTTGGAATTTGATGAGACTAATGGCTCCCAACGAGAAAATGAAAATCTTGATGATGTAGGTGATGAACCATTGAGGAAGGCTATGAAGAACATGCCTACCGGTGCAATCAACCCCAAAGAAGAAGATCAAGTGGTGGTTGAAGTTGATCCTGTTGGGAATATGCCCTAGAGGTAATCATAGAGATGATGTATTCCTTGTATCCATAACATGTTATGAATATCCATTAAAGACAACTTGTATCGATTAGCAATTATGTGAATTGCTTGTGAAACTCTTTTACTTGTATGGTTATTATAAAAGTTATCCCTGATCGGAGTTCGTGCAAGAATGCACATGAATATTAGATCAACACATTATTAGTTGATGACTATGTTTCACAAGTCATGGACATGAGATGTCAAACTAATAATGTGGGCACATGTAGGACATGGTGCTGGACAGACCCGACATGAGATTGTCTCTATACACATCGTGTACGTTATGTCCTTAGACCTGAGATTGCCATATGTACTCAAGATGTGAAACGACCTACCCTAGGACTACCAAACGCTACTCCGTGACTGGGTAGTTATAAAGGTGGCTTTTGGGTTTGTCGGGAAACATGTTGTGAGACATAGTCAATCAAGATGGAATTTACCACTCTCCTTATGAGAGAGATATCACTGGATCACTCAAATGATTAGATCATGAAATGCATGGCCGTGCTTGGGTTAAGTGTTAACCCACGAGTTGAACCAAATATCATGAGGCAAAGGAATAACATGTATATTGTATTGTGATGGTTCGTCTGATATGATCATAGCGTATGCATAGGAGTTGACACGCCTTGCTAGAGGCCACTATCAACTATTGGTCGAGTAAGAATACTTGGGCCATGTCTATGTGTGCATGAGCCCATAGGGTCGCACGCTTAAGGGGCTGGAAGCCTAATTCGGGTTGGACCCGAATTAGACTAGGTTTAGGGTTACTAATGGGCCTCCAACGTGGGAGCTCATTAGGACGCCTATATAAGCAAGGGGAGGCGCGGGGCGAGTTAGACTTACGTCCTTTTGGCAGCTGTTGTCGCCCTCCCCACGCTCGCGCCTAGTACTCCTCGCGGACCTAGCAGTCCGGAGGCGTGACGCTTCTTCCCTGCACGTGTGGGATTCCTCGGAGGTGCTGCATCTGGAGCACAAGGACGAACCGCGAGTAGGAGACGTTGAGACGGACGACCTCGCAACTGCACGACACTGCTGCGACGCGCACGACTACACCAAGTCGCTTTCGCTGCACCTACGCGTCTAGTGGTAACCCCGTGATCTATAACTAGCACTAGTTCGTAGTTTATGGGGTAGAAAAATTTTGTTTTTCGGCTAGCGTAGCAACCTGATAACCCTACAGTGGTATCGGAGCCGTTAGTTGCCTCGTTATACTTTCGGGTGTGTGCATATGGAGATATGCATGGTTTTGGATCAATCTCTGATCATGGTTCGTGATCTTGCCACATTGGTATTGTAACGATCTACTCGTACCGGTCGGGATTCCGCCATCCGAGTTAAGTGATACATGTAAACCCAATTACGGTGAGTTGGAGATCAATAAGATTGATCGAATCGGACCTAGGTCAAGTTCCAAGCGCATGAGATGCGGAGGCGGCGGCGGATAGGATCCGCCGTCGGAGGGAAATTTGCAGAAAAGTGTTGTTCGGTAAAACGGCCATAACTTTTGCATACGACCTCGGAACAAGAAAAACCTTAAACAAAAATCGTGTGCTTATGCGAAAATTACATTTGCAAAAATTAGATTTGCGAAAATCGGTCCAGAAAATTGAGTTTTCGGTGTTTTAAGTTTAGACGTCAGAATCGGTTAACTCTGTTTTGCAGGTATTCATGACTGTTATAGCCCTTATGTGTATGTGATGCATGTATGTAATTAATTCATGACTTTCACGTCATGATTAAGACAATATGGCTGGAGCCACAGATATTGTCAATTCATATGTAATGGCCTGCGTGCCAATCTGTGATGATCCTACGACTATGTAATTTTATTTCACTATGTTACAGTAGTGATAGATAGTCTTGGTGGACTCATCACGGAGGATGACATACTTCAATCATGGAGATGGCGATCACCATGATGAACAGATTGGTGGAGATGGAGATCTCCAAACGAACAATGGGCTATACCAAGTCAAATCTGTGTTTATGTCGTTCTTACGATATTCTACTTTCACGTGCGATAATGTTTTTGTCTACATATGCGGTAGTGAAGTAGAACGATCCCTCAACAATGTTTAAGTTGTAATGCTTCCCCAAACCTTGCAATGTCACGTGTCTTGTACGATCGGTGGTAGGTCTATGAAATTAGGGTGCCACTGATTTTCTTTGACTAGACAGGTTCGTGTCGGATACTTACATGCAGAAGGTTTGATTACTTGAACAAGGTTATCCTAACGGTTAGGGACCTTAAAGCATTAGTTGTTGGTAACACAAACATGGAGATGCCACCCAACAACAAGAGTCATATGTGATATGATTAGCAAGGAGTTGCTTACCAATCTACCATGTCGCCTAGCGGTGATGCTAAAGCTCACTAGTCGACTTGTTAGTTGTGGGTCTTGAATCACTAAGTTTCAATCGAGAGATGTTGATTTTAGTGGGAGTATATTCTATTAAAAGTTTAATATGATTTACTCTGTTATGGATACATTGTCTTAGTATTTTGCATTACTTTTGTTGTAGATGGCTCCCATTAATCAACCATTTACTTTGCGTTCAATTCTTGAGAAAGATAAGTTGAATGGAACAAACTATGCGGATTGGATCTGCAACCTGAGAATTGTTCTCAGGGCTGAGGAAAAGGAAGATGTTCTAGACACCCCATTACCAGATGAGCCTGCTGATAATGCACCTGCTGCAGAGAAAACCGCTTACAAGAAAGCATGTGATGTTGATCTTGAAGTAGGTTTCCTTATGCTCGCTTGCATGGAGCCAGATCTCCAGATGCAATTTGACAATAATCATGCAGCGTACGATATGATCGTGGCGCTTAATGATATGTTTCAGACTCAAGCCAGGATTGAAAGGTTCAATGTGTCCAAGGCTTTTGTCGAAACCAAGCTAGCAGAAGGTGCAGCAGTTGGCCCGCATGTGATCAAGATGGTTGGTCACACTCAGAGATTGGAGAAGCTAGGCTTCCCAATGGGCCCAGAATTGGCCACTGATTTTATACTTGCGTCTCTTCCACCTAGCTATGGAAACTTCATTTCGAACTACCATATGCATGGGACGGAGAAGGGCTTGAATGAATTGTGCGGCATGCTTAAGACAACAGAAGCTGATATCAAGAAAGGTGCTGGCAGTAGCCATGTGATGGCGGTCCAAAACAAGCCTAACTTTAAGAAGAGGGCTTGGAAAAGGAAGAAGGCGAAGGCTAAATATGAGATCTCTAAGCCAAACCCTCCTCCCGCGCCCAAGGCTGTTGGACCTGCTGAAGCTAAATGCTTTCATTGTAAGGGGACATGTCACTGGAAAAGGAACTGCAAGTTGTACTTGGAATCCTTGAAGGATGGCGGTAGTAAAGGTACTCCCGCTGCTTGTACACTTGTTGTTCATATTACAGACATTTTTCTCGCTGATTCTTATATCAATTCTTGGGTATTTGATACCGGATCGGTTTCTCATATTTGCAATACGATGCAGGGAATGATAAGAAGTAGAAGCGTGAAAAGAGGAGAAGTTGATTTCCGCGTGGGCAATAATGCAAGAGTTGCTGCGTTGAGCGTTGGGACGATGCAACTTCACCTCCCGTCAGGATTTATCATGGAATTGAATAATTGTTATTTTGTTCCTAGTTTAAGTCAAAACATTGTATCACCTTCATGTTTGATGAAGGATGGTTATTCATTTGCGAGTAAAGACAATGGTTGTGTGATCTCAAAGAATGACATGTTTGTGGCTTTTGCATCCATTATGAATGGGTTGTTTATTTTAAATCTTGATGATGAACATATCTGTAATATTAATGCTAAAAGGTCTCGGCTTAATGAGTTAAGTCCTACCTATATGTGGCATTGTCGTTTAGGTCATATAAGTAAAAATCGCATGAAGAGGCTCCATTCTGATGGGCTTCTAACTTCGTTTGATTTTGAATCATACGAGACATGTGAGGCTTGCTTGATGGGTAAGATGACCAAGTCGCCTTTCACAGGTTTTCCTGAGAGGGCGACAGACTTGTTGGAACTTGTACATACTGATGTATGTGAACCAATGAGTACGATAGCTAGAGGCGGATTTCAATACTTCATAACCTTCACTGATGATTTTAGTAGATATGGATATGTCTACTTAATGAAACATAAGTCTGAGACATTTGAAAAGTTCAAAGAATTTCAAAATGAAGTAGAGAATCAACGTGGCAAGAAAATTAAAACCTTGCGATCTTGTCACACCCAATTTTAAGGATAAAATTGAATATGAATAACTCATGTGTGCCCAGAGATCAATCACACACATAAGCCAACAAATCTTTAAATAGTACCATCACTGAGTGCTTATTACATAACGAATAGTATTTAAATAGCATAACAGCGGAAATAAAGATAACTCTCGTGACGAAGCTCCACTTCACAGGGAACGCCGACTGGTTGACCACTAGCCTAGTACTCCTCACGGTAGTCTTCATAGCCATCTGAAGGGGTTGAGAAAGCAAGAGTGAGCACTTATGTACTCAGCAAGAGTAACATAGGGTTATGAAGCTCAAAAGGGTGACACTGTCTGTACTGCGGTTGCTTTTATCTTGGTCAAGTTTTACCAACATTTAGCTTTAATTATGCATAACCCAATTGATATCCACATGATAAGATCAATTAACCACATTAACAATTAAACAACATGATCATCTACACTGTGAGTTTTCCAGGCCGCTCGTAACCGTGAGCACGGCTATCATGATAGATTTACACTCTGCAGAGGTTATACACTTTACCCACAAGCTATGTTACCCATATGCCCGGGTTAATTACTCCCATAACACTTCCAAGGTGAGTGGGCAGGGAACACTATGAAGCCTTTCAAAAGTTCTTTCCAACATGTAGTGGACCCTACGGACCCAATGCAAAGGGGAATATGGGACACCCCGATGGTACCACCCGCAGCGGTCCCCACACAAAGCTATACCCCATAACCAGCTCGGCAAAGGTGCCTTTCACGAACCACAAGCATGCTTGTCCAAACTTTATACTCAACTAAAGCTAGAGCCATATAGCACTCGTGGTTGTATTAGAAATCTCAGCTTTTGCCCTACAGTGGGGTCCTATTCCATGTTGCTACAAAAGCCAGTTGTATCTCATTGTTGCATATATCATTAATCAAGATTCATCTCAAGATCCATTATTGTAAAGCATAGCAAAGCTACCCATATGCATATAAACCCATGGTGACAAGGTAAAGGATAACAAAGCTATGGTATAGATCTAATAGGAATCAAATTAGACACATGCAATAATGACTAGATTGAATTATGGTGAATAGGTAACAAGGATGATCCCATGTTAAACTTGCCTTGATCACAAAGCTCTTGGTGATCCTGATCTGCTGCAAAGAACTCTTGGTCAACGAAGATCTCACCGGCTGTACTCGATCAACATCACCACGCAATCATCCGAACAATCATACACGAAGCAATAAAGACATGATCAGAACATTACACCATAAACAATAAAGAGACTTTGAAAAGATTATTAAACAAATCTATACTTTACTACGATCACAGAGACACGAGAATCACGCTAATCGGATCTTAAACGAAGAAGTTACAAATTAAACGGGATTTTGAAAAGGGCAAGATTAAAGCATTAGCAAAGTAATTTTTCTCTGATTTTCAAAAGTAATTAACATAGATGAAATCTATACTACTGGATAGAGCATAAAATTACGGATCTAACGCAACTTGAACGTGTCGATTTGGATTTAAAACGAAGAAAATATAAGCATTTGAAGTTTAGAGGCAAAATAGGAAATTAGAGTTTTATTTTATTTTCGAATTAAAACAGATTAAAAAGGGATTACACCTTCCAAAGGGGAAAGCGCATTGCTGAAGTATGCTTTATGGACTGCGGGTTCAGAGGGGGAAAACCCGAGGGCTCTTTAGCAAAAAGGCCAGACGAAGGGGTACGGGGTAAACTAAGCCGTTAGATTAGAGGTGGACGGATCAGATTAGATCCAGGGGGGAAGGAGGCGGCGCTCAGGCCAGAACAGAGCAGCGTGCGACGGCTCCATTGCCGGCAGAGCTCGAGGCTCGTCGGCGTAGGGGAAGAAGGGGGTTCGGTGCTCCGTTTTCAAAACCGAGCACACCGGGAGGTTGAGGATGACACCGCGAACTCGTTCAGAGCCACGACAGGGGTTGAGCACGGTCGGAAAGGCCCGACGCCGCGGAACAGCGGCGGCGTGTGCTCGGTGTACGGCGGCGCAAGGCAGTTGAGGGTGCGGATGGCTAATCCGGCCGGGAAACGACTCGGGGAGCATGAAGGGGGCACGGCGAACCCATCTAGGGCCACTGCGGAGCTTGATCGGGGAGGACGAGGACCGTCGACGGAAGGCCGCGGCGGCGGTTACCCTATACACGGCGGCGAGGTCCACCAGTACACGAACGAGAGAGAAAAGAGAGGGGAAGTGTGTTCGACACTTACGCGAGGCTGATGCGATGCTTGGCGAAGGGCGAGGAGCAGCCGGCGGTGCGGAACGTCAACTCGATGGCGGAGCAGAGCGGCAGCAAAGGCGGCAGCAAAGGCGGCACTGCTACGGCGGCTTGCGCGGCGATGCGAGGCTCGAACAGGTGGGGAAAACGCCGCGGTGGCGGCACTATTTATGGCGGGTAGAGAGGAGTCCGGGGCGGTTACGCCTGGACGCGGAACGGACGCGGCGCGGCGCGACGCGGTGGCGAGCAGAGTCCGCTCCGGACTCGGCGCAAGGGAGGAGGGAGAACTGACGGGCGGGACCACTTCGTCAGTGAGTGACAGAGAGAGGGGAGCGGCGCCGACAAGCGGATCCCGGGTGTCAGCGGCAGCGAGGAGGGAGGACAGCGGTGCGGGCCTGCAGCCGAGTGGGCCGAGCGCGCGGGAGGCCGGCCCAAGGGAAAGAAAAAAGGGGGAACGGGAGGGCAGTCCTGCTGCGCCACTGGGCTAGAAGCAGAAAGAGAGAGAGAGAGAGAGGTAAAGGGATTTTCCAATTTTTGATTTTGCAAAATGATTTAGAATTTAGATTTTGAATATAATTTCTAGGGTTTTGAAAACCAAGCCACACAATAAAAATGCAAGGGCATGAGATGCATCACACATGTTGAACCCTAACATGGAATTTAATTTAGTTTTATAAATTTAATTCTATGCTTCACACAAAATGCTTTAAATTAAATCAAATTAAACTCAAATTCAAATCTAATTTGCTATTCAAATTTTAGGGTGTTACAGATCTGATCGTGGAGGCGAATATTTAAGCCATGAGTTTAGCAATCATCTAAAGAGTTGTGGAATTGTTCCACAGCTTACGCCACCTGGAACGCCTCAGAGAAACGGCGTGTCCGAGCGACGTAATCGGACTTTGTTGGACATGGTTCGGTCTATGATGAGCTAGTCAGACCCACCGCTCTCGTTTTGGGGATATGCTCTAGAAACAACCGCTTTCACATTGAATAGGGTACCGTCTAAGTCCGTAGTTAAGACATCACAGAGATGTGGACTGGTAAGAGTCCCAGTTTGCCTTTTCTAAAGATTTGGAGTTGTGAAGTTTATGTCAAACGACTTATGTCAGATAAGCTAACACCCAAGTCGGGCAAATGCTTTTTCGTGGGATATCCAAAGGAAACTTTAGGGTATTACTTCTACAACCGATTAGAGGGCAAAGTGTTTGTTGCTCGGAACGGTGTCTTTTTAGAGAAAGAGTTTCTCAATAAAGAGAAGAGTGGACAAAAGGTGTATCTTGAAGAAGTTCAAGATGAGCCAATAGAGGATAACTCTATGAGTGATGCTAATGTAGCAGAACAAGTTGAGATACCTGTGGTAAGAGAAACACCACCACAACCACGAAGGTCAGCAAGAATCCGTGAGACATGTGGGGAAGTGTTGTTGTTAGACGATGACGAATCTGCGACATACGCGGAAGCAATGATGGACCTAAATTCCGAGGAATGACTAAGTGCCATGAGATCCGAGATAGATTCCATGGGAGACAATCAAGTTTGGAACTTGGTTGACCCGCCTGATGGGGTTAAACCCATAGAGTGCAAATGGATCTATAAAAAGAAAAAAAGGATATGGATGGAAACGTTCATGTCTATAAAGCTCGACTTGTTGCAAAGGGTTTTCGGCAAGTTCAAGGAGTTGACTACGACAAGACATTCTCGCCGGTAGCGATGCTTAAATCTATCTGAGTTATTCTAGCAATTGTTGCTTATTTTGATTATGAGATTTGACAGATAGATGTTAAAACAGCCTTTCTAAATGAAAATTTGGAAGATGACGTGTATATAATACAGCCCGAAGGTTTTGTTGATCCTAATAATGCTGGAAAAATATGTAAGCTAAAGAAATCTATTTATGGGTTGAAATAAGCATCTTGGAGTTGGAATATTCATTTTAATGAAGTGATCAAAGGGTTTGGTTTTTGTGAAGAACCTTATATTTACGAGAAGGAAAGTGGGAGCGCTGTTGTATTAACTCCGGCGGCACGTCCACCCACGTGCGCACGACACCCCATAGCGGCGGCGTGGCCCTCCCCGCACGCATGGCGCTGCCCGTCCACGTGGAGGGTACCCCACGGCGGCGCGTGTGCCCAGCCCCACGAAGACGGCGTTCCTGGCGGCGGCGGGCTCCCTGCCTCCCTCTCCTGCGGATTTCTGCTATAGCGCCACCCGCCCCCCTCAATGGTGGCGACGCCGAACCATTCCTGCACAGATCGACCCCACCGACACTCGACCCACCGCAGATCTAGTGGTGGTGGACATGACGGCACTACCTTTCTACTCCCTTCCTAGCAGACGCCACCGCAGCTCCTCTTCCCTTCGTCCTCTCTTCCACCTTCAGCCCCCACCGGCGATGCGAGCACCACCTCCATCGAGTAAGGTGTGCTGGGCTGTGCAAGCACACCAGACTCCAAGCTCTGCCCTTGGCGAGCAGCTCCGTGCTGGAGTCCACGCGATGTGTCGCTCTGCTCCGCCCCTCGACATCTAGAGTTGCCTGCATCATCCCTGACGCCGTCCTGGCGCTCGGGTTCCGCGTTGCCCGTGAACACCACCACCGTCGGGCGGGCGGTCCTATCCAACACGAGCGGTGCTTCTTTTCTCTTGTGCTCTCTGAAATTAAATTAGGATTACTGATTACAACACCCATCCATCCATTCGTGTGTACTCGAATTCTGATTTAGGTATGAGTAATGTTGTTTCAGCAGTATGTAGTATTTCACATCCGAAGCTCAAGCAAATTCAGATGTTGATGTCAGATTGCAGTATGTAGTATTTCGCATCGGGAGCTCAAGCAAATTCAGGTGTTGATGTCAGATTGCAGTATCGCTTTATACTTTCAGTTCATACTTTTGTCAAATTACAATATATAAGTGGAGTAGTACCTGTTCCTACTTTTTTCAGACTCAAGTACGAGTTCATACTTTTTTGTTTTTTCTAAACCAAATAAAGTATATGTTTATACTAGAGTATTGGTAGATACTTTTTCAGGTCAGTATTTCCATACATACTTTTTTCACATTATTGTATCTCTTGATATATTTTAGATTATTATGGATCATTTTGTTTTTTACGACACTTTCCTTAAGTCTGAGTATCACTGGATACCTATGGTGTAGAATAGCACATAGAATATCCTATTCTGTAGCCAGGTCATCCGATGCAGCAGAGGCGCGACCACGCACCGACGTGCGCTTGGTTTCCTGCCGAGCTGCCGCCAATTCGCGTGGCTCGCCGCCTCGCCCAGTAAGGCAGTAACCGAGCCCCGTTAAATCAGCCCTTCTTGATTCCTACTTACCAAAATAAGTCTTGGTCCACGGTAATAAACGGCCACGTGCATACATTATTGGTGTTCACGTGCATCTCTCTCCCACAGCTAAAAAGAACAAAAGTAAAACCGCCTTTGGTGTAACTTTTTCTCTTCGGGTCGCGAGTCCGCCTCGCGTGCGTCCGCCGGCCTCGCGCGTGCGCATCCGTCCGTTCGACACAGATCCCGCATCGCGTGCATCCGTCCGTCCATGCGAGCAGATGCCTCCCCGGCCAAAAAAAACCGCGCCCTGCACTTCTTCCTCACGCGAAAAAAAACTCCGCCCACGCCCCACCCCGCATCGTCGAGCCGCCGCCGCTGCCGACCTGCTGAGCCCCGGCGGCTGGAACCCGCCGCCCCCGCGGCCGAGCCCATCCACCGGCGGCCGTCCACGCCCCGACCGCGGCTCCCGTCCCGCCGCATCGTCGAGCCGCCACGGTGCCGACCTGCTCCATCTCCCTGCTCGCGCCTCACCCACGCGCGAGATCGCCGTCCTATCCTCCTCTTTGAGAGTCCAAAGCTCCCTGCTCTCAACTACGTACGGCACGGCGGCTAGATCTAGATTGGAGGTACTCCCCACTTTTTGCGTGCATGGACTCCTCGCCGGATCGGATCTTGCGCTTCGTCGGTGCCGTGCTGGAGATGATATCGCCATCATCGGATGCGGCCGCCGTGATGGATCGCTGCAGGAGTCCGAGTGTGGGGAGCTGCGGCAGGAGGCGCGCAAGCTGGAGGGCGGCCTCGACGTGAAGCTCTCCTCCTACGCACGTCTCGCCGGCGACGAACTGGACGCCCTAGGTGTCGGGTTCCGCCACCTGCTCGCGCACACCGGCGTTGTCGCCACGCTCGGCACCGGCCGGTGGCCGCCCGCCCATCCAGGTACGTGCCGGCAGCATGTACTGTTGTTCGTGCTACTCTCATTGAACTAATCTTTTCGATTTCTCTCTTCCTCAGATTCAAATCCGTTTTCAAAATTTAAGCCGTGCTAACAAAAGATTATTACTACATAGTATCGAAAAATATTCCAAGCATGACAAATTAATAATTCCCTGACGATTCATCTGTGGAAGTGCTTGTTTAATTTTGCCCATTTGTTTTCTTCCCCGTGATAGCATTTTTATTTCAAACATGATGGTTGTTTCTTTCTTTTAATCTGTGTGCTTATAAGTCAAGGATGAAAAGCTGCCCCCCCCCCCCCCCCCCCCCCCCCCCCCCCCCCTTCCCCATTGCAGATTGTTTCTTGTGTATGATGAGCAGGGGGGTTAGATTAGTGTATCTGGAGAAGATCCCTGGGAACTGCCATGGAGTTGGGTTTTTGACGAATGTATTAATCTGCAAGATATGGAATTGCATGCCCTTTTAATTTTCCCCATTTTGTTCACTTGCAGGAGCCCAATTCATCCTGCATTGCACATGTATTGTCTTTCGGCACCAGTGACATGAGCATGGCCTACTGGCACCTGTATTCTCTTTTTGGGCAAAAAAAAAAAAAATCTGACGCATTATGGTGAACGTGAGATGTGTTCTCTATTTGCTGCTTTGGAGGCGAAGATATCATACCATGCACTTGCATTTTCAATGTCTTATTCTGTGGTCAGTATAGCGGGAGATCTATTTCTCATCTTATTTTCAGCAAGCACTACTCTGGTGAGTTATCAAAGGCATCAACATACTATCTTGTTTGCACTATTGATTGTGCATTAGAATTGATGTTCATGTATAACCCACGAAAGGTAATTATTTTTGTCAAATGCAACCTTCACAGGACTAGGTTACATATCTGAATTTTCTAAAGTTATTTTGGCCCCCGTTGCAACACAAATGTCGATATGCTTATGCTCCAAAAATAGGATTTTGTTATTGTTCTGAACATAAGTCAATTGTTTAGTTAGTTGTGTTGTGGTTTTGGTTCAAAGGTTCTTAGTGTCATGTTAGGCTAAGAACCTGTCATTTAGCTCTTGTTGCTTAACTGCCATGTTTGTCACATTTCTTTCTGTGTTCAGAAAAATAAAATCGTATAACCATGTTCAGATGGCAAATGGTTGAGAACCGTGTAGATCGATAAAATATGAAGATAATACCGAGTCACTAGAATTTCTTTTTCATGTATCCATGCATCATCTCAAGTCATTGCTGGATTACATTCTTCTTGCATTTGTTTATGGTGGTGGTGGAACACAGCTATATAAATGGCATGATATGAATGTGTGTCTGGAGCTATTTTTCAGACCCACGGAAATGTTTGTAAGCTACTTGGTTGAATTGTTCTGCTGAATAGCCTTGGCCTGAAGTGGTTCAAAGAATAATAATCAATTTAACTTTCATCTGTGAATGTGTACCAGTAATCATCTGAAAACTTTTGATAGGTCAGCTGCAGGTAGGGTTATGATTGTTTGTTTTTGCTGCAGGTAGGGTTATCCCGTAGGCTACTTGGTTGAATTGTTCTACACGATACTATTGTTATCCTCTATTTTTTCTTTGCTTTGGTGGAGGCTGAACCATTATCTTCACCAAGATGAATGACTCTGCATCAGAGCTTTCTGCTCTTATTCCTGAACAATGTTCCTTACTTGGAGATGTTGTCCAAGGCCAATGTGAGGTGAGTGGTCGAAAACTGAAAATTCTGTTCTTTTTCTACAATTTATGGAGCCAAAAAGATATCCGTTGGTTGGTGATCATACGAAAGTAAACTCATAATTTGATTGCTTGTCCCCCAAAACTGTGTAGTTTTGCTGTGAATTACTTT
Organism: Microstegium vimineum; assembly: GCA_022036555.1. Taxonomy (NCBI): domain Eukaryota; kingdom Viridiplantae; phylum Streptophyta; class Magnoliopsida; order Poales; family Poaceae; genus Microstegium; species Microstegium vimineum. Next base: position 26,954,817 of record CM039125.1, read on the forward strand.
CTATTTTCTAGATGCAGAACAGGGCATATGTTTGTTGTTGGTGAAAAAGATTGTAGTGATTTGAATCCTTCCGCTGCTTGGGAAATGAATAGATAGGAGAGGAATATATAAGCAAGCTTTATTAAAGGTTTTTATTTATTCTATAAATCACTACCGGCCTGAATATTTGGTATCTAATCGTTCTATAACAATCAATTCAATTAAGTTTACAATGAGGATAGGTATAACTTGATGGTCTTGATCTCTCCCTTGCGCGCAGCTATGTTCCTCTCAGCAGTCCATGTGGCAATCTGGCTGTAGCCTTTGCCATCAAAACTCCCAGTCTTCTAGACTTGCATTGATGTTGCCCTCGCTGCAGCGAGCTACACCCTGTAGTATCTCTTTTATATTCAAGGAACCCAGAGATAGGGGAGGCTGATGCCCGAAATTGTCGTCTCCCACTGATCAACGCAGTCCCCTCCAGTCTACGATGCCGTGACGAGGTATTATCTCATTACCTCTCCCAATAGATTTGTTTCCCATCAATCTTATCTTATAGGGTATGGAGGTCGTGGTGGAGTGGTGTTTTTATCGAGTAAAGTAAATCTTATCTTCTGTGCTCTTAGTTCTGTATAGGTATTTTTTATTTTTCAAGAATATATGCTGGAACTTGTAATGACAGTGTTCTGCACTAAACATACTTTATTGTTGCCCGTGGTTCGAAATGTAATGATACAATAGCAGATGTGTTCCTATGAACAACATAGTTTATTGTTGTCCACTTTAAATAACCGTACTGATGATGATATTTTGGCATTTTCCAATATTTTTTTCGTCACCTGAATTTCACAAGCACATGGATGAATTTGGTATTATCATGACAAAACTGTCGATGTACTTGTAAAAGAATTATGTTTTTTTTGCACCTGTATTGTTTAGATTGCAAGCCATAGCTTATGCCTCATTTTACATTCAGCTGTGACAAAAGGGCATCGGCTGGAATATGCAATGCAAGATCAAGAGAAATGCATGTGAAAGATGCTCTAGCACATGTTAGTTGCCTCTAGGATTTCTCAACTTTTGTAGAGTTGGTCTATACACTAGAGTTATGAGACTACGACGTCTGTGACTATGTTAATTTTACGAACTTTGTTTTTCGGATATAATGGAACTTTGTTTTTCGGATTAAATATCATAATATTGTTATCTTATCGTGCGACCTTTATATTTTAAGTACAAAAATTTAGTTATCCCGTAACAGTAACAACGCACGGGCGCACTGTACTAGTATATATAAAAAAAATTTGTAAATGTTGATGTACTTACGAGAATTTACGTGAGTTTGATTTACGAGAAAGTATGGTCACCACTATATTGTAAATGTTTTTTTTGGGGAATTCACTATATTGTAAATATTGATGTAGTTACGAGAATCCATGTCAATTTGATTTACGAGAATCTATATTATGATTTACTACAAAATGGTAATCGCATTATAGTCAGGGTCGCGAAAATATATTTTGTAATTGAGTCGAGTCCTTACATGATTCAAATTGGCATCTAGCCATTTACTAGATAGCAATCATCAGTGTAAATTGAAACAAACTCTTTTTGTGAAACTGGCTCGATTCCAAAATAATAAACAAGACGTCAAACTCCACTCTTGAGCGGAGCTATGCGCCATCCTTAAAAATAATTCAAGCAATCTTAGGAAAAATATGAGCAAGATGAAAGGATCAAGATTCTCAAGAGGGGGGTTGTGAATTGGGCTTATTTCAAATTTCTAAAACAAATATGAAATCCTATCAAGTGCCAATTACCCCGTGCCTATCGATAAGTGTGTCTTAGACTATGAAAGCGGTAGCAAGCCAATGAAAGTAATAACGAGAACGATGCGGAAAGTAATGCGGTATGAAAGAGCTAGGGATAGAGATGCTTGACACGGCGATGTTTTGCCGAGGTATCGAGGAGTCGACACTCCCCTCTAGTCCTCGTTGGAGCACCTCGCAAGGTATTGCTCCCCCTCAATCCCGCGCAAGGGATGAGTGCTCTCTACGGGCTGATTCTTCGCCACTCCGGCTCGGTGAATCGCCCACAACCGATCACAAGTCGATAAAGAAGGGCCGCCGACAATCTCCCTAGCGATCACCTTCCTCCAAGCACCACCAGACCGTCTAGGTGATGTCGATCACCAAGAGTAACAAGCCTCGATCTTCACTTGACTCACTCGAGCTTCACAACTAGAGGATGCACACTTGAACTCTTGGATGAACTAGAGAAGAGGATGGATGGGTTCGCGAATCACTCTCTCTAGAGCTCCTGCTCTCTTCCCAACCTGAAATGAGCAAAGGCAAGGTGGGAGAGAAAGGGTGGGGCTATAAATAGCCCACACACAAAACTGCATCGGGCTGAAAAACGCTCTGTGTTTAAGTTGGCGACGGACGCTCCGTCGCTTGCCCCAACTGCTAGTTACTGTGTACGTCAGCAGGCGCCGGACGCTCCGACGCTTGGCGACGGACGCTGCGCCTCAGCGTCCGGCGCCAACTGACTGCTCTTGGGTTTTTGGGAAAATATTCCCGGACGCTCGCTAGCGTCCGACGCCCATGCAACGGACGCGTCCGTCGCAAAATGAGCGTCTCTGGAGCTCTCTGTGTTGAACGCCGGACGCTAGGACGTTCTTACGTCAGCGTCCGACGCCTAGAGATCACTCCTCTCAACTTCGTTTTTCGTCGCGATGAATATAGAAGTTGTTCTATGCTATCTTACGACCACCATAAGCTTGCTTAGAGCTAAGGTTGTCAAGTGTGCACCACACCTAAGTCATGAAACTCTCCTAAGTCAAGCTACTAGTCTCAACCCTTCTTAATAGTACGGTCAAAGATCAAATAGAAGCCCTATCTATTTCTATGTGCCCTTCATCACCTTATGACACTTAGCCTATCATTCTAGGGTCTTCAACATGTCTCTTTGAAATCCGAAACAATATCCATCTTGGGGCTAAGTGATAACCATTGATGCCCATTCATGTTGATCACTATGGCTAAGCTACGCATAGCCTCTGCAAAACACACGTTAGCCATAATAATCGCTAATTGCCGTTAATCACCGAAACCAATAGGGCCATGATTCTTCAATCTCCCCCTTTTTGGTGATTGACGACAATAACTCCTCGAGTATGGATATAAGAGTGGAAGGTTAGGATTTCAAGTAACTTGAATTGGTTGAGCAAGGGTTAGAGAATATAAATGAAACATACTTGCTCACCCAAATCAAATCACAAATATGGTACTCATGAATATGAAATAGAATTGGAGTACCTCATGATATTCTCACATATGTATCGTAATATGGCGCGGAAGCTCAATTACCATTAGATCATAGAGACAAATCATGAAACAAGTGACAACTCACAACATGTATTAGTGAAAAGCAAGAGTTTGTCACATAATCACATCACATCACATCACATGAGGTTTCACAAACATCAACCATCACACACATATACACAAGTGCAATAAGGGTAGACATGATGCATGAGTACGGGGGAAATAAAACACATCGAAGATCCAAATCCCTCCCCCTATCTCTATACTCGACCCTCTCTCCCCTTTTGACGTCTAGCACCAAAAACTAAACATCTGAAGCTGGAGGAGGAGACGAAGTAGCTGCATCCTTGCGGTCTAGCATGATGAAGTCCTGGAGATCTGACTCTTCTGACTCAACATCTACCTCTGTTTCTGCAGGTGTAGGCTCAGCTGGGGTGTCCTCTGGAACTGGAGCTACTGGCTCAGAAGCTGTCACTGTCTCTCCTAGCTCCCCTGAGGCTCTGAAGGAGTATCATCCTGAGCTGGAACCTTAGACGGTCCGGCCTCCGTGATAGCGGGTCTGGAAGCCTGACGAGTGAAGACACGAGGCGCGGGAGGAGTAGTCACTGCCAGAGCCACAAGTGAGACTGCTGCAACAAGCTCTGTTGGCTGGGACTGAGGCGGTGAAGATAGTGCCAATGTGACTGCCTTTGCCTGCTCTTGTGACTGGTCTGGTGCCTCTGACTCAACTGCCTCCATTGCAACTGAGATAGCATCGGTCTGAACTGCAGCTGGAGGAGTGGTGACTGTCTGAGTGGACTGATCCGGTGCGATCTCCGACGAGGCAACTGAAGAGAGGTGAGTGCCCGTCGCCGGAGGATCCACCTCAACCTCTGCTGGCTGAGTCTCATGCTGAGCTGCTGGTGCTGGAGAGTCCTCTCCTGTGATCTCCCTGTAGGAGGCTGTGAGCTCGCGTGAGGCCTCTGCAATGGTAGTTCTCCGGATAGGTGTAAAACCCGTCTGAAACTCACCGGGAGAAGCTAGCCAAGAGGACATCTGGGTCCTCGGAGTCTGGCACTCTGGTGAAGCTGGTGCCTGGTAGAGAGGTGAAGCAGGTGCCTGACTCTGCTGTCCTCCGGACGGTAACGTTGGAGTCGGCATCACTACTACTGGAGACTGATGTGGCTGAGAAGAGAACTGCTGCTGTTGCGAGACCCCGGGCAACTGAAGCTGAGGAGTGACGGTATGCCCGGAGCTTGAACTGAGGAGGCACTCAAGAAGCAACGTCTGAGTCTTCTGAATTTTGTCCTGCTGCATCTGATATGAAAGAAACTGCCGCTGGAACGCATCCTGACGAGCCTGTGCCTAAGCCTGAGCTGCTAGCTGCTGAGCGGTGAGTCTCCTAACTTCCTCTGCCTGCCTCCTCTGCTCCTCTGCCTGTCTGATCTGCTCCTGCTGCATGTTGGTCAGAAGAATGAGGATGGTGGCCTCTGAGGTGCTTGAAGCTGCGCCTGACCCACCGGCCTCATGGTCGTGAGACCGAGGGGCGTACTCTGGAACTGGCCGGTAATCCTCATCTGAGCTGCTGGAGGGTACATCATCAATATAAGAATCTTTAGCTGTAGCATCGATCTGAGCATCAAGCTCTGCTAGCTCGTCATCTGCCAACCCAGGGACCACTGTCTCCTGCTGTCATGTTGCCTCAGGTGGGACACCTGTCTAACATGTGTGCGGTCCCTGACGCCTCAGACGTCCTCTGCCACTATGATTGACAAGCTGAGCCATGTTATACTCAGGAAAGACTGTGTCAGATCGGGTGAGTGTCGTAAGCTGTGAGATAGACTCGCCACGAGCAACCATTAGATAAGATATCCAATGTGCATATTGAAGCTGCCAGTGGCCTCTGAATCCTGAAGCTATGATATCTTCCATCTCACTAACGATCAAGTACCATAAGTCAAACTTCTCTTTCCGGACAAGATGTGCGAAAAGCCACAACTGCAGGCGGGTGAGTGTCTCACGAGCTCCAACTCGGGGTAGTATGGTGCGCCTAAGTACCTCGTTTAGGATCCGGGCAGTCACCGTGAGGTCACGCGTGCCTCGACTGGACCCTTCTCCGAATGGCTCTCTGAAGCAAGGCCGCACAAACTCAACTGAGGGCACCTCTCCCTCATGAGGACGACGTGGTGCGTCCTGGTCACCGTAGCATAGGGAGTGAATCCGTGTCTCTGAAGCCTCAAGATGAAAGATCTCATAGAACCGGGTCGCATAGATCCTGTGGCCTCGACCTCTGAAAGCAAAGTGTAGGAACACGTGGTCGGGTGAGACCCACAAAGAAGCGTAGAACTGTCTGACCCAGTCCTCCTGATAGTTGCCAACCCTGCCGATCAAGCCTGTCAAGCCACCCAGGTACTCAAGGTGAGCAGCTATATCCGGACCACCGACCTCTATGATCGACTGCAGGGGGCAAACTCTGTGTGCCCGTAGCGGTGCACGTGTCTCAACGTAGGCTCTGTAGAAGTCCTCGTGCATAGTCGTGTAGAAGTCGGGACTAGCACGAGGGTCTCGCTATGCTGGAAACCAAGTCTGAAAGTTAGCGAATCGCATATCCTGAATTTGCTTAGCTGACATGTCCTTAACATTGAATCTCACTGGATCTGGAACACGAGGACGTGGAGGCGGTCTATCATTGCGTCGTGGTCCATCGGGCCTAGGAGGTGGCTCCGACCCACGAGCGCGTGTCACACGTCGAGCCATGAGCTCATGTACTGACGAATGCCCCGAAGGGTCTGCCTGCTCAGTCTCTACTATCTCTGTAGCCTCTGCGACTCAGCCTCTGCCTCTGCCTGAGAGGGGGACTCACGACGCGCTCCACAGCGAGGAGAGATCCTCAAACTGGCGCGACGTCCACCCTGCTCGGCAATCTCTGCTGCCTCTGCCGCTGCAAGAGCTGCCACTAAGTCTGGATCCATCAGCGGCCTCTTTCTCTTCTTCACAAGAAGCTTCTTCTTACCCTTGTCCTGGTTGGTGGGTGGACGCGGTGGAGGTGGAGGGGCACCACCACTACCGGGAACGGGGCCTACATTCTTCGTGCATGCCATTGCAGGGCACTGCAAGAAGTACTGTCAACTGCCTCAAACAAAAACAAAGACCAACTGCCACTGATCAAATCACTGACACACTGCCAATCCCAAACTCAAATAAGTGTGGCTCGACGACCCTGGACTGACACTCTCGAGGATTTGCCTCGTTCCTTACTTGCAGGCTTTGCCCCGAGTTTACTGCCACTGCTCAAGCAAACCACTGCACGATAGATAGAGAGGGATATATAACAATATAAGCACATAATCTAGAGATGAGTGAATCTAAAGTGGAAGCATGAATAAGATAAGTATGGAGTCGTATCTGCCCATTTTCATACCTCAAGCACACTGACTGGGTGACCAAAAGAAGATGAGAAAAGACCTCGGTCAAGAGCTCACAAATTAAGGAAGGAAATTAGGTCTGGAAAGGGAATGAATCAAGATATTGGAAAACAACAGCAAGGGAGAGGAGAAGGCAGGGCACAAGATCACCTTGAAGAACAGGCGAAGAAACCAGAGGGTGGTCCTTGGGGAAGAACCACACGACCCTCTCGGCTCTGCTCAGCTAAACCGCGCGAAGCAGAGGGAAGGCGAGGGGCACGAGCAGGCGGGCGGCGGCGCAAGCACTAGAGCTCGCCGACGGCGAAAGCTCCGGTGAAGGGCGATGCTGGCGAGGAGGAGCGGGAAGGCACGAGCACAAGCACGGCGGTGGCGGCGGGAGTTTTAGAAACAGAGGCGTGCAGACTAACTGAGGAACTGACCGAGGAAGAAGAGGTTTTCGAAATTATATGCGCGCTGCAAGTTCGCGACGGACGCTCTGTCAGGTCCGATGGACGCTAGGTCGGAGCGTCCGACGCTTATGCAGTAAGGGACCAGAGAGCTCCAGTTGGCGACGGACGCTGTGAAGCGTTCGACGCTCGAATAGAGAGGACCAGAGAGCTCCTTGACGCGCCAGACGTGTCTGACGCCTCTGCAATGGACGCTAGCAAGCGTCCGATGCCCCTTAGGCGAGCGGCTTTAATCTCCGGACGATCGTGACGGACGCTGAGGCATTTGTCGCCGAGCGTCCGTCGGCAGCGTCCGACACCTTTTAAATAGAGTTTTTCAAATCAGATTTTTGCGTCTTTCTCCCAACCAAGTTCCAATCCCAATAAGATCCAAATAACACCTGATTGAACTTGATATGAGAACCATCTATTAAACTCTCATTTGCATGTATTTTGCTATAGGCTTAGATTTTAGTTTTAGCTCAAAATATTCGAATTGAAAACTTGCAAGGAGACATCATATGGCCACAAGACGGGTATATAAGTGTCTTGAGCTTGGAATGCTCCCCCTAAGTGGACGAACACAGAGGATGCTCAAACATAACCGAAAAGGAACGACAAACAACACATGCACATGCAATGCATTACAAGAATTTGAATCTAGGTTGCTTGTAAGTTTAAATTACAATTGGACTTCACACGTTCAAGAACGGTTATTCCAACCATGTTAGCCAAGCCTATGTGCATTACTAATTTAACATGATTATATTACACATGATGCAAGGTTCGTTCACACAAGATCATATTTTAGTGAAGTTTGAGTGATCAAGCACATTCAACTCGCTTATCAACCTACAAAAGGTTGCTTCATCGAGTGGTTTAGTGAAGATATCCGCCAATTGATTTTCGCTAGAAACTCCCACTAGTGATATGTCTTTCCTAGCCACATGATCTCTAAGAAAGTGATGATGGATATTAATGTGTTTGGTGCGAGAGTGTTGAACCGGGTTGTTAGCAAGCTTTACGGCGCTTTCATTATCACACAAGAGTGGAACATCTTTTAAAACGACGCCGTAATCAAGTAGTGTTTGGGTCATGTATAAGATTTGTGCACAACTTGCTCCCATGGCTATGTATTCCGCCTCGGCGGTAGACAATGCCACACTATTTTGCTTCTTAGAGGACCAAGAAACAAGTGATCTTCCTAGCAAATGGCAACCGTCGGAGGTACTCTTCCTATCAACCTTACACCCGGCATAATCCGAATCGGAATAGCCACAAAGTAGGAAGGGAGCTCCTTTAGGATACCAAAGGCCAATGCTAGGGGTGTGCCTTATGTACCTAAGGATTCTTTTAACCGCACTTAGATGTGACTCCTTAGGGTTTGCTTGAAACCTAGCACACATACACACACTAAACATGATATCCGGCCTAGAAGCGGTGAGGTAAAGTAAACTACCGATCATCGAGCGATAAAGAGTTTGGTCGATTGGGTTACGTCCCTCATCAAGGTTGAGATGCCCATTAGTAGGCATTGGGGTCTTGATTTGCTTGCAATCCTCCATCTTAAATTTCTTGAGCACATCATTGGTGTACTTCTCTTGAGATATGAAGGTGCCCTCTCTCAATTGCTTCACTTGGAAGCCAAGCAAGAAGGTTAGCTCGCCAATCATCGACATCTCGAACTCCTTGGACATCAATGCACCAAATTCCTTGCTATGATCTTGGTTTGTTGACTCAAATATAATGTCATCGACATACACTTGGCAAACACAGATCTCTCCATCAAGCACCTTGGTGAAGAGTGTGGTATCCACTTTCCCGATTTTGAAGCCCTTGTTGAGTAGGAAGTCCCTTAGCCTCTCATACTAAGCTCTTGGAGCTTGTTTCAATCCATAGAGTGACTTGGATAACCTATACACATGATTAGGACAATTTGAGTCTTCAAACCCGGGAGGTTGTGAGACAAAGACAAGTTCATTAATGAAACCATTTAAGAAGGCACTCTTCACATCCATTTTAAAAAGTTTCATTTTGTGATGTGAAGCATATGCCAAAAGGATACGAATGGTTTCTAGTCTTGCAACCGGTGCAAAGGTCTCTCCAAAATCCAAAATCCAAGCTTTGTTAAATACTGAATATGCCTTGGATTTAAGAGAATAACCAAGAAGGAAACCAATGTCACAACGCCTTTGGAACTTGTCCAAGTGTTGATGCTTCTTGTAGATGTACACTTTGCATCCAAACACTCGGAAGAAGGAAATATCCGGTTTCTTCCCATTCACAAGCTCATAGGGGGTCTTCTTGAGAAGCCTTTGGACAAAGAGTCGGTTGGCCGCATAGCATGCGGTGTTGATTGCTTCGGCCCAAAACTTCTCGGGGGTGTTGTATTCATCAAGCATTGATCTTGCAAGAGTGATAAGTGTCCGGTTCTTCCTCTCTACTACACCATTTTGTTGTGGGGTATAGGTGGCGGACACCTCATGCTTGATCCCAACTTCATCACAATAGAATTCAATCTTTGTGTTCACAAACTCGGTCCCATTGTCACTTCTTATCTTCTTGATCTTCACATCAAACTCATTTTGGGCTCTAGTTGCAAACTTCTTGAATATTGATTGAGTCTCTCCCTTGTCTTGAAGAAAGAACACCCAAGTGTACCTAGAGTAGTCATCAACTACCACCAAGCAAAAGAGATTGCCTCCAAGGCTATCATAGGTGGTAGGTCCAAATAAATCCATGTGGAGTAGCTCTAGGACCCTTGAGGTTGACATGAAAGCTTTGGTGGGATGGGTGTTGGCCACTTGCTTGCCGACTTGACATGCACTACACAATTTGTCCTTCTCAAACACCACATCCTTCACACCTCTAACCATCTCCTTCTTGACAAGTTTCTTCAAGGTTGACATTCCCACATGTGCTAATCTTCTATGCCATAGCCAACCCAAAGAGCTCTTGGAGAATAGACATGTTTGCAATCTGGCTTCATTTGAAGTGAAATCCACTAAGTAGAGATTGTTGTGCCGAAACCCTTTGAATATCAATGATGAATCTTCAATCTAGGTCATAACTACCTCATTTGGAGTGAATAGACATTGGAAACCAAGATCACATAGTTGACCAACCAATAGCAAGTTGAAGCTTGGAGATTGCACTAGCAAGACATTTGATATTGATTGATCATTTGAGATTTCCACTTTGCCTAGGCCTTGCACTTTGCCTTTTGAATTGTCCCCAAATGTAATCTTGTCTTGCCCTTCACAATCTTCCTCAAGTGTAGTGAACATCCGGGAGTCACCGATCATATGTTCAGTGCAACCACTATCAATCACCCAATGACTTCCACCAGTCTTGGAGTTCACCTACACACAAGCAACTTGAAGTTAAGCTTGTTGTTTGGGAACCCACACTTGGCGAGGTCCCATAGTCTTGTCCACAAACTCCTTAGCAACCCATAACACTTTGGGCTTGTTCTTCATCTTAGGACCGAGAAACACAACTAGGGGTCTACCCTTGGAGTCCTTGTTGATGATAAAGTGTGCATCATGAGAAAAAGGCTTCGTGTGCTTGGGCAAGGTCTTGGGAGGTGGAGTCTTGCAATCATGAGCAAAATGACCAACTTGTCCACACTCAAAGCATCTTCTAGGCTTTGGCTTTGCTTTCTCATAGTTGCTACTCATGGCCTTGTTCTTGTAGTAATTCTTTGCTTCAATCTTGACCTTGGCCTTCATGAGTTGGTTCTCCTTGAACCCAATACTGGTCTTGTTGGTCTTCATGATAGTATTCATCAAGAGCTCACTTTGAAGGTTGTGTCCCTTGGTGAACTTCTCCATTCCACTTGCAAGCTTGATCTTCTCAACTTTGAGCTTTGCATTTTGTTCTTTGAGGGAGTTGATCAAGGTGATTGCATCATTGTCATCTTGCTTGGCCGACTTGATGGTGAAGGGCTTGTTGATCTTGAGGTTGATTAGCTCTTCCTTGAGCTTTGAGTTCTCTTGCCTCATCTTCATATAGTCATCATATTTTTTGGCCTCAACTATCTTCTTGCCCTTGCACTTAGCAATTTGCTCACTAGCAACTTCATCAAGCAAGTCCTCACAAGAAGTAGCTATATGACACTTAACAACCAGGTCAATAGCAACATGTGTAGCAAGATCATTTGTAAGCAATTCATTAGCAACCACAAGTGTGCCATGTTCATTTCTAACTTGGTTGTAGTCATCTTTTAGCAAGTTATACCTTGTATAGAGCTCTTGTGATGACCTCTCAAGCTTATCATGTTTCTCATTAGCTTGCTTGAGTGAGGCTTTGAGCTCCCTAGTGCTAGACATGAGAGTTTTGTTCTCAAGCTTCAAATCATCATTAGCACTAGACAAGTCATCAAGTTTATCATGCAAGTTTTCATTAGCTTTCTCTAGCGATTCACTTTTAGTTTTGTACTTCCTAATGAGCTTGGTGTATTTGTTGCAAATCACAATTAGCTCATCATAGGAAGGTGCCTCAAACTCATCATCACTATCATCACTAGAGTTAGCCTCATCATCATTATCCTCTTTTTGTACCTTCTTGTCACCTTTAGCCATGAGGCATAGGTGTATAGAGGATGAGCCCGGAGATGTTGGAGGAGGTGGCGGTGGAGTAGATGACCCAATCACCAAGGCGGCCACCTTCTCATCTTCACTCTCATCATCGGATGAGTCACTTGTGTCTTCAATGTCGGTGAGCCAATCACCAACAATGTAGGCCTTTCCATCCTTCTTCTTCTTGTGGAAGTTGAAGTTTTTCTTGTTCTTGAATGGCTTGTCATCCTTCTTGTCATCATCACTTGACTCATCTTTGTTTCCCTTGTTGTACTTGAACTTGTTGTTGAATTTATTGTTCTTGTACTTGTCTTTCTTTTCTTCGGGGCAAGCATGACCCAAGTGTTCAAGCTTGCCACAATTGTAGCAATCCATCTTGGAGAGAGGCTTCCTTGAAGTTCTTGTGAAGAACTTCTTCTTCTTTGAGTCAAACTTGACTCCATTCTTGTTTAGCCTCTTCAACATCTTTGTTGTCTTCTTCACCATGAGAGCGAGGTTGTCATCGTCCTCTTCATCACTTGCACTCTCATACAAAAATTGCATCTTGCACTTCTCCGAAGAGGATGCTTTGAGAGCCAAGTCCTTCTCCTCCTCCTTCTCTTTTTCTTTCTTCTTGGAGGAGGATGAAGAACCGCCATCACCAATCTTTATGTGCATCTCATGAGCATTGATCTTCCCCAACACTTGTGTTTGTGTAGAGAGGAGAGATCTCCTTGGTGAAGAATGGTGACAATGTGGCCATACTTGTCAATTGGCAAGACACAAAGAATCTTGCGCACCACATCGACGGGTTGCATTTGGGTGAGCCCAAGTCCATTCAACTCCTCTACAAGAATATTAAGACGTGAGTACATCTCATTAGCATTCTCATTAGTAAGCATAGCAAAGGAGTTCAACTTAGCCATGACCAAATGGTAGCGTTCCTCATGCTCACATTTGGTCCCTTCGTGTAGCGCACAAATGTTTGTCCAAACATCGTTAGCGGTTTTGCAATTCCGCGCACGGTTGAACACATCCTTGCCAATGCCACGGAAAAGAATATTCTTTGCCTTGGCATTGTTCTTCTCAAAGAAGGGATCCTCGACAAATACGGTGCCACCCATGGTAGCGGCTTTGTGCACACCGAGATCCATGGCCTCAAGGTAGGCCTCCATACGAACTTTACAATACGGAAAGTCGTCTCCATCAAACGTGGGAGGTGGTCCATCCCCATGGGACATCTTGCTCTAGGTGGTGAAGCCTAAATTAGAGCAAACCTTGCTTTGATACCAATTGAAAGGATCAAGATGCCTAAGAGGGGGGGTGAATTAGGCTTATTTCAAATTTCTAAAGCAAATATGAAATCCTATCAAGTGCCAATCAACCCGTGTCTACCGATAAGTGTGTCTTAGACTATGAAAGCGGTAGCAAGCCAATGAAAGTAAGAACGATGCAGAAAGTAATGCGGTATGAAAGAGCTAGGGATAGATATGCTTGACACGACGATGTTTTGCCGAGGTATCGAAGAGTTGAAACTCCCCCCTAGTCCTCGTTGGAGCACCTCGCAAGGTATTGCTCCCCCTCAATCCTGCGCAAGGGATGAGTGCTCTCTACGGGCTGATTCTTCGCCACTCCGGCTCGGTGAATCGCCCACAACCGATCACAAGTCGATGAAGAAGGGCCGCCGACAATCTCCCCGGTGATCACCTTCCTCAAAGCACCACCAGACCGTCTAGGTGATGTCGATCACCAAGAGTAACAAGCCTCGATCTTCACTTGACTCACTCAAGCTTCACAACTAGAGGATGCACACTTGAACTCTTGGATGAACAAGAGGAGAGGATGGATGGGTTCGCGAATGACTCTCTCTCTCTAGGGCTCCTGCTCTCTTCCCAACCTTCTCAAAGAACTCAGCAAACTGAAATGAGCAAAGGCAAGGTGGGAGAGAAAGGGTGGGGCTATAAATAGCCCGCACACAAAACTACCTCGGGTTGAAAAACGCTCTGCGTTTAAGTTGGCGACGGGCGCTCCGTCGCTTGCCCCAACGGCTAGTTACTGTGTAAGTCAGCAGGCGTCGGACGCTCCGACGGTTGGCGACGGACGCTGCGCCTCAGCGTCCGGCGCCAACTGGCTGCTCTCGGGTTTCTGGGAAAATATTCCCGGACGCTCGCTAGCGTCCGACGCCCATGCAACGGACGCGTCTGTCAGAAAATGAGCGTCTCTCGAGCTCTCTGTGTTGAATGTTGGACGCTAGAACGTGCTTACGTCAGCGTCTGACGCCAGCGTCTGGCACGCCGGACAGCGTCCGACGCCTAGAGATCACTCCTCTCAACTTCGTTTTTCGTCGCGATGAATAAAGAAGTTGTTCTAGGCTATCTTACGGTCACCATAGGCTTGCTTAGAGCTAAGGTTGTCAAGTGTGCACCACACCTAAGTCATGAAGCTCTCCTAAGTCAAGCTACTAGTCTCGACCCCTCTTAATATTACGGTCAAAGATCAAATAAAAGCCCTATCTATTTCTAAGCGCCCTTCATCACCTTATGTCACTTAGCCGATCATTCTAGGGTCTTCATCATGTCTCTTTGAAATCCGAAACGATATCCATCTTGGGGGCTAAGTGATAACCGTTGATGCCCATTCATGTTGATCACTTTGGCTAAGCTACGCATAGCCTCTGCAAAAACCACGTTAGCCATAATAATCACTAATTTCCATTAATCACCAAAACCAATAGGGCCATGATTCTTCACAAGACACGATATCATCATCGTCTTTGTGCACCACACCAGAGATCATTGACTAGCACTTGTAGCCTATGGAACATCTCCGGCACATTTTCATCATCCTTCATCTTGAAACTTGCAAACTTCTCCTTGAGGATGTATGCCTGTGCACTCTTGACGGCTTGAGTGCCCTCAAATGATTCTTCTAGCTTCTTCCAAGCCTCATGAGCACTCTCAATATTCTTGATTTGCTCAAACACTTTTTCATCAAGTGCCTCATGAATAGTACTTAGCGCAATATCATTGTGTTGCAACTTTTCTTCCTCTTGAGGAGTGGGAGCCGCCTCATTTACCACCTCAAATTTCTTGTCCACCACAAGCCAAACCTTTTGACTAATTGACTTGATATGAGCGGTCATCTTCACTTTCCAATAGCCATAGTTTGAGCCATCAAACTTGGGTGGTTTCTTCATGTTGTTGATATGAGCCATCTTCACACCGTAGGTTGTTAAGCCTCAAATCAACGGTGTAATAGCTTTGATACCACTTGAAAGGTCCTAAGTGATGGCTAGATGGGGGGGGGGGGGTGAATAGCCTAAATCGAAATCTATAAACACTCTCAACAACAAGTTAGATAGCAATGAAGCGAAGCTTGACTTGCACTAGCCTACTAGGGGATGCAAAGCTACCTAACCACAAATTCTATCCTAATAAGCTCTAGGATCACTCAATGCCTACTCAATTCTAGTAGCCCTCTAGGCACAACCTAATATACTAAGACAAGTATGAATAAGGTAATGCAAAGAAGGGAAAGGTGATTATACCGCCGTGGAGAGGAGTGGATGAGCTAATCAAATGATCACCAAGAAAACCAATCAATCACAATAGAGACAACAAGGTTGGCACTTGATTTTGTTCCGAGGTTCACTAGTTTGCCAACTAGCTAGTCCCAGTTGTTGACACAAAAAGCGTCAGAATCTGCGAACACCTCGGGCTATTACCCAAAGCTCGGTATTCCGGAGGCGTGCCAGTCGATTTGACCAGTTAATCGACAAGGACGATAACTAGAACAAAACTGAACGAGACAACGGCGATGCACCCAAATGTCAAAGCTCAGATTGATCCAAGATAACTAGAACAAGATCCAATCCAGACAACGGCGATGCGCCCGGATGCTGGGATTGGGGCTTGGTCAGGATAACTAGAGTAGAGCTGAACGAGGCAACAGCAATGCGCCCGGATGCCAAGGCTCAGAGGTACTCCCACGCGGAACTTGCAAGGATTTGACGGAGATCAAGGTGATGCAGCCCATCGAAGCTTGAAGAACTCGTTGATAACTACAGCTAATGCAGTAAAAGATAAATTGCGATAAAGTAGAATAAGAATAAAATTGGTTTGTTTGATATTGGATTGATTTCTTTTTCGTAGCCCTCAGGCACATATTTATACTCCCGCACGGAGAGTTGTACAAAGACACGACTCGTATCCTTCCTAAAACAAACTCCTAACTTTAAGGAAACTGACTCACGCAGGAGTCGGATCTAAAACAATAATATTTATTTTCCTAAACAAACACGCCTATTTTAAAGGAAAATAAACGACTCATGCAAGAGTTGGACTCAAACTACTATAATAATACTGGTACAAAATCACCAGTTTCCTTATGCCTCTTTTCGATAGAAACTTTTCATCGGCAGACCCCTTCAATCCACAGCTTCCTTCTTCGGCCACCAGTCTTCCGCCAATAACACACGCTAAGTCACCCTGTGCTCATCGGCATTCCATGTCTATCGGCATCGGTAATATTTCCCGATCGGCCACTTGTACTGGTAGCTGTCTTCACCAATCATTCCCTATCGGCAATTGGCAACCACCCTTCATCGGCAGTCGGCAATGACCCTTCATCGGCAGTTGGCAATGACCCCTCATCGGCAATGACTCTTCATTGGCAATCGACAATATCTCTTCATTGGCAATCAACATCAGCAAGACTTCACCAATTAACCTTTGTCGGCAAAGATTATTCAGCCTCCATCGGCAGCGCACTTGGTCTTCCCGCAGCACCCTCATCGACAATGTTTGACTCATGCTTTCCTGATGCCGATAGAAAACAGCCGTCCACCAGTCAATCCTTAGCTCATTTGACACGTGCTGAAAAACGGTGTCAACACATGCCTCCCAGTTTCAGAATGTATAATACTTTACGTGCCAAAATTCTCTCCACTATAGCCATTGCTGTAGCTGTAACCTCCGAGATAGATCCACAGTTTCCTCGATCTCTGTGTGTGGAACTGCAATTTAATAATAAAATCCCTCGATTGTAGCACAAACAGTTGCAGACCACCTCGATCACCGCGCGTATCTACCGCGGGCCTCTCCACATTCCTGCACGGTGCGAAACGGAACCCCAAAATGCCCCTGAGTAGGCTTATAAAAGTTTACCGAGATCCACACTACTTTTTACCCCGAGTCCATTTTC
Source organism: Microstegium vimineum (assembly GCA_022036555.1). Lineage (NCBI taxonomy): Eukaryota > Viridiplantae > Streptophyta > Magnoliopsida > Poales > Poaceae > Microstegium > Microstegium vimineum. The sequence continues at coordinate 26,971,712 of CM039125.1, forward strand.
ACTTTCACCTCCTTGCCTTCGTCTTCAACCTCCAACCGCTCTGAAAAATACGAGCTCGAGCAACAGTACCCTTCCATAATCTAAGGACGAACTGCAAGCACTCCCTCGACTCCAATGGCGATCCAAGTCGACATCCCAAAGGTGAGATCTATTCTCTTCCCAATCCAACCTCCTGCTGGTTCCTTTTTTGCATAAATTTGGATTTATCCCCATTCTTTTCTGATTCGTCCCATTCTTTTCTTTGAACCCTAGGAATTGTACAACAAGATAGTGATCCCACTTGCTGATTCCAACCTGAGCTGCTTAGGCCCCATGGGCAATCCAGACCCCACCTTCATCATCAATGCAGAAACCAACCGGGCACCATTCAGATCCGAATGCTTCGGTCAGGACTGTGGAAGGACGCCTTCCGCTCATGGCCCAAGCCTACCAAGGTTTGGAAGAATTGGTACCTCAGAGTAGCTAGAGCACAGCAAGTTTACTGGCAAGAACGCAGCCTGGATCAGTGTATCAGGCTTTCAATTGCCGATATGGAGAAGAACGAAAACCTATTAATGGCAGCCTCGTATTTCTGGTCCGATAGCATGAACGGCTTCCTCTTTAGGCATGGACCATCCTCCCCAACCCTTGCTGATGTTTACATGTTGACCGGCTTAGACATCACCTCTGCCTATACCTTCACCCTCTTCAACAGAAAAGCCGAGTACAAGGTGAACACTCGGAATATCGGCAGTTGGACGGGTTACATCAATGAGAATCAGAAAACCGGATCGGTAAACCAACAGGAGCACGCCACCTTCCTGAATATGTGGTTGGAGAAGTTTATCTTCTGCGGCAAAACCATCCGCCCGACTACCATGCATCTCCCAGCGGCTGAGCTACTTGCCGATGGAACAAGGCTTCCCTTAGACAGGTACCTTCTTGGATCAGTATACCGTTTGCTACATCAAGTATCCCAGAAGCTACTGCTAGGAGAACCCATCGGCAATCTTGGGGGCCCCTGGTGGTTTGTCAATATGTGGCTGAACGCTCACATGCACAGGGCCCTCCAGTTTGATCAGTTTGCCCAACAATTCCCGAGGGACATATCGGAAGATTACCGATATGGGGATGATGAATCGGCAACTCGCCCTCCACTTAATTTTGGAGAGGCTATTATAGTACTGCCAGGTACCGATGCCGATACAGAGCACCTCGGCTACTTTTTCCAGAAGTTCTACAATGGACTCCCTTCCACAGAACGAACCTGGTGGCCATATATCGATGAACATAATCAGTTCCCGCTGCTGTTCAACCTGACCGATGGGAACCTGCCCGATAACCGAGCGATCATGAAGGCCAGCAACACTCCCCGAGCGATTCCAGTGAATATCTTCGGATCCAGGAAGAATGCCCCCCCTTCTTATGAGTTCTACTACCCATCAGTAGCAGCGAGACAACTGGCATTCGGCCAACTGCCGATCAAACTTTGCTACTCCAAAGTAGTGAGGCCAAGGCAGACAATCTCCAGCGCATTAGACTGGAATAAAGTCGTCAACCTTCCTGCCGATGCCGATACGTCAGATATTGACTTGTCTTCCTGGTCGCCAACTTCCTTCATCACTAACGAGTACAAGTCTTGGTGGCAAGAGTGGAAGTGCCAGCTATTTGCCAAGTCTTCGCACTACTATCGGCACCTGATTGACGCCGATTACATCATCCCTGATGACGCAGTAAGTCTCCCATCCGATGTATTTTTATTACTTTACTTTCGTCATCGGCACTTAACTCCTTTGCGCTTGACAGGCCGATGATCCGATCCCCACAACGAGCAACAGTGGCAGGCCCTTTAATCTTCGGATAATGGGCCCCATATCCATCATCGGCACTAAAGCTCCGACGCTGGCTGCCTTCACGCCTCAACAGGTACCTACGCCGACACCTACAAAAGCCAAGGCTACATCGACCGCTGCTGCTGCCCTGACGTGGGTTTATGCAGTAAACTCATCTTTGCCCGTACCGATTACATATTGTTTCATCGGAAACATTTTATTTTGTATAACATGCTTTGTATTTTCAGGCACTATGGTCATCGACATCTACTTCCAGCAGACAAGCACCTTCCAGCCCAGCTGCCGATGCCCCCCGGTCTTTGTCCAAGCGGGTTGGTTCCCCTGCTGCTGCACCAACGAAAAAGAGGCGCCTGAGACTGGCTTCTCCTTCGCCATCGGCTCCAACCGCACCATCAAATGCCGATGCGCCACCAGCAGGACTGCCTCCGGTTCCAGTCGCACAACCAACTGCCGGCGGGTCATCGGCAGATCCTTTATCAGCTCCGGTCTCGGATCAACCGATGGACAACGTCCCCGATCAGGAGACAGCAGTCGCTGCGACAACCGAAACGGCATCGGCATCGGTACCATCGGCTGGACCCCCCAATGAAGAGACAACACCCGCCGCAGCAGCAAAGGTAGCATCGGCATCGGCACCGTCAGCTGAGGTTCCCGATGAGAGAGCAGCATCGCCGCCATGCGAACCAGCCACCATGTTGGAAGCAACACCGATAATAACACCATCAGCACTGGTGGCATCGATGCTTCTCCAGCCCAATCATCGGCATCTGCGGCCGATGTCCAATATGAAGCCGGACCATCTAGCATACCAAGTCCTAGGCAGGAGATCCGTTTCAAGACGGTAAGTCAATCACCCTAAAGTTCATAGTATAATCTTACAATCGGCATATTTTAACTCTGTTTTTAGGCTCAGGACTCTCCGGACAGTCTCTTCTCCTATAGCTTGAATCCTCAGAATGAAGACGAACGCCAAGGCCTCATCCAAGCAGATAGTCTGTTCTCTTTTGCGGTCGATATCCCCGATGACGACGAAGAGGAGAGTTCGGTCCCAACCTTATCGGCAGAGATCAAATCCAAGCTGGAAGAGTTGCTTTCTTTGTTGCTACAAGATACGTCCCAGCTCATTCAAGACTCATCGACAGCAAGGATCATTTTCAAGGATATCCAAGGCCATCTCCCTGCCGATATGGCAGAAGTCCTTCTCCAGGCAACCTTCCTCGACATCAAACAGATCCAGTATCAGAGGCTTCTGCGTCGCATTGCCGATAGGGCCACCCAAGCCAAGAGCGAGGAAGAGAAGCTTAAGTTTAAAAATATCGCCGATGAGAAGCACAAGAGCATCGGTCAAGCAGAAGTCTCCATCAACAACCTCGACCAAGAAGTCCTTCAGTTATCGGCAAAGAAAAAAGAATTATTAGCCGAATTACAAAAGGTTGAGGAAGCCTTGATCGCAGCCAACCAGAAGAAAACCCAACTATCCGATTCCATCAGGGTTCTGCGGCAAGAAAGGGATCAGAACGCTCGACAAGCCATCCTGTGGAAAAAGAAGATCAAACCGTTCGAGGGCTCCGCTGACGCCGATGCCAAAGAGATGGATGAGATAGAGCAAATTCGCTTGCATGCGATATCAGCCATCCACTCTTTGTTGTAATCTGTTCGTAGTATCGGCAAATGTAACTCTAACACTTTGATTTTGGCTCTTGTAATATAATGCTTATATGCTTTACCGATGTATTATAATTTATCTTTCATCGGCATTCGACTGAGCACTATGCATCTACCCATATGCTAGGGTAATACCTTTTTAAGTATTTGCCGTTGATCGCTCTAGAGAATGCAACTCCTTTGAGAGTTTCCAAAATGTAAGCATTACCAAGAGCAGACTGTTTTACCCGATAAGGACCCTCCCAATTAGGGGACCACTTTCCAAATTTAGAGCTCTTAGTCCCGATCGGTAAAATCAACTTCCAAACTAAATCACCATCGGCAAACTCCTTCGCCTTTACTTTCTTATCATACCATCTGGCAACCCTCTTTTTATTCTCTTCAATGTTAATTAATGCCCTCAACCGATGACCTGCCAAATCTTCTAACTCATCTTTCATCAGAGTAGTGTAATCATCGGTCATTAGTTGATCCTGAGAAGATAATCGCCTAGAACCAGTTTTGATTTCCCAAGGCAGGACAACATCGTGTCCATAGACCAACTGATACGGCGAAACCTTGGTCGCACCATGACAAGCCATCTGATATGACCATAAGGCCTCGTTTAGCACCACATGCCACCTTCTAGGGTTCTCTTCAATCTTACGCTTAATAAGTTTGATAACCCCTTTATTAGTAGCTGCAGCCTGACCATTAGCCTGGGCATAATAAGAAGAGTTTAACACCTTGAAACCCATGCTAGCAGCAAACTCATCAAACTCTCCCGATGTGAACATGGTTCCCTGATCGGTAGTAATAGTCTGAGGAATACCAAATCGGTAAACAATGTACTCTTTAACGAAATCCACCATGTTTGCCGATGTCACCTTCTTCAAAGGAATTGCCTCAACCCATTTAGTGAAGTAATCGATAGCAACAAGTATAAACTTATGTCCTTTACTCGACGGCGGATAAATCTGGCCGATGAGATCAATAGCCCATCCTCTGAACGGCCAAGGCTTGATTATAGGATTCATTGCCGATGCAGGTGCCCTTTGCACATTACCAAACCTCTGACAGTCCTGGCACCCTTTGAAATAGTTGAAGCAATCTTCAAGGATTGTCGGCCAATAATATCCATTCCGCCTAATCATCCACTTCATTTTGAATGCCGATTGATGCGCTCCACATACACCTTCATGGATCTCACCCATCAACTCTTTCGATTCCTCTTTGCCGAGGCATCTAAGCAAAACTCCATCAATCGTCCGATAATACAACTCATCGTCGAGGAGCACATACTTAGTAGCTTGGAACCTTAAACGCCTTTCAACTTTCCTAGATGGATCCCTCAAGTAATCGGCAATCTCCTTTTTCCAGTCATCGGCAACTGTTACCGATGTCGTGACTTCTTGAATCGGTTGATATCCTGAGGCATTCTGTGCTAACCGATTGGCCTCTTCATTATGCAACCTTGGAATGTGCTCAAGGCGATACTCTTTGAACTCCCTTAACAACCGCAAACACCGTTCATGGGCAGCAATCAAAACTTCACTTCGGCATTCATATGTCCCGATCAATTGGTTAATCACCAACATAGAATCACCGAAGATTTCAACAGCATCGGCATGCACTTCCCTGAGTAATTCTAACCCCTTAAGTAAAGCTTGGTACTTAGCCTGATTGTTTGTTGAAGTAGCAACAATCGGCAACGAGATTTCATACTTCTGCCCTCGGGGTGAAATCAAGAGAATACTGATACCTGCTCCATCCTTGCATGTAGACCCATCAAAGAATAAAGCCCAAGGAGCAATCTCAACAAAGCTCACCATATTACAATGCTGAGTAACAAAATCGGCCATTACTTGACCCTTAACAGCCTTAGCCGATTCATACCTTAGGTCAATCTCTGACAGTGCCAAAATCCACTTACCGATCCGTCCACTCAAAATCGGCAATGACAACATGTACTTGACCACATCATCTTTGTAGACAACAGTGCATTCAGCCGATAGTAAATAATGCCTTAATTTAATGCAAGAGAAATATAAACATAAGCACAATCTCTCTATGGCCGAATACCTGGTTTCAGCATCCACCAATCTTCTGCTCAGGTAATATATTACATGTTCCTTCCCTTCAAATTCTTGAATTAAGGCTGATCCAATAACATCGTCATCGGCAGACAAATACAACCTGAAAGGCTTCCCGTGTTGAGGTGGAACCAAGACTGGATGATTTACCAAGTATTGCTTAATCTCTTCTAAGGCTGATTGCTGCTCTTCTTTCCATGTAAATTCTTGATCGGCTTTCAACCTTAACAGAGGGCTAAAGGACTTAATCTTACCAGACAAGTTAGATATAAATCTCCTGATGAAGTTAATCTTGCCGATCAAGGATTGCAACTCAGTCTTGTTTGTAGGAGCAACTACCTTGTTAATTGCATCAATAGACTTTCTACCGATTTCAATGCCTCTTTGATGCACCATGAAACCCAGAAACTGCCCTGCCGATACACCAAATGCACACTTGTTAGGATTCATCTTTAACCCATGCTCCCTTGTGCATTCCAATATTTTCCGCAAATCGGCAAGATGCTTCTTGAAGCTTCCAAACTTAACCACCACGTCATCAATGTAGATTTCACCTATTGTGCCGATATACTTATGGAAGATAAAATTCATTGCTCTCTGATAAGTAGCACCGACATTCTTCAAGCCAAAAGTCATGACTACCCACTCAAATAAGCCAATGTGACCTAGACATCGGAAAGTAGTCTTGGATATGTCTTCTTCAGCCATGAATATTTGATTATACCCAACATTACCATCCATGAAGCTAATAATTTGATGTCCGGCAGCAACATCGATCAGCAAATCGGCAACGGGCATCGGGTAGCCATCCATCGGCGTAGCCTTGTTAAGGTTCCTGAAATCAATACAAACACGAAGTTTTCCATTCTTTTTATACACAGGAACCACGTTAGAAATCCAATCGGCATATCGGCATTGCCGAATAAATCCAGCTTCGATTAACTTTGTAATCTCAGCTTTGATGTCAGGTAGAATAGTAGGATTGCATCGGCGCGCAGGTTGCCGATGTGGTTGGAAACCAGACTTGATAGGTAACCGATGTTCGACTATCGATCGGTCTAAACCAGGCATCTATGTATAATCCCAAGCAAAACAATCTTTATTCTCTTTCAATAAATCGGTTAACTGTTGCTTACATTGGGAATCTAACTTAGCACTAACAAAAGTAGGCCTAGGTTTACTACCATCGCCGATGTCGATCTTGAGCAAGTCATCGGCAGACGTAAAGCCTGCTCCAATTTTCCATCATCGGCGAACTGATCCATTAAGACTCTTCCTTAGGACCAACTGCTTGGATCGACTTGATGCGGTAATCAGCAACTTTAAGGAACTCCTTATCCCAGACTTCGCCAGATATGCACCTGGTCTGCTCATAAGTTTCCAATTCTGCCGATGCAACATTGGATGGGGCTTCACTTCGGACGACTTCAATTCTGTCCCCGATCCACTATACCGGACTCTGATGCATAGTAGAAGGGATACATCAATTGGCATGGATCCAATCCCTCCCGAGGAGCAAGTTGTAAGTGCCTTTGCCGCTGATCACAAAGAACGTCGTCGGCAAAGTCTTACTGTCGATGGTTAAGTCAACACATACGACTCCCATAGCGGTTGACACGTTGCCTTCGAAGTCCTTGAGCTTCATGTCGGTCTTGACTAAATCTTGGTCGCCTTTCCCAAGCTTTCTGAACACGACATATGGCATTATATTGATCGACGCGCCACCATCTACCAGCATCTTGGTCATCGGCTGACCTTCCGCTTTGCCTTTAACAAACAGAGCCCTCAGATGCTGCCTCTTATCACCGACAGACTTCTCAAAGACGGTCGTCATCGGATCTAACACACATTGTGCCATATCGGCAGCCTCTTCATCATCGCTGACGGGTGCCATGAACTCCATTGGCAACATGACGACCATATTGATGTCTGCCGATGGATCCCTGTCCTTGCGCTTGGGCCTCCACTGCTTCTCCCTTGAGGGTTCTGCACCGTCGTACAGGTCATCACGGCATTGACGCTGAATCCTCCTCTTCTGGGTCTTGGTCAAACCCTTAGGGCACCACGGAGGAAGCTTGGTTTTCCAGATGGGCTGGTGCTGCTTCCCACCGCTTACATCGACACTTCTTCCTATGTTGGGATCTCTGGAGAATATCTCTTCGTCGGGCACTCTAGCATTGGCCATCTTCTCTAGCTCCCCCTGATCAACACGCCTGCCAAGCCGAACATGGGCACTGAGCTTGCCCCCCAGTCGGTCATGTGACGATCTGTTTTCTCTGAGCGGCTTGGCGTACCTGGATGCCTGATCATTAAAACAAGGTCTCTTACCTGACCGATCGGCAGCGTAATACCCATTGCACTCTGGACAGTTATCGGCAGTGGGTAGCTTGATGCCTTCTTCCCAGCAATGAACGAAGAAGGGACACTTCCAGTGGTCCTTATGTCGAAGCCATTCCCGATGCCCTTCTTCTTCTTGCCGATACCGCTCTTCACGTGATTGCCGATGATCTCGCCTTGGCTGCTTGCGTGTGATTACAACTCCAGGAGCCCTGTTGGCACTGCTGTCTTCATCGGCAACCTTCTTACTCCTTCTGTCATCGGCAAACCTTCTTGCGTCACGCTCAGGTACTTGGTAATTAGGATCTACCGATGTGTTGGGAATATGCCTAGAGCTAATCATGTAGATGATTATATTCCGATTGTATCCATGATTAATAAAGTGTTCTTTGAATATCCATTATAGACAACTAGTATTGATTGACGATTATATGAATTGTTTGTGGAACTCAATTACTTGAATGGTTATTCTAAAAGTTGTCCCTGGTCGGCATTCTTGTAAGAACACACTTGAATATTAGACCAGCACATGTATTAGTTGATGGCTATGTTTCACAAGTCATAGACATGGAGATGTCAAACTAATAATGTGGGCACATGTGAGACATGTAGGCTGGACTGACCCAACAAGAGAAAGTCTCTATTCATGTCATGTACGTTATGTCCTTAGACCTGAGATTGTGGTATGTACTCAAGATGTGAAATGATCTACTTAGAGACTATCAAACGCTACTCCGTTATTGGGTAGTTATAAAGGTGGTCCTTGGGTGGTCGGGAAACATGCTATGAGACATAGACAATCAAGATGGAATTTGCCCCCCTCTTCATGAGAGAGATATCACTGGATCACTCATGTGATTGGATCAACAAATGCATGGCTGTGCTTGGGTTAAGTGTTAACCCACGAGTTGAACCATATATCGAGTGGCAAAGGGAATAACTTGTACATGGTCATAGTGGTTCGTCTGATATGATCATAGCGTATGCATAGGAGTTGACACGCCTTGCTAGAGGCCGCTATCAACTATTGGTTGAGTAAGAGTACTTGGGCCATGTCTATGTATGCGTGAGCCCATAGGGTCGCACGCTTAAGGGGCTGGAAGCCTAATTCAGGTTGGATCCGAATTAGACAAGGTTTAGGGTTTCTAATGGGCCTCCAATGTGGGAGCTCGTTAGGACGCCTATATAAGCAAGGGGTGGGCGCGGGGCGATATTGATCCACGCCTTTTGGCAGCCGCCGTCGCCTCCCACGCTCACGCCTTTTGCTCCTCGCGGACCTAGCAGTCCGGAGGCGCAACGCTTCCTCCCTGCACGTGTGGGATTCCTCGGAGGTGCTGCATCTAGAGCACAAGGACGAACCGCGCGAAGGGGACGTTGAGACGGACGACCACGCAACTGCACTGCCTGCTACGACGCGCACGACTACATCAAGTCGTCTTCCGCTGCACCTGCGCGTCTAGTGGTAATCCCGTAACCTATGGCTAGCAGTAGATCCTGGTTTATGAGGTCGAAAAGTTTTGTTTTCCGGCTAGCGTAGCAACCTCGTATTCCTTCACGATGAACTCTTCCTGGTAGCTTCCGACGTCAGCACTCTAGTTTTTTCACTGATCTCCACCATATTGTTTGGGAATGGGTGCTGATCTATCTTCATCAGTTTCTGGACTTAATACGCCCAGATTCAATCTCTGACTGCAACTGCTGCCTGAATACTTTGCAGTCATTGGTACTGTGTGAGGTTGCATTATGCCACTTGCAGTACCTAATCTTCTTGAGCTCTTCGGCCGATGGAATTACTTGGTTGGGCGCCAACTTAATTCGCCCCTCTTGCAGCAATAAGTCAAACATCCTATCGGCCTTGGTGATGTCAAAGGCGAACCTTTCAGTCTCTTTTTGGCCGAACGGACAAGACACATGTTTCTTATCCTTCACCCATTCAGCCGCATCGATATTCAGCTCTTCATCCGACCCAGAGTCTTCTTTTTTCCCGATGAAGGTCACCTTCTTGTTCCAAATCTTCCTGGGCTCAAAGGCTTTGATATCTTGATCGGCAATCCTCTACACCAGGTGACTTAGACTTTCAAATTCTTGGGACGCATACTTGTCCTTGATGTGCGGCAGTAATCCTTGGAAGGCCAAATCTGCCAGTTGCCGATCATCAAGCACCAGACTGTAGCAATTGTTCTTCACGTCCCGTAGCCTTTGCACAAAGCTTTATACCGATTCGTCGTTGCGTTGCCTCATCTTGACCAAATCGGTAAGCTTTTTCTCATGTATGCCAGCGAAGAAGTATTTGTGAAATTGCCTCTCTAGATCGGCCCATGTAATTATAGAATTTGGAGGCAACGATATGAACCATGTGAATGCCGATCCAGACAATGACGAAGAGAACAATCTCACCCTTAACTCCTCCCTGCTGGCAGCTTCCCCGCACTGGATAATGAAGCGGTTGATGTGCTCCATTGTTGACGTGTCGTCTTGGCCGGAGAACTTGGTAAAATCGGGCACCTTGTACCGATTTGGAAGAGGAATCAAGTCATATGCAGGAGGATACAAAGTCCGATAAGAGTACGTGTTGACCTTGGGATTGATGCCGAATTGCTCTTTCATGACTTCGGCAATCTTACCGACCCAGTATGCATCCTGCTCTTGCCGACTCATTGGCTGGTTGTTGACTGGTGGAGCCGGCTGATATGCCTCTTGAAGATGATGCGGAGTGGTCACGGGCGCAGCACCAGCCGTTTGAACACTATGCATCGGCTGACTTACCGATGGGTGGTTTTACACACTTAGCGGATTAGGTTGAACCATCACATTCATCGGTTGCTATACCGATGGTCCGCTCTAAGTGTAAGTTGGGCCTCCATAATGATACATTAACGCGCCAGGCTGCTGAGCTGACGGCTGGTTGACCCATCCAGGATTATAAAGCATCGGCATATGACTTACCGATGGATGATAGCTGACCGGAGCATGTGGCTCTTGTATTCTGGAACAATCGATCACCAGATTGCCCTAGGGACTAGCGCCCCAGCTTGAGAGTTCGCCACCAGAGGCTGACTACCCACTGTCATAATGTGTTGCATCGGCACAGAGCTTGCCGATGGTGGCATCAGAGGTACTTTAGGGATTACTTGAAGATCATCTAATGGCACTTGTACAGTTGGAGCCGGCGTAGAGTTGTGCATCATAGGGGCCATCGGCTGTGACTACGCTGCCGATGTCGTAGAGTTCCTCCAGGCTGAACTATCTCCCTGCACCAGATTAGAACCAGCATATAGATTCGAGGGCATACCGTATCCCCACCAGTTAGCAGGGGCTGGTCCTGAAGCTGCCGACGCCACTGGATCTGTGTTGAGCTTGGTGACGCTGCCAGAGTTCGGTCTTGGCGATGTAGCCACATCGGCAGACGGTTCCACAGGAGTAGAAGACGCCATTGGGGCTACCGATGGGCTTGTAGATGCCAATCCAGGTTGATGATACGCTGGACCGACATATCACGGTGCATGTCCTTCCTTGAATGATTGTGTAACAACATTGTATACAACATTGGACAGCACGTTGGAGTGGCTAATTAATGCTTGACTTACAGCGGCATTAACCATCTCCTGTAGCTTACCAGGATTGGCGTCGTACGTGACCTGCCATGGCAACGACGGGTCATGCTTTGCCGCTCCTGCTGAGGCTGAAGGATTTGAGATATAACTGCTTGTATTCCTCCATAGCCCGCTCCATGGCCTGCTTCTGATCATCTTTCAGATCGGCCTCAGAGACTTCAATGACGTTCCTCTGGTTAACGTCGGTGTGATCACCAATGATAGATGTGTAGATTTGTATAATCGAGTCCCACCGAGCGTGCCAAAAGAGGTGTTGACACAAAAAGCGTCAGAATCTGCGAACACCTCGGGCTATTACCCAAAGCTCGGTATTCCGGAGGCGTGCCAGCCGATTTGACCAGTTAATCGACAAGGACGATAACTAGAACAAAACTGAACGAGACAACGGCGATGCACCCAGATGTAAAAGATCAGATTGATCCAAGATAACTAGAACAAGATCCAATCCAGACAACGGCGATGCGCCCGGATGCTGGGATTGGGGCTTGGTCAGGATAACTAGAGCAGAGCTGAACGAGGCAACAGCGATGCGCCCGGATGCCAAGGCTCAGAGGTACTCCCACGCGGAACTTGCAAGGATTTGACGGAGATCAAGGTGATGCAGCCCATCGAAGCTTGAAGAACTCGTTGATAACTACAGCTAATGCAGTAAAAGATAAATTGCAATAAAGTAGAATAAGAATAAAATTGGTTTGTTTGATATTGGATTGATTTCTTTTTCGTAGCCCTCAGGCACATATTTATACTCCCGCACGGAGAGTTGTACAAAGACACGACTCGTATCCTTCCTAAAACAAACTCCTAACTTTAAGGAAACTGACTCACGCAGGAGTCGGATCTAAAACAATAATATTTATTTTCCTAAACAAACACGCCTATTTTAAAGGAAAATAAACGACTCATGCAAGAGTCGGACTCAAACTACTATAATAATACTAGTACAAAATCACCAGTTTCCTTATGCCTCTTTTCGATAGAAATTTTCCATCGGCAGACCCCTTCAATCCACATCTTCCTTCTTCGGCCACCAGTCTTCCGCCGATAACACACGCTAAGTCACCCTGTGCTCATCGGCATTCCATGTCTATTGGCATCGGTAATATTTCCCGATCGGCCACTTGTACTAGTAACTGTCTTCACCAATCATTCCCTATCGGCAATTGGCAACCACCCTTCATCGGCAGTCGGCAATGACCCTTCATCGGCAGTTGGCAATGACTCTTCATCGGCAATCGACAATATCTCATCATCGGCAATCAGCATCAGCAAGACTTCACCAATTAACCTTTGTCGGCAAAGATCATTCAGCCTCCATCGGCAGCGCACTTGGTCTTCCCGCAGCACCCTCATCGACAATGTTTGACTCATGCTTTCCCGATGCCGATAGAAGACAGCCGTCGACCAGTCAATCCTTAGCTCATTTGACACGTGCTAAAAAACGGTGTCAACACCAGTTGTGGCAAGACACTCACTTGGAGGTTCACGCGCTAATTGGCATCACACGCCAAACCCGTCACCGGGTGCCGCACAACCAACACAAGATGAGGCTATTGAAACGCCACGAGCAATCCACTAGAGTTGCCAATTGTGATCTCCCTCGGGGAAGGCACAATAACCCCTCACAATCAACTTGTAGTCGACGAAGCACATTCACCAAGCTTCTCGATCTACCTCCGCTGCTCCAAACCGTCTAGGTGATGGCAATCACCAAGAGTAACAAGAAATCCACAGCGAGAACGCCTCCCAAGTGCCACTAGATGCAAGCTATATGCAAAATGCACTTGGATCACTCAATCTCTTTTGGAAATTCACTAACCAAGCATGGAGATGAGTGGGAGGGAGTTTGCTCAGCTCAAAGGAGTCTCAAGATGTTCAAATGTGCGAGAGAGAAACCCTAGAGCCGGTCAACACATATTTTTAGACCCCCTAAAAGTTCACTAGCCGTTGCCCTGTTAAGTTGGCAACGGATGCTCTTCACGGGGGCGACGGACGCTCCGTCGCCAGCGTCCGACGCCTTGTCAGAACTAGCCGTTGGGCTGCTGCACAGGCGATGGACGCTCCGTCGCCAGCGTCCGACGCTCGATCCTCCAACGTCCGGCGCCTGTCTTCAAACTGCTCACTCGCAGAGCTCTCTGGAAGCCCGACAGATGCTTCGTTGTTTTGCGACAGACGCTGCGCCTCAGCGTCCGACGCAAACTCGTTGCTCTCGGGTTTCTGGAAAATTCCCAGAAAATATTTCTGGACGCTCTGTCGCCGAACCGACGGACGCTGCGCTCAGCGTCCGACGCACCTTGAATTTTCCTCTGGAGCTTCTCTAGGGCCGACGGACGCTCGGGGTTCACAGTCCCAGTGTCTGACGCCATCGTCCGTTGCGTCGGACAGCGTCCGCCGCCCTTTTCTTCAGCGTCTGATGCCCTATGTGTGTCTCTGCTTCTTCCACCTTTTGCTCTAAGTTGCCAAGCACTAAGTATCCACTTTGGTGAGCTTATCTTGGCATGTTTCACTTGTCAATTCGCATGGTGTTTGTCACTAGGTCCTTAATGCAAATGCAATATAGATAACACCTAGTGGCACTCGACAAACCGCAATCACTTTTGAAATTCCCCTCTTAATAGTACAATTGTCTATCCTAAAAGTGATCACACCCACTTGGTGTCTTGACCACAGAAAGAAAAGCCCTAGCAAATACCTTTGCCTTGAATAGCTTAGGGTCTTTCCATTCTCCTTCTTCTCCAAGTGTGAGCTCTAGGTCTCCACCACCTTTGCTTGCTCCACCACTTGTCACCATCTTCCATATATATATATATATATATATGTGTGTGTGTGTGTGTGTGTGTGTGTGTGTACTAATCCTACTCAAACACTTAGAGCTAGGTTAGTACCTTAGGTTTCATCAATTATCCAAAACACTAGAGATCTCTCAATCTCCCCCTTTTTGGTAATTGATGACAACCCAATATAAATGATATGAAATATGATTTTGAATCCACAACATGTTTGAAAGTGTTCTACTTTCCCTACATATGTGCACTTCTTATGATTATGAGTCAAAGCTTTGCACATATGCTTAGATAGAACTTTTGGGAGGGATAAACCACTTGCAAACTATGACATGATGCTAAGGTATAAGAAATGGACCTTTGAAGTGTTATACTAATCGAAATGTACCAATTAAACCTTCCTTAGCAACATGGTTAGCTCGATACCAATTAAAAACATGAATATAATATATTCTGTGGTTCTAGCTAACTCCTATACATGCTAGTGATCAAATCATCAATCAAGATTATACTAGGCATGTACCACACAAGCAAGTCATATTGAATTGAAGTACAATGCAAGAAAACATATGTGTGTATGCACATCAAAATGCAACAATTTGTTCATATGCTTGCTCCCCCTACTTGTGTGCTTAATTATTAAATTCAATTTTCAAAATCCTTATTTCTCCCTCTTTTTCCTTTTCTCCCCCCGATTCATATTAGATCATTTTATCACAATTTCTCCCCCTTTGTCACACATTACCACAAAGGAAACCACTTATAGTAACATGTATCACTTAAGGATACTTAAAGTTGTATCAAGTCAATTTAGAAAGACATGGGGTGAATAATCTTTTATAGTTCAATCTAGATCACTTGTCCTATATACTTAACACGGTTTAAACCATGGACAAGCTTCTTCACACATCTTGCAATGGTTATATTATCCATGTTGGTTAAGTACAAGAATAAGCATTCTAGATTAAACATATGAGTTTGCAAGCTTGTCAACATGTCATATGCCATCACTAGATCAAAGAACTCATGAAAGCTATAGTGATACCATATGTCCATAGAAATCATTTGTTTTTCATGAATGAGCCTTATTTACCAAAGGATGATGCCTATATGCTCTACACAAGTCTAGCAAAGGATGAATGCATATGTCAATCAATTGTACCTTGCTATCTTGGAGTAGAGGCATGTCATAAGTCGGGTGCATCAACTCATGTTGGAGAAATCCAAAATATTCAACTCATTCCTTAACTTGCAAAACCTCTTCTCATCAAGTGGCTTGGTGAATATGTCGGCTAATTGATCATCGGTGCCCACATTGTCAATGAAAATGTCACCCTTTTGTTGATGATCTCTTATGAAATGGTGTCTCACATCTATGTGCTTGGTTCTAGAGTGTTGGATGGGATTGCTTGTAAGCTTCACCAAACTTTCATTGTCACATAGCAAGGGAACTTTCTTGAATTTGATTCCATAATCCTTCAAGGTGGCCTTCATCCATAATAGTTGTGCAGAACAACTCCCCGCACTAATATATTCGGCTTCGGTGGTAGAGAGAGCCACACTATTTTGTTTCTTGGATGACCATGAGACTAGTGATCTTCCCAATAGTTGACATGTTCCACTAGTGCTCTTCCTATCAACCTTGCATCCCGTATAATCGGAGTCCGAATATCCAACTAGTTCAAATCTTGACCCCTTTGGAAACCATAGTCCAACATCTTGTGTATGCTTCAAATATCTCAAGATTCTTTTTGTGTCCTTCACATGACTCTCTCTAGGAGATGCTTGAAATCCTGCACACATGCATACACTAATCATGACATCCGGTCTTGATGCGGTCACATAGAATAGACTTCCTATCATTGACCGATAGAGTGTTTGATCCACCATCATGCCACTTGTATCTTTGTCCAAGTGTACATTAGTCCCCATGGGAGTACTAATGCCTTTAGCCTCTTCTAATCCAAACTTCTTCATCATGTCCTTGATGTACTTGCTTTGACTCACAAATGTGCCATTCTTCATTTGCTTGATTTGAAGTCCAAGGAAGTAACTAAGTTCACCAATCATGGACATATCAAATTCATTTGCCATCATTTCACCAAACTCTTCACAAAATTCTTGATTTGTAGACCCAAAGATAATATCATCCACATAGATTTGCAAGACAAACATGTCACTTCCAATCTTCTTGGTGAATAGGGTGGTGTCAACCAATCCAATCTTGAATCCCTTAGAGAGGAGAAAGCTTCTCAACCTCTCATACCATGCTCTAGGTGCTTGTTTCAATCCATAGAGAGCCTTCTTGAGCTTGAATACATGGTCGGGCTTCTTAGTATCTTCAAATCCGGGCGGTTGCTCAACATATACCTCCTCATTGATATACCCATTCAAGAATGCACTCTTGACATCCATTTGGTATAGCTTGATGTTGTGTGCACAAGCATAGGCTAATAGAATTCTTATTGCCTCTAATCTTGCAACCGGAGCATATGTTTCCCCAAAGTCAAGGCCCTCTACTTGAGTGTACCCTTGTGCTACTAGTCTTGCTTTGTTGCTCACCACTATCCCATCTTGATCTTGCTTGTTCTTGTATACCCATTTGGTTCCAATCACATTATGATTCTTTGGTATATCCACTAGTTCCCAAACTTGATTTCTTGTGAAGTTGTTAAGCTCTTCATGCATAGCATTTATCCAATCCACATCCTTCAAAGCTTCATCAATCTTTGTTGGCTCAAATGGTGAGACAAAAGAGTAATGCTCACAAAATGAAGCCAATCTTGATCTTGTTTGAACACTACTTTGTATGCCTCCAATAACTTGATCTAGAGGATGATCTCTTGCAATGTTGGTAGATTGGAGTACTTGCGTATGGGAGTCTTGAGCATTCGGTTGAGATGATGATGGACTAGCCTCTCGTTGATCTTGAACTTGAGCTTCACTAGTACTTGCTTCATTTTGAGTTGGAGAACCACTAGCTTGATCACTTGGAATGGTCACTTGATCTTCATCTTCATCTTGCACTTGTCTTGGTCTAATATCACCAATATCCATATCTTTCATTGCATTGACCAACTTGTCACCTCTCACATCATCCAAGTTTTCTTGTTCATCTTGAGAGCCTTGAGTTTCATAAAATTCCACATCATGCACTTCCTCAAGAATTAAACTAGATAAGTTCCACACTCTATAAGCCTTGCTTGATGTAGAGTAACCAAGTAGAAAGCCCTCATCACATTTCTTTTCAAACTTGCTTAGTCTTGTGTCTTTCTTCAATATATAGCATTTGCACCCAAATACCCAAAATTAAGCAATATTTGGCTTTCTTCCATTCAATAGCTCATATGGAGTCTTCTCAAGCATCCCATGACAATAGAGACGGTTGCTAGGATAGCAAGCCGTGTTGATAGCTTCGGCCCAAAAAGAATGACTAACATTATATTCACTCAACATTCATCTTGCCATGTCAATCAAGGTTCTATTCTTTCTTTCAACTATCCCATTGGATTGAGGAGTGTACTTTGGAGAGAATTGATGGTTGATTCCAAAGTCATCACAAAGTTCATCAACTCTTGTGTTCTTGAACTCACTCCCATTGTCACTTCTAACTCTCTTGATAGTTGTTTCAAACTCATTTTGGCACCTCTTGACAAATGACTTGAAGATATCAAATGTGTTACTTTTGTCACTCAAGAAGAATACCCATGTGTATCTTGTGAAGTCATCAACTATCACAAAACCATAGTTGTTTCCACCAATGCTTGCATATGTAGTTGGCCCAAAGAATCCATATGCAATAACTCAAAAGCTTTGCTTGTAATCATGATGCTCTTCTTTGGATGAGTGTTGCCAACTTGCTTTCCGGCTTGGCATGCACTACATAGCTTGTCCTTCTCAAATGAGACATCCTTCAAGCCTCTCACAAGATCATTCTTGACTAACTTGTTTAATTGCTTCATGCCAACATGTCCAAGCCTTCTATGCCATAGCCAACCCATGCTTGATTTGGTGATGAGACAAGTTGAGAGTTGAGTCTCACTAGCATTGAAATCCACAAGATATAGGTTCTCATACCGAAATCCCTTGAAGATCATATTAGATGCATCCACACTA
Organism: Microstegium vimineum; assembly: GCA_022036555.1. NCBI lineage: Eukaryota > Viridiplantae > Streptophyta > Magnoliopsida > Poales > Poaceae > Microstegium > Microstegium vimineum. The sequence continues at coordinate 26,990,128 of CM039125.1, forward strand.
ATGATTTCCACATCCTCCACTCCAAATATGCACTTGAAACCGAGATCACATAATTGAGCCACCGACAATAAGTTGAACTCAAGCCTTTCAACTAGAAGCACATTGCTAATGCTTGGATCATTGGAAATAGCAATCTTTCCAAGCCCTTGCACCTTGCCTTTGCCATTATCACCAAATGTGATACTATCAAATCCATGATCACTATCTTGGTTGATTGAGTTGATCATTCTTCCATCTCCGGTCATGTGTTAAGTGCACCCACTATCAAGCACCCAATGCCTCCCTCCGGCTTTGTAATTGACCTACAAGAGAGATCAATTCTTTTTAGGTACCAAAACTTGCTTGGGTCCTCCAAGGTTAGTTACCAAGGATTTTGGTACCCAAATGGACTTCTTGGAAGCCATCCATGGTGCACCAACAAACTTGGCATGAACACCATTATTACCCTTGGAAAGAACATAGAATGAGTCAACTCTAATAGAGGATATGTCTTGCTTGGCTTTCTTGTTCTTGCATCCTTGCTCATTGTGACCAACTTGCTTGCAACTCTTGCAATAGCTACTAGTGTTCTTCACAAAACGAGTCTTGTGAGGAGCAAAAGCGGCCTTGCCTTTCTTGGGGGTATAGCCCAATCCCTCTTTGTAGAGAGATGCTCTTTGGCTACCCAAGCACATAAGCAAGCGGTCCTCACCTCCATAAGCCTTACCTAAGGAGTGATTGAGATTTGTAACCTCCTTCTTGAGGGTTTCATTTTCCACCATTAGTGAGGCATCACAAGTGAAACCATCACTAGTAGATGAAGTAGAAGTGGTAGTGCTACAAGAGGGGTTAGTGGGAGAAACAATGATAGGAGCATGATGAGGACATCATCGGCTCACATTTGACCATGTTAACTACCTCTAAACCAAAGGTGCAACCATTCTATATGAGTATTATAATTGATATGTTTGACGAATTGGTGCTGCACCGCAAAGTATGTATATTGTCGTTTTCAGAATTGCTTACATGGATCAAGGGAAGGTTCGATTGCATATGGAAAGCATGGATGGTTAATGAAGTTGATTGGGGACCAACTCCAAGTGTTCCTAACATCCTCCACCAGGTCACCAGGTCACTTTGGATCCAAGGAAACAAAGAGTTCAAGTCCAACACGTTTTGGAAAGTTCAATTCGGACTGCAGAAGAGTCCAAACTTGCGACGGTTGCCACGACTTCATATGGACTCCGATTGAGACGTTCTAGCACTTTTTGGAAAGCTTATCAAGTCTACTTTCCAATGGGTCCAGACTCATACGTATATCCTATCAGATGCGTGCGCAGTAGACAATTTAATACCGAGATCTTTTCTGCCAATGGTGCTGCGTCACCCTATTTTGGGCCGATGGCCCGTGTATCAAGTTGAGTCCATTAGGGACTCATCCTAGGGTTGTAGGACGACACCAGGACCCTTGTGGTCGTCCTCCCTCCTCCTTATATCCCCCTAGAGCCGCCACAAACAGATTGGGTTTTGTTTAGATGAAAGTTTAGCTGCTGCTACTTCCTTGTAGACGCGTGTGTCGACTAGACCATCCGTTCTACCTGATTCAGAACCCCACCTTCATGTGTATCACATCTGATCCTTCATCTCTTATTTGCAATTGAGTGCTTGTTCTACTTGTTCTTGCTTGTTCTTCGATTGCTTGCAGGAATAACCCTAGTGGTTTGGTTGGTTGTGATCCGCAAGATCGTGAGCAACCGCTGGATTTGGTGTATCGATTGCTAAGGCGCAGCGTCCTTGGCCGCTGGATTTGGTGTATCGATTGCTAAGGCGCAGCGTCCTTGGAATCTCTTATTTGCAATTGAGTGCTTGTTCTACTTGTTCTTGCTTGTTCTTCGATTGCTTGCAGGAATTACCCTAGTGGTTTGGTTGGATGTGATCCGCAAGATCGTGAGCAACCGCTGGATTTGGTGTATCGATCGCTAAGGCGTAGCGTCCTTGGATGGTTATAGTGGGATCGTGAACGTCTCTCCAGTCAAATCGTAGTTATCAATCTCCACCGAAAGATCGGGACACCCACACACTCATAAAATGATTCATCAAGAATATCACATGTTTGAACAATCTCTTTCTTACTTTGATCTAAGAGAGAGGAGTGGGCTCTTTCAAGCTTAGTGTGAGACTTCACTAGCTTCTCATGGGCTTCCATTAGCCTCTCATTAGATTCTACGGCCTCATCAAGGTTTTGCTCAAGAACCACATTGGTCCTGTGCAATTCCTTGCATTCCTTCCTCTTCTTATCAATGTATTCCTTAGCTTGTTCAAGCATGTTCATGAGTTCCTCCTTGGAGGGCTCCTCACTATCACTATCACTCTCACTCTCACTCTCATCATGAGAAAGTACCTTAGTGGACTTAGCCATGAAGCATGATGATGGAGTGTCAAATAGAGAGATCTTGTCCCTCATTGCTATGCTTGCAAAAGCCTTCTTTCTAGGTAGTGGTCTTCTTTTCTTCATCATCATCATCACATGAAGAGTCACTATCCCATGCCACTATGTGAGAATACCCCTTCTTCTTTTTCTTGTCAAAGGTGGGCTTCTTCTCTTTCTTATCCCTCTTCTTGTGATCATCATCATGCTTGTCACTATTGTATGGACAATGAGCGATGAGATGATCAAAGCTTCCACACTTGAAGAACTTCCTAGGCTCATCAAAGTTCTTGGAAGATGTTCTCTTCCTTCTTGCATGATAGCCCTTCTTCTTCATGAATCTACCAAACTTTCTCACGAAGAGAGCCATTTCTTCTTCATCCACTTCACTAGCACTTGAGTCTTCATCCTCACTTGATTCTTCAACCTTGGCTTTGCCATTGCTCTTGTGAGATGAGGTAGCTTTTAAAGCTATGCTCTTCTTCTTCTCATCTTTCTTGTCCTCTGTCTTGACATCTTCTTCTTTGTTGTCCCAGTAAGCATCTTGTGTCATCACATCTCCTAAGACTTGATTAGGAGTCACGGTGTCCAATCCACCTCTCACAATCAATGTCACAAGAGTCTCAAACCAAGATGGGAGACTTATCAATAACTTGTGAGAGAAGTCCTTGTCCTCAACCTTCTCTCCAAGGGCCGTGAGGTCATTGACTAGCACTTGTAGCCTATGGAACATCTCCGACACATTCTCATCATCCTTCATCTTGAAACTTGCAAACTTCTCCTTGAGGATGTATGCCTTTGCACTCTTGATGGCTTGAGTGCCCTCAAATGATTCTTCTAGCTTCTTCCAAGCCTCATGAGCACTCTTTGCTCAAACACTTTTTCATCAAGTGCCTCATGAATAGCACTTAGCGCAATATCATTGTGTTGCAACTTTTCTTCCTCTTGAGGAGTCGGAGCCGCCTCATTTATCACCTCAAATTTCTTGTCCACCACAAGCCAAACCTTCCGGCTAATTGACTTGATATGAGCGGTCATCTTCACTTTCCAATAGCCATAGTTTGAGCCATCAAACTTGGGTGGTTTCTTCATGTTGTTGATATGAGTCATCTTCACATCGTAGGTTGTTAAGCCTTAAATCAACGGTGTACTAGCTTTGATACCACTTGAAAGGTCCTAAGTGATGGCTAGAGGGGGGGTGAATAGCCTAAATCGAAATCTATAAACACTATCAACAACAAGTTAGATAGCAATGAAGCGAAGCTTGATTTGCACTAGCCTACTAGGGGATGCAAAGCTACCTAACCACAAATTCTATCCTAATAAGCTCTAGGATCACTCAATGCCTACTCAATTCTAGTAGCCCTCTAGGCACAACCTAATATACTAAGACAAGTATGAATAAGGTAATGCAAAGAAGGGAAAGGTGATTATACGCCGTGGAGAGGAGTGGATGAGCTAATCAAATGATTACCAAGAAAACCAATCAATCACAATAGAGACAACAAGTTTGACACTTGATTTTCTTCTGAGGTTCACTAGTTTCCCAACTAGCTAGTCCCCGTTGTGGCAAGACACTCACTTGGAGGTTCACGCGCTAATTGGCATCACATGCAAACCCGTCACCGGGTGCCGCACAACCAACACAAGATGAGGCTATTGAAACGCCACGAGCAATCCACTAGAGTTGCCAATTGCGATCTCCCTCGAGGAAGGCACAAGAACCCCTCACAATCAACTTGTAGTCGACGAAGCACAATCACCAAGCTTCCCGATCTACCTCCGCTGCTCCAAACCGTCTAGGTGATGGCAAACACCAAGAGTAACAAGAAATCCACAGCGAGAACGCCTCCCAAGTGCCGCTAGATGCAAGCTATATGCAAAATGCACTTGGATCACTCAATCTCTTTTGGAAATTCACTAACCAAGCATGGAGATGAGTGGGAGGGAGTTTGCTCAGCTCAAAGGAGTCTCAAGATGTTCAAATGTGCGAGAGAGAAACCCTAGAGCCGGTCAACACATATTTATAGACCCCCTCAAAGTTCACTAGCCGTTACCCTGTTAAGTTGGCGACAGACGCTCTTCACGGGGGCGACGGACGCTCCATCACCAGCGTCCGATGCCTTGTCAGAACTAGCCGTTGGGCTACTGCACGGGCGACGGACGCTCCGTCGCCAGCGTCCGACACTCGATCCTCCAACGTCCGGCGCCTGTCTTCAAACTGCTCGCTTGCAGAGCTCTCTGGAAGCTCGACGGATGCTTCGTTGTTTTGCGACGGACGCTGCGCCTCAGCGTCCGACGCAAACCCGTTGCTCTCGGGTTTCTGGAAAATTCCAAGAAAATATTTCCGGACGCTCTGTCGCCGAACCGACGGACGCTGCGCTCAGCGTCCGACGCACCTTGAATTTTCCTCTGGAGCTTCTTTGGGGCCGACGGACGCTCGGGGTTCACAGTTCCAGCGTCCGACATCATCGTCCGTTGCGTCAGACAGCATCCGACGCCCTTTTCTTCAGCATCCGACGCCCTCTGTGTGTCTCTGCTTCTTCCACCTTTTGCTCTAAGTTGCCAAGCACTAAGTATCCACTTTAGTGAGCTTATCTTGGCATGTTTCACTTGTCAATTCGCATGGTGTTTGTCACTAGGTCCTAAATGCAAATGCAATATAGATAACACCTAGTGGCACTCGACAAACCGCAATCACTTTTGAAATTCCCCTCTTAATAGTACGGTTGTCTATCCTAAAAGTGATCACACCCACTTGGTGTATTGACCATAAAAAGAAAAGCCCTAGCAAATACCTTTGCCTTGAATAGCTTAGGGTCTTTCCATTCTCCTTCTTCTCCAAGTGTGAGGTCTAGGTCTCCACCACCTTTGCTTGCTCCACCACTTGTCACCATCTTCCATATATATATGTACTAAGCCTACTGAAACACTTAGAGATAGGTTAGTACTTTAGGTTTCATCAATTATCCAAAACCCTAGAGATCTCTCACCCGCACGGATTTTTCACGCCCGATCCCGCCCCGCGGCGCGCGCCTAACGCCATGCGCTCGGCGCGCGGTCCAACTTACCACCGGCCGGCCCATTCCCCACACTCACGCGCACCGTTAATTATTCGCGAGCGATGCCTAGTGCAAAAAAAAGAACGCCCCAACCCAGGTATCGAACCTGCGACCTCTTAGCAAGGAGGATGCTAGCCGCGCTTGGTTAACCAGGCAAGCCTTTGATTCATTCTTGTACCAAATGCACTCACAGACTTATTTAATTGGGATATGGGAAAATACCCCTACAATTAATCATATAATACATGCAAGTATTTCTTAGATATAAATACTGATTAGGATTGCAACACCCATAGTGGTTAGGTGTCGTAGTACGATACTAATTAGGGTTTCAGTATGCAGTATATATTGTTCCAGTATTATTTTAAATAGTGGCAAAATTAATTAAACATTGGAAGTGGAAATACTAAAAAATACTATGAGATAAATAATGTCAGCTACTAACTCTGTCAGCTGTCAAGTACTCACAATGATTATAATACTCATAACTGCTAGAGAAATACTGATAAATATTAATATCTACTAAAAAAATACAGTTAAAATATTAAGAGCTACTTAAGGATACTAGAAAAAATACTGAAGTCTTACTAAAAGATAGTACTAACAAGTGCTCAAGAAATGCTCCATAAGTAAAAGAGGAAAATACTAACAAATACTACTAAAAGAAATAAACAAACATATTCACCTATACCAAACAGTGAGAATGAGAAATGAGAGGACAATACCAAGAAGTACTGAAAGATTACACTAACAAATACTAAAGCAACATACCTACATCAACTGAATGAAAACAAGGAGTAATTTTAAAGAAAGACTAAAAAATATATTGAAGACTACTAAAGTCATAGTAATAACAAAAGATACTTGCAAAAAAATAATCAATACTAACATGTACTCAAAGACGCTAGATCCATGTACTGAATACTAAATACTGAATATGAAATATTGAATACTGACATATGGAAAATACCAACATGTAGAAAAATACATATTGAATACTAACATGTACTCTATATTCATATACTGAATATTGAATACTAAATACTGAATACTGACATATAGAAAAAATACCAACATACCGTCAAGTATATCGTCAAGTATTTTAAGTAGTTAACAGTATATCGTCAAGTACTGAATACTGAATATCTTAAGCAATGTTTTAAATAGCGAGATAAGGCCAAGGTGTTTAGCGTTTTATAAACCGTAATTAGCGGACTTTAGCGGCAAAATTGTGCATGAACGCAAATAGCGACACAATATTTTTCAAGCTATTTCGGGCTATAGCGGCAAAAAATAGCAGGCTATTTTTTCCTTGATCTTAAATAGTTATCAGTATATCGTCAAGTATTTTATCAATATCTTAAAGTATTTTGTCAGTAACCTTTGATACAACTGATACTATTACTTCAGTAGTTGACGGTATCTTTAAATAATAAAATACTATAATCAATATTTCGTAATAACAATACTGACAACTACTTGAATAAAAAAGTATGGGGGAGCCATGTAGGAACATAAGAAAGTATGGGGGAGCCATGTAGGAACATAAGAGCTGCATGCATGCAAACAAAAGGGTGGAGTAGCACGTATTCGCTCCATACCCGGATTTGTTGACGTTTAGGATATGATTGTACTTACCAATTGTGGTTGTGTTTCTTTCAAGCAACAACCGACGGCTCACACGGCCAGCGCAGCGGGTTAAAGTCCTCATCGTGAGGTCGTAGGTTCGAAACCTGCCTGCGTGCGCGAGCGTGGGAGAGGGAGCTGGACGGGAGCGTGGGAGGGGAAGCTGGGCTGCGCAATGGACGGGACTGCAGGAGGGGGAGCTGGGCTGGTTGGTTGTGTTATTCTACACCGTAGATGTAGAATAGTATTCTACACCATACCAAGCGCATCAGACCGGCCCGCGCGATGATCAAAAAAGCGTGGGCAAGGGGATTCGAACCCTACACCCTAGCTTTGGAAGGCAATAGCTTCACTAACCGAACTACCAATCATACATGCCTATATGTCACCAGAAGTATTATTTAATAAGGACAGATAGGGAAAATACCCCTAATTAATGACTCCTTGGTAATTACAATTATGTAATAAACATCAATTAATAGTGGATATAGAGGGAGTATACTGATTTATTTTTTGCCGCATGTTATATGTACTAAAACTAAATTAAAGGAGGGAGTAGTACTAAAGCTTAGATGATCAATTACTTAATGTTATTGAATTGTGAGCATGTACTAAATTAAGTAGTTGTCAGTATTTTCTACTATTTCATCGATATCTTCAAATATTTTGTTAGTATATGTAAGTATTTTATCAGTAGCTTGGTATAACTGGTACTGTAACTTCAGTAGTTGCTGGTACCTTTAAGTAGTTGTCAATATCTTCAAATAATTAATCAGTATTTTGTTGATAGCTTCGTTCAACCGGTGCTATAACTTCAGTAGTTTTTTTACTAGAACTTCACTAGTTTTAGTACCTTTAAGTATTTTGTCATTATGTTCAAGTATTTTGTCAGTTCTTGTAAATAGCTTGACACGGTCCGTACTAGGACTAAGTAGTTGTTAGTACCTTTAAGTAGCTGTTAGTATCTTCAAGTATTTTCTGAGTATTATACTGAATATTGACACTATAATCACTAATCATAATAAAAATACTAATAAATACTGACAAGTACTAGAATAAAAATACTAAATATTGAAATCATTAGTGCTTGCAATAAAAATACTAACAAATACTGACAACTACTAGAACAAAAAATACAGCATACTGAAACACTAATTAGTACCGTACTGCGACACCTAACCACTATAAATGTTGCAATCCTAATCAATATTCATATCTAAAAAATACTTGCATATATTATATGATACTGCTAGCTACTGAAACACAAGACTCATAGCACAGACATAAAAAAAATTCAAAAAGAAAAATACTGAGTACACTTCTCTTAGTAAATACTGATAACTACTAATAAATTTATGATGTATGTATATGGAAAATAAATTTACACTAGTCTCACCAGCAACAATATACTCCCTCCATACCATATTAGTTGATGTTTAGGACATGATTTGTATTTACCAAGGTGTGATTAATTATAGGGTATTTTCCCATGTAAACTCCTATTAAATAAGTCTGTGAGTGCATTTGTAACAATATTATATCAAGGCTGGTCTGGTTGATGTAGTGTGGCTAGTGCTTTGTGTGTTGAGGTCGCTGGCTCGATTCCTAGGTCCCGGTCCGGCGCGGGAAGCTCCTGATTGTGTCTTGGTGTATATATATATATATATATATATATATATATATATATATATTGAGTGTACGTCATCTTGATCTTAAGAGCATTATAATCCTCACAACAAGGGTTACACAACGTTACCAAACTCAAAACAAAGCAAGTACCTTATGAGCTAGTTTAAAATTCATATATTTGGCTTTGGTAGGCAATAATCATTTACCATGAAGGAGAAGCATAACTATAATCTAAATGTTTTAGAAATAAATCTCTCCAACGACATAACTTAAAGAAGCAAGTATTCATTATTCTACTATATCACATTCCACAACAATTTAAGTGATACGGGGTCCCTAAATATTAGTTCCCTAATGGTAACAAGAGTTATAGGAAAAGTGTTGTGTGAATTTATCTCTAAGTCATGGCAGAGCAATCTTACTTTTAATCGAGACTAGTTAAAATTGGATTATTCAATGATTTTCAATTTTAATTCAAAACAGACAGCAACATATATGAAAATAGAGGGTTTATGATACATACTTGATCATGGACGAAAGAGAAAGCGAGAGGAAGGGGTAGGAGGCCGGCCAACCTAGCCTTGTGGCCGGGCAGCCTGGCTCCGTGGCCTTTCTTGGCACCTTTGCCATGTCCGGTCTTGTCGTTAGTTGCTTCTGTTTTGTCCAATTTTTGCAATCGGTTTCTTTGATATATTGACGTGGCCTTCCCCCACACTTGTTTCTGTTCATCTCTATATAAAACATGTGGATACAAGAGCACAAATATTTAGAATTACAATACTAATAGAGAGAGAGAGGAGACAACTCTAACCAAACTTTATTGATATCATTTAAGGCACTTTACTACACCAATAAACAAACTAACAATTTATTTAAAGCAACTCTAATTTAAAAATCATAAACTTGTAGAAGGGGTCGGATCTATCCATAAAGAGTTTGGAATAAGGAAAAATTATTATGACCAGAAAGGTGCGAGATTTGGAAAAAGGAAGGTCATAGACGATTAAGGAAGGCGACATGAGTTGCGTTGGTGCAGGGGGAGGCCGGCTGGCCAATGGGTTGGGTCGGCCGGCCCCTACAACAGTGAAACTCAGTTTCCTTTTATGTATTGCTTTCTAATTCCAAACTAAGCCCAAATTTCCATCTTCTGGGTTTTGAAACTCTATGGGCGTGACAGAAGTCATCGAAAAGGGAGGAACTAGATTTCATCCAATTCCTTAGGACTCTTATCAGGTTCTAGAAAAATCTTAAGTCTATAAGAGGTGATGGTTTTTAGGATATTAAGTTTGTCCTAGGGAAAACATTAAAATATGTTGATGTGGTTTCCCCTATGTTACCTATCTCAAGTTGTAACACAATGAGATCTGCAATATTTATGGTAAACATATGCATCGACAACTACCCTTTTGAAGTTTTTGGAAACAGAAAGGTTTAGGGTGTTGAAGATGTCATATATGGTAATGATAGAGAGACCTAATGGTATGGGAGATGTCTCATATGAGCATGGATTTAATTAAATAATTATGGAAAAGATTCCATGCTCATTGATGTCATCTTCCACTCCAATCTCCATGGTTGATTGTTCATGAATATTTATAAGTCCACTTGGATTGGTAAGTTTAGAATGGGTCTCGTCCGGAGCCTTATCCAAAAAGGATTGTTTCCAGATCATATCTATCAGATATGGATGTAACTCATAGTCATTAAAAGGATAATCTTAGCTGATTGTGTTAGACTAGAGTTTTCACCCATATGGTAATAATAAAGACATGGTAGATTGGAATCTGTATGCTCGATAAACGAAACTACAGAATCCATTAATAAATATAAAAATAAATAGGTGAGATAAAAAAGGAAAATAAAACTATAATACAAGATTAAGCTGGACATTAAGATAAGTCAACACCGTTCCCCGACAACGACGCCAGAAATGATTGTTGGTATAAATTATCCACACTCAAGTTATCCGCAAGCGCACAGATAAGATACGACCAGTGTAGCACTTCACCGAGATAACCTACTTTTAATATCGAACCCAAAAGAATGGTTGGAGTACTTAAGTCTAAAGCTCTCTCCCTGAGTCGCTAACAAGGCCTAAGAAGTTAAAAGGAAGAAGGGATAGTTTCTGGCTCTCTGGTCCCGTTTTATCTATAATGATACGTAAATGTTCAACTGGGGGATTATTCTAGAAGGGTCGCAAACAGAGTATGCCACAACTAGATAACCATCTAACCTGCGAGGTCCTATAAATGGGAGGTGGACTATAGAAGATTCAACAGAGCTATAAGAGTCACCTCTACGAGCTACCACCGATCCGGAATATAGGGCACATCTATGAGCTAACACGCCTAAGCACCACGCTTACACTATAAAAGCAACCTTACTCCTATTGCCAGTAGAAATATAGTACTCAACAGAGTCATAGACCAAGAAGAACAATAATAATGGAAACTTACATATAAACAAAAGTTGATCACCAGAACGAATCTGAGACAAGAGATCGGGGTTAGAGATCTCCAATCCGCAGGTACAAGGCGTAGATGAAGCACCGACATGCCGACACCTCCTCCAAGTCTCTCCCTTACCCTCTCACTTCTAATTCTAAATATAAGAATAGATTCTACGCCTAAACTAGAGGGAGAAGTAGTCTTCTACTTGATAGTTGGCCCTAAAGAAGTTATCCATTCAAGGGACACCTCTGATCCTAATCGAAAGATATGATATGATGTATAGGATAGGATAGGATAGGATGCTCTGGGGGGTCTACCCCTTAATTTATAGTCTGGACAGGTGGAGGAATCCTTGAACTGGCAATATGGTACTAATGCGCTGCACCATATAATACTTCCGGTGGGATGAACCGCAGCCCTTGGATCAAACCGACCTTCGACAACGGCGGAGATTGGATCCCTAAGTCGGTTGGAGGCAGACGTGCGAAGATGCGCCTCAGCGGGCCCAGGCCTAGGCCGGCTAGCCTAGGGGTGGGGTCGGCTGCCCCCTCCTAGTGGGCTCTCGGCCTTCGCGGCCTCGTGAACTCTCCTCGATGCTTCTAGATACTTCCCACGTCGGTTTGCACTTCGGTTATGCGTTATCTCGATCCATGAGAGTTTTAGGTTGATTCGAAGTGTTGTTTTTCCTATTTAATCCCTATAAAGTCACAATTCACCAAAACTATGGAACATCGTTAGTTTAAACCCTATTCTACTATGATGATTGCTTTTATGTCTTTATTCTTTATTTAATTGATGGTTTATAATAGGAGTTAATTACCATCAACAAGGAGTAAAGTCTAGATCTTAGGAGTCTTATACTCACTCGATGTCCTCCCACCTAGCTATACTTACTAGTTATCTTTTATTTTTCTTTGCTTGATCTGTTCTTCATCACCGTCCTTTATATATATCGTTTACCCCCTTATCACTAGTTGATTGCTAAGTTGAGGTGATGTAGGGTCGAGATGGCGGACTAGAGGGGGGTGAATAGTCTTTTCTAAAACTTAAACGCTTTGGCTAACCGAAACTCTAGCGGAACTAAAACTATCGATCTAGCCAAGACTACACCCCTCTATCTATTACTTTAGCACCTAGCAAAGATTTCTAATATGCTACTTAAGGTGCCAAGCTAGGAGGCTCACCTAAACATGTTTAGGTTGCAAGGTCACACAAACCTAAGCAACTAGTACTCTAAGCAAACCGGGGAGCTCATACACATACTAGTAAGCAAAGCACAAAGCACCTAAGCTCACTAGCAATGCTCTCTAACAAGACTACACAAGTCAACTAGAGAGCTCAACTTACTTAGCTACACAAACTAAGCAATGTGACTAACAAGGATACACAAGCCAATTAGCCACTCAAGAGCTACTCCTAAGCTACACAAGCTAGAAGGAAACTAAGCTAGCTACACAAGCTAAACTAGTTACAAGAGCAACAACTAAACACTAGCACAAGTATGAATAAGTAAATACAAGCTAGTGATTTGGAGAAAGCAAACCACCGAGAAGATGTACAAGGTTGACCCGGTGATTTTCCTCCCGAGGTTGCTTTGGTCGCCACCAAGCTAGTCCCCGTTGTATCGGCTCACTCACTTGGAGGTTTACGACTTTTTACATGCCTCACTGCCTAACCCCCTCAAGGGTTGCCGCCTAACCAACACAAGATGAGGGCACTCAACGATACCTTCAACTAGAGTTGCTCTTCGCGATCTCCCGCGGGGCGAGCGCAACACCCCTCACAAGACTCTTCTCTGGAGCCATGCACAATCTTCTTGCGTGCTTCAACGGAGCCACAATCACCAAGCCGTCTAGGAGGTGGCAACCTCCAAGAGTAACAAGCACCACGAGCTTGCAAGTCGATCACCTAGTGCCACACGAAGCTATCTCTCAAAGCAACGCACTAGTAATTGCTCTCACTCAATCGGATGAACACTATCAAATATGAGTGAGTTCGAGGTCTCCCAACCAAGCACAACTAAGGGTAACAAAACCCCAAGGTGCTCAACCAGCCCCAAGGGCCAGCCAAGGGCTATAAATAGCCTTCCCATCAAAACTAGTCGTTTTGCCCACTCACTGGGCTTCCTGCAGAGGGTCCGGATGCATGCAACAGTGCGGGTCCGGACCATGCAGCCTGCGTCCGGACTCCTGCCCGTTTGAATCTTCCCGTTGGCGCGCTCACCGATTGCCGCCACGCATCCTCCGGATGCTACTGTTCACCGGGTCCAGACGCACTACACCGAGCGTCCGGACGATGAACAGGGTCCGGTCCACTCCTCTGAGAGACAACAGAGAGCTCCAACCTCCGGATGCAGGGTCCGGAGTTCACCGTCCGGACCAACAACTACGTCCGGACCCACTCTGTCAGCTCTGCTCAGATGGGGGGCAGGCGACCGGACGCAGACCCAATGGTCCAGACCGCCCAAGCCCCTTGCGTCCGGAGTCACCAGACTCGGCCAGACCTAGGGTTAGGATCCGGACCCATTCACCAATGGTCCGGAACCCTTATGCCCTAGCGTCCGGAGCATGATCATCAGCAGGAACTCCTCTGCACTTCTTCCTTTGCTTCTCATGTGCTAACACAAATGTGATCTCCACCTTGTGCAAGTGTGTTAGCATTTTTACAATCATTTTCAAAGCATTTTCACTTGCTCTTACCACGCCACTTGATCCTAATGTATCGCAAAGTTAGATCGCTCATAGTGGCACTAGATAACCGATATGCAAACAAGTTTGCTCCTCTTGATAGTACGGCTATCTATCCTAAAACCCGGTCATAATCTTCTCTACACACCTATGACCGGTGAAATGAAATGCCCTATGGTTATACCTTTGCCTTGTGCATTCTATTCCATCTCCTTCTCCAATGTTGATGCAACACATGCACCAATCATTTGTCAAATGATATGATCCACTTCATATCATCATGTGACCGTAGTGGTTCATCGATCTTGACTTCACTTGCTCTTCACTGTTGCCTTGGTCCATCGGCGCCAAGCATCACCCGCTTGCCCTTCACATTTGCAACCGGTCCATCAAGCCAAGCCTCATCTTGATCTTCTCCACCTTGATCACATGACTCCATGTCATGTCTCATGTGCAATAATCTCCTTCATCACGCAATCACATGTGAACTAATCTCCTGTGTATATATCACTTGAACACATATTAGTTCACCTAGGTTATCATTCAATTACCAAAATCACATAGAGACTCTCAATCTCCCCCTTTTTAGTAATTGATGACAACTCTACAAAGATATGGAAATTAAGATCTTTTTGGACATTATGCCATTTATCCAACATTTAAGCTCTATACCATGATTTGGATAAATGCCACAAAATCCGACTTGGTAGTGATAGCTCCCCCTACATGTGTGCTCAACAAGATTTGTTTTAAGCTTTGCACACATGCATGGATAGGAATTTTGGGAGTGCTAGCACTACTAAGTGATGCTAAGGGATATAGGATAAACATTTTAAGATACCCATGTAGTTGAACTTTTGAAGTTCATCCTTAGCACCACCATGGTTAGCTAGATATCACAAAAACACTAGAAACCTCGTGAGATCAACATTATAAGCAAGGGTTCTAGATACCAAGAGAAGGAACACATATCTAGCTTACCAACCTATGCATGCTAGTTTATCAATTCATCATACAAGTTCTATAACTAGCATACACCACACAAGCATGCATATAAAGATAATACTTATGCAATATGCAAGAAAGCATATGAATATGCACATATTGAATGCAATCAATCAAGTTAATGAGCTTGCTCCCCCTACTTGTGTGCATCACATATTTATCTCTTAGTCCAAGACTTTGATCCTTTGATCTTATTCCTTGTCCATGTCCATGTGTCTCTCCCTCTTAGTGCATTTCCATTCACTAATATATCTTTGTTCACTATTCTCTCCCCCTTTGTCATCAATTTTCATAAAAGGTATGCTCATATTGATGCAAAGGTTCCACTAGGGTAGATGGTTGATACTTGTATCTTTTCATTTTTTATGGACACTAACATCTATGTATTGGAATGACTCTTCATGAAAGATCATTGACCATTATACCATTGATTAGGGCAACTCCCCTTTGGTCAAAGCAATTGTCATCCAAATAAGCTTTGCAATTAAGAGAACTTTGATTCGATCACTTAAAGTTGAGGATCACTTGTTAGCTTGTAGGATATCACTTGTGAGATTACCACTTGTAGAATTATTTGAATTAACTCAATGTGGATCATCACAAGTATGCTAGAACTAGACATCTTTTGCAAGTACCAATGTGAAATTTGATACTATTTGAAAGATTAGCATAAGTATAGATACCATTTGTAGGTTACATCCTGATATCCATTTGCATAGTTATCTTGTGCTTGAACTAGATTCATCTTCATGACCTTCTATGTTTGACTTGAACTATAATGAATAGCATAAGCTTTCAAGTCCGGTTTAAACCCTCTCTAAGCTTGTTCACAACGCATTAAGCGGTTATCTTATAGAGGTTGTACTTGTCACTAGATTGCAATCCAAAAATAGATCAAGTACTTGGATTTACTAGCTCATGAACATACTCATATACTACCACTAGATCACATAACTCAATCAAGCAATAGTGGTAGGCTATAAGCATAAAATTCATTTGATTTTCAATGAATGATCACTATGTATGACTATATGCACTAAACATGTCCTAAGAAATAATGTATGCATATGTCAAACAATTTCACCTTTGCTATGTTGGAGTAGAGGATAGTCAAATAAATTCCATCTCCAATTAGCAATGTGAAGTCCAATTAAGAGCTTGGTGAAGACCAATGATAGCCAATTTGAATACCAATCTTCACCCATATGATTTGAAAACTACTAAAGATCAAGTGCACTTTCTTGTTGCGGTTGACTTGCTTCTTTCTTGATCTTTGCTTGCCTGAGAGAGTACCAAATGATGTACCACTTGTAGAAGATGATATCACTTGAATATCATGATACACTTGTAGGTTAAATTCATGAATCTCTCTTTTGGGTGTTGCTTGCTTTCTTTTGATCAATCCTATTGATTTCTTCAACTAAGCATCCAAATGACCCCTAGATCACCACTTCCATGTTAGCCTTCCAAGTACCACACTTGGTTTCACCTACACAACGGCGGCAAACCCCTACACTTAGGGAGAAGTGACATATCTCTAAGAATCATCCTTCATACTCACTCGAATATAGCTTTGTTTGATTGATTCAAATGTTGAACTCCATTTGATGAATGAACATTAATCCAATCTAAGTTCAACTATATCTTGAGTTTGATCTTGATCTCCAACTTGAGTACCAAATGTGTGCCATATGCATTCCACAATCAAATGTACTTGTACTCATTGCTTCTCATGCTTCTAGATTGAACCAAAATCAAACATAGGTGCCTCAATCACTTATAAACATGATTCCAACATGAGGACCTTTCAATCTAAGTGACTCTAGATCAATCCAATAAATATCACTTTTCTGGCAGATTTTGTACTCTTCATAGAATATATCATAAATCCAAAAGTACTTATCCAATGATCATGAAATTTGGTGGATATGTGCTTCACTAAGTCATCTAGCAGCCATAAAAATTTTAGCTTCATTGGATTACTAGATTTCTACCATATTTCACATCTTCCCACCTAGGTACATGCTGAAAACTGCTGCACATGTGTAGACAAGATCCACTCCAAAACCGAAGTATCCCTTATCCAATATCCATGAAATTTGCACAGCAACTAATACCATAAGTGTAGAGCATGCACACCAAATTTCAAGCCAATCCAATAAGATTTGATCTCTCAATCATGGCTATGATCACAGCTAGCTTAGATTTTGAATATAGGACAAATTTCAACACTATGAGCTATACTTCTTCAAATTGAACCAAAATTGAATCCAACTTGTTTGAACACTCTCAAGAGACATATATCCATTCAATCCACTTACTAAGAGTAGTCTCTAGATCATATCCATTCAAATCAACTCAATTTGATCACTAAGCATTAAAATCATTCAATCAACTTGTAGCAAGCAACTAATACACATATATATATATATCCAATTCAATCAACTCATATGCACTATGTGTATATCCAATTCAAGAATATTATACACACCCAAATGAACTTGATCAACAAGAAATATACCTTAGTAGATCATGATCAATCCATTAGCAAGCTTGAACTTGAATATTTGCAAGCCTTCAAATAATCCAATGAACCGCCACAACTTGATCATGCACTTGTATGTTGTAGCACATGGACTTCATATTTTGACTTGGCAATGGGATAAGGATAGTACTAAGCTTTATTACTTGACTCAATCATATTATGAACCATATGCAATCAATTGAATCAAGTCTCCAATGCCCATGGTACCTGCACACATTCATCCACTTGTTGATGGTACCCAAACTAGTTTGGGTCCTCTCAAGTTAGGAGCAACATACTTAGGCAATGCCTTAGTATGGATAGTGGGATGTTTTGCAATAGCAACCGTAGAGGTACCATTATCATCCTTTCTAAGCATATGATCATCATCAATGGAAATAGGCTTAGAAGTCATACCTAGGGGACATGAATGAGCCATGTGTCCCATTTCCTGACATGAGTAGCACACTCTCTTTCCTTGAGCCTTTTCTTCCTTGCTCATGTTGTGCTTCTCATTGTCTTGCCTCTTCTCTTTTGCTTGACTCTTCATCTCAAGCTTGGTAGGACACTTCGAGGCAAAGTGTCCCATATCATCACACTTGAAGCACTTGATGTGAGTCAAATGATTCTTCTCTTGATCTTTGCTCATCATCATCTTGTTGGCATCATGAATATGAGTTGGATGCCTTGTTCTTGCTTTGCCACCTCTTCTAGTCTTCTTCTTTGTCATCCCCGAATCACCATCTTGATGGTTGATCTTGTATTGCACTTGGGGCTTGACTTGTGGCTTAGCTTGAGCAATCTTGGTTGGGAAAGCATTTGCAAGATGTCCCATCCCATGGCACTTGAAGCACATGAAATGAGATAGCTTCTTTTGGTCTTGCTTCTTCACTTCCTTGCCCTTGCCCTTGTGGAAACCAATTCCACTCTTGTCACCATAGCTTCTCTTGTTTGTCAACATATGCTCAAAGGTGACTTTGGAGTTGTAGCACCTCTCTAGCTTGTTGCTCATATTCTTCAATTCACTTTTGAGCTCATTGTTCTCCTTCAAAAGGTTAGTCTCACAAGACATAGAAGTAGAACAAACATCTATATTTGAAGAACATGGCATATCAAGTAAATTATCACAAGAGGTGGATACATTCTTCTTGCCTACATCACAAGGGTTAGCAACAACATGTGATTGATCATTTGACCCAAGTGATGAGCTCTCTTCATTTTTAAGATTTAGCAATTCATTAATGAGAGAACCATGTTTGTGAACTAAATCCTCATGAGACACACGAAGCTCCTCATGATCAAGTTTTAGTTCTTCATGTGAAGATTTAAGAACATCAAGTAAGTGTTTATGTTCTTCACATGAGTTCTTTAGAAGTGAGTTTTCATCTTTTAGTTTCTTTGTTTTATTTAACTCACTTTGTAAGGCCTTTGAGAGTTTGCACACAAGCTCAAAGTTAGGGTCATCATAATCTACAATCATATTGCCAATTGATACCTTAGTGTCACCATGTGACATGAAACAATGTGATGAAGTAGAGGAGCTTGTTGAGGCATCACTCTCATAGCCCGAGCATGCATCATCATCATAATCATCATCATCAAGTGTGCTTGGAGTAGCATCAACAATTGCAACACTTGATGTTGGGATTTCATCATTCTTGTCAAGTGATCTTGTGGTAGGTAGATCATCTTTGTCACTTGACCATGAGGTGGAGCAATCTTCCACAATCACCAAGTTGTGGTCATGCTCAACATCCTCATGCGCCACTAACTCATCACCATCACTTGAGACCGTCCCATATTTTCAATGACATAGGACCAAATCTCATGAGGTGTCTTCATGTCCATGATCTCTCCAAATATGCATTGAGTCAAAGATCTATACATGATGTTAGTAGCTTGGATCTCGAGATCTAGGCATTTCTCTTGTGCTTGGGTTAGGTTCTCTTCATCCCACACATGAGAAAAGCCTACATCTGCGATCCACCACATTTGAGGGCAAATAAATTTAAAATTGCATATCATCCAATTTTCCCACCATGCAAAGTGTGTGCCATCAAAAGTGTATGGACAATCAACATCTAGCCCATAAGTCACCATCCTCTCGGGTCGGTAAAGACCACAAAAGAGAGACCAATCTTTGATACCACTTGTAGGGTCGAGATGGCGGACTAGAGGGGTGAATAGTCTGTTCTAAAACTTAAACGCTTTGGCTAACCGAAACTATTGAGGAATTAAAACTATCGGTCTAGCCAAGACTACACCCCTCTATCTATTACTTTAGCACCTAGCAAAGATGTCTAATATGATACTTAAGGTGCCAAGCTAGGAGGCTCACCTAAACAAGTTTAGGTTGCAAGGTCACACAAACCTAAACAACTAGTACTCTAAGCAAACCGGGGAGCTCATACACATACTAGTAAGCAAAGCACAAAGCACCTAAGCTCACTAGCAATGCTCTCTAGAAAGACTACACAAGTCAACTAGAGAGCTCAACTTACTTAGCTACACAAACTAAGCAATGTGACTAACAAGGCTACACAAGCCAATTAGCCACTCAAGAGCTACTCCTAAGCTACGAAGCTAAACTAGTTACAAGAGCAACAACTAAACACTAGCACAAGTATGAATAATTAAATACAAGCTAGTGATTTGGAGAAAGCAAACCACCGAGAAGATGTACAAAGTTGACACGGTGATTTTTCTCCCGAGGTTCACTTGGTCGCCCCCAAGCTAGTCCCCGTTGTATCGGCTCACTCACTTGGAGGTTTACGACTTTTTATAGGCCTCACTGCCTAACCCCCTCAAGGGTTGCCGCCTAAACAACACAAGATGAGGGCACTCAACGATACCTTCAACTAGAGTTGCTCTTCGCGATCTCCCGCAGGGCGAGCACAACACTCCTCACAAGACTCTTCTCCGGAGCCACGCACAATCTTCTTGCGTGCTTCAACGGAGCCACAATCACCAAGCCGTCTAGGAGGTGGCAACCTCCAAGAGTAACAAATACCACGAGCTTGCAAGTCGATCACCTAGTGCCACACGAAGCTATCTCTCAAAGGA
Organism: Microstegium vimineum; assembly: GCA_022036555.1. Lineage (NCBI taxonomy): Eukaryota > Viridiplantae > Streptophyta > Magnoliopsida > Poales > Poaceae > Microstegium > Microstegium vimineum. The sequence goes on from CM039125.1 coordinate 27,010,581, forward strand.
ACGCACTAGTAATCGCTCTCTCACTCAATCGGATGAACACTATCAAGTATGAGTGAGTTAGAGGGCTGCCAACCAAGCACAACTAAGGGTAACACAACCCCAAGGTGCTCAACTAGCCCCAAGGGCCGGCCAATGGCTATAAATAGCCTTCCCATCGAAACTAGCTGTTTTGCCCACTCACTAGGCTTCCTGCAGAGGGTCCGGACGCATGCAACAGTGCGGGTCCGGACCATGCAGCCTGCGTCCGGACTCCTGCCCGTTTGAATCTTCCTGTTGGAGCGCTCACCGATCGCCGCCACGCGTCCTCCGGACGCTACTGTTCACCGGGTCCGGACGCACTGCACCGAGCGTCCGGAAATATTTCCAGAACACCCGAGAGCGCCGGAGAGCGAGCAACACCTCCAGACGCAAGTTCGGAGCCTCTGTTCGGACGACGAACAACGTCCGATGCACTCCTCCGAGCGATAACAGAGAGCTCCAACCTCCGGACGCAGGGTCCGGAGTTCACCGTCCGGACCAACAACTGCGTCCGGACCCACTCTGTCAGCTCTGCTCAGATGGGGGGCAGGCGACCGGACGTAGACCCAATGGTCCGGACGGCCCATGACCCTTGTGTCCGGAGTCAGCAGACTCGGCCAGACCTAGGGTTAGGTTCCGGACCCATTCACCAATGGTCCGGACCCCTTATGCCCTAGCGTCCGGAGCCTGTTCCTCAGCAGGAACTCCTCCGCACCTCTTCCTTTGCTTCACATGTGCTAACACAAATGTGATCTCCACCTTGTGCAAGTGTGTTAGCATTTTCACAATCATTTTCAAAGCATTTTTCACTTGCTCTTACCGCGCCACTCGATCCTAATGTATCGCAAAGTTAGATCGCTCACAGTGGCACTAGATAACCGATATGCAAACAAGTTTGCTCCTCTTGATAGTACGGCTATCTATCCTAAAACCCTGTCATAATCTTCTCTACAGACCTATGACCGGTGAAATGAAATGCCCTATGGTTATACCTTTGCCTTGCGCATTCCATTCCATCTACTTCTCCAATGTTGATGCAACACATGCACCAATCACTTGTCAAATGATATGATTCACTTCATATCATCACGTGACCGTATTGGTTCATCGATCTTGACCTCACTTGCTCTTCACCGTTGCTTTGGTCCATCGGCGCCAAGCATCACCCGCTTGCCCTTCACACTTGCAACCGATCCATCAAGCCAAGCCTCATCTTGATCTTCTCCACCTTGATCACATGACTCCATGTCATGTCTCATGTGCAATAAGCTCCTTCATCACACAATCACATGTGAACTAATCTCCTGTGTATATATCACTTGAACACATATTAGTTCACCTAGGTTGTCATTCAATTACCAAAATCACATAGAGACTCTCAAAGATACTTCAAGATTATCTATATCGAGACATTAGAACACTAGCCACGGAAAGGGATACGAAGGGGGCTAGGAAACTCTAACTACCGTCTTACAGACACCAACCCTAACATGGTGAAATACGTCGGCCTTCAGGGCTGTCACCACCTGTAGCCCACAACTATCGGTAAAGGTTGGGTGCAACTCCAGGTAATCGCAAGACTAGCCACCACGCCTAACCTATTAATTACTACTCTAGTTTTATAAAGACTAAAGCACTTGATGCAAGCATGAATCCAATAAATAACTTGAAAGTAAATACTGAAAGTAAAGTAAGAACTCAGGGAGTATGAACTGAAGAACCTAGAGATTGCTTAAAGATGAACCAGATTCTGTAGAAGTACAACGTTAAGATCCAACAAACCCGGCTCCTCATTACCTCTCTCCTTAATCTCTCTAATTTATAACTAGAATTAGATCTAGAACTATAAGAACTAGAACTAGAGGGATCTCTACTACTTGGATGAAGACTTGAAACCCTAGCTTTTGCTCTGTAGGTAGATGATGAAATGGAGAGGGGAGGTCAGTTGGATCAACGGTAGCCCTCGAATCAAACCGACATTGAAACACGGTCAAGATGCATTCTAGGAGGCGATGGAGGAAGCTTCCAGAAGCGGATCTGGATCCGTTACTGTAGGTGGCCAGTCGGCTAGGGGTGGGGACGGCCAGCCCCACATGTCGGCCTCTCGAGCCCCACTTCCTTTGGGTATCTTCTTGATCCTTTCTGAGTCCAATGGAAAATATCCCACCACGAGAATATTCCGATAATTATTCGGATAACTAGATCCTCTTTACAGTTTTCTAAAATAGTCCCTGAAAAATATGAAATCATCAAAGCTATGGAATTCTATCAGTCGAGAAAGGAAGACATTAGCAGGGTGGAGTTTATCCATGAAAAATATGAAATCACCAAGCTATGAAAAATACGCTCATTTGTTAGCTAGTAGTTCAGTCGGTCTTTCTTTTGGTAAACATGTCTGGTTCCTGTCTCCGACGGGCAAAGTTAATATGATTGCTTCTGAATAAAGATGAGGGAGGGCTGTTTCTCAAAAAAAAAAAAATCGCTGCCATCTGAATAGCTGAACACTGCTAACATAAGGATGCAGTTCGACTGTTCGAGAAGCTGGGGCCTGTGCGCTATCACGATGAACATAAGGAAATCAAGGTGAAGGATGTCAAGCCGATAGCGTTGTCGAAGTCTCGCAAAGCAACTTGACTACAAAGTTTCGCTACTTTACCTGGCATTTTCCGGACACTAAGGGTACAGCACAGGATTTTTTATATACATGCACCCTCAAGTTTCCCCATGTTATCCATCCCCTCTACAGCAACATCCAGAATCAGCAGTTACCCAATTCTGTCAGCATTACAAAATCAGATGCTTGGGCGTTGTTGGCTCAGAGGCATCATTCGGATCGGTTCCATCATTCTCAATTTTAGGTTGACCTTCCCTACACGACCCTGTTGCATCCTTCTTCAGTTTAGTTTCTCTGCACAAGTGGAGTAAATGGCGAATTTGGTCTCTAAACTGAGATGGCTCATCTGGTCGGAACCACCGTTTGCCAAACTAACAGAAAAGAGTAATGATAGAAGTGAATCACACATATCCATGTCCTGTCTAAAAACAAAATAAGTGAAACGGCACCATGCTGACTGACCATAGAATAGTCTTTCTTCTGAAACCTTTCAGGCGCCTCCTGGATAAACCGCTGCATATAGTACAACACAAATAGGCCACAATCGTAATCATTTTCCTGCTGCGGCACCTGGCAACAAAGAAAAAAGGGATATCTATATGAAAATCCAGAAGGTATACTATTTGGAAAGATGTGAGGATGTTTTGACAAGTGACAATGTATAAGAACCATGGACAATTAATACATGCATCTGAAAAGAACAATAGTACCCTGTAATTGGTGTGGCGTTGCACATGCTGTGCCTATAAATTTACTTAATTGCTTACCAGTGTGGATAACTGTAGATTAGAGTTTCAGATGTTCATCTCAACCTGTCTTACACAATACAATTTTTTACCGATCAGCTCATTTTAATGTTTTTTGTGCCAAGGTACATTATAGTTCTCTGTTCAGCAATATAGTTTGAAAAGGATGCTCTTTCTTCTCCTTTCCTTTATTTTTACGAGGCAAAGTAAAATTTCAGTGGTTTCAGCAATATGGATATTGTAAATTGTAATGGCAGCATTTAATGTTTGTTGAAGCTCACCATTTGTAATGACCATGACATAGCTAATATTAGGATTATTGTATAACCATATTGTTGTACCACGTACCACAGGTTATACTATTCACATGTACATGGCTATATATAGCCTAGGTCCACTTGTCCACCCACCTCCAAGGTTATATTATTCCTAGGTCCACTTGTCCACCCACCTCCAAACCCTACCCGTGCCACCCCTACCCCAGCTGCTCGCGTACCTCCTTCCCTCGGTGCCGTATCGATGGCAGAGGTCGTACCACCCCCGATGCCGCCCCTACCACTCCACCTCATAAACCCTAATAGCCTGTGGTGCCGGTTCCTGCCATGTCGCCGCTGCCTCTCATACCTTGCCATGTCAATGGATTTCTTTGCTTCCAGCGCCACGCTCGGCACCCACACCTCGGGCTCCCTCCCATTTGGATCAGAGACAGCACCGCTGATCTACATCGCCCCTCACAATGATCGCCGTCAAGTCCCATGTTCCCAGGATGCTCGAGTTGAAGCACCCTAACTTTTAACTGATGGTCTCCCTTATTCCTCTCAGTCCAGCAAGTTCGGCCTTCACTCGCACATCAACTGGACAACGAAGGCATGCCCGGCTGATCAGTAGTGGACAAACGCTAACTCCTGCACCCACAGCTGGCTCCTCGGCCTCGGCATCACGCCCAACAGACTGCTCGCCAACTCCATCGAGGGCCTCTTCCAAGCGAACAAGGCTTTGCGTGCTGTCTTCATCTATCATGAGTTCCACTCCATGACCTAGGGGGATCTCTCCATTGACGAGTATTGTCTGCTAAATAGAATAATTGGATTACTTGGCTAACCCTAGAAGGGTAGCTATATAGTATAGGCATACATGGGTCTCATGGGCCTGTACACACACATATTCCAACCCCCCCCCCCCCCCCCCCCCCCCGTAGTCTCAACTACTGGCGCAACGGAGTTGTAGACTGGACAAGAAAGAAACAAGAGCACACACACGAGCCCCCCACAGACGCAACTAGCAACTGGTGATGTTGAGGCTGGAGCGAAACTCGGAGAAGGTGGAGGACGGGAGGCCCTTGGTGAAAATGTCGGTAAACTGGGAGGTGGTCGGGACGTGGAGGACCCGAACATCGTCGATAGCGACCCGATCACGAACAAAGTGGAGGTCGATCTCCACATGCTTGGTCCGCTGGTGCTGAACAGGGTTGGTGAAGAGGTAGACCGCACTGACGTTGTCGCAGTAGACAAGCGTGCTTCGAGAGAGGGGACTGTGGAGCTCAGTAAGAAGCTGTTGGAGCCAAGAGGCCTCGGCTCCACCAGCGGCTCCAGGGGAGGCGAACGCCCTGGTGGTCTCCCTCCACGCGGTGGCCGGCGTCCGCACAGACAACACCATGCTGGTGCCGGTCACCATCCAGGGGGAGCGTTTCCTGGCCCTCCTGGACACAGGTTCTACGCACAACTACCTCCAGGGCGCGGCGATGCGGCGCTTGGGAGTCCCCACCAGTGGCGGCCAGCAGCTGCGTGTCACGGTCGCCAATGGGGACCGCCTTCCCTGCGAGGGCATCGCCCGCAACGTCACCATGTCGGTCGGGTCTGACACGTTCGCCATCACGTGTGTCGGCCTCGACCTGGGCTGCTTCGACCTTGGGGCCCATCGTGTGGGACTTCGAGGCCATGACCCTGTCTTTTCGCCGAGCCGGGCGGACCATCACGTGGACGGGGACAGGGGGGCCGGGAGCACCTCAGCTCCAGCTCGCCGCGGCCTCCATGTCGGCACCCAAACCACTGCTGGATCAGCTCATCCTCCAGCACGAGGCGATCTTCGACGAGCCGCAGGGACTCCCACCAATCCGGCCGTACGACCACCGGATTCACCTCCTGCTGGGGACGCCCCCGGTCGCCGTTCGACCGTACCGCTACCCCCAGCTCCAGAAGGACGAGTTGGAACGGCAGTGCTCAGCCATGCTGCAGCAGCCAGCAGGGCGTCATACGACCAAGCACTTCACCGTTCTCTACACCGGTGCTCCTCGTGCGCAAGTCTGACGGATCCTGGCGTTTCTGCATCGATTATCGGGCCCTCAATGCCAAGACATCCAAGGATAAGTTTCCCATCCCCGTGGTGGAGGAGCTGCTGGATGAGCTCCATGGAGCGCGGTTCTTCACCAAGCTCGATTTGCGTTCGGGTACCACCAAGTCCGGATGCATCCCGACGACGTCGTCAAAACAGCTTTCCGGACGCACCACGACCACTACGAGTTCCTGGTGATGTCGTTCGGCCTCTCCAACGCGCCAGCGACATTCCAGGCTTTGATGAACGACGTGCTGCGCCCTTTCCTCCGGAGGTTCGTCCTGGTCCTCTTCGACGATATTCTCATATACAGCTTGTCGGGTACAAAGGTAAGGGGTACCCTATCCTGCGATAATCTAACGCTCAACATAGCAATCATTTTTTAAGGCAAAATCCAACCAACCACTCAAACAATGGAGAAAGGCCCATCAAGCGAAGGCCTGCCTCGCCGACAAAATGACCAATTATGGGCCGACCCATTACTGGAAAAATAGTAGGAGGGATCCTCCTCCGCCTCGACCTCGACTGACGGACAGGGGTCGAACGAACGACCCCTCCGCCTCGACCCCGATTGACGGACAGGGGTTGAACGAACGACCCCTCCACCTCGACCCCTCGAATGACGGACAGGGGGTCGAACGAACGACCCGGGAGCAGGAGGCTCGATCAGCTCACCTGCTCCCGCCTAACGCCATGGGTGCCCACTACCACGGTCAAATCCATCAGTTCGCCGCCCATGCCCCGACTCTCCGTCGATTGGACACGTCAGGGTCGTGCGGGCCTCGATACCCCTCGATCCAGGGGCTCGACCCCCGTCTCCAACCACTACGGTATGAGGCCCGTCCGCTCCGTCCCGCTTCAATTGTGGAGCTTGTACCCATCTACAGGAGGCCAACCGTACTGCGCCATGACGTTCGGCAACGTCCAGTCTGCTATCACTATGCCCAGAACACCGGAAGGACGGGAAGGCCACGCCGCTACAGCGATCGACGTCCCACCGCAAGCATGGCGCCGCGGACACGCCTCCCATACCGCTACAGTTTAGGACCTCTGTACTCTCAGGCCTCCCCTTGGTCTATAAAAGGGGACCCTGGGATAGAAGAAAAGGCAGGCGCATTCGTATCGGCTCACGCATTCGGACATGAGAGATCTCTCAACGAGCCGAGACATCCGCTCTGACCCGCATACACCAAGAGCCAAGTCGCACACACCACGCCCGATTGCTTGATCAACATCTCAAGCAATCCACCAGCTCACCTAAGATAGCCTTGCTAGTCCTAGGCTTCAGCTCACTCTGAGCACCCCCGTGTAAACCTGCTTGTACCCCCCTGTACGAGCACTTAGGTGCAAGATAATACAATCCATCCTCCCCCGCTGGACGTAGGGCCTTCTTGCATCACAGCGGGAGAAGGAGTACGCAATATACAAATTTACTAGTTGGTGGTCTTGACCCCCTGGGTCATAACACCGACAGTTGGCGCGCCAGGTAGGGGGCTTTGCATGTCGATCAACTCCGAACTATTCTCCCAGATGGATTCCACGATCCCATCACTTCCATTCGCCACCATCATCTGGTTCGGGAGCCTAGAGTTCATGTCCACGGACCACGGCCACGACATGGTTCTACTCTCAGGTAGTGGCATGGATAGCAGCAGCTCCGGTACGCCGGGGCCAAGGAGGACCAGACGACGGTCCCACCACTCGCGCCTCCCGCCTGCGACCAGGGGGAGGCGTGAACGACGCCGCCGCACTCTTCACCGCGCGGATTCCGAGACGCTAGACGCCATCTCCCGGCCCTGGCTGGTGACACAGTTTCTCCCTTCGGGAGCCTGTTTGACCCATGCTTGCGGGTCGGGGGCGGGTACCTCGCTGAGCCTGACTTTGGCTCTGCCATACCGTCATCTCAGAAGGTCCCCGCGGCTTCTCCAACATACTCAGCCGCGCCGCAGCGCAACATGCTTCCGCACGGACTTTACAACAGCGCTAGACTCTGTTCTGCCTTTGTAAACTCGCAGATGCAGACACGTTACGGCCCCCCAGGGAACCTGCTACGTGCAACGATCAACCTCGTCACCACCCCTTCACCGGATGAGCGCCCAGAGCCACGACGAGCCCCGGTCCCAGGCTATCACACCTGGGGCACGGTACGGCGACGGCTGGAGGAGGAGCGCAGGGGATCTTTCCCCAACTTCTACCAAGGCTACCCCAATCCGGACTCCCCCGATGAGGATTACGATCCCACGCGGGAGTGCTTTCACCTCATCGAGCCGGTCGACTCCCAGGATGAGACCACCGACGCCGTAGCTGCGAATGCGGGAGGAGGGCGCAACGCTACTCCGCCGCGAGACGCCGCCCCCCCGGTTCCAGGCGAAGCTGGTCCACCTCAGGACGCCCAGATCGCGCAAGTCCAAGAGCTGCTCGCCAAGCTCGAGGAGGAGCGCCTACGACTTCAGCAGCTCGAGCATGCCCTTGAGCGAGATCACGGCCGGGCCCGGGAAGTCCATCGGCAGATCGTCGAGGAAGGAGCGAACGAACGCCACTACTAGAAACGCGCTAGTCAAAATGTCGTGGCAGCCGCGATGCTGCTTCGTGACATGCCGGCACCATCGACGCCCCAGGCGCAGCGCATCAGAGACGAAATCCAGGGGCTTTTCCAAACCGCGGCCATACAACAGGCGGAGAGCTCGGCCTCGAGGCGCAGAGGAGCTACCTCCGAGCAGCGGGACGTGCCCCCTCGACAAGATCGAGAGGTATCTGTCCACCAAGACAAGGCGCCCCAAGGCGGAGCGGAGCGGCAACCAGTTCGAGACCGCATCCTCGACAATTGACAACCGCGAGACGCGCGACGCGACATCAACGACAACAAACGACGCCGACACGGTGACGCTGAGGCTCTAGGTTACAGTGCTCATCGAGGTGGACGCTACGACAGTAACGAGGATCGACGTCGATCTCCGGAACCACCAGGGCCACGAGTCTTCAGCAGGGCGATCCGGCGAACCGCTTTGCCAGGTCGTTTTCGTCCACCCGCCAGCCTGGTCAAGTACAACGGTGAGACCAAGCCAGAGCTCTGGCTTGCTGACTTCAGGCTGGCATGTCAGCTAGGAGGTGCCGACAACGACAACGCCATCATTCGGCAACTCCCGCTCTTCCTCTCCGACACCGCTCGAAGGTGGCTCGAGGAACTCCCCCCGGACGTGATCCATGGCTGGCCCGACCGTAGTCAGGATCTTCGAAGGAAACTTCAAGGGCACCTACGTGCGGCCGGGGAACTCCTGGGATCTCCGCAGCTGCAAGCAAAAGCCGGGCGAGACCCTCCGCGAGTTCACGCGGCGATTTTCCATGCAACGTACCGAGCTACCCCACATCTCCGACCACGACGTCATCATGGCGTTTGTCGCCGGGACGACGTGCAAGGAGTTGGTGCGGGAACTAGGGCACAACATCCCCAAGACCGCCAACGAGCTCATGGACATCGTCGCCAATTACGCAGCCGACGAGGAAGCCGTTGGCACATTCTTCTACACCAACGCGTGAAACGTCGAACAGCTACGTCACTTTTACCCTTAGGCCTCAGGGCTCTACTTATATTCATGTCTCAAATGAATAAGATAAAAAGTCTTCTGATGATCGAGCTACTCGTAATGCACTTTATCACGAAGCACAAGGTAGCCTCGACTTTATTTTTATAAAGACGAGCCTCCCTCGGGGGCTACAAAGGGGAGAACCCCCTCGAGTCCCTGGAAAAATCACTCAGTTTTTTCAAATGAGCTTGATGTCGCTCAACTCTTCTTTGCTACCTAGAACTCACGTCTCGCTTAAGAATAAAACAACTCGTGCCGGCAAAGGGGCTAGGGACGGGTCGAGCCAAAAACAATCACCTACGCCTCAGGGCTACAGTTACTTTCACTCGACTTTTCCCCCCTCGAGGCCCATGGGTTCGTTAACAGCTTAAACGAAGACAAGTAAGGGCAGCTAAGAGGAAGAAACTCGAGCTGAACAAAAAACTAAGTCGATAATTTTATTAAAACATCCAAATGTTTTAAAGCCCCTCGGGCCACGATCAAACACAAAATGTTCTACTCTACCCCTCAACGCCGCTTTTTCTTCTGCCCCTCGAAGCACGCTTAGCGCAGGGTAGGAAACGCGCTCGAGACCCACAAGGGTCGAGGGGTGCCGAGCCGGGAACTCTCCTACGCCCCGAGCTAAGGTACTCCCACTCGCTCCCCCCCCCCCCCTCAAGGGCCTCGGGCGTGCGTCCAACAACTGCGCCAAAAAGTGTAGCACCAAGGCTGGTAGAAGTAAGAATGGCTCGAGAAATCACCGCTCGTGGTCGTAAAGGTAGGCTCGACCCTGCTCCCGCAGAGTCGAGCCTCCCTCGGGGGCTAACCGGGAGTACCCCTAAAAAAGTCCCCGAAAACCACTTTTACCCCTAAGGCCTCGAGGCCTCGTACATCTTATGCATTATGTACTTTTATCGCATCATGAATGAATAAAATGTTCTCGAAATACATTTCACGTTTGTTCATGACTCTGAGGTAGTCTCGACTCTGCTCCTGCAAAGCCAAGTTTCCCTCGGGGGCTGACAGGGGGGGACCCCCCTCCCTAAGTCCCTTAAAAACCCGAACGTTTTTCGAAACTCGACGCTTCTCTTTCCACCTTTGCCCCGAGTACGCTTCATAACTAAGTAAAAAACGCCTCGAACTCTCTAAGGGTCGAGGGCCGTCGAGCCGGGGACTCTCCTACGCCTTAGGGCTATAGTATCCCCACTCGCTCCTCCCCTCGAGGGATACGGGCGCGCGTCGAACACTTAGTCTAAAAGCAACAACTCAGGCAAAGAGAAATTGAGATGGCTCGAGAAATAAAAACACTCATATTCATCCCGAATAAAATGCATTAAGCTTTTGAAGCCCCCAGCGGCTCGACATCATATTGTCACAAAACTAATCTATTACATGGACCTTCTTGTCCAGATTTGGCACACAGGCCTCGACTGCTCATCGCCATCGCCATCCGCCGGGGGAAGCACCTCAGCCTCGAACAGCTTCGCCAACTCACCGTCGGGCACCTCTGCGACGTCGATCAGCTCATGGCATCTCGCCATGTTCGCTTCATCGGTCAGCTCCGGGTCGACGACGAAGCCGCTGGCGACGACGTCGATGTCGTACGAGTACCCCGAGCGGACGACCGCGAGAGCCCGCTTCACGCCTATGTGAAGGGCAGCACGGACCCGCTCCGTCACTCCACAGGTCGCGACGAAGAGCCGACGCAGGAGGGAATCCCCACGCACGTCGCCCGCAACTGGCAGCTCCGGCTCGACCCCCATGCCATCGTAGAAGGCGGAGATGGTGTCATCAAGCCTCTTGTTCAGGGCAGATCCATCGAAAAGGCAAATCTGGCTCACAGGCCTCAACTATTTCCATTTGCCACCATCACTTGTGCACCGTCGAGCTCCGGCTTGCTGGCCATGGCGCCGCCATGAAAACAGCCGTGAGGCTCCTGTGCCCAGCCAACGTTCCCTTCTCTAATCCCTCTATTCTAATCTGAACCACCCATCTCAGATCAAATGGCCTCAGATCCAAGATACCCCTTCGCGTGGCTTTTATCCTAAAGAGACCCTGAGATTTTCTTAGATAAACCCGCCATCCGGAGCCTGCTCCTTTAATCCCGAATTCTTTTGATTTATTTTAATTCGAAATAAGTTCAATCTATTTACAGATTCGCCACTGTTTTCAAATAACCGTAAATTGCTCGTTTTAGATCCAAATTGATCCGTTCAAGTTGCGTTAGATCCGTAATTTTATGCTCTATCCAGTAGCATAGATTCCATTTATGTTAATCACTTTTGAAAATAAAATTTTAGATTAATTCTTTTAATGCTTTAATCTTATATAGTTAATCTTGTTTAATCTCTAATTTATTCGTTTTAGATCCGATTAGCGTGAATTTCGCGTCTGTGTGATCGTAGTATTGTATAGTTCTGTTTCATAACCTTTTCAAAACCTCTTTATTGTTTATGGTGTAATGTTCTAATTAAATCTATGCTGCTTCGTGTATGATTGTTCGGATAATTGCGTGGTGATGATCGAGTTCAGCTGGTGAGATTTTCGGTGATCAGGAGTTCTTTGCGAACCCAGGAGCTTTGTAACCAAGGAAAGTTTAACACAGGATCACCCTTGTTACCCATTCACCATAATCAAATCTAGTCATGTGCATGTGTCTTAATTGATACCTATTATGAGATCTATCATAGCTTTGTTACCTTGTACCTTGTCACCTTTGGGTTGCTATTGCATATGGGTAGCTTTGCTATGCTGAACATGAAGATCTTAAGATGAATTTTGATTAATGAAATATGCAATGATGTTTAAAACTGGCTTTTGTAGCAACATAGATTAGGACCACACTGTAGGGCAAAAGTTGGGACTTAAATGCAACCATGAGTGCTATATGGCTCTAGCTTTAGTTAAGTATGAAGTTTGGACTAGCATGCTTGTGGTTCGTGAAAGGCACCTTTGTCGAGCTGGTTATGGGGTATAGCTTGTGTGGGGACCGCTGCGGTGGTACCATCGGGCTGTCCCATATACCCCTTTGCATTGGGTCCGTAGGGTCCCCTACATGCTAGAAAGGGTTTTTGAAAGACTTCATAGTGTAATCTGCCCGCTCACCTTGACAGTGTTTTGGGAGTAATTAATCCGGACATATGGGCAACACGGCTTGTGGGTAAAGTGCGTAACCTCTGCAGAGTGTAAATCTATCATGATAGCCGTGCTCACGGTCACGAGCGGCTCGGAAAACTCACAGTGTTAGTAATCATGTTGTTTAATTGATGATTTATTATTGTGCTTATCATGTGGTTATCAACTGGGTATCCATACTAAAGTTAAATGTTGGTAGAACTTGATGAACTTAAAAGCAATCGCAGTAAGCCTGAGTCAAGCTTGTTGAGCCTTATAACCCTGTGTTACACTTGCTGAGTACTTTAAGTGTTCACCCTTGCTTTATCAACCTCATCAGATGGCTTTGAAGACTATCGTGAAGAATACTAGGCTAGTGGTCAACCAGTGGACGTCCCTGTGAAGTGGAGCCTCGACAAGAGAGTTATCTTTATTTTCCGTTGTTTTGCTTAAGACTATTATTCGTTATGTAATAAGCACTCTGTGATGATATTATTTAAAGATTTGTCGGCTTATGTGTGTGATGATCTCTGAGTGCACATAAGTATTTGCATTCAATTTTATCCTTAAAATTCGGTGTGACACCTAGGCTACCAGCGCAAGGACAAGCATAGACTCCATTTGCGCGACTAGCGTGAAGGCGTCGTTGAAGTCGACTCCCTCCTGCTGAACAAACCCGCATGCCACTAGACGCGTCTTCTGCTTGATCACAGCCTCGACCTCATTCTTCTTGAGCTTGAACACCCACTTGAGGGTGACGGCGCGATGGCCGACAGGAAGGTCCGCCAACTCCCACGTTCGGTACCCTGGGAAGGGAGGGATCTCCCCCGGGGATGTTAGAGTAAATAGGAATATTGGATATATTGCACTGGGCCTCATGGGCTTATTATATAGGGTACATAGGACTAACACCTCATGTGGCTAGACAATATGGTACTATTCCTATTTACTCTAACATCCCCCCCCCCCGCAGTCACAGCGGGAGCGTTACAGACGATGAGACTGGAGAAGAAGCTAACAAGCTAACATCCCCCCACAGTCAAAACAGTCGATGCATCGCATATGCTTTGGTTGAAGAAGAAGCCGATGAGTCCTCATGCAAGGCGGTAGCCCTTTATGCCGATGTCGAGGTAGCCGAGCGGAAGGGCGCATTAACCGTGGTCGGAGAAGTCGTGCTGAAGATTGCCGCGGTCGACGTAGTTGTGTCTGGGTTGTTGTGTCGATGGAGCTGCAGATGTAGGCGCACAAGGGGCACCATGGTGATGACGGAGACACATCGAGGCAGTCGTCGTGGAAGGGGGCGATGCCTAAGTCGATGCAGTCAGGGCCGTCGTAAATGTAGACGAAAGGTGACGATGCTATCGAGGCAAACGGGGTGGGAACGAGAGGGTCGATGCCGAATTCAATGCAGTCAAGCCACCTGTGCGCCGATGCGCTGGCTGGATTTGCCAGACCCGGCAGCGCGTCGAGGACGAAAGCACGCGTCGGTGTTGCCAATACCGGGCGTACCAGGGAGAGGGCCCCAACCACGGTGACGTGACGTAGTTGTGCTGGACGAAGAAGAAGCAATGCGGTAGAGAACGCGTCGGCGAGCCTGGCTCAGCGACAACGCGAGGGGTGGCCGGCGAGCAAGGATCAGCAACGGCGCTGGTAGTCGCAGCTCAATGACGAAGACCCAATCAGCAAGACGAAGACCTTGTGCACACCGATAGCGCAACAAAGATTGCACATCACAAACGTCGATGCACAGGGGGCGGCGAAGTAGATGCGACGACGAAGCAGGCACACGAGCGGCGATGCTATGGCCCGATGAGGCGACATAGCAGCTAGCCTGCAGCACTGTTGCTCGGAGAAGATGCGTGTACGACTCGGCGCGATGCCGGAGTAGTACGCGCGAGTTCGACGGGCGGTGGGTGACTCAATCCCGATCAGTGATCGGGTGTACCCAGCCTCGATCGGACTGTGCGGGGCGCATAGCGTGTCAAGGACGCGTAGGGTCGAAGACGTCGATGCAGATGGGGTCGACATCGTGCAGATGGACAGATCCGCCCGATAATAGTGACATGCTAGATCTGACTGCCTCTATGACAGCCCATGATCGAAGCGTGTTGCTGGGCCTGGCCGCCACCACGGCGGCACGGGACGGGGCGAGATCCATCTGCCTCCATGTGACGAAGATCAAGGTGTTGACGACGACAGCCCGACGACGAGTCCGGGGACGAGGCAGCGGCGGTCCGACGATAAGTCCGGGGACGAGGCGACGACAGCCCGACAACGAGTCTCGGGACGACGAGGCAGCGGCGACCCGACGACGAGTCCGGGGACGAGGCGGCGGCGGCGGCCCGACGACGAGTCCGGGAATGAGGCGGCAGCGACCTGACGACGAGTCCGGGGACGAGGCGGCGGCGGCGCGACAACGAGGGAAGATCCCGATCTGCTGCGTGACGACGATGATGGCAGCCGGATCAATAGGATCGGGCACCTAAACAAGGGCGCTGCCCCCGGCGGAGAACCATCCCTCCCCGGGGGCGCGCGGTGGAAGCGGCGGCGGCTAGGCTTAGGATCTAAACCTAAACGAAAGATACCATGAAAGATAATATAATTTGTGGAATATTTGATATATTGCATTGGGCCTCATGGGCTGATTATATAGGGTACATAGGACTAACACCTCGTGGCTAGACAATATGGTACTATTCCTATTACTCTAACAGAGAATGATTGATAAGCCCATTATTGTGCACTTGTATCTTTCTTTTCCTGCAAGTTTGATTTTTGCATTAGGAATATGCTCAAAATCCACTTTACTGGTTAGGATATGCTTGAGCAGATAGAAAGTAGAACATGCTCTTTGCGCCCTCTGCCCATAAAAGCAGGGGTAGTGCTATTGTACAAACAAGTCGTTGCACTTCCAATTCCAGCAAGTGGCTTACGACCAAGCTGCCCTTTAGGTTATCCCTAATCTGAATCTGAGATCCATTTTGGACCAACACATGATGCTTCACCTCCACGTTCTGCGTCTTTCTCAACGACAATCTTGTGTCTTGGTCTTCCAAACACTCCCCACCATCGTAGCATCTAGGAGTTACACATCTGGTTCCTTTGGCGATGGTTGTCTACCATGACATCATGAGAGTTGTCTACATGATTGCCACATGCAGTAGTGCATTTCAAGGCACCTCCCATCCTGTTTCCATGAGTAGAAAGCATTTGAAAGGAAACAAGGGATTACCTCAACTCTTTTCTTTTCAACTTTACGAGGAAGATTTTTCCACACTGCTTCTCGTAAGGGCCATTCTTTTGATGAAATATTCTCATTCAGGTAGCTCCATTCTTCTTTGAGAAATCTGCAAAAAAAGATATGTGAGCTACAAACAGAATGAAAATAAAATGCCACATGCCTTTCCTGCATATACTTGAGATAAAATACCACATGTATAAATACTATCATGAATGTCTTCACACCTAGACAAGTGTCATTGTTAACATCAACAAATAATAGGCTCTTAACGCCCATACACTAGAAGCTAATAATCCAAAAACACCGCTAAAATCATCATATTCTTGTGCTAAAATCATCATAAATAAAGCAATACGAGTACAAATAAGTCAAATACAGCTCGACAAAGGTTTCAAGATTACCTGCTAACAACATTGAATATCCATCTACTACTATGAAACTTCAGCGAATCCAAATGAAGTATGATGGGGCCTATTTGATCTTTTTTTGCTGGCATGCATATTATGATGAGGCTCCAATGTGTTCTGATCAATTAAACAATAAGAGCACAAAGTTCAACATTTTTAGCAAAATGTTAGAAGTAACATATAACAACTGTACAGCCATACAGGTATGTAATCAGTGAACAATGCTTAGATCATGCACCAATTAAATTCAGACAATGTTTTTTTTCTCAGTTATGAAGGTTGTAAACAACAATGTTTTATTTTGTAAAATCAAATGAATACATATACATTAATAAACCAACAAAATGTTTTTTGTAAAATCAAATGAATACATATACATCAGTTCAGATTTCATGTAAGTGAAATCACACAGTAAATATTGGTTTAGCACACAAACCATATTATTCAACAAAGCGCATCATTTTTGTTGGAGTATATGTATCTAGGCCCATGAGGCCCATGTATGACAACTATATTGCCACCCTTCTAGGGTTGGCCCAGTAATCTGAATCAGCCATTTCAGCATGGTATCAAGCTAGAGTTAGATTCTCTCTCTTCCCCACCCTCTCCAGCCGCCAGGGCAGCCGCCAGGCGCCGCCATGGCCGGCGGCCCTCCTCCCGCCGGCGCCGGTGAAAGGTCCTTGTGTGATTTTAGTAATTGAGTGACAACTTAGGTGGACTAATATGTGTTTAATGTGAGACACACAGGTGATTTAGTCCTTAGTTACACAAGTGTGAGCAACCAATAAAGTTATGGTGGAGAGATGGCTTGTGCATATTGATGGTGCTCAACTTGGTGATGAAGGAGTTTATTGTACATGGTACATGACATGGAGTCATGTGATCAAGGTGGAGAAGATCAAGATGAGGCTTGGCTTGATGGACCGGTTGCAAGTGCGAAGGGCAAACGAGTGATGCTTGGCGCCGATGGACCAACGCAATGGTGAAGAGCACGTGAGGTCAAGATCGATGAACCAACACGGTCACGTGATGATATGAAGTGGATCATATCATTTGTGATAGGTTGGTGCGTATGTTGCATCAACATTGGAGAAGAAGATGAAATGGAATGCACAAGGCAAAGGTATAACTTAGAGCATTTCATTTCACCGGTCATAGAGGTTTAGAGAAGTGTTTGACCGGGTTGAGTTATAGGAAAAACCGTACTATCAAGAAGGATGCATAGTAGACTAGCTTGATGA
Source organism: Microstegium vimineum (assembly GCA_022036555.1). Lineage (NCBI taxonomy): Eukaryota > Viridiplantae > Streptophyta > Magnoliopsida > Poales > Poaceae > Microstegium > Microstegium vimineum. The sequence goes on from CM039125.1 coordinate 27,027,856, forward strand.
GGATAAGAGTGCTAAAGTTACTAGTATAGAGACATTTGAGAGAAGCGGTGCAAATCGTTTACTTAGAAGAGTGCTTCGGTGGCTTTTTGTTGAGCCACCGGTACTACTGGTCTCCCACCGGTAGTACCGGTAAAGACCGGTGATACCGGTCAGCTCCCGGAGGGGTTTTCTCGCACGCGAGGGCACTTTGAAGATGTGCTGAAAAATGAACTACCGGTAGTACCGGTGAGCAACCGGTAGTACCGGTTGGCTAACTTTGTGCAACGGTGGTAGTGGTACCTCTATTGTTGCTATTGTAAAACATCCCGCTATTCATACTAAGGCATTGCCTAAGTATGTTGCACCTAACTTGAAAGGACCCAAACTAGTTTGGGTACCATCAACAAGTGGATGAATGTGTGTAGGTATCATGGACATTGGAGACTTGATTCAATTGATTGCATATTGTTCGTCATATGATTGAGTCAAGTAATGAAGCTTAGTGTTATCCTTATTCCAATGCCAAGTCAAAAGATGAAGTTCAAATGTTACAACATACAAGTGCATGATCAAGTTGTGGTGGGTGATTGGATTATTTGAAGGCTTGCAATTATCTAAGTTGAAGCTTGCTAATGGATTGATCATGGTCTAAATAAGGTATATTTCTTGTTGATCAAGTTCATTTGGATGTGTATAAGATATTTAAATTGGATATACACATAGTGCATATGAGTTGCTTAAATTGGATATATATATACACTAGTTGCTTGCTATAAGATGTTTGAATGGATTGCTTAGTGATCAAGTTTGAGTTGATTTGAATGAATATGATCATGAGACTACTTTTAATAACAGGATTGAATGGATATATGTCTTGTAAGAGTGTTCAAACAAGTTGGATTCAAATTTGGTTCAATTTGAAAAAGCATAGCTTAATTTGTCAACTCTTGTCAATCTTTCAAAATCTGAGCTAGCTGTGATCATAGCCATGTTTGAGAGTTCAAATCTACTTGGATTGGCTTGAAATTTAGTGTGCATGCTCTACACTTGTGGTATTAGTTGCTGTTTAAATTTCATGGGTATTGGATAAGGGATACTTCGTTGTGGAGTGGATCTTATCAATACATGTGCAGCAGTTTTCAGCATGTATCTAGGTGGAAAGATGTGAAATCTGGTAGCAATCTAGTGGTCCAATGAAGCTCAAATTTTTATGGCTGCTAGATGACTCAGTGAAGCACATCTCCACCAAAATTCAAGGTCATTGGATATGTACTTTGTGAGATATGATATATTCTTTGAAGAGTACAAAATCTGCCAGAAAAGTGACAAACATTGGATTGATTTAGAGTCACTTAAATTGAAAGGTCCTCAAGTTGAAATCATACTTATAAGTGATTGAGGTACTTATGCTAGAATTGAATACAAGGTTATTTGATTGTGGAGTGTATTTGACACATGTTTAGTGCTCAAGATGAAGATCAATTAAACAAAGTCATTTCAATTGAGTGTCAAGGGTGATTCTTGGAGAGAAGTCACTTCTCCCTTTTGTAGAGGCTTGCCGCCTTTTGTAGGTGAACCAAGGTTACTTAGAAGGCTAACATGAAAGTGGTGATCTAAGAATCATGTGGAGATGCTTAGTTGAAATCTATCAAAAGAATTGATCAAAACAAAAGCAAGCAACACCCAAAAGAGAGAGATTTATGAATTTACCCTACAAGTATGTATCATGATATTCAAGTAGTATTATCTTCTACAAAGTGGTACTCTCTCATGCAAGCAAAGATCAAGAAAGAAGCAAGTCAACCGCAACAAGAAAGTGCACTTGATCATTAGTGGTTCTCAAATCATATGGGTGAAGATTGGTATTCAAATTGGTTATCAATTGGTCTTCACTAAGCTCTTAATTGGACTTCACATTGCTAATTGGAGATGAAATCTATATGACTATCCTCTACTCCAACATAGCAAAGGTGAAATTGTTTGACATATGCATACATCTAATACTTAGGATTTGTTTAGTGAATATAGTCATACATAGTGCTCATTCATTGAAAATTAAATGAATTTTATGCTTATAGCCTACCACTATAGCTTGATTGAGTTGTTTGATCTAGTGGTAGTATATGAGTTTGTTCATGAGCTAGTAAACCCAAGTACTTGATCTATTCATGGATTGTATAAGTGACAAGTACAACCTCTATAAGATACCGTTTAATATGTGTGAACAAGCTTAGAAAGGGTTTAAACCGGACTTAAAAACTTATGCTATACATGTTAGTACAAGTCCAACATAGAAGCTCATGAAGATGAATCTAGTTCAAGCACAAGACAACTATGCAAATGGATATCAAGATGTAATCTACAAATGGTATCTAGACTTATGATAATCTTTCAAAGAGTATCAACTTTCATATTGGTACTTGCAAAAGATGTCTAGTTCTAGCATACTTGTGATGATCAATATTGAGTTAATTCAAATAATTCTACAAGTGGTAATCTCACAAGTGATATCCTACAAGCTAACAAGTGATCCTCAACTTTAAGTGATCAAATCATAGTTCTCTTACTTGCAAAGCTCATTTGGATGACAATTGCTTTGACCAAAGGGGAATTACCCTACTTAATGGTATAATGGTCAATGATCTTTCATGAAGATTCATACTAATACATAGATGTTAGTGTCCATAAAAAATGAAAAGATACAAGTATCAACCATCTATCCTAAGTGCAACCTTTACATTAATAGAAGCATACCTTTTATGGAAATTGATGACAAAGGGGGAGAGATTAGTGAACAAAGATATATTAGTGAATAGACATACACTAAGGAGAGAGACATGGACATGGACATAAGGGAACAAGACCAAAGGATCAAAGTCTTGGACTAAGAGATGCACACAAGTAGGGGGAGAAAGCTCATAAACTTGATTAATTGCATTTGATATGTACATGTTTATGTGCTTGCTTACATATTGCATAAGTCTTATCCTTTATATGCATGCTTGTGTGGTGTATGCTAGTTATAGGATTTGAATGATGACTTGATAAACTAGCATGCATAGGTTGGTAAGCTAGATAGTTAATCTAATAAGTGGTATCTAGAAATCGTGCTTATAATGTTGATCTCACAGGGTTTCTAGTGTTTTTGTTGTATCTAGCTAACCATGGTGCTAAGGATGGACTTCAAAATACAACTAGAATGAGTATCTTCAAAGGTTTATCCTATATCCCTTAGCATCACTTAGTAATGCTAGCACTCTCACAATGTCATATTCATGATTGTGTGCAAAGCTTAATTCAAACCTTTGTGAGCACACATGTAGGGGGGAGCTATCACTACTAAGTCGGATCTTGTGGCATTTATCCAAATCATGGTATAGAGCTTAAATGATGGATAAATGACATAATGTCCAAAATGATCTTAATTTCTATATCTTTGTAGAGTTGTCATCAATTACCAAAAAGGGTGAGATTGAAAGGTCCTAATGTGATTTTGGTAATTGAGTGACAACTTAGGTGGACTAATATGTGTTTAATGTGAGACACACAGGTGATTTAGTACTTAGGTACACAAGTGTGAGAACCAATAAAGTCATGGTGAAGAGATGGCTTGTGCATATTGATGGTGCTCAATTTGGTGATGAAGGAGTTTATTGTACATGATACATGACATGGAGTCATGTGATCAAGGTGGAGAAGATCAAGATGAGGCATGGCTTGATGGACCGGTTGCAAGTGCGAAGGGCAAGCGAGTGATGCTTGGCGCCGATGGACCAACGCAACGGTAAAGAGCAAGTGAAGTCAAGATCGATGAACCAACACGGTCACGTGATGATATGGAGTGGATCATATCATTTGTGATAGGTTGGTGCGTATGTTGCATCAACATTGGAGAAGAACATGAAATGGAATGCACAAGGCAAAGGTATAACTTAGAGCATTTCATTTCACCGGTCATAGAGGTTTAGAGAAGTGTTTGACCGGGTTGAGTTATAAGAAAAGTAATACTGTCAAGAGGGATGCATAGTAGACTAGCTTGATGAGGATAAGGGTGCTCAAGTTACTAGTCTAGAGACATTTGAGAGAAGCGGTGCAAATCGTTTACTTAGAAGAGTGCTTCGGTGGCTTTTTGCTGAGCCACCGGTACTACTGGTCTCCCACCGGTAGTGCCGGTGAAGACCGGTGGTACCGGTCAGCTCCCAGAGGGGTTTTCTCGCACGCGAGGGCACTTTGAAGATGTGCTGAAAAATAAACTACTGCTAGTACCGGTGAGCAACCGGTAGTACCGGTTGGCTAACTTTGTGCAACGGTCCGATTCCTTGGACCGGTAGTACCGGTGGGGCGTCGGGAGCTGCGGGAATAAATAGGCCGCCCTTCCCTTGGGGCGGCGGTCACCCCCATTATTCCACTCCTACACTTAAGAAAAAGGGTCTCAAGTGCCTCTCTCTTCCTCCTTGCTCCTAGACTTCAATCCATGGTGGATTTGTGAGAAAGAAGTGAGATTAGAGAGAGGAGAGGATCGATCTATGTCTTGAGCATTCGGATTCCTCATCTCGCCGGTTTGCTTTGCATTTGTTGCTCTTGGATTCTTGGAATCCTAGCCGGCTAGGTGTTCTTCGTTCTTGCCCATGTTTTGTTCATTTGTGAGGGCAATCGAAGTGTTTGTAATGCCCATCCGTTCTTAGTGAAAACCTTCGTCACTCTTTGTATGGGCCTCAAGAGAGAGGCAAGGAGGTGAAAGAGACTCCGACCTTTGCGGTCACCTCAACAACGAGGAGTAGGAACTCTAGTGTAGAGTTGTCGAACCTCGGTATAAATCGTGAGTCTCGTGTGCTTGATGTTGTGGAGATAGCTTCGACTATCCTTTGCTATTGTGTTCTTCGTGTTATTCCTCTCTCCCTCAAAGTTCATAGGTTAGGAAGGCCCGATCTATAGATTGGTGAGGAAGCAACCCAAGCAAAGTTCAACATCATCACCCTCAACCTCAAGGAGTGTGGGGAAAAGCTCGGATCCGTATTCAAAGCTCATTACGTTGAGATCCCAGAGCTACAGCTCGCCACCGGTAGTAACGGTCTCCTACCGGTAGTACCGGTCCTACTACCGGTAGTACAAACCAGTGGTTTGCACTCTCTGTTCACTAGCTTATAATTATTGTTTCATACTTGTGCTAGTGTTTAGTGATTGCTTTAGTAACTAGTTTACCTTGTGTGGCTTGCCTAGTTACCTTTTAGCTTGTGTATCTTAGAAGTAAGATCTTGAGTGACTAATTGGCTTGAGTAGCCTTGTTAGTCACATTGCTTAGTTTGTGTAAGTAAGTTGAGCTCTCTAGTTGGCTTATGTAGTCTTGCTAGAGAGCATTGCTAGTGAGCTTAGGTGCTTTGTGCTTTGCTTACTAGTATGTGTAGGAGCTCCCTTTGTGCTTAGAGTACTAGTTGCTTAGGCTTGTGTGACCTTGCAACCTAGACTTGTTTAGGTGAGCTTCCTAGCTTGGCACCCTTGCCATTCTTCTTCCAGGGGCCATTGCCGCCGCCCTTCCCGCCGCTGCTGGAGCCGCCACCATAGCCGCTCTGGTGGCCGTTGAAGTCGCCGCCGGTGGCGCTGGAGACAGTGCGGCAGCCAGTGCCGCACGCGGCGTGGAATGTCGTCTGGGCTGCCACGGTGCCCTCGTGGCGAGGCGGAGCTCCTTGAGGACGAGCTTCTCGCGGGTGGTGGCGAAGTCCGGCAGCGGGTGCGAGTCGGCGATGTTGTCGGCGGTTCTGGCGAAGCGGGGGGTGAGGCCGCGCAGGAGGTTGAGGACAAGCTCCGAGTCGGTGATGACGCGGCCGACATCACGGAGCGCGTCGGGGGTAGCCTTCATCTTTTGGGCGTAGTCGTTGACGGGGGAGTCGCCCTGGGTCATGGAGTAGAACTCGTGACTTAGGAAGATGGCGCGCGGGGCCTTGTTGGCCTCGAAGAGGCGCCTGATGGCGAGCCAGAGGGCACGCGCGGTCTGATCTGGCGCCGTCGCCAGACCGAGGACATCCGGCCCAATAGAGCCAAGGAGCCAACTGCGGACGCAGGCGTCGGCGATGTTCCAGGCAGGGTCGGGGTTGCCAGCTACCTCCGTGATGTGGGAAAGAAGTCCGAATTTCCCGCAGAGAGAGGTGAAGAACGGTTCCCACTGGTTGAATTTGGGCCTCGTCAGTTCCAGGGTCACCGGGATGTGGTTCTTGACATTGACCGTTGCATAGGGAGCAACAAAGACAGCAGGGGCAGGGAGGGAGCCCAGGCTGTTCGTGGTGCTGGAGGAGGAGGAGGAGCTGGTGGCAGGCTCAGATGACATGGCGACCTTGGTGGGAGGAGGGAGGGGCAGCAGAAGGTGCGGTGGGAAGGGGAAGGAGGATCGGTTAAGCTGATACCATGTAGAATAGACAGGAAAGGGGGGAATCACCACACACCCAACGTGGGTGAGGAGCCTTTCATATATAGCCAATAGACATACAAGGAAATTACACATATGGAAGCTATTCCCTGTACAAGGAAACAATCCTAGGCTATACATAGAAAGAATCCTAGGCTATATATGGCAGCTAGCCTATCTATGGGATTACAATCAATCTATGATTAGTGCAGAATTATACATATCCTAATATTTTTCTTCTACCTTAATGAAATGACGCGCAGTTCTTCTACGTGGTTCGAGAAAAAAGGATAACTCAAAAGCAGTGCCACTACTCCATATCCCAATTTCAAAGTTGTGGTTCAGCCATAGGTTTGTAAGGCTGCACAAACTCTGACTGTGGAGTAAAAAAAAATCACTTGAAGGCGTCGTGCTTCTTGATTTAATTACAACTATATGTTCTTATTAATAAATTGGCAATTTACTGCAGACCAGGCAGTTTGACTATTTTGTGAGTTGAGCCAGTCATATGCAGGCTGTGCCAAACCGGAATAGACCAGGCACTTCCAGGTTTTGATAGTAAAACCACGTTTATAGTCTGTTTTCTAAATTGCTATTGGACAACCTAGTAAAAGAAATGCTGATCTCAACCATGTGAAGCAAAAGATATCTCAACCCCATAGCAACATTGAACAAAATTACTTACTCTGCATGCACAGGCATCAATATATATGCCTTTCGAAAAATATGTAGACCCTTCCACCATCTTCTCAACTTCAAAAAATAAGTGGTCTTGTCCTCCTTCAGATTAAGAAATAAAAGAAGTCAAAACAAATTAACGAATGTACCATACCAAATATCATTATAAAGGTATCAAATTCAGAATTAATTATGAGGTTAAAAATGAATTATTCTGAGTAAATGATAAAAAAAAATCCATAATGTGGCAGGAACACTCAAACTATTTACCAAGATTTTTAAGTGTGCACCCCTCCAAAAAAAAGGAAGTGTGACTTCCCTATGTATTAATTATTAGAGATATGCATAGTCCAACACATGTAATCTTGTGACTTATCCTTCAAGTTGTACTTTTACTATATATATGAAAGTTAACTCCCATATCGCGTGTGACGTGTTTCCTAATTCTCTACATTGTATCAAGAGTCTGGTTCTGGCTCCTTCCTATACCCTAACTTTTCTCCCACAGTGCAGACACCCACCTCGCGATGCCCCTGCCACAATCTCCACTGCACTCAAATGTCCGCAAGCCCCATGCACCTCTCTGCTCCACGTGCGGTCCTCTCCCCCCACGCAATGTCTTGCGCCGCCACCTCCATGTCCACGAATACCTTCTACGTGTGCGCTGGCAGCCTCCACACGTACTTAGAGCACTCCCCGTGCATGTGATCTCCTTCATGTGTGCCTCTTCTGCCTGCCTGCAGGCACCAGCGCTCTACCTCACGCGCTCATGCCAGTTTCCCGCATGTTCCTGCGATGTCCACCGACTCCACAACCACCTCTGCCACCAGTGGTGCCTTGGGTGTAACACCCTGGTCCAGGGCTTAATAGAATTAATAAGATACTCATACTAACAAGTTGCAACTTGTTTTCCGGAAGTCAATCTCTTAAGAACTCTAAGGTTAAACGTGCTTAGCCTGTAGTGATAGGTGACAGACCGGAAAGTTCTTCCGGGGGCGCATGAGTGAGGACAAAGTGCGCAGAAAAGACTGTTGTTGGTCTTTGAGGGCAGTCTGTGTCCTAGGAAAGCTACCAGATGTAAGTGGGCCTAGCCTTGGGGAAGCGGGACGTTACAGAATGGTATCAAAGCTGACCGTTGCGGTTTCACGGGCACGTGTGTCACTTGCGCAGGCATGGTGCGCATGGCTGGTGTGGACCAGGGTAGTCACACAGCATAGCGCCATGGCACTGGACACACAGATGTGGCCAAAAGGGGACATTTCTGGCCTAGGGTTGACCGACGAGGACGTCGGCCTCCTAAGCGGGTGAGGATATAACACCCTGGTCCAGGGCTTAATAGGATTAGGATACTCATACTAACAAGTTGCAACTTCTTTTCTGGAAGCCCATCTCTTAAGAACTCCAAGGTTAAGCGTGTTTGGCCTAGAGCGATGGGTGACCGACCGGGAAGTTCTTTCGGGGGCGCATTAGTGAGGACAAAGTACGCAGAAAAGACTAATGTTGGTATGTGAGGGCAGTCTATGTCCTAAGAAAGATACCAATGTAAGTGGGCCTAGCCTCGAGGAGGCGGGACGATACATTGGGCCATCTCCCCAATGGGCCAATCGTTGTCACTAACTACACAACGATTGTTGTCTACTCATGTTCCTATTGTCCTCGAGCTAAAATATGGACATGACTAGCCCCAATGATCCCTAGTGGGTCCGGTCAACGATTCCTGCATCGCTTCTTGGATCCAATGCCCCCGACATCTAGGACCTCGCTGTGGAAGATGATCAGACAGCGCAATAGCTCTAGGTCATTGTCAAGAGCCTCATTTTAGCCAACAAGGAGCCCTACGCAGTCTTCCTGCATGAGAATTTCTCCTCTATGAACCACGGGATCTCTTGTGAAGACCGTCGCCAATGAGTCTCGCTATTAGTCCGTCAAGCTGGTCCTCGACCTCCTTGGCAGCCTCAATCCGTGCTTCTCCAGCAAAGCGGACAACATTGTCAACACCTCGCCGCTCCCCAACTTCAACACCGCGCACAACAAGCTCGTCCTCAAGGAACTTTGCCTCGAACAATAAAGGCAATGATTCCTCTGGGACTGCACTCCTCACCACCCGATTCTCTACCTGTGGCACAACCATTTACTTCATCGCGGCTTAAGGACAAGGTGGTCAGCAGAAGTCCTCCAATCGCCACAACAAGGGCAGCAGCAACACTTGTGATGGTGGTCAACGCGACTAGCTGCAGCACTAGGGGGTCAGCAGTGCACAGCATGCCCACCACCTCCAGACCATGGGTCTACGTTGGTCCTTTGCCCGGCAAACAGCAACAACAGCCGTGGTATCGACACCAGCAGCAGCCAGCCTAGCATTAGCAGGGTGTCCTTGTGTTGGCTCCACAGGCTCATATGACATTCACACCTGTCCAGTTCTCTCCTCCAACAGTCGTCTAGCAGCAGTTCACCTTCCCGATACATGTGGGTATCTCTTCTGACCACCAAGGACGCGGACGCCATCAAGCACATCAAGGCTATGGCAGAGAGAGGGAGCGGGCAGAAGCTGGGCGTGCTCCGCACCGACAATGGGCTGGAGTTCACCGCAGCGGAGTTCGCCGTCTACTGCGCGAATGAAGGCATACTGCGCCACTACACCGCCCCCTACACGCCGCAGCAGAATGGGGGTGGTGGAAAGGCGGAATCAAACCGTGGTGGCCATGGCTCGGGCACTGCTGAAGCAGAGAGGGATGCAAGCTCGGTTTTGGGGGGAGGCAGTGGTGACTGCTCTGCACCTTCTGAACCGAGCACCCACCAAGAGCCTCCAATGCATGACGCCGTGTGAGGCCTGGCACGACAAGGCACCGGCTGTGGGGCATCTGCGCACCTTCGGGTGCATGGCGTTCACCAAGGAGCTCACTCAGCTGAAGAAGCTCGACGACCGCAGCCGCCCAGGTGTCTTCGTTGGGTACGCTGACGGCGCCAAGGCATACCTCATCTTCGACCTGGCGACCCAGCGCGTGCGCGTGTCACGCGACGTCATCTTCGATGAAAGTCGCGGCTAGGACTGGGCGAAGGAGGAAGGAGGAGCTGCAGCGACGCTTGAAGAGTTCATCGTCGAGCATGTCTAGAGCGAAGAAGCTGAGGGCACGCAGGGAGCGCCATCGCCATCGACTCTAGCTTCGCCGCGATCTTCATCACCAGCCCCGGGGGAGCTGGAGAATGCGGGAGCAGAAGCGGCCACACCATCGCCAGCCGCCGTGGGCACGACGTCGCCCACCACCGCGGCTACACCTGCGACCACCACGCCTCCGCCAGCCGGGCTGCCCCACATCGAGCTCGCCACACCACTGGAGGACGACGAGGATCGTCTTGATGCCTACTAGGACGACGAGCCTCTCTAGTACCGTAAGGTGACTAACATCATTGGTGATGAGTCCCTTCCCAGGTTGGTGTCAAGGCTCTTTGCCCAGCTGCATCTCTCGTACGCTGGCGAACCGACCAGCTTCGCTGCAACGCAAGGCGACCCAGCGTGGTGAGCAGAAATGGAGCAAGAGATGCAGTCGGTGGAGAAGATCAAGACCTGGGAGCTCGCAGATCTCCCGGCTGGTCATCGCCTGATCACCCTGAAATGGGTCTTCAAGCTGAAGAAAGACGAGAAGGGGGCGTTGACCAAGAACAAGGCAAGGCTGGTGGCGAGGGGGTTCGTCCAGCAGGAAGGCGTGGACTACGACGACGCGTTCGCGCCAGTGGCACGCATGGAGTCAGTCTGCCTTCTTCTCGCGCTGGCGGCGCAAGAGGGCTGGAAAGTCCACCACATGGTCGTGAAGTCCGCATTTCTCAATGGCGACCTGAAGGAGGAATTCTACGTCCACCAGCTGTCGGGTTTCGTCGTCGCCAACAAAGAAGACAAGGTCTACCGCCTTCGGAAGGCCCTCTACTGTTAGGCAATAGAATATTCCCTGCTAATTATGGATATCACAACCATAATTAGCAGTTGTAAATCAGACAATTAGCAATTGTAAATCAAGGATTAGTTGCTATAGATAGCAGATGTAAATCAGGGTGATTATCCCCTGCCTTGTAAAGCAAGGCCAGCCGGCCTATAATAGATGGTGCGCCCCCTCACATTGAGGTGTGGCCAATTGCCCCCAACCTCTATTCTTCTAGGCAATAGAATATTCCCTGCTAATTATGGATATCACAGCCATAATTAGCAGCTGTAAATCAGGCAATTAGCAATTGTAAATCAAGGATTAGTTGCTATAGATAGCAGATGTAAATCAGGGTGATTCTTTGTAAAGCAAGGCCAGCCGGCCTATAATAGATGGTGCGCCCCCTCACATTGAGGTGTGGCCAATTGCCCCCAACCTCTATTCTTCTACATGGTACCAGAGAACCGGGCCTTGATCTGATCTTCAGGCACCTCAATATCCCCCACCACTCCCCCTGCGCCTCCTCTCCTCCTTCCCTTCCCATGGGAACTACCTCCGCCGCCGCCTCTGACACCAGCAGCGCCCTAGGGGCTACGTCTGCCCCGGCCAACTGCCCCATCGCCACCATCAATGTCAAACTGCACGTTCCCATGGCCCTCGAGTTGAAGCCCTCCAACTTCACCAAGTGGTCGACGGCTTTCCGCGCCATGTGCGGGAAGTTTGGCCTGCTGCACCACCTCGACACCGCCTCCCCCGTGCGCCCCACCGACGCATCCTGGCAGCAAGCTGATTTCTGCGTCCGCGGATGGATGTACAGCACCGCCTCCGATTCCGTCCTCAACCTCGCCATGACCAATGACAAGCAGACGGCATGTGCGCTGTGGAGCGCCATCGACGATGTGTTCCAGGCGAACAAAGCGCCTCGTGCCATCTTCCTCAATCACGAGTTCCACTCGATGCTTCAAGGGGACTCCTCCATCGACGACTACTGTGTCCGCATGAAGGCGAAGGCCGACGAACTGCGCGACGTTGGCCAGACCGTCCTCGAGAGCACCCTCGTCCTCAACCTCCTACGTGGTGTCAATGAGGTCTACTCCACGGTCGCCGACAACATCGCTAGGCAACAGCCCCTCACCTTCTCCTCCGCTCGCCATCAGCTTCTCCTCAAGGAACTGTGGCTGCAGAATGACGAGAAGGTCCGTGCTGCCTCGGCGCTCTTCACTGCTGCCTCCTTTCCTGCCAGCGGCCAGCAACAGCAGCAGCAGCCGGACCACCAGCGCCCCAACAACAGGAAGGGCGGCCAGCAGGCCCCCCACTCTGGCAGCCACAACTCCAACAGGCGCCAACCCTGGGGCTTCAACCCCTGGACCGGCAAACGCGTGGCCCCTGGTGAGCGGGTCACCCATCCTGGACAACGTCGCCAAGGTAATTTCGGCGGGTCTGGTGGCCCCAACGCCCAGTATGGGCGCCAGCAGGGCCTCCTCGGGCCTGCTCCCCAGGCACACACAACCTTCGCCCCTGCGGACTCCTCCAGCAACTCCAGCAGCTCCACCTGGAATGCAGCCGGTCTCATCGCCGCCCTACAGGACCTGCAGGGCAACTCACCATGGGTCGTCGACTCCGGCGCCTCAACCCACATGACGTCCTCGGATGGTATGCTTACCCAGCGCCTACCCCCTTCCATCTCCTCAATAACAGTAGGTAATGGCACTACCATTCCAGTCACGTCTAGAGGTCACTCCACCCTACCCACTCTCGCGTCCACTTTTCATCTTAATAATATCCTTGTCGCACCTTCTATAGTTCGTAACCTGCTCTCTGTTCATCAATTCACTCGCGACAATAGCTGTTCCTTTGAATTTGACGCTCATGGTTTTTCCATCAAGGATCTCCGAACGGGACGCGTGACTCTCCACTGTAACAGCGACGGGGACCTCTACACCATGCCCACCTCCACGCCTGTCGCCCTCGTGGCTGCTCCGTCGACCCTATGGCACCAACGTCTCGGTCATCCAGGCCCTGCTGCTTTAGCGCATCTTAATAAAATTCACGTTGTTGCCTGTAATACAGTAGATCGCTCCTGCTTCCATTCATGTCAGTTAGGCAAGCACACGCATCTACCTTTCAGTTCTTCGCATTCTACAACTCATGCGCCCTTTGAACTCATCCACTGTGATGTATGGACGTCACCTAACCGACGTCCATCCTCCTCCATCCAGCATGACGTTCCCTTCACTCGCCTGCACAAACAGCCAGCCACCTACAGCCATATGCGTGTCTTTGGGTGCCTCTGTTACCCAAATCTGCAGGCCACCTCCAAACACAAGCTCGCACCTCGCTCCGCAGCATGTGTCTTTCTTGGATATCCACCCTCTCACAAAGGGTACCGCTGCCTAGACCTCTCGACCCGTCGCATAATCATCTCCCGTCAATAGAATATTCCCTGTTAATTATGGATATCACAGCCATAATTAGCAGCTGTAAATCAGGCAATTAGCAATTGTAAATCAAGGATTAGTTGCTATCTATAATTAGCAGCTGCTAATTATGGTTGTGATATCCATAATTAGCAGGGAATATTCTACGGTCTGCGGCAAGCTCCACGCTAAAGGCGATGGGCTTCCACCAGCGCGCGCACGAAGCGGCGGTGTACCGGCGGGGCACCGGGCAATCCGTCTTTCTCGTTGGCGTCTACGTGGATGATCTCATCATCACGGTTGCCCAAGAAGGAGAGGTGAAGAAGTTCAAGGCGCAAATGATGGAGAAATTCGACATGAGCGACCTCGGGCTCCTCTGCTTCTATCTCGGCGTCGAGGTGCGCTAGGATGCCGAGGGCATCAGTCTCCGCCAAGCCCACTACGCCAGGCGGATTCTTGAGCTCGGGGAGATGGCTGGCTGCAATCCAGCTCACACGCCGATGGAGGAGAAGCTCCGGCTCAGCCGCAAGAGCAAGGCGGAAGAGGTGGACTCCACGCACTACCGACGGCTTGTCGGCAGCCTCCGGTACCTCGTGCACACCCGGCCCGACCTGGCGTTCGTCGTCGGGTATGTGAGCCGGTTCATGGAACGGCCCACGGTGGATCACCTACAGGCGGTGAAGCGTGTTTTTCGCTATGTGGCAGGGACCCTAGACTACGGTCTCTAGTTCAAGCGGGCTCCAGGCACGGCGCGTGTGCAGCGACCTTGCCGATGACATTGACACAAGCAAAAGCACCATCGGAACAATGTTCTTCATGGGCGAATGCTTGGTCAGTTGGCAATCCATCAAGCAGAAGGTGGTGGCATTGTCGAGCTACGAGGCAGAGTACATCGCCACCACATCTGCAGCAACACAGGCGCTCTGGTTGTCCAGGCTGCTCGCTGAGTTGCTGGGTAGGAAGGTGGATGTGGTTGAGCTGAAGGTGGACAACAAGTCTGCTGTGGCTTTGGCCAAGAACCGAGTCTACCATGACAGAAGCAAGCACATCAGGATCAAATACCACTTCATCAGGATTGCTTGGAGGATGGGAGCATCAAGGCCAACCACATTGCCACTACTGATCAGCTTGCAGACATTCTCACCAAGTCGCTGGGCAAGACCAAGTTCCAAGAGATGAGGGAAAGAATAGGCCTGAAGCAGATCACCTAGTACTAGGCTTAGGGGGAGATTGATAGTTAAGCCTAGCTACTTGTATCTTACTTTTCTGCAGTTTACTGTTTCCTATCTAGTTGTTTTCGGCTGGCTTAGCAGCCAAGATAAGCATCTACTTTAGCTTTGGAATATGCTGTAGTAGGTGGCTGATCTCTGCTATATAAGCAAGAGCAGACCAACCTTAGTTTGTAATCTGAACTCTTACTTTCAATCCAAGCGGCCTCAAGGGCCAAGCTGCCCTCTGGCCTTTCCCAACCACTCTCTGATCCATGTTTGGGCAAGAAATAGTCTTGGGCGTGCATACCCCTGGATGCGCCCCCTAATAGGATCCAAGACAATACACTGTCTAAAGGACCAAAATACGGTGTCGCAGCACCCTGACAGATTCTAGACGCATACTTGTTTCGATAATTCTGTCGACTATTAATGAATTTTGAGGTGCGACAAGTGCCATTGGAAAGCTTATGAAATTATCTTTCTAACCATAGGAATTTGAGGTGAGACAAGTGCCATTGGAAAGCTTATGAAATTATCTTTCTAACCATATGTAGAACGTTGGAAATGGAGTACATAAGCATCCCAGGCGTTGTTTTTACGCAACACTACTCCTGAAATCCAAGATGGACTCAAACTTGAGTTGGACAGGGCCTCTGTCATGATTTGGACGCCCACGCTGGCTCTCTTTGTCACCAAGGCTTGTATCCGGAGGAGTGATGTTCTCATCACTTGCCTCAACGGCCATAAGTAGTTAACAAACCACCAAACCTTGAGATAAAAAATCATTGTCATTTATTGTATCCTGCTTGGTTTGCATCCCCTACACTCACTTTGTGTGCTAGTGTAGTTGCTTTTGCAGTAGCTTAGCTTGTGTAGCTTAAGTAATGCTACTGTAGTGCTTATTGGTGTAACTTGTGCTTAGAGCTTCCTTTGCTCACTACTACGTGTAGGAGCTCCCATGTGCTTAATTGACTGGTTGTGCAAGTTTGTGTTATCTTGCAAACCTAACTTGTGTAGGAGAACTTCAACTATCTCGACACCTTAGTTACCAAGCTCTTATCGACAATAGAACCTAACTATTGCTTCGACCACCTGGCACATCGTTGTGACAAGCAAGTGGATTTTCAACCACAAATTCTACTCTGGTGGATCTCTTGCCCGCTACAAGGCCCACTAGGTTGTTCGCAGCTTCTTCCAACATGTTGTCGGCTTCAAATAGACGTTTAGCTCGGTGGTCAAGTCGGCCATCATCCGTGCCATGCTTCATCAGCTCGACATGAAGAACGCCTTTCTTCATGGCAACCTTGTGGAGACTGTTTACTACCAGCAGCCATCTGGCATCGCCTACCCTTCAGCCATTTTCCGGTCTCCACTAGGCTCCTTAGGCATGGCTTCAGCAATTTGCTTCGTACATCTGCAAACCACGGCATCACAACAACGAAATCTAACAAGTCTCTTGACAACATCTTCCTGAACCATCCTGCGGTGCATCACTGACCGGCTCAGCTTCGAGTTCATCATGACGAACATTGGTGTTATCCACCACTTATTCGACATCTCCGCCATGTGCTCCTCCGAAAGCCTCCTATCCCAGCGATACTACGCTAACTCTCAGGCTAAATTGTCCCCGATTAATAGTGCTCCTATCAAGTACCAAAGTCTTGCTTGCACTTTACAGTACCTCACTCTGACTCAACAAGACCTCGCCTACACCATTCAACAGGTTTGCCTTTTTTATGCACAACCCACTTGAGCCGCACCTTGCTTTGGTCAAGCGCATCCTGCATGTGAAGGGCACCCTCGACTGCCTAGTCTGAATTGACTGGGCCAGCCCAAACTCCCAGCGTCCTACCTCCAACTGTTGCATCTTCCTCATTGACAACTTGGTCTCCTAGTCTTTGAAACGGTAGACCACAGGCAGAATATTGGGTTGTTGCATGCAATTACTGAGTGTTGCTAGTTGTGACAATTCCTTAAGGAGCTACATGTCTTGAACTCTTGATTCCTTCGTCGACCATTGTCTATTGCGACATTACCGCAGTCTACATGACAACCAATCCAGTTCATCATCGTCGCACGAAGCACATCAAGATTGGCATCCATGTCGTCCGTGAGAAGAATGCTTTGGGGCAAGTCCACATGCTCCATGTCCCCTCCACACATCAGTTCGAAGACATCATGACTAAGGGACTACATGTAGTGACTTTAGGTCTGTCGTCTACCTCCCTACCGCTATGACTGTGGGTGGGTAGTAGAGATACGTATAGTCTAACACATGTATATCATGTAACTTGTACTCCAAGTTGTACTTTGACTATATATATGAAAATCACCCCCCCCCTCTACCCCATATTGGGTGTGATGTGTTCCCTTATTCTCTACATTAGTAAATCCCTTGGTTGTGATGTTTGTTATTCCTGGCTTGAATTCCATTTATCTTAAAGAATCATCTTGGGTTTAGGTGTTGATCTCATAGAATGTGGAATATGTACTAGAATACATTGTTAAGCAAAAGAGGCACAACATAGATTTTTGAAGTTTGTCAAGAAAGTAAGGAAATCATTAAGTAAAAAGTTCCATAGAAAAAGTTACCTTCGCTGTTATGGCTTCAAGTTTGCTAAAGAAGTACGTGTTAAAAATGTGATAGTCGCCTCTTGATCTAATAATTGATGGCATTGGTCCCTGCAGATACCTATAAGAAAGCCTAGTTATGATTATGACGAAATAGGTCAGAAAAGGTGACTACAAACTTCCAAGCAATATAAGAGCACAAAAATGTAAACCATCATTCCCTGGAGCATCAAAATCATCAAAAAATAACTACCACCAGAAATCACATCTAGAAATGTTCAATTCCTACCACATCAGGGTAATAAAGCTCAAAGCCTCAAAGTCAGTCAGTTAACATTGGACCCTTTTTTTTGAAAGATCTACATTGTGCCATTTTGGAAAGCAAAAAAGTCACATGACAACCCAGGTATGACAATCCCGTACTTGCAATTATATTCATATTTATATTCATAAAATCATGATATACAGGTATCAATGTATGATGAGCTAGCAGCCCATGAACAATAAGTATGCCTCAAAAATTTGCAGTATCGGAAGCTTATATCAAATTTGTTAATTGGGCAGCTACATTTATTATAATAATGGCACAATATCAATGAATTCCCTTTTCCAAATCTATATTGAGTTCTTCCTGCTAGAAGCTGTTAGACGATAGATACTTAGGCTTGTGTTGGGAGTTTCAATATGTAAACAGGACGTTTGTAATCTAGCAAGCTAGATATAACAAACTATCTTCTTAATGAATGACACACACTTCTCCTACATGTTCACACAAATATTGTGTTCTGCCCACCAATGCATCATGTTGCTCAGATATGCGGTAAGCATTATATAAAACATGAAATTTGATAATCATGTTTATTTAATCGGATAGCATCTTCCTGTTAAGCCATTTTCCTGTTAGTTAAAAGTACACTTGTAACATGAGCTACTAACTTGTGCTAGAGACCGTTGTTACAAATAAAGGGAGACTGAACTGGGTGATTGTATTGAGGCCTAGTGAGGACTATATATAGAGTATAGGGGAGACACAAGCCTAACCCTAGACACAGGAGATTACACAGATATCCTTGATTAATATACTTTAATACCCCCTCTCAAATGCAACGTGAATGCAATTGTGTTGCATTTAGAGAGTTGGCACTACAAACTAGACTTGAAAAAAAAAAAGACGAATTACATCCAAAATCCAAAATAAAATATGTCGAGACTACACTAATACCTTGATTAATATACTTAAACACCGCCTCTCAAATGCAACGTGAATGTAATGGCGTTGCATTTGGAGAGTTGGCACTACAAACTAGACTTGAAAAAGAAAGACGAATTACATTATATACTTTAACACCCCCTCTCAAATGCAACGTGAATGCAATGGCATTGCATTTGGAGAGTTGGCACTACAAACTAGACTTGAAAAAGAAGGACGAATTACATCCAAAATAAAAGATGTTGTCGAAGCGTGCAACTCTTGAAGACTTGAACAACGTCAATGTAGAAAATTATCTCATCCACAAGTGGATATTTCCTTAACAACACGTACTTCAGCAAATAACTCGAGTCTTCACGAGACTGTACATCAACTCTTCGTATATGAACCTTGTTTTGGAGACTCCGAACTCAAAGAGAATAGAAGGATGTGTCAAATCAAGCCAAAGGAAGAATAGATAGATTACTGCTGCAAGATGGCACACAGTAGAATTAGAATGATGATGATGGCAACAAATAGAAGGTCATTGCAAATCAAGCCAAAGGAAGAATAGATAGATTACTGCTGCAAGATGGCACACAGTAGAATAGAATGATGATGATGGCAACAAATAGAAGGCCATTGATCATGAAGTGCAGCCAAATGGCTATGAAAGAGACCAAGAGAGCATTGTCGCATCAATAATGGTGATGATTAGCTAAATCAATGGGACTCACAGTTAATCAAAGAAAAAAATGGCCGATCAGACAAAATATCTGGACACGCACAGCTTGGACGAACTGTGATGTGTAAAATTGGACTTGGATGGACACAAATGCAACAGATGCAATGGGATTAAGAAAAAAATGGTCTCAATATACGAAGATTGCAGCAACGGCAGCAGAAGAGATGAGAACATGGGTGATAACGAGCATGCCTCTGTTCTGTTCTCCTCCAAGTACGATTTGCAGCAGCACAAAACTGCAGCACAAAGGGAGAGGAGCAGAGAGAGGACCTGTTCACCATAAGATGAAGGAAGGCCGCAATTAACGCCTGCAGATCCGAAGCAGCAACACAGGTGCGCGGACGGTCAGACACAAGGCGGCACAGAAGGACAGCTTGGAGACGAGGTGGCTCAGATGGATGGATGGGTGGACGGGCACGACGATGACGCCCAAATCCCAAGCGGCCACACAGACAACGTGAGGACCAGCGCACGGACCTGAGGCGGGCTGCATGGTGTCCACGAGGATAGGCGAGACACACAAGCGGACGATGGACTCGCGGCCCCCCTCTCCGCATAGAAGGCACACAGACTCCGGGCTGCGACTTCCGTGATGGATCCGCAGATGGGTGGACGCCGAATGACGGCTGGGTGTCCTCTCCATGCTTGAACACGGCAGACTGGGCGCACGGGTCCGCAAACGGGCGGACGAAGACGATGACCACGAAAGATGCCGCGACAGGAGGACGCCGGGCTACACGGAGGAACAGCGCGACGATAGGCAGAAGAGCGTGGACGAAGGGAATCCTGACGGAGAATGATGGCGTTGGCGGCACAGGGGATAGCTAATTTGCTGATCTAGATCTGACGAAACATGAGTTGCTTGTTCCTGCTATGGACAGATTGCGACAGCTGCTGCTGCATGATGTGACTAAACAGAACAAAAAAACAAAGATCGACAAGGCTGCCCCCAGGAAAAGTGCAGCGCAGGGAATGGAAGGGTGGCGGCTAGATCGAAAACCTAGAGCTTTCATACCATGTTACTAATAAAGAGAGTGAAATGGGTGATTGTATTTTGTCCTAGTGAGGACTATATATAGAGTAAAGGGGAGACACAAAACTAACCCTAGACATAGGAGATTACACTAATACCCTTGACTAATATACCTTAACAACCCTTTCTAGAATCAACTACATCTGGTTCAAAATGTATATCGTTTAGGACATCGATACGGTCTCCAATATGACACTTTGCTTGCAATTTTTATAAAAGTATATGTTTTACATTGTGAAAATTGTATAGTATGAAAGTAGTTTCCATGATCAATCTAGTAACATCAACAATGTGTTGTCAACCTATGCTACTCTTTATACATTGATGGCCAAAGTAAAGAAGTTCGACCAATTAGAATCCTAAAACGACCTACATTTGGGGTCAGACAAGTAAGTCTATCCCACAACTCATGTAAAAGCATAAGCTGATCTTTTGAGGCCTCATTAAGAAATGCTTGGCATCAATGCTAGCATATTAAATTATCTCAAAATTTGTAGCAGGCTAAATTATCTCAAAATGTGGTAGAAGTTCAAACCAGGTCTTGAATGTTCCATGTTGATACATATGCCAAAGGTGAACTACATCCAGTCTACATGTTGCGAACACATGGTGGATAAGTATCCATGGATGTTCAGCTTTGATGATGAGTGATTGACCAACACGTGAGTGTTTCAGTTTGAGTGGCTTAACCTAACCACTGCGAAAGCAGAAACATGTGCTTGTCTATCGGCTTGTGGTGCGCAGGTGCTATGCCTAGTGACAGTGGTCAATGGCGTGGAGAAGGTCGAGTAGAGGCTTGCCGTGCCGATGGACTGAGAGCGGTGAAGGGCAGAAGCGGGGCTCGGACTGAGGGACCATGAGCGCCGGCAGACTAGCTGTGGTGGCTAGTTCTTGGCACAGGCAAGTGCGAGAAGACATGGAGGTAAACCGAGTCGACCGAGTCAAGACGGTGGACGCGCGAGTCGAGCGAGACTCAGGGGACTCGGAGTCCGACCGGGCGAAGACAAGGTGGCTCGCGTCGAGTGGTTTGGTGGTTTGGGCCTCAAAACCATCCGCGTCGGTTTCCGAGTTTGGACCGCAAAACTCGGGGTTCGGTAGTTGAGCCCAAAGCTACCGGTGGCGGGTTTCCCGGGTTTGGGCCTCAAAACCTAGGCGGAGCTTCCGAGAAAACGGGGATGGCACGTGGCGGAATCCTGGAGGTTGCGTCGAGGCGACGGCAACTCCCGGCAGGAAGCGGGGTCGTCCATTCAAAATGCGGGAGATATTTTCCGGAGCTTGGACTGCAATGCTTAGGCTAGGTAGTTCACTCAATGTATCTAGGGGGGTCTTTGGGAAATAGCCAAAGTCCGATAAGTAGGGGATGAAGGGGTATCCCTCATCCCATCTCTTGAACCCTAATCACTTGCCCCCACTCTCTCTCCCTCTAGTTCATGAGATCCCTAGGTTGTTTCCACCAACCTTTGTAAAACTTGAGTTTGTTGTGAGGAATCGGAGGCCGTAACCTCCGTAAGCCATGGTGGCTTCGATTTCGTGATTGTGTCCCCGTTTTGCTTGTGTTCTTCGCGTTTTGCTTTTGCTCTCTCTTTTTCCCGAGATGATTTCTCTTTGTTGAGAGTAGCTTTGCAAAATCCGCTTGAACCAAGTTGTTAGCAATCGTGAGGAGCTTCTTTGCACCGAAGGAATTCCTCTCAAACCTCACGAGTGCATAGATCGGGTGATTTCTTTGTGGCGTTCTTCGTTTTGCTCTCTTCTCCCCCAAATCCGAGTGTTCTCCTTTATCCTCTCCAAATTGAGCGATGATTTCTTCGGGACAGCTCCCCAACTGTACTAGGATCATGCCTACAAAGTTTGGTTGCAGTTGGTGATCATTTGGTTGAGTTTTGAGAAGATTTTGCGGAGAGAAGTTCGTTTTCGTGAGGAACAGTTTTCTGTCTGTGAGCATCGGACCACTTTGCCCTAAGCTCCGGACCATAGCAAGTGGTCCGGTGGTCTTGACTTTCCAAGTGTCAAGCAGCAAGGGGCGTCCGACTACCCTCCGGACCACCCAGCTTTTGAGCATCGGACCATAGGCAAGTAGTCCGGTGGCTCTGCTGAGGGTGACACTCACGCGTCGGACCAGGCTCATTAGTCCGACGGTGAGCGTCGGACCAGGTGTCCGGAGGTAGGGTGCTTGCTGTGTTCCTTTGCTCGGTGGCGAGTGTGAGCACCGGACTACTTTCCATAGTCCGACGGTGAGCATCGGACTAGTTGTCCGGAGCCCAGGCACTCACTGGTTGATTTCTGTGTGAGCACCAGACTTCTGAAAGTGTCCATCGGACTAGTCCGGAGCTAGGGTGCTCACTGTTTTGGCCTGTCCCAATGGGTGAAGGCGTCAGACCTGAGCACCGGACTACTTGCTATAGTCCGGTGGCTCAGTCTGATCTGGTCCGGAGCTCCCTGTTGGTTGCTGTTTTCTCCCGTTTTGCCTAGGTTCTTGCCTCTTTTCCCTAGGGGTTGAGAACCTGTGTTTTGGGGGTTTCCGGTGATTTTCCTCCACTGCCGGTGAGCTCTCTTTTCTCCGTTTTTGTCAAAATCCCCGCTCGCGTTGCTCGTGGGAGGTTGAGCACCCAGCAACTGGGTTTGGTTTTTTGGGAAGAGTGGCCCGAACATTTCGAGAGAAATTTGAGGCTCCCATTCACCCCCCCCCCCCCCCCCCCTCTGGTCGCCGTTCTCGGTCCTTCACATGTATAAACTCATGAATACATCACTGAATTCGATATGAGCAACTGAATTTGTTAAGCCAATACTTTTAGCAAGCAAAGGAGAACAATGCTTACATGATGTAAAAGTTCATTATAGGTGAGGACAGCAATGATTCAGGCTGGAGACATCTGATGTCATCAGAAGAAATCTCAACAGAACTATGGTGTTCCCTGTGAATAAGGCAGAAATAAAATGGCGATGAACTGTGTGTCAAAAGAAGATCAAAGAATCTAGATTAACTGCAAACCTTGAAGGATAGTATAGCTTCTCTGCATCCCTGAAAAACGTTGTTCCAACATTAGGCAATAACTTAAGGTACTAACGCAAAACATAAGAGTTGCAGATACCAAGATATCAACCATTCGTCTAAGTATGCATAGTTAATAGCCTATGAAGTATGATGTATATGCTCACACTTATGATAATTATGACATAAGCAAAATGACTAACTGTATCTGAACATTTACCAGTTATTGGATGTTTCCTGAGCAGATTCTGGATGTGGTGTATCTCCATCCAAAAAAACAACCTCTTCCTGAGTCACAACACAAAAATGAGATAACAATTTGTGTGACGAGTAATCTAATAAACAACAATGAGTGCAACAAAAATGAGATGCATCATGTTGATAGATAAATGTTCATAAGTGCTCAAACCAACCCACAGTAACTTGTGTGAGAGACGAAGTTCACTAACTCGCGTTGGAAGTTCTAGCTCCATCTACTAACTAAAATTACTAAATCTGGGACTGGACGTGTCCGTTATTGCGAAGAATGGATTTTGGCTCTGACGTCTATGTTTTTGGGTGTTTCGGTATGTCGGAAGTCCCGAGGAAATTTCGTAAGTTCCGAACGTCGGAAGTCCCGACACTTACCACTAAGTTGAACCCAACACTCAGGGAATACCAAACGTATCCGGTATTGCCCAATGGTTAGTTTTTCAAGGGGGCTATAAATACCACCTAACCCTCCTCCATTGGAGGATGCTCGTTTTTTAGCCTTGCAAACACTCTCCAACCCTATTTTAATGAGTGATTGATCCAAATTGCAAAATCCAATTAGTAGGTTAACTGAAAACCACTTGAGCATTGAGCATATTGTTTATCTCATGATTTGCATTTGTTACTCTTGGATCTTTGGTCCTAAACAGTTAAGCGTCGTCGGAGAGCACCAAAGAGCTTGTGGTGTGCCTCAGATTGCTCGCAATGGTCGATCTCGCCGCCAAAAGGGAAGACATCAAACTAGTGGAAGAAGCAAAAAGGGGTTGGAAAAGACCACGGCTAAAGTTGACCTTTGGGTCGCTCGCAAACCGCTCAACGGAGAGTAGGATCCACAAGGGTCTAAACTGTTGGTATATGCTCTGAATTCCTAAAGGACGCATGCACATTGGACGATATCTAAAATAGCATGTCCCAAATTGCTCAAAGAATTTTACCATTGCATGTTATCTTTCTATTTAGCCGTCCATAGTGTGTGCCTGCATGCATGGCTATTACACATATATAAATTAGCCATACCATACCGTGAATGGTAACACAATTAGCAGAATTCTTCTGCATTACAAATTCTCTTCCTCTCGTAATCCATTTAGATTGAATTGCCACTCATTGTAATTCATTGAGTTTGTAGACCTCCACTCCAGATATATCAGTAGTGAAGATTTCCTTTGTGTATTCATGTCTTGATTTCCAAAGGAGTTTCCACATCAATCAGTTGTCTTGCTTATTATTCTCTAACAAGTGGTCTCAGAGCTGTTTATTTCCCTATTCAATAAGGACTCTTCGACATGGCATCCTTGAAGTATGATATTCCATCATTGGATGGAGACATGGTTTTCTGTATGGCAACTCAAGATGCGGGTCTAATGCATGCTGAATGGGATGATGCACTAGATGGTTTTGGTGGCAAGAATAGTGACAATTGGTCAGATGATGAGAAGCGAAAAGATCACAAGGCATTATGTCAAATCCAGCTCCATTTGCCAAATAGTATTTTGGTCAATGGAGGTAAAATATGATGAAGATGATCTTGGTCTTATTCTTTTGTGTTCCCTACCAAGTTCATATTCAAATTTCAGAGATATTATACTATATAGTCGTGATACTCTCACCTTAAACGAAGTTTATGAAGCCTTGCATGCCAAGGAAAAGATGAAAGAAATGGTATCTACTGAAAGTTCGAGTTCACAAGCAGAAGGCTTATTTGTCCGAGGTAGGCAAAAGGAGAAGGGATACTATAGTGGATCTAGAGGTAAAAGTTCAAGTGGCTACAAGGGCCGTTCACAGTCTAGAGTCAGAGGTGATAAATTCTGCAATTATTGCAAGAAAGACACTCATTATATTATAGAGTGTTATAAGTTGAAAAACAAGGAAAAGCAAAATAGCATATCTAAGACGAGAGGTAAAATTGAAGATGAAGGTAAAGCTTCAGTTGCTACTAAAAGTGGTAGTGAAGGTGATGTGTTTGTTGCTTTTGCTGGATGTACAAAGATTGATGATGAATGGATTCTTGATTCAGCCTACACTTTCGATATATGCATTCATAAAGAATGGTTTACCACTTAGGATTCTATGCAAGGTGGTGGCTCAGTGTTAATGGGTGATAACACACCCCGTAAGATAGTAGGCATCGGATCCATTCAAATTAAAATGTTTGATGGTGTTATCAAGACCTTGACTAATGTGAGGCACATTCCAACTATGACAAGAAATCTTATCTCGTTAAGTGCTCTAGATTTGAAAGGGTACAGATACTCTGCTGGAGGTGGAGTTATGAATGTATCAATGGGTTCTCTTGTTGTCATGAAAGGTGATTTGAAGTCTGCCAATTTATACCTCTTACGAGGTATTACAATTACAGGTAATCCTGCTACAATTTCAAAGTCATTATTTGACTCTGATGCTACAAAGCTTTGGCATATGCGTCCCGGGAACATGAGTGAACTTGGATTGGCAGAGTTAACTAAGAGAGGGTTTCTTGATGGTAACATTAGTAAGTTACAATTTTGTGAGCATTGTGTGTTTGGCAAACACAAGAGGGTGAAATTCAATACCTCTACACATACAACCAAAAGTATTCTAGAATACGTGCATTCTGATTTATGGGGGCCATCTCGTAAGACATCATTGGTGGTGCTAGTTATATGTTGACAATCATTGATGATTACTCTAAAAAAGTTTGGCCTTATTTCTTGAAGCATAAATCAGAAGCATTTTCAGTTTTTAAAGATTGGAAGGTAATGGTTGAAAAGCAAACCGAAAAGAAGGTGAAAAAGCTTCGCACCGATAATGATATGGAGTTCTGTTCAGAGGAATTCAATTCTTATTGTAAATCTGAAGGAATTGTGAGACACTACACAATTCTTTACACACCTCTAGGCCCTCGCATCTCTCAAGCGCACAATGGCTCGTTTACGCTCAAGGATCAGTTGGCTCAAAGATGGTGATGCTAACACAAGGCTCTTTCATATGCATTGCCCGACATCGAAAAAGGAAGAATTTTATTAGTAAAATTGTTGTAGGGGATCGGATTTGCACCAGCCATGAAGACAAGGCGCGTCCATTGATGACTTCTATGAAAATCTGATGGGAACTTGTACAGCGCGGGAGCATACTATCAATTTGGCTGAATTGGGAATTACTACAGATGACTTATCAGATCTTGAGCTTCCCTTCACTGAAGATGAGGTCTGGAGGATGATTTAGCAGCTACCTTCAGATAAGGCCCCAGGGCCGTATGGTTACACGGGTTGTTTTTACAAGTCTTGCTGGTCTATTATAAAGGAAGATATCATGGCGGCTTTTTCAACGGTCTGGAGCAGGAAGATGGTAAATTTGGGAACCCTCAATTCAGCATATATCACCCTCCTCCCCAAAAAGGAAGGTGCTGAACAGCCTAAGTTTGGTCCATAGCTTTGCCAAACTAGTAACAAAGATGCTTGCTAATCGTCTGGCCCCAGGCTGCAGCAAATTGTTTCTCCCAACCAGAGTGCCTTCATTAAGGGGCGTTTTATACAGGATAACAACCAACAGAAACAGCCCAGAATTCTACTGAAATTGGACATTTCAAAGGCTTTTGATTCGGTGTCTTGGCCATTCCTACTTGAGATCTTGCAGCAGCTTGGTTTTGGACATGTTTGGCGGGATATAATCAGTGGGTTGTTATCCTCTTCATTGACTCAAATCCTTTTAAATGGTATTCCTGGTGATCATATTTCTCATCAGTGAGGACTACGACAGGGTGACCCTCTCTCCCCGATGTTATTTATTTTGGTTATGGATGTGTTGGGGTTCATGATCTCGAAGGCTGAAATTGAAGGCTTGCTGCTGTCCCTATCTAGGCGTAACTTACAGCACCGAATTTCCATTTATGCGGGATGTGGTTATGTTCCTCCGACCTGAATCGGGTGACATTTCTGTAACTCTGGGTATTGATCTTTTTGGAGAAGCTACGGGACTGAAGACGAATTTACAGAAGAGTAATGTGCTGCCCATCAGATGTGGTGACACAGAACTTGCTGCTGTACAAAGCCTGCTGCCCTGTGCACTCAGACTTCCCATGCAAGTATTTAGGATTGCCTCTCTCTTTGAAGAAGCTCAACAAAGAACAAATCCAACCCATTATCGACTGTATTGCTGATCAGTTATCTGGTTGGAAGGCAGATTTGATGACCAAGGTCGGACGAAAGATTCAGGTTCAGTCTGTGCTTACTGGTATGCTCATCTATCTGATTATGGCTTTTGATTTTCCACCTTGGGCTAACAAGCACATACAAACTCGAAATTTATTCAGACAGAAGGGTGATATCAAATGTATACTAAACACCAATGCTGACTAAACTGACAACACAAAATTTGCTTTTACATCTCACCACTATGTTTATTGTTTTTAGTGCAAATGCAGATCAATGTTTCTTACTATGCAGTGGCCATCAAATTTAACAGATCACCACAGAAGAAACATGCATGATGGTTGATGCCTTTGGTGATATAGAACGCTCAGGGCTTTAAAGTTGAAGGGTCTAGGTCCATAAGCGAATAGGTCACATGAACACCTATGAATCAGTATTTCATCGTCCACTGTTCAAAAATAGAGTAATCTAGTAATCAGTTCCACATTATCGATGAGCTTGAGGAAACACAAACAAAACAACTTTCCTTTTCCATGTCCAAAAACTAAAATGCTTGAGGATCTACCAATTATAGTAATCAAATTATACAACCCAGCATAAATGCTACATACATATAGAAGTCTGGTCTCTGGTGCTAAAAAAACAAGCAATACACAAAATCACGACGTCCAGAATATTGAAAGTCCATACTGACCTTTCTTGATCTCAGACGCATTGAAAAGTTAACTGGATGAGCTCCTTTCCTAATAAAAGTCAGTTACATTACTCATGCAACAACAAAATCCGCATGATAAAAAACAGATTACAGCAGCTAATCTACACTTATAGACATGCATGAGTAGTGGTCATGTAGAAATAATTGTGCTGTAACATCGCCATTAATCATTCCGATACAACTGCATGGAAAGACATGCTATCATCATGGTCCCCTACTATTGTCCTTTCCAGCACATGATAGATTAGCACAATTTATCATATTCGATTGCCAACCTAAGGCTAGCTAAGCCATCCGACACTCAAGTATACATATTCAAAAACTAGAATGACTAGTGTATACCTCAAAATTGCATTTTGGAAGTCTTATTAGATTATTTCCAAGTATTTTTTGGCAAGGGGGAAGGGTGAAAAAAAATACCATCTTGTTAAATGGGCCAAAATAACAAAGCCCATAGAGAAAGGGGGCTTAGGAATTAAGGACCTGAGGAAAATAAATATTAGTCTTCACTGCAAATGGTCGTGGAATGTGGAGAACGGGAGTGGAATTTGGCACTAGATTCTGAAGATCAAATATATGAAGAATGGTGGTATAGCACACCTCAACAAAGGCAGCAACAATTGCCCTGTGTGGAATGATTTGCTGAAAGTGAGACATATTTACCTAAGTGGGAGATCCATGTTAGTGGCAAATGGGAAAGGCACTAGAATCTGGCACGATAAGTGGTGTGGACAAGTATCCCTCAGGGATAAGTTCCCACAGTTGTTTGAGATTAACAAAGAGCAATTTTGGTCAGTGGCTACTACGAAAAATAGGAATTGGTGTCTTACTTTTAGGAGATGGCTTCATGAGGATCTCCAAAGCCAGCTAAGGAGATTACAGGACATTCTGTATAGATGTAATGTTAATGATGAACCGTAGTGGAAAAAAATATTTTTATTTTTTGAACAATGGTCCCTCCAATATTTTTCCAGAATGGGCATTAACTTAAAACTTTATATTTTCATATGGTCTAGCAACTATCCAAAGTCCATACTGAATGCAACAATAGTTCAGAAAAATGAATAAATTGGTTGGTGGACCAAATTCACAAAAAAAAAAAGAAGATCGGAGAGCAATTATATGTTATCAATGACCTACAGTGTGTGTTTCGTTTTTATTAAAAAAGATAAATAACACACTACCAAACATCCTTGGTTAAATGGAAAGTCTTCTGAATAATCTGAAACCAAAAGAATGAAGAGAAGGACTCAATTGAAATTTACACCCCTAAATAAATATTACAAATTACAAATTAATGTAACTTTGGTTAGTCATAAGGTACAGTACAGCATCTTGCATTTTCTTTATAAGCAATTAGGTCCTGAAAACTTGTCTTATCATCAGCAGCAATAAGCGAATATGCAATTTTTTTGTTTACTATGCAATGCTACTTAATCTTATAAAATTTCAAAACTCCAAAAATGAGAAAGAAAAAAGAGATGTTCATCTTTAGAAAGTTGACAAAAGAGCATATGAATACCAACCTTTTATGAGAGCGTGTGGGAACCTCTTCCCACATTATATTGTGACCATTGCTGTTAGAGGCATCACCAGAAGATGTCTTCCCCATGTTCTCTGAGGTGTCCAGATGAAACTTTTCATGAAATGAATTCATTGGTTGTGAAGAGCCTTCACAAGAGTCTTTCTCTTCACATAACTGCCCCTTGTTTCCTATCAAAGTGCTAGGCTTCTCCGGGCTCCTACTTTTTATTTCCAAACTAGATATGTTGATGCCTGCCTAATGTACATAACATAAACATTTGGACAGGAAAAAACTACATTTAAGTAACACAATAAGATATTTACCTCTTTATCCGTTCCAAATGAAGACATGAAATCAGCCACTGATACTTTAACTCTATTGAGGTCACTACGCAAACCTATAAGAAGTTAGAAAAAGCATATCTGAACAACAAAAAAATCAATCATGAAAAAACAACGAAAGAAAGGGGCAAAGGGTACACAGATAGTATAAACAACTTGGTCAGCCCAAAAACAATGTTATCCAAACTGCTCAAAACTCAATCAGCATACAGCTTTTCAACCTTCCACACTTCAACAAGTAGTTGGATTTGTGGGTGGTGGAAAAGATAAAAGCACGCACAACATTCAGATTTTCTTCATACTTGGTCCATACACTGGTGATAATTGTTCTTCATTGTATCTAGTCACATGGCCATAACAGTGAGCCAAAAGTGTCAATTTCCAACTTCATACATATGAATCATTGTGATTGTCAGCACAGAATTTTTTTTTCTTTTACAACATAGTTTCGGCTATCATATAGCTTTCGGTATTCATTTGCTTAAACACAGTTATTTAATAATTTCTAATCTTCTAGATTCAATCATTCGAAAATCTATATAAAAAATCTGCCAATGTCGAGATTATTCAGTTGTATCTTCATCGTATCTAGTCACATGGCCATAACAGTGAGTCAAAAGTGTCAATTTCCAACTTCATAGATATGAATTCATTGTGATTGTAAGCACAGATTTTTTTTTTCTTTTACAACATAGTTTCAGCTATCATATAGCTTTCGGTATTCATTTGCTTAAACCCAATTATTTTAACAATTTCTAATCTTCTAGATTCAATCATTTGAAAATCTATATAAAAAATCTTACAATGTCGAGATGATTCAGTTATATCAAAAGTTGAAGAGAAAAATTAATCAATTAGCTAAAAGATGAATATTCACTTATCAACAAGTCCCTCAAGTACAACACGATAGCCCTCAATGAAAACTATATTATTTCATTGAGCTATGAAAACTAGATTTGCATTTTCCATGTTAGTTTTATGAAATTACAGTGTTTATGATTTATTTAAAGCGTTAAGAACAAGAAAGTCATATATTAAGGAAAGAAATGCACATAAAAAGACGCCCTAAAGAAGTTCGAGATAAACAGAGTAGAGTGATGGTTACAAATAAAATAGTCAGAAAAAATTAAAAGACCCAAACTAACATAAATAGCCAACACTGGAACTGTAGGAAACAACATCATTTTTTTTTCTTGAATACGCAGGAGAGCTGCATATCATTGCATTAAGAGATAGAGAAATGGCCCCTTACAAAACACCACCACCTCACTCCGAGCCAAGCCGTGAGGGGTTGTAAACAAAACAAAGTTTTGTAACAAAAGAAAAAACACCTAGGGGGTGAGACCAGACCTGACACGCCAGAGCATCTCCAACAATTTGCTATTTCTCACTTGCCAAATCTTGTGTTTTAGCAAGTTGCTATAATAATTTACCAAGTTGGAAAGAGGTCATCTCCAACAATTTGCTATTTCTCACTTGCCAAATCAAAAAAAGAAGATTAAAAAGGAAGGAAACTTGCATGCGGAGGAAACTTGCATGCGGGAAACCGAGCGGAGGACTCGCGGGCGAGAGGATGGCAAGCCGATGCGCGCTCACAAAAATGGCAAACTGATGCAATCTTTTGGCAAGCGTGTAGAATTGGCAAGTCCAATTGGCAAACTGTTGGAGAGTGTTTTTTGATTGATTTGCCAAATTTTAAAGGATGGCAAGTGATTTAGCAAACTGTTGGAGATGCTCTTAACTTGACTAGACTAACCTAGTCCAACAACATGACCTAAACCAAGTGCACGCAATCCACGAGCTCAATGAAACACCTAGGGGGAAACAACATCATTAACTATAGAATGTGACAAACATAGAAAGGATAATCATCATTCATTCAATATTGAATATTCAATATTGATATAATGCAATGAATATTCGTAAATGCAAACATGAAAGTATATAACCTTGCATTTTATGATTTGAGAGTATGTAATCATGTTATGAACAATGAATTTCTACAGGATGGCATTTTGAAACTCCCAAGTCTAGAAGGTTCCTAAAATGATATAACATCAATAACGTACCAGATGATTCAATACACCTTGATTGGACTATCCTTTCACATTCTTCATTAACCTGCAAGAAAGAATTCCAGAACAAGGCTTACCATACCAGGCACGCAAATCCACTTACCAAACCTTTACTATATTGTACAATTATCGCATTCCAGTTTCCACTGGTCAGAAAATCCCAGCTGCCATAATCCCACATCATTAGCTCTGCTGTTAGCTATTTACTTAGCTCTGCTGGGCACAATTTTGTCAGGAACCCATGGCTTATGGACTAATCCAGCTATTGGTTTGGAGGAGCAAATGGGCTCTAGCACTAGACTAACCTTGGCCCATGAAAGTAGTCACACGAGATGCAGTGTGATACATATACAGAGGCGAGCCAAGCGGACGAGGGGTCGAAGACCAGAACCACGAACCGGCGGCGGCGAGCTCTGCTCGAGTCGAGGCGAGCGATTGCTCGAGGCTAGCTTCGGCTAGAGTTGTATCTCTTTCCCTTAATCCCTCTTCCTCCTAATTACTCCACAGTTGTATCCAGTACTTTCTAGAAAGTACCACAAAACTAGTTCGATTTGTTGTTGTGATCTTGATCAGTGAGTGAAATTGAGTTGGGACGGTGACAAATTTCAGCTACATATTCTAGGAATTACCATACAGTAAGACAAATTGATCCTATACTCTAGCAAGCTCTAATTTTGATTTCAGATTCTTTGTGCACGTCTAAGATTTCATAGCATCTTTGCGTCACTTCTGCATACACTTCACACGGCTTGCTGGCATTTCGTTGAATAGGAACTTGAAGTGAAGCACAACTCTCCACCTCCACCCCCAATTCATCCCGCACAAAGTTTTATACACCAGCTTGGAGCACCCAGAGAATAGAACCTCTAGTCATAATATCTCCGCTCACGAACACAAAGAAACAGGAAAGAATAAGAGTGACTCACCGGCGCTCGTACCCCTTCGCCTCGGGCCTGGCGGCGATCTTGCTCCCGGTGGATGGCATCGAGCGTCGCGAGCAGCCTCCTGCCGCGGTCAGGGAGGCGTTTGGACAGCTTGGTGAGCATGACCTGGATGCGCTGCGCCTTCTCCTGCAGCGACTGATCCGAGAGCTGCTGCGCCATCACCTCGGCGTCAGCCCTCTCCGCCTCCTCCTTTTCTTCGTCACCGGAACCCGCCTCGCCGCAGTGGAGCTTCTCCGGCGCATTCGCGGCCATCGGCATTCACTCGCGGCGCAGGTTCGTCTGTGCCGGGGCACAGTCGGGGAGAATAGAGAGGGCAGGACCGCAGGAGTCTTCTTTTTTTAAGTATTTTTTTTAAAGTATTTCATCCGTCTGCCATTAAAAAAATTACAATTATCTAATGGTCACTAAAAAGTTTGATCTCTCACGGGCACCACTAGTCAGATTTTTTTTTGCTGTCACATTATCCCGTTTACTTTATCTCTAACTATATGTTAAACTACGGTAGAAACAGTCTAAAATACCCCCCATGTGTACGCCGCGCAAAAGTTCGTCATTCCTCTCCCGCCACTACCCCTGACACCTCGTCGTTGCTGCTAGGTGATGTTGTTGCGCGTGTTACATCGACAAGAACAATCCCGTGTATCGCTGTCACGTCGAGTAGTTAAAGGTATATGTTATGTTCATCTTAGGTCTTATTTGGATGTGCATGTATTTATTTCAAATCACATAAATTACAGTGAAAATTAATTTAAATACACTTCAACACATATAGTTCGAGGAAAATACATGTGCGTCCAAATAAGTTATTAAGCTGCCCACCCCTCCGCGAACCATAATCCATGTCTATCTCTTCCTCCGGCAGGTTCGCCCAAATCTTTGTTCGCAAGTAGCAGAAAAAATGAACGAATTCTTCGAAGTGGGCTCTCTCACGCTTGAGAAGGCGATGTTGATAACCAAATTTGACAAATTTTTGTAGCCTACATGTTACAGTATGCTTAGGCAATTTGTTTGGCTGGATTAGTTAAATTCAAGTTAAATTCGGCTTGGTTATCAAATTTGGTTGTAATTGATAAAGCTTTCATAATTTGTAATATGATTAATCGGCTTGCCAATATTACTTATGGTTGATTAGTTTAACTTAGAAAAATAATTAGTGACCAATATGCTTTAGGCATACACATTTTAATTAGCATGCTGAAGCCGGTCGTATACAATCATGGCTGAATGATATTAGTTTAATATTTGATAAAGGGGTATTCATATCAAAACAGAACTTTAGCCGAATAATAATCTACTTAATTTATTTTGTTTATTCGGCTATCTTGGTTTTGGTTAGCACCTACATTGAAAATAGAAATGTTGGTAATAGCCGGCGTCATTATGGAGGCCGAGCGGCGCCTCTCGGCTATCACCACCGCAGTTGGGGACAAGACCGTCTCCTTGCGCGCTGGGAACCTCACTGTCATCGTTGAACAAGCAAGGAACAAGCGCGTACAGCGAGCACACGGGCGTACATAATGTGTTGTAACAGGCAGATGGCGTCGATGTCGTCCAAATTTGAGGTTGCGAGGTTTGATGGCACCGGGAACTTCGGTCTATGGTAGACAAGAGTGAAGGATTTGTTGGGTCAATAAAGTATCTCAAAGGTGCTCAGTAGTAGATTGTTGACGGTCGTTAATGTCAACATTTAATATAAATATAAACATGATAAATAGATCAACCTTATGAAAAAACATAGAAGTATAGGGGGTTATCTAACAAAATTCCATGAGTTTTGGTATTCTATTAGTTTTTAGGGACTATTCCAGAAAAGTACAATAAAGGGAATCAAATCAGAATAAATATCGAAGAAATCCCACAGAGATATAGTTGCCACTTAACTGAGGAAGGATCTAGAAGACACCGGAGCGAAGCAGACCACGCGGCGCCGCCAGGTAGGGCCGGCCGGCCTAGCCCTGAGCCCACCTTCCGCCGCCTTCTGGAGTATTCCTTCACCGCCTTTGAGGAGTCATCTCGTCCCTACACTAAGTCGGTTTGATCCAACGACTTTCGTGCATCCCTCCGGACTATAAATAGAGGCATGTACCCCCTGGAGCCAAGCCAGATTTAGAGCTCAAGAGCATGAAGCCATAACTCCTATATAGTATATCTAGGCCAGTAATCAAGAAAGATTAGTTCTATGTAGAGCTAGCTTTGTTTAGAGATTAGAGATATAGAGTTGGAGAGTGTAGTTCTGGAGGAGTTCCAACCTGCCGGTGCTTCTTCATCGCTGTATTCTTCGGGATCAGATCCTCTCGCCCAGGATCTATGTTCTGATATACCCTGGTAGAATATTATTCTTATTATTTTTATGTTTGCAACTCTTCTTGAGTGCTTTGATCTTGATCATTACTTGATTGAAGTAGTAATTCGTAGTGTTGGCGTGGTGCCTAGGGTAGGTTTACTTGTGAATGTCCCCTGATTCTCTAGACAACGATAGCTCGCATAGGTGACTCTTACAGCTACGTTGATTCCTCTATAGTCTATTTCCCGTAATAGGTTTGGCAGGCACAAAGGTGCTTGGTAGGAGAGAACTCTGTTTTCTGCTCCTATTTAAGTCATCGTCATTAAAGATCATAAAAGATAAATCTTACCTAGTGACCAGAATTAGATAGTCTTTGGTTCTTTCTCCTCGTATCAATAGTTTTCTATAGCTGGTTGTGAAACGGGTTAAGTTTATAAACTTAGTCTTTCTCATAACACCGTTCCTTTGGGTTTGATATTTAAAACTGGGTTATCTCGGTGAAGTGCCACATCGGTATTTATGTGTGCGCTTGCGGATAATTAACTTACTCGTGTGCATCTGATTTATACTAACAAGCATTTTTGGTGTCGTTGCCGAGGAAGGATTGTTTCTTCTTTGAGATTGACTTTAAGTTTAGCTTAATCTTGTATTATACTTTTATCTTTCTTTTTATTTTTCTGTATTATTTTATGGATTCTGTAGTTTTGTATATCGAGCACACATATTCTAATCTACCCTATTTCTATCTTTTTATCTTTCTTTATTACCTTATGGATTATGTAGTTTCGTTTATCGAGCACACAGATTCCAATCTACCCTATTTTACCGTTACCACATGGATGAAAACTCAAGTCTAGCACAACCAGCTAAGCCTATCCTTTTTAATGACTACGAGCTACGTCCATATTTGATAGATATGATCCGGAAACAATTCTTTTTTGCCAAAAACATGACTTATCCTTTTATAGAGGAGGCTCCGGATGAGACCCATTCTATACCTTTTGGTCTCTCTATCATAACCATATATGACATCTTCAACACCCTCAACCTTTATGTTTACAAAAACTTCAAAAGGGTAGTTGTCGATGCATATGTGTATAATAAATATTGCAGATCTCGTTGTGTTAAAACTTGAGATAGGTGATGGAGGGGAAACCACTTCACCAAATAACATCTTAAAAGGTTTCCCCAGGACAACTTAATGTCCTAAAATCATCAATACTTAGATCCTAACATAAATATTCACCTTTTTGCTGCCCTTGTGAAATTAGCATAAAGATATATTATATTCCTTCGGGTATTCCTGTCACTAACCTTTCCAGGTTTAGAGCAGAAAGATTGAAGGAACAACAAGCATAAGGTATGTCCAACCGATCATCATACAACTTTGAATTACATTCATCCAATCTTGATTTTTCCAAAATTCAAGCTTGGGGGATAAACCACCATAAAAATATCTTTTGCCATGTTGCTATATTATCTAGGTTGTTCCTACCTTTAAGGCATGCTCAAACTACTAAACTATTAATCATACACTTTCATCTTCATTTGAGTAAATCTCCATAGAACTTTCATGCTACCTTTATCTGCTATAGTGTATGTTTAGGTTTTGAAGTATTTTCGTATATCCTTTAAATTACGCATGGATCAAAGTTATTTGGATATTACTTCTAAAGGCTTTTTAATTTAAGCTTGGTTAGGTTAAAATGTCTTCCTAAATCAAATTAGACATGATGTCTAGGTTGATTTTTGAACTGATAGTACTCTACAATGGATATTGGATATTTTGTTGGACTAACCCCTGCAGGAAAACTTTCAAATCAAATTGGGAAAGTCCAGAGATGAACTCATACGGAGACGAAGAGAGACGCATGAACTTCAACAACTTTCACAAGGAAGACGCAACTAATTCATCATGCTAGATGAATTCCATGGAGCTAGGAGATGATAAAGAACAATCAAACCACTCAGTTCATGGAAGAGGGTGAACACAATTTCAAGACAAGACCAACAAGATTAGAAGAACAAGGATGAGAACGGAATGGAACAAAGGAGACAAGCCATTAAGGCACAACCAGTCGATCAAGGGAGGCTTCCATTGTCACGGAACCACCCAACCTATAAGAACACTAATATAAAGGTTACCATTTTCATGGTCACACTGTCACACTAGAACCCATAAAAGCCCGGTAGTCCTTGAAATCTCGAAGGATTTCAAATCTCAATTCATTCCAACCCAGATCGTATATGATTCAGTAACCACATGCTCACAGTGATAAGTTTGAAACAAAATAATATTACATCAGAGTTTAACTAAGTGTTATTAAAACACCGAGTCCAAATAAAAGTAGCAGAAGTTTTTGTTTCGAAACAACCCATTTGCAAACTGTTTAAATCAAGTACAGTGCCACGCTTAGTATAGTCCCATCAAAAACAATAAGGAGAGACGTTAGAAGCCACCTGTCGACGCGGGACCCATAGGGTTCCCCATGGAGAAGAGAGAAGACCTAGTCCAAATAGGATTCCCTACATGTAATCCTACTAGGACTAGAAGAAGTCCTACTCCTATTAGGATTCCATACATGCAATCCTACTAGGAGTAGTTACATATAATCCTACTAGGATCTCTACTTTGTAACCGACTAGAATTCTTGCCTGTCCTGGACTATATAAAGGAGGACAAGGGTCCCTAGATCGACATCTCAGCTCACCTAAGCTCATACCTGACAACACAATAAATAGCGCAGGGCGCAACATACTATCTACTCCAAACTGGATGTAGGGCGCCGTGACTTTCTGGCGTGCGAAACCAGTATAAATCGTTGTCTCCTTGCGTTTACCATCGAGTTCCTGCATGCGCCGACATCCGTCCGAACAAAACACCGTCCCGGGTAACCCCGTGACGGGTTACCAGTGGTAAAACATCGACAGCTGGCGCGTCAGGTAGAGGACCTCGACGCTTTGCGTTCAAGACCTCAACACCAAAATCCGTCGCGGCACTCGTGGGCCCTCGTCGACAAGTTGCGGCGTCTCTCGCCGACCCTTACCATCAACGATGTCTACGGCACCTCGGACACACAAGACGACATTTTTTTCGGCGAACCGTGACACGATTGGATTTCGAGCAGCTCGGTCTACGCTCTGCTCCCTGACCGAATTAATTTCCTACAATCACATACCGTCTGATGGGAAGACTCGAGTCGAACCCAAGTCAGATTGCCAGCCTATTTCGTCACCAAATCAGACAAAGATGCCACGTACAAGCTATAGGATTTGGACAGGTTCCGAGTGCTACACCGACCAAACGACCAACTACAGGATCAGGATGTGTCTGAGCACCTGCCACGAATTTCCAACTACTAAGACAAGGAATCCGACTCCCACGGCTTTTCAACTACGTTGATCAAACCATCGTCAAGTCATAAAATCAAAAAAAATATGTCAGACTACATCAGGCTAATACGAGAGGCCAGAGACAAGACCATGCAGCCCCAATATTTATCGGACTACCTGGACCAGAACTATCGGCCCCGTGTCAGAAGGCGACACTCAGCCACATCAACATCCAAGTTTGATCCAGAAGCGCCATGTCCGGCTGCACCAAACCAACT
The DNA here is from genome assembly GCA_022036555.1 of Microstegium vimineum. Classification (NCBI taxonomy): domain Eukaryota; kingdom Viridiplantae; phylum Streptophyta; class Magnoliopsida; order Poales; family Poaceae; genus Microstegium; species Microstegium vimineum. The sequence goes on from CM039125.1 coordinate 27,066,862, forward strand.
AGCAAGCCGACTACAATATGGATCCAATCAGCGGCAGGAAGCAAGCCGATTACAATACGGATCCAATCAGCGGGAAGGAAGCCGACTACAATATGACTCCATGACACGCTCATGACGCAAGCAAGATAGAAAGAAGTCCACACAATTAATCAGAAGATGATGCAAGCAAAGCCACATCCCGATTCTCCTCCAAGCAAGATGAATTGTCATCTAAAAAAAGAAAAAAAGAAAAAAACGGGGGCACATGCAAGCCGACCCACGTTCAAGAAGTCCTACAAGCTAATTATACAATTACCAAGAATACTGAGGCAAGCCAAACCGAAGACTCCATACAAGCCGACGTCATGAAGCAGTCCGCACGATCTCCGACTCATAACCAAGTGGCCAAACGACATGCAAATATAAGGAAGCCGTATGTGTATATATACATATACCTACGCACAAGCAAGCACGATCAAAAAGAGCCATGCAAGCCAAGATGAGAAAGCAGGAATCAGTTCATCAACAAACTACTCGGCCAAGCTACCCGACCACTTAGCTGAGAAGTCCGGCTACTCGACTACGCCGTCCAACAACTCGGCCACGAACCAAGCTAAGTGATGCTTTAATTTTTTCTGAATATTTTTTGTGTCTCTAGAAAGACACAAAAAATCATCATATGAGCAAGCATAGTGCTCTAAATAAAATCATCATATGAGCAAGCATAGTGCTCTAAATCAAATCATCGTGCGAGCAAACAGAGTGCTCCAAGTCAAATCATCATGCGAGCAAACATAGTGCTCTAAGTCTTCTCTTAACGGTCACTAAAGTCTTCAGGGAGAACACGCCTTAATCCGTGAAGCTTGTCTACTCACATGGACGGTCACGAAAAGGTCGCGAACTGAGTACCAGACTCACATGGATGGTCCCGAAAAGGGCACGGACCGTACCATACACCAGAGATTCAAGTGCTTAAACGTAACAGGACACTACCTGAGGAACTTACGTGGTGGCCTGGGAAGAGAAAGACACAAAAACTATATATGCATTTCATGATACCGGGGCCTGCCCCAGACTGATTATCCAAATAAAGGACATGCTCTTGACTTCATATCCGGAATGTAATTTACATATTTTTATGTTTAAAATGCACGAAATACCATGAGAACGGAAAAAAACATGCTCCTGAGAGCCACTTTACCGAGACAAGTTCAGAAAGAACTCGGATTGATAAAAAAAAGAACCCCAACAAGTTGCAAGACAGATGAAGACAAATTCAGAAAGAACCCAGAGTGATCAAGAAAGAACCTAGAGTGATCAAGAAAGAACACATTAGAGGTACATACAGGAAAGGCCCACATGTCATGTTTACATAGAGATAATTATCATCCGTAGGATTTTCTATACTCTAGAGGGTTCCAGAAGACGTAAGAAGAAACGAGAAGGCGAGTAGGCCCACAGGCAGGGCGCCCGCCCAAGGCCTAGGCCCAATGAGGCCCTGCTTTGTGGATTAGGGTTCCACCGCCTTTGAGATCACATCTACACCATCTATTAAGGTCGGTTTGATCCGACGGCTAACGTTCATTTGAGGGGGCTATATAAGGAGGACCCTTTCCCCCTGGCTAAAGGCAATCTATCTAGGGCTTAGCATACATGTGAGATTAGATTGAGAGAGTTAGAGTGGAGGTGTGGATTGGAGGAAGCCCGACCTGTCAGTGTCTCTTCTCTAGTTTGTATCAACGGGATCAAGACCCCTAACCCGAGTCTTGCTCCTAGGATTTCTTCGGTAATTTGACTTCTAATTCTAGTAAGTTCCCTGTTTTATTATTCTTTGGTCTATGAGTTTACTTTATTCTCTTTGCATTGAGAGTAGGGTAATCGTCTTTAGCGTAAACGTGGTGTGTGGGCTAGGATCCTCATAGATACCCCCTGTCTAGCCGGATCTGTGGTAGTAGCTCGGAAAGTGAAAATTCTGTAGATACCTTTGGAACCCACAATCCCATTAGAAGGACCGATAGGGTTTATAGGCCGCGTGGTAAGCATTCTCTGAGGTGTCTCTTATCAGGAATGTTCTCCCCAATAGAAAATAATACATATCTTATATAGACTAATATAGACTAGAACGAGACTACAGTTGCGATCTTCTCTAATCGCTCATAGATCACCTTGTTAATAGCCCAAAGATTAATAGCATACATTGGTTAGTCAGATGCACCCTTTGTCTATAAATTGCTCCTTGTGTCATTTTTCAAGGTTTTTTATGCCATCTTCCCTAAGTTTGTCCATATGCTCACTGTTGCATTATTGTAACACATATTCAAATATTTAGTAATATACTTATGTAACTCAAACAATAATGATGTAACAAAAATATATATGGAATTTACTCAACCCATTGTCTGGCCTCCTCACAGTTGGTTGCTATGTAGTGCCTCATCTTCAATAACTCTTCTCTGTCAATTACCTCCAAAACAGATCCCTTCTTGCTGTAATCAACATCGCTAAATACGGTGAGCCCAAATGGTGGCTCATTTACAGCGGCACTTTCATGACGATCAGCTTGATTCAGTTTGGTATCAACGTCTTCTAAGAAATGAGAGCAAAACGTCAAGCACTCCTCAGAGATATATCCCTCGGCTATCAAGCCTTCAAGATGCGCCTTGTTCCTCACACAGCCTTTCAGTGTACGTAAATATCTTTCAACCGGATACATCCACCTAAAGCTCACAAGACCTCCTAGTTTAGCCTCTTCAGATAAATGAACCGGCAAATGCATCATGATGTCAAAAAAAGCAGGTGGGAATACCATCTCAAGGCGACAAAGAGTCTCTCCGATGGAACTGCTAAGCTTATCAAGATCTGCCGGCAGTAGCTCCTTTGAACAAATTGCATTGAAGAACCCACTAAGATCAATGAGTGGGACCACAACATCTTCTAGCAAAATGAAGCGTACAATCAAAGGTAACAACTTCTGTAGAATAACATGGTAGTCGTGAATTTTAAGACCAGAAACATTGCAACCATTGACGTCAACACCTCACTTTATATTGGAGGCAAACCCATCAGGCATCTTCACTCCTTCTAGAAACCTGCATAAAATTTCCTTCTGATCCTTAGATAAGGTGTACAAAGCTGGTGGCATAGTATATTTATGATTCTCCATCACAAGATGTTGATCCTTCCTCATATCAATACTTTGCATGTCTAGCCGGGCCTTCTCACTATCCTTACATTTACCATCAGTTTGAAGCAAAGTTCCCAAAATGCTCTCATAGATGTTCTTCTCAATGTGCATCACATCCAAATTATGCCTTATAAGCAACGAGTCCCAATAAGGCAAGTCAAAGAAAATACTCTTCTTCCTCCAATTGTGACATCTTGTTTCTTCTTCACGTTGCTTCCTCTTTCTTGTTTCTTTCCCAAAGACCACTTGCTCAAAAGATTCAAACTGTTTCCTCACTTGTTGGCCACTCAATGGCTGAGGAGCCTCCCTAATTTCAGTTATGTTATTAAAGCTTACCTTGTTCCTGCGCCACCTATGTATCCGTGGCAAAAAGCGCCGATGCCCCATGTAACAATGCTTGGACCCACATTTCAGCCACAAGAAATCTATGTCCTTGTTGCAGTATGGACATGCAAACTTCCCTTTGGTGCTCCAACCATATAACATTGCATATGCAGGAAAACCATTGATTGTCCAAAGTAGAAGAGCATGAAGCGTAAAATTCTTCTTTACCTTCGTATCCCATGTTCTAACACCATCTTCCCACAACTCCTTTAGCTCATCTATGAGGGGACAGAAGTATACATCAATATTGTTTCCAGGAGACTTGGGTCCTGGAACCAACATCGACATGATCCAATAAGGTTGTTTCATACACAACCAAGGCGGCAAATTGTATGGGATTATGATCACATGTCAAGTCGTGTATGTTGTGCTTATCATACCGAAGGGATTGAATCCATCCGATGCTAGAGCAAGCCTAACATTACGAGGTTCCTTTGAAAACCACTTGTATTTCTCATCCACATGCTTCCATGCCAGGGAGTCTGCTGGGTGATGCATTCTGCCATCACTAGGCAATTGTTCCTTGTGCCATCTCATCTCTGTTGACGTGGTATCCCGTATATATAGTCTCTGCAACCGAGGAATTAGTGGAAAATAACGTAGGATCTTACGTGGAAAACGCTTCTTCTTTGGTGTATCACTGGTGTCACTAGTATTGTCATCACCACCCTTTGCACCACCTACATCATCCTTCCACCTAGACTCGTCACATACTGGACATTTGTCCAATTTTTCATTTTCCTTCCAAAATAGTACACAATCATTCTCACAAGCGTGTATCTTGTCATAGTCCAAACCTAGATCTCGAACTACACTTTGCACTTTCTCCAATGTGTTTGGGACACAGTGACCTTCAGGTAGCACAAGTGAGAACAGATGTAGGATTTTCCTCAAGCAAGCGTTACTCATACCATGCATGCACTTAATCTGAAATAATCTCACAATAAAAGAAACCTTAGTAGCCTCCTTGCAGCCTGGATATAATTCATGTCTTGCCTCCTCTAGTAATTTATAGAACTTCTTGGCACGCTCATTTGGCTATTCATCTGCACCTTGGATGATGTCCCCATGTATACTAGCCCCGATTAATGCTCCAACCATCTCCTCGCCTTCGTCAAGGTCGTTATTACCTCCTTCTCCTTCACCATCATCATCGTTGTCTACTGATCCTCCAAGCTGGCCGCCACCTTGATGATATTCTACTTCTCCGTCTTTGATGAAACCCTCATCAAACCGATTGGTCAGAACATGTCGGTGAATCTCACGTCGCGTTTTGTAGACCATGCGACGACATCTAGCACATGGACACTTTACAGTTGTTGTCCCAACAAATATGGTGTCCATAAATTTGTTGGACTTCTCTTGCCAAACAGGATCAGACCCGTCCATAAATTTGTTGGACTTCTCTTGCCAAACAGTTATCTGCAAAACGTTATGTACACAAATATAATCCAAGATTACATACCAATTATGAATATGCATTAAGACGATATGTACATAGATTGGCCATGCACACGCCTACCTAATTTTTGTTGCCGCGCACGTCGATCACCGGCGTACGTCGTCCACTGGCGAAGCAGTGGTGATGTTCTTTCTCTTCGCCGGCCGCTGATCGATGCCCTGATCGATGTGTCTAGATCGATCGATGGAGTCGCGCACGTCAAGCCGCGAGAGGAACCGCCATCGACGAAGCCAGAACGGATCGGATGAAGTTTTGCAGGGGGATGCAGAGGGCCTGGCCCTTAGTTTTCTATTTACCCAATTAAAGAGGCCAAATATATTACGTTTCCTATAGTAGTATATCACAACGACAACCGATATTTATTTGCAACGAAACACATCTGTGACAATAGTACACACTTTTGCCTCGCCTATAACACTCATGTTGCAATTAGCAACTACCTATGGCAACATACAAAATGTGTGGAAATTCTAGCTTTATATTGCAACAATTTTATTAATCAGTTGCAATAACCAACACCCTAATTGCAATGGTCCTGAGAACTTCTTACAACACACCAAATGTGTGGCAATTCTAGGTTTATATTGCCACAGTTGTATTATTCAGTTGCAATAACCAACACCTTAATTGCAATGGTCGTGAGCAACCTTGCAACCCACCAAGACTATGGCAATACAATGAATGAATAACAACTATGTACTTTATGTTGCAAGAGCACCAGATAGTTGCAACGCTAATCAACATTAATGCCACAAAATGTCATCATGGCAAACGTGCAAACCTATGGCCACAGTTTATAAAAAAGGGTTGCTATAGGGATAACGTATTGCCACGGTTTGGACCAATGTTGGAGAACGTCCCCATTTTACCACAGATTTTCAGGCGTTGCACGGAGGGTAGTGTGGCAATTTGGTGCGAGTCTTGTAGTGTACCTTTGTTTGCTATGGTATATGTTTAGGTTTTGAAGAATTTTCATATATCTTTTGAATTATGCATGGTGCTTAGTTTAAAGGTATTTGGATATTACTTTGAAAGGCTTTTAAATTAAGCATAGTGCTTAGGTTAAAATGTCTTCCTAAGTCAAATTAGACGTGGTGTTTAGGTTGATTTTTGAACTGATAGTATGCTGTAGTAGATATCGGATATTTTGTTGGACTAACCCCTGTAGGAAAACTTTCAATATCAAATTGGGAAGTCCCGAGAGACACATGAACTTCAACAACTTTCACGAGAGAGACACAACTAATTCATCAATAGATGAATTCCATGGAGCTAGGAGAAGACAAGGATAATCTTAAACCACTCAATCCATGGAAGATAAGGTGAGCAAAACTTCAAGACAAGATCAACAAACAACAAGATCAGAGGAACAAGGATGAGGAGTGGAACAAAGGAGACAAGCTATTAATGCTCAACCAGCCGATCAAAGGAAGATTCCATGAGGTGTTACAGGGCCATCATTCTTCAAAATTAAAGGTAAGTAATCATCACTCTGAAAGCATTTCTTTGATTCTGATATTCACATAAATAAATATCTAAAACATGTTGAGCTACAACATTATTTGATCCAACCTCATAAACTCAACATGTTAGTTCTTTAAAGCTTGTTCCTAGTACCACATTCTTGTTCTCACAAATTTAACCATGTGGGCTGAATTGTTGCACATTCAACTTCGGAAGATGATAATCTCAATCATATAAAATTTCTTCATAAGACAAATCCTTCTATATGCTCAAGCAATTTTAATTTGCTAAGTGTTGTTGAAGTGCTACACTCATACTTATCTTTTGAATTTTTCACCCATGTTATGGTTAAACAAAATACTCAATTTTTCTCAATGAGTTTAGGCTAGAGAAGAATGAATAAAACTTTGGTTCTGTTGGTGTTTTCCCACCAACAGAGCCCATGCACTTGATAGCCTTGTTTATTTGAGCAGGACACTTCTTCACCGTGCCATCAAGAGCATGGGTGGATGACACCCCACCAATGGAGATATGAGATTCAAGTCCTATCATCCCAATCTCCATTAGAACTTACACTCTTGAAGAAGCTGTCTGTGACCTTGGGGCAAGTGTCAACATCATGCTAAGCTTGCAGATCAGACACTATGCTACCCCAAGGCAATTCCTTAACATATCAGCATATGAGTTGGGCACTCGTTCGTACTAGTAAACCTTGTGATTGGAGAAACAGACAGAGATGAGAAACCCCTCATTATCTTGGGCGCCCATTCTTAAGAGTATCTAATACCATCATCTACACGGATAACGCCAAGATCTGTTTCCCAATCAAGGATGAGAAGGAAAGGTTCACTTTCAAGAAACATCCTACAAAACATTCTGCAACATTGGATCAAGTGGCAACACAATGTCTGTGGTAGCCTGTCAACATTTATATGACAGTAGACCACTATCCAGACATATGTACAGCTTCAGCTAGCAGACCAATCATTCCGATTTTTGGAAGAAATAACAGAAGACATCATAATCGAAGATCACTATGTTCCCGCCAACTTCATGGTTTCATGGGAGATAAAGATGGAGTCCACCTTACTCAAGGAAGATTTTGCCTCAACACCACCAACACAATCATCTTCATATCAAAAGAGGACTACTTCCAATTTCCTGAAGAGAAGACATATTGCTACTTCAATAGCCACACCACTTATGAGAAGACAAGGAAGCATCACTCTTAATGTCAAATAAGCCACCAAGGATGGATGGACAGATTATCCAAGAGAAAGTCAAGATATGAAGACCAATCCAATAATAAAGATGAAGATCTCCTGAGTAAGAAAGTTGTACCACCAACGGAGGATGTATCACAAGCTACAGAGAGCAAAGAAGAAGTAGGACCTCAAAACAGTGAATCGCAGGAAGAGAAACCTCAGACTCAGAAAGGGTGGAAGAAGAGACTTCATCAAAACATTAATACAAGGTGAACAAACATCCAGGTCCTCATCAGGATTGGATAACATTCCTGAAGCTATTTTAACCAGAAGAGATGTCCGGATCGACGGACCCAAATCTCCGAACCTTGGCCGAAAGGTAAACTCGGTAAGTTATCTGCATATTTAATTCTGCATTCCATCACTATAATTAATTCTGGCGCTATTAACCAACATAAAATCGAATTTGCATATTTAATTTCACACTGCATTAGTTTAGCTCACACGCTCGAAGTTTCCAGTGTTGTTTTGCTCTACTATCATCCCTTGCATAATCACCTTCATAAACTTAAACAAATCCTTAATGCCAACCTATTAAGATACTTAATTGCATTAATTGCATTCTAGCATATCACTTATAGGTATTCCTAGCTTTTTTCTCATTCCTCATATCTTCCATTGCATAATCATCTTTACCATGACATATCTACATTTTCCGCATTGCAAAAAGAAAGTATTTAAGCTCCATGTGAGAGAACTTATGGTAATACCATAAGGGAATTTACTGTGGCGACACAAAAATAATTTTATTTTTCACTTGCATCATAAAATAGAAAACTCTAAAAAAAAGAGATGAGATATTCAATTTCTGCTAGAACATATTAAACTTTATATTAGCTCATAAGAATATTCAATTACTCTTTTGGCTGACCGCTAACCCATTTTCATAATGGAGCCTCGAGTTTTGTTTGTTCTTGTCGGAGTATAACCATGCAGGATTGAAAGCACCAACGAGGAGTAAGCCCCACCAGGAGGCTACCTCCAAAAATCATTCAAAGCAATTATAACAAACATTCAGCTTGGGGGAGGGCATGCCCCAGTTATCAGGTAAGTATATCTATGCGATTATCAAGTCTATCTTATAGTCATAAAAAATCAAAAAATTTGTGAACACATGAAGGTTCACCATAGTATCATAAGAAAATTTAAAATTGCTAAAAACATATGGGCACATGAAGGTCCATGTCTGTCGAGTCTTATATATATATATATATATATATATATATAGTTCTTGAGGCATGCTTAGATCCATTAGCTGAAGTTTAGTTTGTTTTCATTTCCCTTTGTATGCATGCCTCATAATAAATAAATAAATATTATTTCTATTATTATTGTGTCTTGCTTGTCTCCCCTGTTGTTATCTAAGAAAACAGGAAACAAGTATGGGGGAGACCCCCGATGACGAGACAAACATATTCAACCGCAACGAGTAAACATCTCGGAAACAAACAGAGCAACAACCGCACACGCCGAAGCAGAGGCCGAGGGGTCACCCCAGCTGGGCGACCGCCCCACTACCTAGGGCGCTCGCCTGGGTTGAGCACCTCCTTCTCCGTTCTTCAACCACGGTCAGGTTTGTACCCTGCACGTTACATTTTTTCATGCACATCTCTAAATTTCAATTCATGCACTGAGTTTCCATAAATAAATGCTCTAAACATGATAAATTAAAATGATAAAATGTTTCCTTAGAACATCTTCATGGAATAGACTCTCTGTATAAAGTTTCCTAAGAGTCCTGCTAATGTTAGGAGTTAAGTTAGAGTCTCCATGTTGCTTAAGTCGTTGTGGAATATAAGATGGTAGAATATGAGAACTTAATTCTTGATAATCTCTATCACTTGGAGAATTTCTTTAAAATAAATAACTACCATCTCATATATGTTTTACACTTACCAATCAAAATCCAAAAGGCTAGTTACTTTGTATTGAGTTTGTTCGAATCGTGTGGATCCTTGTTAGAATTTTATCATACTCCGAAGGTCAAGGCTTCATTCATACTTTATAAACACAAAAGATTCTCTCTTCAGAAGTAGTGTTGCATTAGAGGCATGGGCTATGCAAAAATAATTAATTCGAGGAAATAAAAATGGGCAAAAAGTCCGACAACCTCACAGTAGAATTAGGGGTACTTCATGCACCCACTCAAAAAAAACATATATACAAAGATAGCCCATGGTTCCTCTAATAGCAATACACCAGCAGGAGATGACATTATAATAAAATTTGACCAACAAGTCTTGATCTAAGAGTATGACATTATTCTCCTCGGATCCCGGTTTGACCAGGCAATACATGCAAGGTAAGTATGCCACATCTACCTACATTTTTCGAGATTCATAAGTGATCCGAGAGCACCAGTAAGAGGAAAGAAGTAAACGAAACATGCAAAAACTCCAAGTGACAAGTTTGATAGATAAAGGGTCTCTACTTCTAGATACTTTATTCCTCAATTACTCATAGTTTTTATGGTGACTCTACTGAGAACTCCCGCAGTGCAGGTAAAAAGGAATCTTTCTACTATTGATGTCTAAACCTTAAGCTTATGTTTTCACCATCCTTTTCTCGAGGACGAGTAAAAGCCTAAGTATGGGGGAGCTTGTTGACACCTCTTAAGTATCAATTCTAAGTGTCAACTAAGCATTAGAAATGATATATTTGCAACACACCACCTAGACATAGGGTTTATACTGACAGAATTCCACGAGTTTTGGTGAATGTCTGTTTCTGCAGGGGGATATCAGGAAATACCAAGGAAAGGCCCACATGTCATGTTTACATAGAGATAATTATCATCAGCAGGATTTTCTATACTCTAGAGGGTTCCAGAAGATGCAGGAAGAAACGAGAAGGCGAGCGTGCCCACAGGCAGGGCACCCGCCCTACCCTCTAGGGCGCCTGCCCAAGGCCCAGGCCCAATGAGGCCCTGCTTCGTGGATTAGGGTTCCACCGCCTTTGAGATCGCATCTACACCATCCATTAAGGTCAGTTTGATCCGATGGTTGACGTTCATTTGAGGGGGCTATATAAGGAGGACCCCTGCCCCCTGGCTAAAGGCAATCCATTATTCATTTACATATTTTCCAGAGAGGATTCGCCAGAGAGGATCCCTTATGGATCTATTCTCTAGGGCTTAGCATACATGTGAGATTAGATTGAGAGTTAGAGTGGAGGTGTGGATTGGAGGAAGCCCGACCTGTCGGTGTCTCTTCTCCAGTTTGTATCAACGGGATCAAGACTACCCAAGGCTTGCTCCTAGTATTTCTTTGGTATTTTGACTTCTAATTCTAGTAAGTTCCCTGTTTTATTATTCTTTGGTCTGTGAGTTTACTTTATTCTCTTTGTATTGAGAGTAGGGTAATCGTCTTTAGCGTAAACATGGTGTTTGGGCTAGGATCCTCATAGATATCCCTGTCTAGCCGGATCTGTGGTAGTAGCTCGGAAAGTGACAATTCTGTAGATACCTTTGGAACCTACAATCCTGTTAGAAGGACCGATAGGGTTTATAGGCCGCGTGGTAAGAATTCTCTGAGGTGTCTCTTATCACGACGGTTCTCCCCAATAAAAAATAATACATATCTTATATAGACTAGAACGATACTGTGACACCCTGTGTCAAGATTTGCATTAGGATCATCATTAGCCTAAGCATAAGCATTGCATTGCATTCATGTTTACTTATGCCAGCATTTCATGTGTGTTTATTAATATACTTCACACTAGAATTGAATAGGTGTTTTGTGCTCTACTCTTGTTTAACATGATTATCTAAGTTTGCTATGCTTATAAGTAAGAGTAGTTTGTTTTATAATTATTACCCTGCTTAATTAAGCTTAGCCTAACTTTTAAGAATAAAAGTAATTCTTTTCTAAAAATTTGCTTAACCTGTTTTTAATCTAGAATCTGATGAAAGAATGGTTTTCAGAAAATATGACCTACATGAAAAATGTGGAGAATATTCTTCTGGACAACTTTGGTTTAAGTTTCAATTCCTAGTTTTGTCTATTCAAAACAATTTTGAATCATTTTCAGTTTGAAACAAATAGAGAGAAAATGGAACAGTAAAGCAGAGCTGGAATGGGTCGGTGCCAGCCTTTCGGCCCGCTCGGCCTTGCGCCAGCCCACGCCCGCGCCCGCACCTGCAAGCCACCGCGCACGCGCCCCGCCCGTGCCGCGCACGCGAAGCTCACGCGCGCTCACCTGCGTCCGACCATCGGCCGCGCCGTACGACGGCGTTACCGCCACGTGGCCGGCGATGCGTGCCTGCCGACGCCGATAGCCGCTCTGCGCCATGCGCCGCACGCTGCCACACTGCGCCGACCAGCAGCTCGCCCACTCCCCACCTCTGGCCGAGCCACGGACAGCGCCGTGCCGTCACGTCGCCGGTGCCGCACACGCCAGCGCCCCGACCGGACCTCGCCCCGTCCTGCTCGCCATTAAACGCGAATCCGCGCTAACGACGCCATGACCAAGGGCGTATCCTGCTCGCCCAACAGCCGCGCACCGCAGACCAGCAGTGTCACTGCACCCGCTCTGCCGTTCGGTCCGCCGCGTCGTCGTGTCAGGGCCCCCACCGGTTGCGCCTCTCGGCCATGACCAAACCAAGGGGGGCGTACACCCACCTCGCACCCCCACGCACTCGCATTCGCACTGCCCCGCTCGCTATCGCTCTCTCAGCTCTGGCTCTCACCACGCTAGAGCACAGCACGACCATAAGCACCCCCTTCACCCGTTCGCCACCATCCGAGCGTCTCTGCTCGATCCATCTCGCACACCGCCTCGCCTTCGCCTCGCACACTCCCTGCTCGCCTCGCCTTCGCCAGCCGAGCTCCACCGTTGCCGGAACGCCGCCGCCGTTCCTCGGCCACAGTCGCACTCACCGTTGCCGGAACGCCGCCGCCGTTCCTTCGGCCCAACCAACATTTGCGCTGCACTCACCACATCACCGTGGTGCTCACGCACCCGCTCGCCGGGCAACACCGCGCCGGTGAGAGCCTCGCTGCTTCGCAACGCCACCTCTCGCCGCCACCGCACGCCGTCGACTCGCTACAGGGTCGCGTCGGTTCAACCAACCCCACCAGTCGATGCGCGTCATCACCCCGAGCCTAGCGCACCCACCCTCGCCGCCGATGAGCTCACCGCCGGCGAGAACGCGCCGGTCAGCGCCGTTGCTCTGCTTCACACTTATTGACATGTGGACCCAAGTTGACCACGGGGTCCCACCTGTCAGCTCGGCCACTCGCATGCACTGGGCCGAGCCCACACACTGTTCACCATGGGCCGGATTCAGTGGATGCATTTCTTTTTTCTTATTTTCAGTAAATGTGATAATACTTGTTTATTTAATATCTAGAGTTTGGTGAATCTTTAAATGGTGAAATAAATTGTGTTAGAATCTATAAAGGAATATATTTCTGTTAAAAATATAAAAGTAATTTTTGGAGAATGTATTCAGTACTAATGTTTAAATAGTTCTTTTCTGCATTTATCAAAGTTAATTGTGTTCCTGCTTGAAATGTTCAAATAAAAATGTGAAGTTTTTATGCTAGCTCTATTATCCTGTGTAGAAGCTAGCAAAAATTTAAGATGCCATGTTTCTTTGTAGAATTAATTAGTTCTCTATTAAAATGTGTTTCTGCTGTTTTATTAGATTAATTCCTGTGGTAAATCTGTCCATAGATAAATCATGAAACTTTTTGTGTAGTCTATATATACCATGATCTATCTAGGAAAAATATAATATGTGGTATGTTTTATGGCAGAAAAGATACTTGTAGTTCAAGTATTCTTTTCTAAGGTTTTCTTTGGAAATCTCTATAGAAAATAATCTGGTAGTGTTGATCATGGAACTTTCTTGATAAATATTTTTCTAAGTAAAGAACCTGTTAAAAATAAGATATAGCATGTTTCACCTTGTTAGCTAGTAGGTCTAGTTCTAAGTGCTTTTTCTGCAATTAAATTCATCTTTTTGTATCTGCTAGCTGGTAGCTTTGTTTTGGGTGAATTTTCTGCAGTAGCACCCAGTAGGCTTTCTCTGTCCTCTGTAATGTTTGTAGATTTTTATGAGCAGTGTATAATTGGCTTGCTGTGTAAAGTGGAACTAGCATGAATACTTAGGTTAAATCTAAAAGTAAGTTTTGAGTGATTAATTCTTGTTCAAGAATCATCCTTTTACCATCAAGTTACTTATATGCATTGCAAACATCCAGGATCAGTAGAGGAACCCCAGGTGCCACTTCCAGAGGAAGGAGTCCAGGAGGTACAGGAGCTGAACGAGGAGTACCACGAGCTCGACACTAACCTCCCCGAGTGCCCTGACCACTAGCCCTCCACCTTCACTCAAGGCAAGCCCCGGAGCATCCTTAAATCTCCCAGTATTTACAATTTAATCTACTTGAGTATTTTATATTGTGATGCATTAGGTGTTATAGGAGTTGAATGAATCCCAATTGATGCATTACCTTCCTTGACTATTGAATTACCTACCTTGTTAACCTGCTAATTAAAAGTAAAAGCAACCGCTTAGCATGCTTAGATCAAATGGTTTCATTTATAGTTATAGTATTATCCCATGGGGGTAATACCAATCACGATTGACTATATTTTGCTATCGTGGGAAAGAACCAATGGTAGTAATGAAATGCGGTCAACTGGAAGTCAAGTGCACCAAGTGGTTTAGACTTGGGGGCAGTCCGTCCATTGGATCGTATAGGTTTGTATACGATGGTGACCCACTTACATCTTTGAATGCACCCTTTCACATAGGGGCCGTTGCGAGTATCGACCCCGAAGCCAAGTAAACACTGTCCGGGCCGACTCTCAGCCTAATTCATTTGGGACCAAGTGTTGTAATAACTTTATTTCGTACTTCAAGTTTTTCGTTTAATTTTTGGTTCGTATGAATGTGCATACCTGAGTTTGCGCGATCTTGGTTGGAGATACGATTGTTAGAAATCCTTCGAGATTTCCGGACTACCGGGATTATATGGGCTCAAGTGTTTAAAGTGGTTGTTAAATCGGCTACTTTGGTACTTGATCTCTTATAATTTGGGCGGTTCTGCCACAGTTGGTATCAGAGCTGAGTTCAGGTATCCTCATTCGTTTGAGCAACTTTCAAACAAAACGGGTATTTCAAAACTATTTTCTAAACTAAGTTTGAAAACTTAGGGTGCCCTAGTCTAGTCCTTAGCCCTATACTAGGAAATCAGGTGGCTTAGAAATACTAACTTGGTTCAGGGTTTTGCTCATGCTGGATCTTTAAAAGGTGTCGGGGTATCATTCTTTGGAAGGATGATACGACTTTCGAAAATTGCATTGAAAACTATTTGTGAGATGTGAGAGTAGACCTTCCAACCGTTGGTCTAGGGAAGTGATATATTGTTACTTAAGGATATGCGAGCTCTTACGCAAATATATCTGAGAAGTATGAAATGCTAGGTGAGTTTTTTGAGCTTGGTGCATAAGGTTTTGGTAACTAACTGATGTGTACTCGTGCATATCAGGAGAAGTGCCCGGTGATTTTTTTCTGCATTGGAATTTGTTCTTTTGGGTTGAAATGAATTTTCTGCAGGTACACTAACTACGTATCCGTGTAGAATGAATAACTGCGTAATGAGACATCGTCTTGCCACCGACTAGAATGTTAGGACTTGCGAGTCATCCTAGTTGAGTGAGAACGTAATTACGATCATGCATCATGTTTATATTCTTGCACCATGTCATACCTCCCCTTAAATTGTAAATTGTTCCTTTTTGATAAAATTTACCAACTTAATATCTGTCTCACGAGAGTTCGAAACCCTTTTTCTACAGATGCCTCGCACCCGTCTGACCGCCAGGAAGGCAACCGGAGGAGCAGGAGTTCCTCGTTTACCTTTGGCAAGGAAGATGACCAAGGGAAAGTTTTTGACGTACATTGGGCTGCCGACTATCCTTTGGCGGGTTTTGCACGCCATTGGGTATTCTGAGGGTAGTGAGCTCAAGTACTCTTGGCAGAAGCAGCAGTATGGTCAAGACTCTCTGGTCCATGTTCAGATCAAGGTGAAAGCTCTGGA
Organism: Microstegium vimineum; assembly: GCA_022036555.1. Taxonomy (NCBI): domain Eukaryota; kingdom Viridiplantae; phylum Streptophyta; class Magnoliopsida; order Poales; family Poaceae; genus Microstegium; species Microstegium vimineum. The sequence continues at coordinate 27,082,654 of CM039125.1, forward strand.
AGGAAGACCAGATTGGCCTGACTAGACAATCACCACCAAGGGAGCTTGTGCTAAGGATGGTGCCAACAAGGCAGCATACCTGGTGCTAAAGGATATCATCGCCGGCTTTCCAGTAGACCTTACAAACGCTTGGCCGGGGTGTTTCCCCGTGGACAGGTTTTTCCTGTAGACTGGACACAGTCTGAGGAGACAACGCTGACAGGGGATGAGGAGTTTTTCTTCTGCGAGACCCCAGCCATGGGTGCCACTGGAGCCTTGCTTGGAACTTGTGAGAGTTTGGAGCGCAGACCTGCAGATGTGACGGAGATCCACAACGTTACTCTTGAGAGCAAGCGCCAGTTGTAGTAGGAGTTCGAGACAGCCGTCACCACCCTCCAGGCAGAGTTGGCTCAGATGACTCTGGAGCGCGACCAGGCTCAGACCAGGGTGGGAGAGGAGATCGCTGCTCGCGTGGTTGGTGAGCAGTTACTCCTCGATGCCACCAACTCCAGGAATGAAGCTTGGACCGAGTCAGAGAGCCTACAGGAGAGGGTCACAGAGTTAGAGGGTCACCTCAACGGGCAGTAGGAGTACATCAACAACTTGCACGAGGCTTTTCACGCTTTTGCCACTCCTATTCAAATGTCTATAACTCCCTCATTTTAAATCCAAATGGCTCCGTTCAAGTTGCGTTAGATCCGTATTTTCTTGCTCTATCCAGTAGTATAGTTTTCATCTATGTTAATTACTTTTAAAAATCAAAGAAAATTATTTCCGTAATGCTTTAATCTTGCTCTATTCAAAATCCCGTTTAATTCCTAACTTTTCCGTTATAGCTCCGTTTTTCGTGATTCAAGCGTCTATGTGATCGTAGTATTACGTAGATCAGTTTTATAAGCTTTTCATCTTGTTTTAATGATGTTGGTGTACTGTTCTAATCATAGTCTTGTTTGCTTCGTGTATGATCGCCCGTTGATTGTATGGTGTTGATTGTTGATCGGAATAGACGTTGAGCAATCCGTTGAAGAGTCAGAGTTTCTTCGTGATCAAGATCAACAAGAGTTCTTCGAAGAAGGCAAGTATAACATGGGATTATCCTCGATGTCCTATTCACACATAATATAACTCATATGCATGATATTCCTTGTTTGCCATAGTTTGATCCTAGAGTTTGTTACCCTGAATACCTTGTCACCTATGACTTGATCCACCCCATATGATTAGTATTGCTAACGCTCATATCAGATGTACATGATCTTAAGTGTTAATGACTGTATGCAATGATGGTAAAACTTGCTTTTTAGCAACATGGCATACAGTACAACCACGAGGGCTATTATGGCTCTGGCTTTAGCTAAGTATGGGGACCTTTTCTAGATTGTCAGTGGTTACCTTTTTGGCGCAAGTAGGAACATGCCAAGACGGGTATAGTGTGGTTCCTAATCTACGGGCCAGCCGCGAAGGAGTGTGACCGTAGACAGGTTGGCTCTACATCCCCCTGCCACGAGCCTTGCGGCCCTGACCTGTTAGACGAACCCTTGAAAGGTTTCATAGTGTACCCTGCCCGCTCACCTTGGGAGTGTTTTGGGAGTAATTAACCCGGGCATCTGGGCAACACGACTCGTGGGTAAAGTGTACACCTCTGATCAGAGTTAATAAACTATCATGATAGCCGTGCTCACGGACACGAGCGGCTCGAAAAACTCACAGAATTATTTGGTTCTTACTTCTATGTGGCTTACGCATGTGTTATTTAATTGTTGTATATTTCTGTCATTTACTTTATGATCATGGATATTTGAGCTTATGCAAACTACCTTGGCAATTTGTTGATGATAATATGAATTTGATCTACTTAAAATGCTTACCGCTATGAACCATGCATTCCCTTTTGAGCTTCATGAACCCCGTGCTATATTTGTTGAGTACGTATGTGCTCACCCTTGCATTCAAACACCATAGATGAAGATTGGGTTGATGACTACCGCAATGAGTACTAGCTTGGAGTCAACCAGTCAACCAGTCCCTCGGAGCTTCCGCAGTTATCTTCGTTTAGTTAAAGTTATTTGTTTCAGACTATGTAATGAATATTTATTCGCTATGTAATAAGCACTGTGATGGTACTCTTTCATAATTTGTCAACTCATGTGTGCGACTATTCCTGGGGTGCACATGAGCCTTTTATGCACTTGTTTTTGTTCTTGAAAACGGGTGTGACATTCCGCCCTTTCTCCGCTCGTCTACGTGCCATCTGGTGGCCCCAAAATTTCAGAGTTACGTCGGTGGAGAAGTATGATGGCAAGGCAAACCCAGAGCAATGGGCAACCACCTACGAAATCGCCGTATACGCCGCCAAAGGGAATCAAGACATAATGGCTAATTACCTGCCAGTGATGTTATCGACCTCCACCAATAGCTAGCTCTAGAAGATCCCAAAAGGCACCATAGACACCTAGGAGCAACTGAAGGAAATCTTCATCAAGATGTACAAGGCGACATGTGTCCAGCCTGGGATGAGGTACGACCTGGAGAGCGTCCGTCAGAGGAGCAACGAGAGCCCCCGCGAGTACATCAAGCGCTTCTCCGACAAGCGGTTGAGCATCGCAAAGATCTCTGACCCAGAGGCCATTGTCATCTTATCCAACGGCCGGCGGACGGACGATCTCCAGAACAAGTTGGCGCGGAAGAGCATAACAACCATAGAAGAGCTCTTGACGATCGCAAATCCTTACGCCAATCAAGACGACGCCACCCGCAGCAGGGAGAATAGGAGGCGCCACTCTCGCTCTCCGGAACGCGCAAGGGATAGCGACCTCCGACTAGATTACCGCAGTGAAGGAAGGGCCAGCGACCACAGGGACTACCAATCGGGCAACTCCGAGCGCTACCCGCAGAGGTATGATTACAGGTGTGACAACCGCTACGTCGCCAACACGGATGTCCGCCCAAGGAGAAACTACGACGTCGGCTATGAGAAGATCCTGGACGGCCCGTGCCCCATTCACAAAAACTCCAAACATTCCATGCGCGATTGTGAGTTACTTGAGTCAGGAGTGCAGAGAAGAAGCGACAAGAGAGCAAAGAAAGATGACTTCGACAAGGGCAAAGGCCAAGAACCGCCAGCGCTGGAGTTCCAACCACCTTCAATGACGTACTCCATATTCGGGGGTAGCGTGGTTGTTGAAGCAGAGAGGAAACATCATCAAGTTTGCAAGGACATCTACTCAGTCGCAGCAACAGGAGATGATTCGGCCAACGCTCGCTACCTCGACTAGTCAGAACAACCCATCAGCTTTTCCACCGAGGATGAGTGGACGGACTACAGATACCCAGGCCGCTTCCCACTCATCGTTGATCCAACCATTGCTACGTGCCGCTTCAGGAAGGTGCTGGTCGATGGCGGCAGTGCCCTCAATATCATCTTTGCTGATGCATTCCGCCAACTCAACCCCTCGAAGAAGGACCTCCTCTCAGCGAACTTCTCCTTCTGGGGGATCATCCCAAATAAGGAATCTACACCAGTGGGCCAGATCACCCTCCCCATGCCGTTCGGCGACTAGGACCAATTCAGGGTAGAGAACATTAACTTCATCATCACTGACTTCGAGACAACCTACCACGCAATACTCGGTCGACCAGCACTCGCCAAGCTGATGGCAGTCCTGCACTATACCTACATGGTGCTCAAGATCCCGACACAACAAGGCATCCTCAGCCTTCGTACCAACTTGAAGATGGCATATGAATGCGAGCAGCAGACAATAAACGTCATCGAGAAGCCCCACATCAAGGACACCTACAACTCCAACTCCGATGACAAGCCTGCTGCAAAGAAGCCAAGGGAAGCAGAACAAGCAACGACCAGCCTCGACCCCTTCCGTAAATACGCGTAAAGAGCTTCAACTGCAGTGGCATGAAAAGTCCAAAATCTTAAAGCACTCCAAAAATTTTGTACTAGGTATCCCTCCATAAATCAATAAAAGTGCTATGTTTTTTCATACTTCATGTACACAACTCAACTTCTACAAAACACTCACGACGTTCGGCGACCACTACGAAAGGCTCACAGTGTCCGGCGACCTCTCCAAAACACTCCCATAGTGTTCGACGACCCCTCCAAAATGCATTACGGTGTTGTCTCCAAACAGCCTGGCCATAACTAGAAGCCTTCGAATCTGGCCTACTGATTTCATAGTGCATAGAAGTAGCTACCCTATACGCTATGATCATATCGATAGACCTCTCAAATGATGTATCCCCATCAACCGGGAGTTATCATTTGTGTCGAAGGCCACAAGGTTATGTGCCCAGAATCTGTATATGACCACGGCACGATCGACGACTCTACAAGCAGCATGGCTTTGCGCCTAGCGTCTGCAGGAACGGTCACCACAGGCCCTAGTCATGCCACGATCGAGCCGCTCGGAAAAAGTATCTGTCCCTGGCATCTCCCTAAGCGTGTATGAGTCGTTCGCCCTCTGCGCCGCGGGTTGCCAGCAACTTACCTCCCTGGTAATCCCTATGGCACCTATGTGTGCAGAGGCTCTGGGCCCTACGATCCGGGCCATAGGGAACCCAGGGCCGAACGATTAATCGGTACGGCTCACAACTTAGCAGGCACGATAGGACATACAAGTGAAACAAAAGCTCACCGCCCGGATATTATACAGCTTTGTAGTTTTCACTTACATGTCCGAATTCTTGTATCTGGGATACAAACTACTACCGTACAACAGCGAACAAATCAACATCCTTAACTACAATCTCCGCCACGCGATCAGCATCAACCTCCAGACGGTTCGCCTCCTAATCCGACGTCCCTGATGCAAACCCGGCAGCTACCCAACCAAGGTCAAGCTTCGGGTAGTGCGACTGCAACATAGCCAGGCCATGAGCAGCCACACTTTGCGCCGCTGAAGTTGTAAAGGACCGAAGTCTGACCCACAGACCACAAACCCTTGATAACACACCCTCCATGGTCGCTTGATCAGCAGGCTCAGGGATGAGCATTCGGCCATCAACACACTCCACCACAGGGGCGACCTCCCGCGCCAACGACCAGAAGTTATCATAGTAAGCATCCACCTTTGCCTGCAGGTCTGCAAATTGAAGTTGAACGTTGCTCTGGTAAGCTGCGGAAACAACAAACACCGAGTAAGGCAGTCGTACAAACAAAGCGACATGTAAGAAAACGCTACCTTGATGCATCGCCTACATCTTGTAAATCTCCAATCGAGCAGCGGTAGCTTCCTCCTCCACAAGGCATTTTGCTTCTTCAGCACCAAGCAACTCTATACAAATAAGAACAAGTCACCACACGACAAAAGCGACAAGATATCGAACCAGACAATGAAAAAGCTTACGAGCAGAGAGCTCGTCGACTTTATCAATGCGTAACTGCAGCCTCGCATTTTCACGTTCCCGCTCCCGGATTGCGGCTTCCAACACCTGCGCACGCCGGTGCACAGCATCCAAACTGTCCTCCAGCCCCGCAAACTAGCCCTCGACACGATTAACATCACCACGGAGGCGCTCATTCTCAGCAGTCAGCCTTGCAAGCTATTCGGCCACCGCCTTGCTCTCCTTCCCGGCTTTGAAAAGCCCCTGCCACCACACAACAACGATTCAGCAGAGGAGACACAGTGGCAACACCAAACTCGACAACAAACTATAAATACCTGCTCCCGTCCTAGCAGATTATACGCGTCATTAAGGAAGACCGCTGCCTCCTCCACGGCTTCTTTATCCTCGACAATGACAAAGTCTTCGCCGTCACGGCGAAAGGTCCGAACTGGCATCGGCTTCAGATCATCTCCCATGCGCGGAATTTCCTCCACCAATTTTGGCTCCCCCTTCAACACCCCCATCCTCTTGTTTTTCACCGGCCCCGACCCCAACATTAAGGTCGCCAACGGGACCGGCACATCAGGTCGCTCCGGATCGATAGCAGCTCCCTCAGTAACCGACCCAGAAGCAACATCATGAGAAAGCCCAACCACCGACGCCTCGGCCTGAAGACTCTCCGCAAACAGCAACCCGCCACCCGCAGGATCACAAACCGGAACATCCGTAGAAACAGGATTCCCCCCATGGCTTGAGGAATCCGCAGGCATAGGAGAGCCACCACCTTTCAAATCCGACTCACCGTGTGCATGTCCAGCAACATCCGGTACATGAGGTATAGGCGGATCCTCAACATCCGATGTTCTACCAAAAACCACACCATAAGAAGGTAGACGGACCGACCAAGATTCAAGTGGAACAAAGATGAAAAATTTACAAGTCTGATTTTCGGCGCGCCCTCACAAACCTCCGAGCCGGAAGCTCCCCCGTGAAACTTGACTGTACAATCGTAGGTGGACGCTCCAACGTCGAGGCAGCACCCTCCCGCACAGAAGTACTCCCGGTGGCCATCGACGCGGGCGGCAGAACGGGTGACGTCTTGGGCAGGCACAGTTTGGCACTTGAGCCAGAACACCCTCCTCCATCAGGGAATACCGACGGCACCTCACCCTCGTCCGTCCCCTCGTCGGTCCAACCAGATATCGAGGACGGAGACTGAGCGGCGCCCTCATTGATAACGAACCTGCCCCCGGTACCAACTGACGGCTTCGCCTTCTTCCGGGGTGGATCGGCTGGACGCTTCCTGAACCGGTCATCACGTACTCGATGCTTCCCAACGGGGGGCTCGCGAACTCCTCGCTCCTGAGAAGACTCGCGACCACCTTCACCAGATATAGCTTGCATGCTCCTTGACCAATCGACGCCACGAGGCAACATTGTCAAAGGGACTTGGGAAACAAAGACGGCACAGTCCTGACCAAGAAGATTAGAATAAGACAACGAATGCAGAAGCTAGAAGATCGCTAAAAAAGCAAAGCCAGAACTCACCAGTGGTGGGGGTACACCAGCACGGAACGAATCCCATAGATTCTCCCTGTACGGGAGACTAAGATAAAAAATTACAGAAAGGCGATCAAACCCCTCTTCCGGTTGCATTCCATGCGACGTCTCCTGGGTCGGGACACGACGACTAGTATAAAGAAAGGCAGGATGAACTCTGTCCTTACAAGGTTGACATCGCCTCATAATGAAATTCCATCCAACTGAAACCCCATCAAGCGACGACTGGTCCACTAATGTGAGCAACTCTTTCACCTGCTCCATTGTCGCCAAAGAAGGAGCGGCCGACCAGCTAGGTTGCGACACTGGAACTTCCATCGGGTCGCCGCGCGCGTACGGCTTCTCCTGAGGGATGTAGAACCAACGGGATTGTACTCCGCTACCTTGGAAGGCAGAGGAGTAGCGAGATACACATCCGCCATGCCCTCCCGGAGTTGAAGATACACCGAGCCAACAACCCAGGATGCGGCGGTCTCATTCAGCTTGAGGCGGAAGAAATAACGAAACAACTCGAAATGTGGTTCAATCCCCAAATACGCTTCGCAGAATTTTACAAAAATGGCGATGTGCAGTACAGAATTAGGATGGAGGTTGCATATCGCAATCTTGTAAAACTCCAAGAGACCGCGAAGAAAGGGGTGAACAGGAACCCCGAAGCCACGCCAGAAGAAAGGCTCCAAGACGACAAGCTAACCGATGTTAGGAGTTGGGAACTCCTCCCTGGTTGCCAGCCTCCAATCAACAAGGGATTTATCCAAAAGAATGCCATTGGTAACGAGAAGTTGGATATCTTCCTCTTTCGGGGCACACTTGGCCCAATACTTGGTCCAATCTGGAAGCACATCCTTCATCCTTGGGGACTTTCCCCCCTTCTTCGTCGATGAACGAGTGTTTGGTTTCTTCCGAGGAGCCGTCGCTAGGTTATGACGGAAAAAGACTAAGATTCGCGGTGGCGCACGGAGCAGGAAGCAAAGCAGATCGAAGAATACAAGACACTCCAACGCAAAACGAAGTTGTGGAAACCACCGCCGCCACTGCTTTCCTTTTATACCTAGGGGTGCAGCGCTCCGCCTCCCAGGGATTTTGGGAAACCGCAAAGATCAAATAAGGAACTGCCACGCCCACCTTCCACGTCGTAACTTGGGCCGCTGACCGCGTGGCTAATTCGGCCCATTTACTTCTTTCTTTTACACATTTACTTCTAGTTAATTTCCCCAATTAACGGCTAATGATTTCTGGAAAACCGCTAACGCTACAGTCTCGGGGACTAGATGAGCAACCTTGTCATAATTTCTTTTCTGCAGCTATAGTAACATGGCTACAGTAGTCTGGTTGGCAAGCGACACAAAATTGGTCGTCAACAAGGATACTCGGGGACTCCGTCGACAATAACCACGATTCAACTGCCTGGTCGCATTCCTGATCCGACTCGGGGACTTCATCCAACATCACACCAAGCAAGGCTCGGGGACTGTGGCCACGACACAGAAGGGCGGCGCGAAGCAGGACAACACCCGAGGACTGACACCCGGGGACTACGAATCAAGCAATATGACCCCGACGCAAGAACCTTTCGGCTCCTCGCATCAGGCTCAGGGACCACCACTCCTCGCATCAGGCTCGGGGACTACGAGTATTCGCAGTTGTTTTTACCAAACTTATGTTTCAATCTCCAATCTATAATCCTCATACAAGAACCTCCCAGTTTCTTACATCAGGCTTGGGACTGCGGGTATTCGCAGTTGTTTTTTACAAAACTCATGCTTTACTCATTATTTACGCTTATTCATCCATCCTTTATCTTTTATAAAGCTTGGCACCACGTGCATACTTCACCTGCTACCAAGCTCGGGGACTAAGTGGGTACACTTCACCTCGCGGGGAATGTACTAATTTTCTTCTCGACAAAGCTCTGTTGTTTTTGTTCTTGTAGAGTCTAAGTGGGTACACTTCACTAGGGAAGGGCCTTTCAAAAGTTTTTTCTTCTTCAGCACGTCACATCCTCCCGACAAGCAGCCGTAGCATTTGGCAAGGCGACCTGCTCGCACATCAAGCTATGACGCTCTCGACCAGCCCGACCTGGTCGAGAGACTTCACCGAGCAATATCGCGACCAGCCAAACTGGTCGGGACTTTGCAACGGCGACTCTGCATAATGGCGACCAGTTGTACACCTCCAAGGGCAACGATGTGGGTTTGCTAGAAGCATACAATGTGCTCGGGGACTTGTTGGGCATATTACCTCAGCATATCCCAGGGACCTTATGGGCCTGCAAACCAGAAGACGACCTAGCTCACGAGGCCTTGCGGCACACGACTAGCCCGTCATGCTCGCCAAGGACTCCAAAGAAGCCTAGCTCGCCAAGGAAGGTCTAGATAGATGTACTCGGATCCCTTGCCTTGAGGGACCGATCGCAATTTGTTAGGATATGGCAACTGTAACACTACTCCCTGGCTATATAAGGCAAGCAGGGACCCCATCGAAAACATCTCTCTCACAATCCCTTAGATCATCTACCTCTCGTGTAACCTAATACTCATATCAATCTAGCCACCAGAACACAGGACGTAGCGTATTACGGCGAATTACCGGCCTAAACTTGTATAAATCGTCGTGTCTACGCTCTCTGTGTTACGCTTGATCGCCGTCGCCACACCTCCACCTACAATCTACTACCGTGGGGTACCCCCTAGGTAGACTGCGACGCATATTTCGTCGACAACAAGTCATGGACTATCTAGACCTAGGTACTAGGCTGTCCGCCGATCAACCCCAAGAAAAATGACTTCTCTGAAAACTTCCTGCCCAGCTACAAACATGGTCCCGGACTATCCGACACTTGGGCCCGGACTGTCCACGCTAGGGGTCTTGAGTAGACTGAAGAGCCCTGCCTCGGCTATGATCGTCGGACAATCCGCCACTAGGGCACGGATAGTCCAGGAACGTCGGGACAAAGGCGATTTGGGGGTGATTTTGAATCGCCTCTTCTCCAAATCTTCCCAAAACTCAACCAAATCTTCACCAACTTCAACCAAACTTTGTAGGCATGATCCCAAGGTAGTTGGGGAGCTATTCTCTAGGAGATCATTGCTCGATTTGGAGTGAATCAATGGGAAACAAGATGAACTCAGGAAAAAACTCCAAAAGGCGCCCTAGCAAAAGTAGAATTATCTTATTGGTAGTAGTTGTTAGAAAATTTGATTTCACCCTATCTTTGTGCTCGTGAGGATTCAAATAAAATCCTTTGGTGGAAATGATCTACTCACGTCTTAGAACAACTAGATTCAAGCATAATCAAATGAAATGATCCGTACCAAAAGATCTCACCTCATGATCAAAAGAGGGCAAAAGAGCAAAACAAGAACACAAGCAATTTGGGAGACAAAATCATGCGATTGAACTAACCATGGCACACGAAGGGATAGGGCCTCTGATTCCCGCATGAACTTGGTTCAAGTGGTTACAAAGAATGACCGGAAAAATCAATCTAGGGACCTCATAAGCAAGAACACCTAGGGGAAGGAGACTAGAGAGTAGAGGGAGGAATGCTGGAATGAAAGATGTGAGGGTGCTAAGCGCCCCATCATCCTTATTTAACGGCGCGTTTGGACATTTCCAAAACACCTCCTAGATATATGAGTGAATCACGGCTAGTCCTCTAGCCCTCCAGTCCATCGGTCCAAGCCTCGCTTCCGCCCTTCACTGCTCTTAGTTTGTCGGCATGGCAAGCCTCTACTCGACCTTCACCTCGCCATTGACTACCATCTCAGGACTCAACTCTTACACACCACAAGCCGACAGACAAACACACTCAAGCTGAACTACTCACATGTTGAGCAATTACTCATCACGAAATTGAGCATCATGGGAACATATCAACCATGTGTTTGCATTTGGAGTCCCAATGAGAAAGATATCAACACTCAATGGAATTCAACTTGGGAACAATCTAGAACATACCGGAACCATCACCCACCATATGTTTGAGGGGCTAAACTGACTGAATTCCATAGCTTTGGTTAAAATGTATTCTCTAGGGACTAAAACATGATTTGGAAAGGGGAGAATCCCACCACGACGCATTTCCTTGCGCAAACGGATTGGAAACTAGCACCAGAAGAATCTAGAGGATACCATAGACTACGGGAAAGAAGAGGAAGACGAGACGCCGCCAGGTGGGGCCAGCCGGCCCAACCCCCAAGCTAGTCGACCCTCTATTATAGCGGATCCCGATCTCCTTCTAGAAGCTTCCTCCACCGCCTCGGATGCATCTCCACCACATGGCAAGGTCGGTTTGATCCCACCGGGCTATAAATAGAGGGACAAACCTCCCCCTAAAGACGATCATCTACCTATATAGCAAAAGCTAGGGTTTCAATTCTCCATCCAAATAGAAGTAGAGGTCCCTCTAGTTATCTAGTTCTAGTTCTTCTAGTTCTAGTTCTAGTTCTAGTTCATCTAGTTGTAATTAGAGGTGAGAGAGGAGGAGAAAGCTAGGAGGAGCCAGATCTGTCGGATCTTCCTCAACATTGTACTTTTGCAGCATTTGGTGTCTTGAGCAATCTCTAGGTTCTTCATTTATTATTTCTAAGTATCTTATTTCAGTTCTTACTTTATTCTATTTATGGGATCTCCGCTCGTATTGAGTGCTCTAGTTTACAATTGGAATTAGAGTAGTAAACGTTAGTGTAGACGTGGTGTCTAGACTATGGTTTACCTGTGTTTGCGCCCAATCCCATGGATAGTTGTGCTAGCCCCAGAGGTGATAGCTCTATAAGGCCTTTGTAGTCCACCACGTTTGGTTGGTGTTTTCGTAGAGCTTTTGGCAGCCTCTCCCGATTACCTTTTTCCTAGTATTTTTTGAGAGTCGCGAAGGTACTATTGCTCCAATGTAAGTAGAGTGTAGTGGGCCTTTGATTAGATATAACCCCTTAGAGAACTTTAAAATCTCTCTCTACACACTTATCATTCTTTCCTTGGATGGTCTTAGTTCTCTAGTACACTTCACGTTTCCCATGGAAATCGATACTCTGGAATACTCCAAGGTGAAAGCTACTTCGCTATTTGGCGCTTGCAGATTTCTCTCTGTGTGTTAATTTATACCAACATTGATCTTGGAAATAAATTGTTAGAAGTAATAACTTTAGACCGGGCGGACACGGTGTCAATGAGCCACAAGATGTGAATGTCTTGTGAGTGGGTTCTTTCCGCCTGTGTCGATTAGGAATCATCCGATGTTGAACGCTGAGATGAAACTTTGGAGTACTGTGGTCACATACGTCGGGAAGCCCGACCTCGGCTATTCTATTATGAGAACACCTGCGCATTGGGAGTAGAGAGATGGCGAGAGTAGCATGTACCCACATGGCCAATGGCTAGAATTGTGGAGTAACTGTGCTCTCGGGTGGCGCGGAGCCGGTCTTGTTTAGAGGATCTAGGGGAAGTTTGATATATACATGCTTCAGTGCTACGTATATCGTGTGATAAGGAATCTCTAGCTAGGTTATAATCAGTTCGATTCGTCGCTGCTCCTCGGTTATGGAGGCTCACCTCTTCCTTCCTCATTGTAGTTAATAAAACTTAAATCGGGTAATGGAATGGATGGGCACGGAATGTTGGAAGCATGAAAGTTCTAATGTTGATAAACTTTGTTTTTTATCAAAATGCTCATTTATGCAAAAGATTTTATCCTTGTATATGACACACCTTGAACCCATAATGCCTGCATTCTAATATATTCTCCAGCTTTTATTTGTCGGTTAAGTCTTGCGGAGTACGTTTGGTACTCACGGTTCTTTAACCCCTATTGTAGGTGAAGAAAACTTTTGTGTTGACCCTTGTTGTATGATCACCTTTCATGTGGAAGACGAGTGATATGTGTGAAACCCTAGGGCGGGGTTTCTTTTGAAAAGTTGTAATATGACTTTAAGTTACTCCTAAACTTAGTTATGTAAAAACTTTGTTTGAAGGTTTGAAACATTGTTTTGTAATATAAGGTTACTTAATACTTCCGCTTTTACGCTGATTCAATTTCGTATAAATTTGTGATGCCGCAATGCATGTAAAGTGATCCTGCTCGGATGTGGTTATTTCAGGTTTCTAAAATCACCCAACGAGTATTTTAGGTTATTCGGTGTACTTGTACGACTGTCACAAGTCTATGAGACGATGACAGGTATAAGTGGGCCCAATTATTTAGGAGATTCCATCACATAACGGTGTTAGAGCATGCTTTACGAGGCAGTTGCAGTATCCTTTGAAAAAATTTCAAAATAATTTGGATCCATTCTAAACAAAAAAAGTAATTTGGTTGAAACTCTATCCTAACTTACTAAAACAATAAACATATCTCTAGTATAAAATATATAGAGCTATTCGGTATATCTCCTGTAAATTTTCAAATATAATAAGCAAGATACGAGGCAGTTGCATTATCTTTTGAAAAAATTTCAAAATAATTTGGATCAATTCTAAACAAAAAAAAAGTAATTTGGTCGAAACTCTATCCTAACTTACCTTACTTCATATTCGTATATTGCTTATTATATTTGAAAAATTACAGGAGATATCCCGAATAGCTCTATATATTTTTTATTATACTAGAGATATGTTTATTGTTTTAGTAGAGATGTACTCCGTATGAACAAATCATGCATCATATCTTTCACATTTTATCTTCCCCTTAAGAATAACTTTGACTAAATTTTTAAAAAGAATAACTACATCTATAACATAAAATGAGCACTATGTGAAAATATATTTTATGATAAATCTAATAATATTAATTTAATATTATAAATTTTAATATTTCTTTCTAAAAATTTAATTAAAGTTTTAAAAAATTGATTTAAGACAATTATAGAAATCTATTCTTTTAGGGAGTAATTTTTTTTGGGTGAGCTTTTAGGATTCGCGACCTAGCAGGTAGGATGCTGGCGAGGCAGCGATCCTAGCAGCCAGCGCCACTCAAAGCAACGACCTAATAAGTTGCTGTCTGGCCAAACAACTCCACCCAAACTGTAACCAAACTGGCCTAGCTACACTCTTCATCACTCATATGGGTCTAATGAGAAGCAAGAAAGCACCACAAAGGTGATTACTCTATTGCTCATATCTTGCACGCACATCTAGACATATGGTTCTAAATAGTGCAGCAACTTGTTGTTTTCCATGCCTCGACGGCACACATTTTTGAAGCCTCATAAAAAACGTGATGGAACCCTTTTTGAAATGCAGCATGGTAAGTTACGGACATGAACCAAAGAGACTCTTAAATAATCTGTTGCGTACCGTTTCTATCTATCTCGAGAGTTTATTACTTTAGAGAATCAGTTTATACAGACCTAAATTTCTATATGCTTTAGGAGTTGCACCAAACCAGCATCAAAGTGGAGTAGTTGGCAGGGCTATGGTAACACTCTGTAATCCACCAACCACTTGCACTCCCCAAGAAAACCATACAATTTTCCTCCTCTTTCCCGAACAGAATGTTCAATAATTGCACCTCCCATGAAGCAAACATGGCTTTGCTTTTTTCAGAGTACACAAACGCCACCGTATGTACAAATCACTAATGACAGTTTGAATTGATGCTTGACAACGATTCGGATTACTGTACAGGTTCACCAAATTTCCAACAAATCACCACAAATTTGTTAGATAAGATGCATCAATCATTGAGAGGGAAGGTAGCTAGACAGGGCTAATATCGTCATCTAGCGGATCACTGCCGCCGCTGTGGAGCGGCGGCGGCACGGCGGTGGCCCGGCACACAGGGCACGTCGGGTGCGCCTTGAGCCACTTGCCGATGCACTTGTCGTGGAAGCTGTGGCCGCACCGCGGCAGCGCCCGGAGCGCCTGGTCCTCCCGCATGCCGGCGAGGCAGACGCAGCACGTGTCGTCCGCGCCGGCGCTGTCCCCGCTGCCGTCATCCTCGTCGTCGCTGAGCCGCAGGAACGACTTGGCGGCCGAGACCGTTGACCCGGTGTCCGGCGAGAGCCAGACGACCATGACGATGATGTTGGCGAGGCAGAGCGCGTAGGCGACGACGTCGGCCTGGCTCCGCTCGAAGACGACGATGACCAGCGGCACGAAGACCAAGAACACCACGGCGAAGCACCGGTTGGCCAGCGTCGACGGCCGCACGCCGTCCGGCGCCCCCAGCAGCGGTGTCAGGACCGGCGGGGAGTCCGCGTCCCCCTGCTGCTGCTGCGGCCGCGCCGACGGCGACGGGTCGTCCGCTCGGGCCCCAACATCGTCGCCAGCGCGGCCGGCGATGGCGTGGCGGTACCAGCGCGCGAAACAGTAGAAGAGGAAGACCTGGATCGAAAAACCGCCGGCGAAGGCGGCGGCGACGTCGCCGTAGTAGTCGTAGGCGAGGCGGGTGGCGAGGAGCAGCGTCAGGAAGGTGAAGGGCAGATCCAGCCACGGGAGGTCCATCGCCGCCGGCGAGGCCGCTCTCATCACCCGCAAGCACCTTGCGCACTCAGCGCGGGGAATCCATGGAAGCAAAAAAGGATGAGCTGGGAGAGATTCCGTGGAATGTCTCCTCACCGCACCAAATCTCGCCTTTTTCTGCGGGCGAAAAAGTCAAGAAAGCTAAATAATTCGAGAAAAGATTAATACTGATGTGTGTGCTGTGCACTGATAGTTTGCTTCCACATAAGCAAGAGTGATTAGTGCGCGTCTGAGACCGGATCACGCACTCTACGGCCAGTAAGCAAGGAGCAAACTCATATTCAAGCATAATCAAATCCGAACTACCGAAACTACCGGGTGTTTCAATCCAGTAATAATAAAGTTTAGAAGGGGTCACAGAGGCTATCTGATAAAGATTAAATATGAGTTAATTACAATACTAATTTTATAAACCTTGACTCATTCGTGAGACGAATCTATCATTCATTAGCAAGTATTTAATGTAACACCGTATTATTAAATCATGGACTATTTCGTCTGGAAATTAGTTATCATGAAACCGAATGACTCGTCTAAATTTGGAAACAAATCAAATGCGGACCCTCCGTAGAATGATTTCGTACAGATCTATGATTATAACTTAGCTAGAGATTCCTTATCACACGAGACATGTAATTTACCATGGTGATATTGGAATTGATGTTATGATCAAATCAGTAGCACAGACCATGGTGATATTGGAATTGATGTTATGATCAAATCAGTAGCACAGACCGCACGCATCACTTGTAAGGACGGTCCGTAACCAACTTTTTTCTCTATAAATTCGGTTGGTCGTTTAGAACTAGAGACCGAATTTCAACTATCTTTTTCTGTTTAGATCTTGGTTAACTCTGTTTGTTCGGTTTCTCGGTTCCAAACGGAGTAGTAGTAAACCACAAGGAGCAGTGTACCAGCTACATAATGTCGATTCCGGGCGTCGCTGTCAGCAGGACTGTGGCCCGTCAAGCAACGCGGCAAGTGGGCTTAAATTTCGGTAATAGCATGTCTCCCGGCTGCTGATATGCCACCGGGTCTCTCTCAGCGAGGCACGCAGTCTATGCAGCGGTGTACTAGGGCGATGGGCAGGAAGCCACACTTTTTCTTCGTCGTCGGACCAACGGTAATATAAACATGGATAAGCATGAGCGGTGGGCGTCTGGCCGACGGAGATATTGAGAGGTGAAGAGGACATCCGGCAGAGCCGAAATCCAGGGACCCTACCAATTCAGGCCTTTCGTCGGTTTTTGCTCGCTTGCCCACACGAGGAGGCAGGAAAAGGATTTTCTGTTTACTAGACTACAAAATATATAAGTTTGAGTTTGAATTAGATTCGAATTCAAACTTCATGCCAAAAATCCAGTATAATAAGACCCAATTCATTTTGACGTGAGATATGAGGGTTAACCCACCATATCATATATGAACTCAAACATTTTTTAAAAATTTTTGCCAACCAAACATTTGCACGAACAAACGGTATGTAGCAGTAACTAACCCATGTGAATGCTGTGCCAACAATAATTGGTTGTTTTACCCCCTCCACAACCAAATTCCAAATTTTTGCCCATGTACTTACACCGTCTAATAACTATATTTACACCGTTTTATTGCTATATTTACAATGATTTCTTCAGCGGCCTCGTTCATCAGTATTACTTCAACAATACTTTCAGTTAATGACCAATGTTTTTCTCTCACAACAAATCAGTATAAATGTCAGATATAAATACCAGAGTATCTAATATCCACATAATACCAAGCGTTACGCCACCTTATCCGAGGGCTAGGGATGGGGCAACGTCCTCGTCGTGCCTCTAAGGGCCGGTCTCCATCTCGTCCGATTCCGAAGGAAAGCCCCTCCTCCTCTTTAGGTCTCGGGGAATAGCTTCCCCGCCACGTCCGAGTCCCCCACTGTTGACACAAAAAGTGAGGTACTGTGTCTAACACACAACAAGCCAGAAAGAGTAGCTTTAAATGGATGTCCGGGTGCTTCGAGAACCGAAAAACGTGCCAGTCAGTTTGACCTGAAACTAACAAGAGATGAAAGTCATTAGATATAAACTGGAACGTACCGAATAATACCAAACAGTTCTATATGTACGACTCTGAAGCCACTTACAACGACATACAACTATGAAAGTCATCTGCCAACAGGTTTTATGAAACATTCGACTAAAACAGACATAAAGCATGTAAACCACTGATTGACGAACGTGCATGCATGGGAAAAGGATGTACACACGAATCATAGTTGAATATAGATTAAAGCATAACCAAGCCCGGCAATCAGTCGAATTGGGACCCATGATGAAGGAAACACATAAGCAAACATGATTAAACTAATCTAAAGCCTGCATATGCCGCACGATACCTAGCGTCATCGAAGCTTAAACATGGATAGCATGCATGAACCCGCAACACGTAACAATCTAGATTCAAACTAATTCGGCTATTATAGATACAAGATATACTTATAGGAACAACATGAAAGCAACAACTCGTTGTAATATAGATAGATCTATATAAGTTAACAAGAGCCGAACCGTGTTAATCCAGATTGCGCAAAAGAGTGTTTGCAAATATGCAAAGATTATTTAAAACATGCAACACGATAACTTAATGAATCCAATAGATCTTACCAAATCTACGAGAGCTGATAACTATCTTGCTTATGCTAAGCATATCGAGCAAACACCCGTCGCATGGTATTTACTTGCAAACAAAACATAAGTAAAGACTTCTTGATCAACAATCAAGGATCCGCCGCACGATCATTGACAATAAACAAGACTACTTACATCAACATCTAAATCTACCGCATGATACTAGATATGATAACAAGATTGCCAAGACTTACGGAGGTCGACGGATCGATGATTCCTCTCGAAGAACTCGACGACACGACAAAAGCACTCGAAGTTGGCACGGGGCTGGTTGTATTGATTTGGTTGTGAACACCTTTTACAGTAGCTAAGGGCTTATATTTATACCCTGGCTATGACATGAGTCCTAAGAGGACACGGTTACAAAATATTAAAGGAAGAAATACAATATTTTGACTTTGGTTTCCTTCGGAGTCCTCATTGCCTTAATTATCGCAACTATCGTTACCAATTCGGCTCTCACTTGCCCCCTTTGTCGCTCCGATGGAAACCACCCTTCTTTTGATTAACCGATTGCGATTGACTGCCGAATCTGGGAATTAATCGACCGCACGGACTTTGCCGAATGCTCTGGGCATCTATCTCCGCTGACTCACCGAGCACTGGCCCACTTGTCATTGTGCAAAAATCCGGTGTTAACAACCACATTTAGATGTTGCCTTGGAGTGAGATTCTGCATCCCTAGAAGTTCTTGTTTGGTTTTGGTAATTGAGTAACAACTTAGGTGAACTAATACGTGTCTGATGTGAGATATACATGTTATTTACTCCACAAATACACAAGTGTGAGCAAACAATAAAATCATGGTAGATAGATGACTTGTGCATATTGATGGTGCTTAATTTGATGAAGGAACTACCACACTTCTTGTTGGTATTGAATCATTTCCTATGCTCAAGGTCATAGGCCATCTTTACGGGAGAAGAGTCCCACTCTCTAGTCTGCCATGGAGCATCAATCTCATCAGCCGTCGTCACCGGTGCCACAGGCTTTTCGGGACATGATGTGGTGACTATCCAGTCCACCTCAGCCAAAATAAAGGTTAGGTCAACCTTTTTCTTCCATTCAACGTAATTGTCACCTATGAGGGTTAGAATTTATTTGATGTAAGCTATCAAGGAGTATCCTCCTGAAATCACAATTTATAATTCATATAGAGTGAGAATACAAATTAACAACAATTTCATGCCTTAGTTTTAAGGTTGGTTAAAAATAAAACATACAACTCTTTTTATACACAAATTTTAAGTCACTGTTGGGCAGAAATAGAATTAATGCATAATCAAAATTCTATGTCATTATTAACAATGTTAGTCAGAAAATAATAATATCATAATTCATCAATTAAACAAAAAAATTCTATCTCAGAATTAAAATTCTCCTATTGGTTCGAATTTAATTCAGAGATTGAAAGAATTACTTCGCAACGAAAACATGTAATAAATTAAACTTTTCAATCTTATTAATCAGAAATAGTACTTTTGTTTCTCTTACCTAAATAATAATGCTAAACTTTGCAAATGATTTAGGGAACCAAACTATGCATAATTCAATTAAAAGGATAACAAACTGCTTCTAAAAAAAAGGAAAAACAAAAAATCTTTGTTCAAAAAATTTACTTAAGGCCTATAATTGGTGGGGGTGGCCCAGCCACTTGCTTCCTTCCCACATCCCAGCTGCACGTGGAGGTAACCCAGCAAAATGTGCATGGCACGTGCAGCTCTCTGGCCCGGTGGCAGCCATGCGGACCAGCCGCGTTCCCTGCGGCCTAGCCGGTAGCCGCACACTATGTAGCCTGTGTTCTCTCTATGTATCTCTCCCTCTCTCTGCGGTGGCCATAGCTGTCACTCCCGTCCAAGCCGTAACCTGGGCCTGGGCTGGGAAACACCTCTCCTATCTGGGCTTCTTTTGGCCTGATGAGATCGCAACCGTCGGATTCCATCTTAGGGTTGAGATTGCATTTGGGCCGATCAAAACTGCCGACTACCTGAACACTAGAGCATTTGATCTCTTCCCCCTTCTCTCTCACACGCAAGCGGCCACTACGGGCGCATGGCCACAGCTACTGCCGGCAGTGGTGGGGACTAGAACCGATCGCGCAAGGCCTCCCTGTCCTCCTCCTCTTTCTTTGCCACCCGTGCGTTCTTCTCTCCAATGCACTGCGCGGCACGGAGGTGGCCAAAGGCAGAGAACTGAAGGTGTCGACAATGGTGTCAGTCCAACCTCCGTGCTAGCATGCACGCTAGCCCTTGACAGAGCGCATTGTCGTCGAGTAGCTCTGGGCCGGTGCCCTTTCAGCAAGCCGTGAAGACGGCGCTGTGAGTGCGCTGGCAAGCCGGCATCGGCGTGTTTCTTTTCCGCG
Organism: Microstegium vimineum; assembly: GCA_022036555.1. NCBI lineage: Eukaryota > Viridiplantae > Streptophyta > Magnoliopsida > Poales > Poaceae > Microstegium > Microstegium vimineum. The sequence continues at coordinate 27,103,021 of CM039125.1, forward strand.
CGTGGCATTTGTGACAACGGGGAAGAAACCCAGGTAGTTAAATTCCTTTTCCCCATCGTCCTCTCTGTCTTTGCCCATATGGGTTAGGTTTACGGTTAGGGTTAGGATTAGAAATCCATAAACCAAACTTCCTTTCCTTTCTCTATTTCCCTGAACTAGATCTAGATCTAAATCTAGATCTAGCCAATACCAATGATACATTGGCTAGTTCTAGTGGGGTGTACTTTGCCTTTTCTTTGATAAACGAGATAGATCCAACAGAGGGAGAGAGGGACGAGGGTTACTGACCATCAGAGGGAGTAGAGAAGGACAATCCGGCCATCATTGGTTTGTCGATGGAGGCAGCACACGGGCAGCGGCGATGAATGCAGCGGTAGGACCTCCGACGTGAACACGCATCATGGTTGGTGGCTTGTCATCTCTGGGTGCGCCCCTTCTCAGATCAAAATAGGGATTGCTAGCGGTGAACCTGGTATTGTGAGTTGCCGACCCCACCTCTATTTATAGTGTAGTGGCCCTTCGGCCATTAGATGAGCTGACGCCCCCGACCAGGGCGCGGATCAAGGCTCAATTAATCGTTGAGCTCATTGGTGAAGAGAACAATATAATAGAGGAGACCGTCGGGCATGGTGGCATGGGCATAGGCGTGGGAGTGGGCGTGGACAAGAGCTGGTTGCCCATATTGATACTGCTAGCCGTGGCGCAGCCCGACGGTGCCGAAAGTAGATGGTGGCCGCCCACATGCTGCTTCCTACACGGTTTGGTGGCCGCCAAGGGGGAGGCAGAAAGTTGACGTGGGGCTAAAAAGCCGAATGCTGGTTTGAAAATTGATGTAGCCGTCACAGGGTCGTGCCGTCAGATTTATAGGCCTTGTATGAAGCTCTAAGTGAGTTCTGAATCAATGTTCCAAATATAGCCAAAATAATATATATACGACCGAGCAAATACAATATATCAAGAATAGTACCTTTTGAACTCTTGATTTTTGCATAACCTAACATCATTCTCTTAGTGTTGTTTGAAATAAAATCTTCAATAATAATATGCTCATAATTAATCTAACCATGGCTCATTTCTAAGATTGAGTTAACTCCTCAATTTTTTGTTTCTTCTTACGTTTTTGGAAATCAGATATATATTTTTTAATTTGATTTATAGAAGACATGGTTTCAAAACATGAAAATAATTAAAATTAAAATTATACAAGTAGTTCTCTATACTTTCATATGAAGGATTTAACTAAATAATTAGTACAACATAGATGGAGTTGAAAATAATAATACCTGCACTCCTGCAGGGGCCTCCGCCGCTCGCCCTTACCCTATCGTTGCTGCCCGGCTTGTTAGATTAATGGACGAGGCGACGTCGCGATGAGCCGGCAGGAGTCGAAGACGAGATGAACACAAAACCCTGAAACGAAGCTTCACGCCCTACTGAAGCTTCACAAGACGAACACGTGAAGTCGCTGTGAGGGCTGCGGACTTTTGCAGAGACAAGCGCACATACTTGAGCTGGGCTATGCGGCATGTAGCATCTGACCTCACTTGAAGTTGAATACATAGGACCTTTTACTGCTGGGCCAATTGTTTAAGGCCCTGGAAATGGGGGGGGGGGGTGTACAGACTTATGGGTTGCACGCCGATGGCCACTGTCAGATGGTAGCTGGAAGGTGGAGATTGAAGGTACTCTATAATCTTTACCTTTCGAATTTAGAGTGCAAGCTCGGCCACCCAATAACACCACCTCACCATCTAATCCAATGACTGTTGGATTTCACCAAGTCGCGATGTCATACGTCAGATTCAGATGGGTTCGGTTCTGCCCATTTGGTTACACACCCGAAACCTATCGATTTCCAAATGCCTCATGTCCTTCGCTCGCTCGGGGAGAAAGCTTCTGCGCAGGGCCACGGGCATGCTCCGACGAGCCATACATGGCGACAACCATGAGTACCTCTGACCCCCGAAGGTGGGCATCACACATCACCTTCCTCTTGTAACACCCTTGGCCGCTGGTGCAAGCCGTCGACGTGAGCACATAGCGAGATCGCCGGAATCGGTCGAATCGTAGAGGAAAGCTTCCTCGCGTTTACTATTTTAGATATTTTGTTTTCGATAATCCCTTACATGCCACAGTGCGGCAATACAACGCAACTGGTCTTCGGCCCACTCAGGTCCCACCTGTCACACACCACGCTTACATATTACGCTATACTACTACTGAAAACGCCTTGCTCTTGCTGAGTCACGCCTGGGGTGTTACATCTCCCCCTGCCGAACTTGCTGCCTGTCCCCAAGCAGGCGCGTCCGGGAACCGCAGCTTGATCACCGAGTAGTCCTCCCAGGTTGCTGACGAATCGGGCAGACATGTCCATGTCACAAATACTTGGGTTATGGCGTGGTTACCTTTCTTCACCAAGCGGTGTTGGAGAATGAGCTCCGGCTGTGCCCCTGCATCTTGTAGATTCGTGAGCTATGGCAGCATGGAGAAAACCGGAGTGTAGTCCGGGTTGAAGTGCTTGAGCTGTGAGACATGGAAGACCGTATGAATTAGACTATCTTCAAGCAGCTCCAGGCGATATGCCACATTTCATGTCTTCTCCAGTATCTTGTATGGGCGAAAGAACTTGTTGGCGAGTTTAGGATAGGGACGGTTTGCTACTGAGGACTGTGAATAAGGTTGTAACTTGAGAAGCACTTGCTCCCCCATTGTAAACTCAATGTCAACTCTGTTATTGTTAGCAAATGCTTTCATCCTATTCTGAGCTTGTTCCAACCTTTGCTTCAGAATTTACAAGTGTGCTTCCTAGTTCTCAATGACTTCGATAACTATTGGTGAAGTATCAACAGGTATAGGGATGTCCATTCCCAGATTAGGATCAGAGCCATATAGAGCCTTGAAAGGTGAGGAGCCGAAAGCACTGTGGAAAGAAGATTTATACCATAGTTTTGCTAATGGTAACCAAGTTTTCCATGTATGAGGAGCATCCTGAACTGAGCACCTTAGATACATTTCAAGCCACTGGTTGACTCTCTCTGTCATTAAGGGTGGTAGGCAGTGGTCAAGTTCAGTGTCACTTTGCATAACTTGAACAACTCTTTCCAAAAGTTGCTGATGAAGATTGGGTCTCTATCGGTCACAATTGTTACTGGCATGCCATGTAACTTGACAACATTGTCCAAGAAAAGACGAGCGATGGACCTGGCTGTATATGGGTGTTTGAGTAGTATGAAGTGAGTGAATTTTGTGAATTTGTCCACTACCACTAGAATTATTGTGTGCCCCTCGGCCTTTGGAAGAGCCTCGATGAAATCCATAGAGAGGTCTCTCCAGACTCCAGTAGGTACAGGCAATGGCTGTAATAAGCCAAAAGGGTGCTGATGAACGTGTTTGTTGCGTTGACAAATCTCACATTGCTTGACAAAGTTCTCAATGTCCAGCATCATACCTTTCCAATAAAAATGGGTATGCAATCTTTGATAAGTAGATTTCACTCCTGAGTGGCCTCCAATGAGAGTGGAATGAAAAGTTGAGATGAGTTTAGTTTGGAGAGCAGTATTAGCTCCAATCCAAATTTTGTGCCCTTGCCTGATCGAACCTTGTTGCAGACTATAGCCCCTGTCATCTGGGTTGTGTAGATCCAGTTGAGACAGGAGTTGTTGAGCCTGAGGGTCAGTGGTGTAGGAGTTTAACACTTCTTGCACCCACTATGGTTGGAGGACTGAGATTGCCTATACTGCCATGAGATGAGAAATCCTAGACATGGCATCTGCTGCCACATTTTCCTTCCCTTGTTTGTAGACTATCTTGAAATGGAGACCCATCAGTATTGCCATGTCCTTTCTTTGCATATCAGAGTGGAGGTTCTGCTCCTTTAGATATGACAATGCTTTGTGGTTAGTGAGGATGATGAACTCCTGTCTCTGAAGATAAGGACGCCATTTTCCACTGCCATGATTAATGCCAAGAATTCTTTCTCGTAGATGGACAAGTTCTTGTACTTATCCCCTAGAGCCTTGCTGAGATATGCTATTGGTTGCCCAGCCTACATCAAGACTATCCCAATTCCATCAATACAAGCATCAGTCTCTACTGTGAATTGAGCTTGGAAGTTTGGTAATGTCAGAGCTGGAGTGGTGGCCATTGCTGTTTTGAGTTGTGTAAAGGCCTGTTGAGCTTGGTCTGACCACTAAAATGACTTATCTCTCAATAGATTGGTTAGGGGTTTAGCTATGATGCCATAGTGCTTGATAAACTTCCTATAGTATTAAGTGAGGCCTAAAAAAGCTCTGAGTTTAGTGAAGCTTGTAGGTACTGGCCAATTGATCATTGCCTGAATCTTAGAGTCATCGGTAGATACTCCTTTATCAGATATAATATGACCAAAGTATTCTAGGTTTTGTTGTGCAAATGAGCATTTGGAAGCTTTCAAGAACAACTGATTGATTTGGGGAACTTCAAAGATTTGTTGGAGATGTATGAGATGGTATTCCATAGATTGACTATATACAAGTATGTCATCTAAAAAGACCAATGCAAGCTGTCGGAGGAAGGGTTGCAGCACTTGATTCATAATGCATTAGAATGTAGCTAGAGCATTAGTGAGCCCAAATGGCGTCAGTTTAAATTGATAATTGCCTTGGTGTGTTTTGAAAGCTGTCTTTGGCTCATGAGCAGGTAACATTCTGATCTGGTGATATCCAGAATGCATATCTAGCTTGGAGAAGATCTTGGCTCCATGCAATTCATCCAATATCTCATCTATGATAGGCGTGTTGACGATCGTTAGCGTCAACTTTTAATACAATTATAAATAGAATAAATGGATCAATCAAATATAAAATCTAGAAATATAGGGCTTTATCTAACAAATTCCATTAGTTTTGGTGTTTCATTATTTTCCAGGGACTATTCCAGAAAAGAGAATAAAGGAAAGCAAATCAGAGAAAATATCGAATAAAATCCCGAGGAGAAACACCTGCCAAAATACTTAAGGAGGATCCCGTAGACACTGGAGCAAAGCGGAGGCCCAGACCCCACAAGGTGGGGCCGACCGACACTATGTGGGGCTGGGCGACACCCCCTGGGCCCAATTGGCCTCCGTCTTTTGGAAGCTTCCTCCACCACCTTCAAGGATTGATCTGAGCCGTACCTTAAGTCGGTTTGATCCAACGACTGACGTGCATCCCTCCGGGCTATAAATAGAGGCCTGTACCCCCTAGAGAAAAGCCAGATCAGAAGCTCAAGAGTTGAAACCCTAATTCCTATCTAGTAGATCTAGGCTAGCAATTCAAGATATATTAGATCCATGTAGATCTAGCTCTATTTAGATATTAGAGATTTAGAGTTGGAGAGTAGAGTTATGGAGTTCTGGCCTGTTGGTTCTTCTTCATCGCTGTATTCTTTGGGATCAGATTCCTCTCGTCTAGGATCTGTATTCTGAGATACCCTGGTATTCGACTTCTAGTTCAAGTAAGCATTTACTCTTATTGTTCTTTATGTTTGTAATTGTTCGGAGTGCTTTGATCTTGGTCATTACTTGATTGAAGTAGTAATACCTATTGTAGGCGTGGTGCCTAGACTAAGTTTGCTTGCATTTGTCCACTGATTTTCTAGATAACGGTAGCTCGCGTAGGTGACTCTTATAGCTACGTTGATTCCTCTGTAGTCTGTTTCCCGTAATAGGTTCAGCAGACATATAGGTTCTTAGTAGGAGAGAACTCTGTTTTCTACTCTTATTTAAGTCATCGTCCTTAAAGATCATAAAAGATAAAGCTTACTCAGTTACCAGAACTAGAAGGTCCTTGGTTCTTTCTCCTCTTATCAATAGTTATCTATACTTGGTTGTGAAACAGGTTAAGTTTATAGACTTAGTCATCCTCATACGCCGTTCCTTTGGGTTCAATATTTAAAACTGGGTTATCTCGGTGAAGTGCTACATCGTTGTTTATCCACGCGCTTGCAGATAATTAATTTACTCGTGTGCTCTAAGAAACATCAACAAGCATTTCTGGCGCCGTTGCCGGGGAACGGTTGTTTCTTCTTTGAGATTGACTTTAAGTTTAGCTTAATCTTGTATAATACTTTTATCTTTTCTTTATTTACTTTATTATTTTGTTCTTTTTAAAATGGAATCCACACCGCAACTTTTATATCAATTTGGAGCACCATCGGGTTTAAGTTTGCAGCCAGTAGAATCATCTAAACCTATCAAAACCCCTGGCTATGAACTAAGCCCGAAGTTAATTCGCTTAGTTCAGGAAAACACTTTTTTTGGCAATTCTATTGAAAATCCCTATTCCCATTTAAATGATTTTGAAGAGACCCGCTCAAGTCTTCACATTGAGGGCATGAGCAATGAAATGTTAAGGTGGAAGCTTTTTCTGTTCACACTAATAGGAAAAGTCAAATTTTGGTATAAGCGTTATGTTGGGAATAGTCAAGGAGATTGGGGGAAGTTATGTGCTAACTTTTGTCTTAATTTTTCCCTATCGAGAGAGTCGCTAAACTTCATTTGGAAATAATAGGCTTTAAACTATTAGATAATGAATCACTAGGTAAGGCTTGGGAGCATTTTGACAATTATGTGAATTCGGGACCTTGTCTTGCTTTGCCAGAACCTATGCTTTTGCAACACTTCTTTTTAGGCCTTAATGAAAAAAATAGAGAATATCTTAATCTGGATGCAGGAGGATCTTTTATTCATATCACTGCTACACATTCTAAAACAATTCTTATGAATATCTTAAATGATTTTTCTACTAAAAGAGAAGAGTTGATAGAAGTAGAAACTCAACTAGCTAAATATGATCAGTTGTGTGAATCTTTTACACTGTTAGCTAGTATAGAACCTAAACTATTCGAAAAAGGAAAAAGAAATAGCTCCACTTCCTGATTTTATGCTTGATTTCGAAGAACTTTTTGATGATTATGGAAATACCTCAAACTATCAAGTAATTATGAAACCTCAAGGATATAAATCCAAAGTTTTAAATCATGTTCATCCTGATGAGGTAAAGTTTTTTAAAGAGACAACAAAAGGGTTAATCTTTGTTTTGAGTGATGAGTGGTTAGAAGAATCAGAACTTTCATTTGATCCTATTCGTTTAGATTCTCCCTCTGTCACTCTTAAATGTCAAATTGATAAAGATCTTTTTGATGCTCTTTATAATATTGTTGTGAGTGTTAATATCATGTCTGCTATGTTTGCAAAAAAGGTTTTTGAAAGACATGCCATTAATCCCTACAACTAAAATGCTAAAAAGTCTTTCAGGCCACATTATTCCTAGCTCAGGAGAAATATGTGCCTTTCCTATTTATGTTAATGGATTCCAAGTCCTGTTGAATTTCCACATCTTTGATGTTTGGGAATTTGACGTGTTGATAGGATTACCAATAAGAAAAATTATTCAAGAAGGCCAAACAGGAAAACTAGACATTATATTAGGAAAATCTTTTAAGATCTCCGTACCTATAACTCATTCTAATATTTAGCACGACGTCTATATTTTCTGATATGATTGAAGAAATCATGGAAGTTTTCATGGATGATTTTTCTGTTTATGGAAAAACTTTTGATGATTGCCTTGAAAATTTAGATAAGGTTTGCAAAGATGTGAAGAAAAGCACTTAATCCTTAATTGGGAAAAATGTAATTTTATGGTTAGAGAAGGAATAGTGCTAGGACACTTAGTGTCTGAAAAAGGTATAGAGGTAGACAAAGCTAAAATTGAAGTTATTGAATAACTACCTCCACCCATAAACATAAAAGGAATATGAAGCTTTCTTGGTCATTGTGGTTTTTATCGTCGCTTTATAAAAGATTTTTGTCATATTGCTAGACCACTGACTAGTCTCTTAGCTAAGGATGCTCCTTTTGAATTTAATGAAGCATGTTTAAAATATTTTAATATCCTTAAAGAAGCGCTCGTCTCTGCACCAATCATTCAACCCCCTGATTGGTCTTTACCTTTTGAAATTATGTGTGATGCTAGTGATTATGTTGTGGGTCAGTTTTGGGATAAACTAAAGATAAAAACCATGATGCAATTGCTTATGCTAGCAAAACAATGACAAGAGCACAACTTAATTATGCATCTACTGAAAAAGAGCTCCTAGCTATTGTTTATGCTATAGATAAATTTAGATCTTGCTTAGTTGGAGCAAAAGTAATTGTTTAAACTGATCATGCTGCTTTAAAATATTTGCTCACTAAGAAAGATGCTAAACCTCGTTTAATAAGATGGATTCTTCTACTCCAAGAATTTGATTTGGAAATAAAGGATAGGAAAGGAGTAGAAAATCCTGTTGCTGATCACTTGTCTAGAATATATTTTGAGAATTCATAGGAACTACCTATCAATGACTCGCTAAGGGACAACATGCTATTCAAGGTAACAAAATCAGACCCTTGGTATGCAAATATTGTCAATTTTATGGTTGCAGGTTATGTACCACCAGGGAGAATAAAAGAAGGCTTATATATGAAAGTCGTCTCTGATACATCCGGCCCAGGTAGGGTTGGCCGAGGCCCGATAAATTGAGGTTGCCCGGACCCCAACAGTTCTTAGGCACACCCACTTAGAGAAAGGGCCAATCTCCCTAAAAGACTAGTCTGATAGGGGAAGGGTGGCTCTCCCTTTTAAGGTGGCTTCCTCCTCCCAAGCTAAGCAAGGTGGGATTATTCAGAGGCTCACACGTTCGCCGCCCGACTACAACTGGGCCACTTGGCCCATTATTTGTTGCGTCTTTGCCAACGGGTAATAATGGAGGATGTCCTCATCATTCCCACCCTCTTAAACAAGGGCCCAGATCTGATACCAAATGATGTCAAGAAACTTCACAATTTGTTTTAGATTTTTCTGAGAAATGAGCAAAAAGTTATGCCTGTTTTTTACCGAAGGTACCTCAAGTTATGTTTTCTGGAAGGCACAACACGACGACGGCGGCGGCGGCGGCAGTTAGGGCAAAGCATCCCTAAACTCCAACACCGATCAGAAGATCAACATCCGTGTGACTAAAAGCAGTAGGTATTCACTAGATGATGTAAGGAGGGTTGCGATGCAGGCAAAAATAACTGCGGATGGCAACCTATCTAGGATTTGTGTGGCGGTGAGAGATCACACAAGGCGGCTGGCGGTGGCAAGTCGAGTGATGTGGTGGCTTCGACTTGTTGTTTGGGAACGGTGGATGGGATAGCGGCGAAAACAAAGAACAACAACGATGTAGTTGAACTACGATGACAAACACAATCTAAACCAGCAACTTGACTCAAACCATGGACACAAACTCAACAAAGCAAATCTGAAAACGAAATTGCAAGGCACAAAGGGTGATAGGACAGCGGAGATTAAAATTTTTTTGGGCTTTTTGTGGACTCTAGGTAATGAACAAATATGAAGCTAAGGCAAACGAGATTATACCTCGCGGTAAACCTAAAGCTCTGATACCAAATGATACATCCGGCCCAGGTAGGGTTGGCCGAGGCCCGATAAATTGAGGTTGCCCGGACCCCAACAGTTCTTAGGCACACCCACTTAGAGAAAGGGTCAATCTCCCTAAAAGACTAGTCTGATAGGGGAAGGGTAGCTCTCCCTTTTAAGGTGGCTTCCTCCTCCCAAGCTAAGCAAGGTGGGATTATTCAGAGGCTCACACGTTCGCCGCCCGACTACAACTGGGCCACTTGGCCCATTATTTGTTGCGTCTTTGCCAACGGGTAATAATGGAGGATGTCCTCATCAGTCTCCACATATGGGATCCACCGTACCTCTTCAGAGTCTGCACAGATGGCTTGCTCAGAAGATGTGTACCAGCGGAGGAAGGCATTCAGATCATATAGAAGTGTCATTCAGCACCATATGGAGGGCATTATGGGGCATTCCGCACTCATGCAAAAATTGGGCAGAGCGGATTCTTTTGGCAACCATGTATGAAGAACACCAAATATTTCATTTGGAGATGTGGATCATGTCAAAGGCACGGGAACATCAATTCAAGAGATGCCATGCCACTCACCAACAACCTCCATGTAGAGCTCTTTGATGTCTGGAGAATTGATTACATGGGACCATTTGTGAAGTCAAGGAATTGCGAGTACATCTTGGTGGCAGTGGACTATGTTTCCAAGTGGGTAGAAGCCATGATATGCAAGTTAGTTGATTCAAAACATTCTAGAAAGATGTCCGAGGAGATAATATTTCCAAGATTTGGAACTCCAAGGATGGTGATAAGTGATGGAGGAACACATTTCATGGACAAGAGGTTTCACTTATACCTAACAAGTCATGGGATCCGTCACAATGTTGCTACTCCATACCATCCTCAGATAAGTGGCCAGGCAGAAACATCAAATAAGCAGATCAAAAATATTCTCCAGAAGATGGTAGATAAAATGGGGAAAGTGTGGAAAGATCGGTTACCCGAAGCACTATGGGTCTACCGAACTGCATACAAGACACCCTTGGGCATGTCATCATACCACTTGGTATACAAAAAGACTTGCCATTTACCGGTAGAATTAGAGCACAAGGCTCACTAGGCTATCAAACATTGGAATATGGACTTTGAAGCTGCTCGAGAGAAAAGAAAAATGCTACTATCAGAGTTAGAAGAATGGAGAGAAAAAGCTTATCACAATTCAAAGATCTATAAAGAAAAAACCAAAAGATGGCATGACAAGAGGATCAAGAAGAAGGAGTTTGCACCTGGAGACAAGGTATTACTTTTTAATTCCAGGGTCAAATTATTCGGGTTCGGAAAACTATGAAGCAAGTGGGAAGGACCATTCACGGTGGTAAATACATCATCACATGGAGTTGTGACTCTACAATCACACGAAGGTACGTTATTGAAGGTAAATGGTCACCATCTCAAACTTTTTCTAGAACCTTCTAGACCACCTGAGGTAGTAGATGAGATTTACTTTAATATTTTACCTTAAATACAACTACCATTCTTTGTATCGAACTAAAATGGGAAAATTTACCTAGCAAGATCTTCATGGACCTTAGAGCCACACCACGGAAGGGCGCCCCTGGGGGCTGCCAGGTGGGGCCGACCAGCCCTATAGGGTGCCGCCCGGCACCCCATCTCCCCCTCTTGGATATTCTCAAATCCCATAAATATTCCCTTACCTTTCTCTACTCGATCGCGATAGTTTAAACGGAAGTTCTCTTTAGTTCGTACGAATGCCTACCTAAATAGATTTTGAACTTGCCGCTGAATCCCACTATAAATATGTACCCATACCTCCTTCATTTTTATCCCATCAAAGCCTCCTCATCTCTCCAGTTAAACTCTCTAGCTAGTAGTTCACATGGCCGGCAAGGAGATGAACATCAGCAGTGCCAACCGGGGCAAGAAGGAGGACTCCCTAGCTCTCGTCCTTTCTCAACCCAAGCCTCTTGCCACTGTTCCACTTAAGAACCTCGCTCAAGTACCTCCGTGCCATTACCATGAGCAAGTTGTTGGTATTTCTTATGACTATTGGATAAATCCGCAAGCGCATAGATTATACCGTTGTAGCACTTCACCTAGGAGTATTCCAAGGTATCGTAATTTATATTTTCCCAAGGGAAAGCTGAGCTAGAAATGATAATTGGAAGAGATATTAGAGAGCACCTAAACTCACAAGCAGGTGGTGAAACGCATCATGAGGTACTTGCGCTTCACTCCCAAATTTGGTCTTTGGTTTTCCACCTCTTCCTCTCTTGTGCTTTGCGGTTATTCTGACGCCGACTTTGCCGGTTGCCGACTTGATCGGAAGTCCACTACTGGGACTTGCCAGTTTCTCGGGTCTTCTTTGGTTTCTTGGTCTTCTCGCAAGCAGTCTAGCGTGGCACAGTTGTCGTGCTAAGCTGAGTACGTTGCCGCGGCTAGTTGTTGCTCGCAGTTGATTTGGATGATTGCCAATTTGAAAGATTTCGGTCTTGAGCTTACTAAGGTGCCTCTGCTTTGCGATAGCACGAGTGCAATTAGTGTGGCCAAAAATCCTGTGCTTCATTCAAAGACCAAGCACATTGAGGTCCGCATTCATTTCTTGCGAGATCACTACAAGAAGGGCGACATTAACCTCCGGCATGTCGAGACCCAAAACCAGCTTGCGGATATTCTCACAAAGCCTTTGGATCAAGCTGCGTTTTCTCGCCTTCGGGGTGAGTTAGGTGTTTGCTTTCCTTTTTAGAGGAGGAAAGTTTTGTGTTTCATATTTCTTTTTGGTTCTTTTTATCTTTTCTTTGTCCTTCTTCTCAACTGGTGTCTTTTTAGTGTTAGTTGGTGTCATTGTATTGTGCATCTCATTTGCATTTGTGACAGTTCATTTCAAGCTTCATACTTATAGCCGATATAATGAATCTATGCTCTGTTTGAGGTGCTTTTATGTGTCTATGGTTATTCCTAACTTAGAATCTTTTTGATCTCTAGATATGCAATAGAGCTAAGTTAGCAAAGCTTTAAAACTGAATTTAATTCCCCATGTCACCTCTGAAATGACACTAGCATGTGTAGGATTTTGAAGATCCTTCTTGGATGCCTTGTATATAGCTTGTAACTATAGCTCTTCATTGTTTCATCCACTACCTTTGAGCACCATGATTAATATCTAAAATGAAATTGCTCTCTGTTTTCGGAATTGGAAAGATCGAGTTGGGTCTATATTGTGAGCACTTCACTGTGTGTTCGTGACTGCTTCCCATATGGGTTGATACTTGAGCGGTGTCGTGTATGACCAAAACCGGTGTGTCAAGTCCTTTGACTTCGCCCGTTTGGTAAGCAGTGGCATCACTTTGCTTACAACCACTCGTATACAACTTAAATGTGCCTAAAACTGAAAATTGGCTGCAAAACTCTGAAATTTAGAAAATTCATTCAGTTGGGTCATTTGGTTGTTGTATGAACTTTGCTAAGGGATAGTTTTACTTGCTATACATGATAGATCCTATCTTGTTTGCCATGTCTAGCTGTCTCTAGGAGGGGATACCCTTTCTCTGCTCTCACATGATATGCTCTCTAAAATAGCTTCTAAAGTGATCTTACGCTCAACTTGAGTCTTTGTTGGGCACGTAGAGCTTTTCCTATTCTCACAGGATCACATCACTTAGAGCATCTATTCATTGTCTTAGCTCTAAGTATGAAGCTTTTGCACTCATTTTGTATTTCATGGCATTTGTAGCCGGATCTTGAGTTGTTGATGTTTGATGAGCTACATGTGTCAACAAGGGGGAGAGATGTGCATTTAATTCCATTTTCAACCATCTACTTCCAAGGGGGAGAAAGAGTGCATCTCATTGGTTTCATTGGTTTAGAGCTTCTTTGGTCAAGGGGGAGTTTGTGTGCTTCTTTTGCCCTAAGGAGCTCATTTGGTATCTTGAGTGTGCTTTTGCTTAGGGGGAGCTTTTGCTAGATGTGTTGAGCCTTTGCCTCTTCTGGAGGGTCTAGCTTGCTTTGTTGGCTCTGACAGGTTTCGAGTGCTTCTTGAGCGTTAAGTGTTTTAATTGGTATCTTTGGAGTTCCCTTGGTGTTTCAATTGGCATTCTAAGCTTTGAGAACTGTGATTGGTATTTTGGACTTGCTAGTGGTGTTGAGCCCGTTTTTGTGCCTCTTCTTGAGGGCTAGCTTTGTTCTGCTTGGTTGCGTCGAGCCGTTGCCCATATCTTTGGGAACCAAGTTTTGGACTCGTTTTGTTTCTCTCAAGTGACCCCGTTTTCAGTTTCTTAGCTTTTTGGTCATTTGGAGAGCTTTACCTTGTGGCTCAAATCTGAAATGCACTTGTGTTCACAATGCACTCATCAAGGGGGAGATTGCGAACACATGGTGGATAAGTACCCATGTATGTTTAGCTTTATGATGAGCGATCTCCCAACACCTGAGTGTTTTAGTTTGAGTGGCTTACCCTAACCCCTTGCGAAAGCAAGTCTGTGCATGTCTATCGGCTTGTGGTGTGCAGGTGCTATGCCTAGTGACAGTGGTCAATGGCGTGGAGAAGGTCGAGTAGAGGCTTGCCGTGCCGATGGACTGAGAGCGGTGAAGGGCGGAAGCAGGGCTCAGACCGAGGGACCATGGGCGCTGACGGACTAGCTGTGGTGGCTAATACTTGGCACCGGCGAGTGCGAGAAGATATGGAGGTAGATCAAGTCAGCTGAGTCAAGACGGTGGACGCGCGAGTCGAGCGGAGGCTCAGGGGACTCGGAGTTCGACCGGGCGAAGACAAGGTGGCTTGCGTCGAGTGGTTTGGTGGTTTGGGCCTCAAACCTATCCGCGTCAGTTTCCGAGTTTGGGCCGCAAAACTCGGGGTTCGGTAGTTGAGCCTAAAGCTACCGGTGGCGTGTTTCCTGGGTTTGGGCCTCAAAACCTAGGCGGAGCTTCCGAGGAAGCGGGGATGGCACGTGGCGGAATCCTGGATGTTGCGTCCAGGCGACGGCAACTCCTGGCAGGAAGCGGGGCCGTCCATTCAAAATGCGGGAGATATTTTCTAGAGCTTGGACTACAATGCTTAGGCTAGGTAGTTCACTCAGTGTATCTAGGGGGTCTTTGGGAAATAGCCAAAGCCCGTTAAGTAGGGGATGAAGGGGTATCCCTCATCCTACCTCTTGAACACCTTTCATTTCCCCAAGTCTCTCTCTCTCTAGTTCATGAGGTCCCTAGGTTGATCTCTCCAACCTTTGTAAGGATTTTCACTTTGTTTTTGCTGGGAATCGGAGGCCTTACCCTCCGTAAGCCATGGAGGCTTTGATTACTTGATCGTGTCTCTCGTTTTGCTTGTGTTCTTCGCGTTTTGCTTTTGCTCCCTCTTTGTTCTGGAGATGAAATCTCTTTGTAGGTAGTAGCTCTTGCAATTCCGTTTGAACCAAGTTGTTCATAATCGTGAGGAGCATCTTTGCACTGAAGGGTTTCCCCTCAAACCTCACGAGTACGTAGATCGGGTGATTTCTTTGCGGTGTTCTTCGTTCTTGAGCTTTTCCCCAAATCTCCTCTCCCCCGTTGCTCTAAGCCAAATTTAGCGATGATTTATTCAGGATAGCTTCCCAACTATACAAGGATCATGCCTACAAAGTTTGGTTGCAGTTGGAGTTCATTTGGTTGAGTTTTGGGAAGATTTGGCGGAGTGAAATCGGTTGTCGCAGATTTTTTGTGCTCTGTTCGTGAGCTCCGGACCACCCTCCGGACCACTTTGGACAAGGCTCCGGACCATAGGCGAGTGGTCCTGTGGTCTGGCCGAAAGTCTACCGAGAACGGCGACCAGAGGGGGGGGGGGGTGAATGGGAGCCTCAAATTTCTATCGAAATGTTCGGGCCACTCTTCCCAAAAACCAAACCCAGTTGTTGTGAAATCGTGAGAACTTGGTGATGACCAAAGCCAGCTCATCATCTCCAAGAGCCTCCACTTGATCCTCTGTCACAGAAATCAAAGACAAAGCGAACAAAGAGTGTGAAGGGTCAGAGGAGGAAGAAGACGTACCACCGGGGCCTGAAACCAACACCATAGATGGTTTCGACGGGCTCTCAAGCTTGGCCCGGGTCTAGTAGTCAATCTCTGAGGACTTGAGCTTGCTGAACAGCTCATCCACAGTCAGGGCATCATAGCCCGGTGACTCCTGAATGGCAGCCACCTTCATCTCCCACACCTTCCGATCAAGAGCATGCAAAAGCTTGATAGCCATCTTATGATCATCATAAGGCAAGTTGGCTCGATTAGCACGCATCTTGTTGACGATAGATTGGAAGCGAGTGAACATCCCGTCAACAAATTCGCCGGCCAACTGAGCAAAGTTCTCGTACTCTCTATGGTATGTGTCGAAGAGTCTGGACTTGATCTGAAGGTTTACCTCATGATATCTCAAGAGCGTTTGCCAGATCTCCCGTTCCGTAGTGAGACTCGAAACCCGCACAAACTTCGGAAGAGACAAACTCGAGAAGAGGATGCTATGGGCTCTTGCGTTTGACGCAGGTTGCGTGATTTGTAGCTCATTAATCCGAGCGCCAAGAACCACGTAGTCAGCAATCTCACAAATCTCCCAATATTTCGTATCAAGCCCTTGGAGGTAAGCAGACATGCGCACCTTCCAATAGGAGAAGTTTGTTCCATCGAAGAACGGAGGTTTGCCAGCACCTCGCTCCATGTCGCCTTCGCGGATCAAGAACCGTGTAAGGTGGATTAATCCTTAACCGGCTCTGATACCAATTGAAGGACCGAGAATGGCGACCAGAGGGGGTGGGGTGAATAGGAGCCTCAAATTTCTCTCGAAATATTCGGGCCACTCTTCCCAAACATTCAGACGAAAATGGAGAAATGAGAGCTCACCGGCAGTGGAGGAAAATCACACGAAACCCCAAAACACAGGTTCTCAACCCTAGGGAAAAGAGGCAAGAACCTTGGCAAAACAGGCGAAAACAACAACCGTCGGACTACTCTGTCAAGACCACCGGACCAATGGAAGTGGTCCGGTGCCTTTGGTCCGGTGCACAGCGAAGTACCACTGGACTAGTCCGACGCCCACTTTAGAAAGTCCGGAGCTCACCCCAAAAACATGTAGTAAGTGCCTAGGCTCTGGACACCTAGTTCGACGCTCAACGTCAGACTATAGGAAGTGGTCCGGTGCACACACTCACCACAGAGCAAAAACCACAGCAAGCACCCTACCTCCGGACACCTCGTCCGACGCTCACCGTCGGACTAACGGGCCTGGTTCGACGCGTGAGTGAAACCCTCAGCAGAGCCACCAGACTACTTGCAATGGTCTGGTGCTCACAGGCTGGGTGGTCCGACGCCCACAGACAGAAAACTGTTCCCCGCGAAAACGAACTTCTCTCCGCCAAATCTTCCCAAAACTCAACCAAATGATCACCAACTGCAACTAAACTTTGTAGGCATGATCCTAGTGCAGTTGGGGAGCTATCCCGAAGAAATCATCGCTCCATTTGGATAGGATAAACGGGAACACTCGGATTTGGGGGAGAAGAGAGCAAAACGAAGAACACCACGAAGAAATCGCCCGATCTATGCACTCATGAGGTTTTAGGGGAATTCCTTTGGTGCAAAGAAGCTCCTCACGATTGCCAACAACTTGGTTCAAGACGATTTTTCAAAGCTACTCTCAACAAAGTGAAATCATCTCGGGAAAAAGAGAGAGCAAAAGCAAAACGAGAAGAACACAAGCAAACCGGTGACACAATCACGAAATCAAAGCCACCATGGCTTACGGAGGTTATGGCCTCCGATTCCTCGCAACAATCACAAGTTCTTACTTCGGTGACACGGTGGATCTCAAGCAAGAAGAAGCTAGGGAAGGGAAAATCTAGGAATAGGTGGGAGAGAGAGTAATGCAAGAGATAAGGATGAGGATACCCCTTCATCCTCTATTTAACGGGGCTTTGGCTATTTCCCAAAGACCCCCCTAGATACATTGAGTGAACTACCTAGCCTAAGCATTGTAGTCCAAGCTCTATAACTCTCAACCACTCATTTGAATGGACAGCCCCGCTTCCTGCCAGGAGTTGCCGTCGCCTCGACGCAACCTCCAGGATTCTGCCACGTGCCTTCCCCGCTTCCTTGGAAGCTCCGCCTAGGTTTTGAGGCCCAAACCCAGGAAACCCGCCACCAATAGCTTTGGGCTCAACTACCGAACCCCGAGTTTTGCGGCCCAAACTCGGAAACCGACGCGGATGGTTTTGAGGCCCAAACCACCAAACCACTCGACGCGAGCCACCTTGTCTTCGCTCGGTCGGACTCCAAATCCCCTGAGCCTCCGCTCGACTCGCGCGTCCACCGTCTTGACTCGGCCGACTCGGTCTACCTCCATGTCTTCTCGCACTCGTCGGTGCCAAGTACTAGCCACCAGTTCGAGCCCATGGTCCCTCAGTTCGAGCCCCGCTTCCGCCCTTCACCAGTCTTAGTCCATCGGCACAGCAAGCCTCTACTCGACCTTCTCCACGCCATTGACCACTGTCACTAGGCATAGCACCTGCACACCACAAGCCGATAGACAAGCACACATTTCTGCTTTCGCGGAGGTTAGGGTAAGCCACTCAAACTGAAACACTCACATGTTGGTCAATCACTCATC
This sequence comes from Microstegium vimineum, assembly GCA_022036555.1. NCBI lineage: Eukaryota > Viridiplantae > Streptophyta > Magnoliopsida > Poales > Poaceae > Microstegium > Microstegium vimineum. The sequence continues at coordinate 27,121,079 of CM039125.1, forward strand.
ATCAAAGCTGAACATCCATGGGTACTTATCCCCCTTGATGAGTGCATTGTCAACACAAGTGCATTTCAGATTTGAGCCACATGGTAAAGCTCTCCAAATGACCAAAAAGCTACCAAAGCCAAAACGGGGTCACTTGAGAGAAGCAAACACGATACCAATTAAAAGAGAGAGGCAAAAACAATACCAATTGAAAGCATTTTTCAAAACACCTCAAGACAAAGCCACTTACTGATGCCAAACAAAAGCATATGGGCATTCAAAGCTAGCCCTCAAGAAGAGGCAGAAAACGGGCTCAACAATGCTAGCAAGTCCAAGATACCAATCACTGCTCTCAAAGGTCAAACTTCCAATTTAAACACTAGGGGAGCTCAAAAGATACCAATTGAAACCACTTACGTCCCCTAATGCTCAAGAAGCAATCGAAACCTGTCGAAGTCAACAAAACAAGCTAGATCCTCCAGAAGAGGCAAAGGCTCAACATATCTAGAAAACTCCCCTGGGAACTAGCATTCTCAAGATACCAATAGGGGGTGAAAAGAGCCAAGTCAAAGAGACACCAATGAAGCTCAAAAAGCACATTTGCTCCCCCTTGGAAGTAGATGGCTGAACCCCTTGGAAGTAGATGGCTGAAAATGGAATGAAATTAATGAAATGCACATCTCTCCCCCTTGTTGACATATGAAGCTCATCAAACATCAACAACTCAAGTCCGGCTACAAATGTCATGAAATGCAAAATGAGTGTGAAAGCTTCATACTTAGAGCTAAGACAATGAATAGATGCTCTAAGTGTTGTGATCCTGTGAGAATAGGAAAAGCTCTACGTGCCCAACAAAGACTCAAGTTGAGCTTAGGATCACTTTAGAGGCTATTTTAGAGAACATATCATGTGAGAGCAGAGAAAGGGTATCACCTCCTAGAGACAGCTAGCCATGACAAACAAGATAGGATCTATCTCAAAGCAATCTCATGTATAGCAAGTAAAACTATCCCTTAGCAAAGTTCATACAACAAGCCAATGACCCAACTGAATGAATTTTCCAAATTTCAGAGTTTTGTAGCCAATTTTCAGTTTTAGGCACATTTAAGTTGTATGCGAGTGGTTGTCTGCAAAGTGATGCCACTGCTTACCAACCGGGCGAAGTCAAAGGACTTGACACACCGGTTTTGGTCATACACGACACCTCTCAAGTATCGACCCATATGGGAAGCAGTCTCGAACACACGGTGAAGTGCTCACAAGGCAGACCGAACTCGATCTTTCCAATTCACAAAACAGAGAGCAATTTCATTTTAGATATTAATCATGCTGCTCAAAGGTAGTGAATGAAATAAAGAAGAGCCATAGTTACAAGCTATATACAAGGCAGCCAAGAAGGATCTTCAAAAGCCTACACATGCTAGTGCCATTTCAAAGGTGACATGGGGAATTTAAATTCAGTTTTAAAGCTTTTTTAACTTAGCTCTATTGCATATCATATAGATCAAAAAGAGTCTAAGTTAGGCAACACCATAGACACATAAAGCACCTCAAACAGAGCATAGATTCATTATATTGGCTATAAGTATGAAGCTTAAAATGAACTGTCACAAATGCAAATGAGATGCACAATGCAATGACACCAACTAACACAATCAAGACACCAATAGAGAAGAAGGACAAAGAAAAGACAAAAAGAACCAGAAAGAACTATCATACACAAAACTTTCCTCCTCTAAAAAGGAAAGCAAACACCCAACTCGCCCCGAAGGTGAGAAAACACAGCTTGATCCAAAGGCTTAGTGAGAATATTCGCAAGTTGGTTTTGGGTCTCGATATGCTGGAGGTCAATGTCACCCTTCTCGTAGTGATCACACAAAAAGTGAAAGCGGACCTCAATGTGCTTGGTCTTCGAATAAAGCACGGGATTTTTAGCCACACTAATTGCACTCGTGCTATCACAAAGCAGAGGCACCTTAGTAAGCTTAAGACCAAAATCTCTCAAAGTGGCAATCATCTAAAGCAACTGAGAGCAACAACTAGTCGTGGCAATGTACTCAGCTTCGCACGTTGACTGTGCCACGCTAGATTTCTTGCGAGAAGACCAAGAAATCAAAGAAGACCCGAGAAACTGGCAAATCCCAGAAGTGGACTTCCGATCAAGTCAACAACCGGCAAAGTCGGCGTCAGAATAACCGCAAAGCACAAAAGAGGAAGAGGTGGAGAACAAAAGACCAAATTCGGGAGTGAAGTGCAAGTACCTCATGATGCGTTTCACCGCCTGCTTGTGTGAAGTCCGTGGGGATGCCTGAAAGCGAGCACATAGGCAGACGACGAACTGAATGTCCGGCCGGGTCGCAGTCAGGTACAGAAGCGACCCGATCATGTTGTGGTACTCCGTCTGGTCCGCCGCCTCTCCTTCCTCATCCGCATCCAAGGTAGTTGTAGTCGACATGGGCGTCGAAAGAGGCTTTGCCTCACCCATGTCAAACTTCTTCAAGATATCCGTCGTGTACTTGCCTTGGTGCACTAACGTCCCTTCCCGGGTTTGCTTGATTTGCAACCCGAGAAAGAAAGTCAACTCTCCCATCATGCGTATCTCAAATTCCCTGCTCATAAGATCTGCAAACTTTGCAACAAGAGCATGAGAAGAACCACCAAAGATGATATCATCCATGTATATTTGGACAAGGAGAGTGTCTTTGCCTTGCTTGAGGAGAAACAACGTCTTATCTACCGATCCCATTTTAAAACCCTTAGCAAGCAAAAAGGTTTTTAGCCTATCATACCATGCTCTAGGTGCTTGTTTCAAACCATACAAAGCTTTGTGAAGTTTAAAAACATGGTTTGGAAACTTGGGATTTTCAAAACCGGGAGGTTGTTTAACATAAACTTCCTCCTCTATGTAGCCGTTTAAGAAAGCACTTTTAACGTCCATTTGAAAAAGCTTGAAACCCTTAGAAGCCGCAAAAGCTAGAAGGATTCTAATAGCTTCTAAACGAGCTAAGGGAGCAAAGGTTTCCTCATAGTCTATTCCTCTTTTTGACAAAAGCCTTGAGCTACCAACCTAGCCTTGTTGCGCACTACCACCCCATCTTCACTTTGTTTATTTTTGAAAACCCATTTGGTACCTATGGGGTGGCAACTAGGTGGTGGAGGAACTAAGACCCAAACGCAGTTTCGCTCAAGTTTTCTAACTCCTCATGCATGGCATTAACCCAATCTAGATCCATCAAAGCGTGTCCAACATCTCGGGGCTCAAAAGAAGCGACAAAAGCCGAATGAGCAAAGTGAGAGATATAGGACCTAGACCGCGTGACTCGACGGTCAATGTTGCCGATGATGTTCTTCGGCGGGTGCTACCGCTGGATGTGGCGGGGAGCCTGCCTGGACGAAGTGGCCTCCCCCTCGATAGTAGCTGGAGCTCCCTCAGGTGCAATGGGCACCGACTGAGGAAGCTGCTCGAACGACCCCCATGTAGAGGAAGTAGTCGGATCGGGACCGTGAGCCGAAGTGGACATCACAAGGTCGATGGGGGAAGCCAGTGGAGTTGGCTCAGGATCACCCCAATCGGCCTCATCCTGCTCCTCCACAAAGATGCTAGTGTTCACCTCATCATCACCTGCAAGCTCAAAATAGTGGAAATACCAGATGTTTGCCAAATGTTTGCAAGACAATCTCATGTTCCAGCACATAACTTAATCTGCATACCACCAGCCTGGCCCTTCTCATGTTGGGGGCTAGATCAAGTCGGACCTCTTAAAAAGGCAAAAGGAGGATTCAAGTACATATTCGTGGCTGTAGACAAGTTCACCAAATGGATTGAATACAAACCACTAGTCAAATACAGTGCAGAAAAGGCGACAGCATACAAGAAATCATGCAAATATTTGGTATGCCCAACGGAATAATCACATACCTTGGATCACCATTTACAGCAAAAGAATTCCAATATTGGGCAAGAGATTGTGGAATAGAAATAGACTATGCATCAGTAGCTCACCCCCAAGCAAATGGACATGTTGAAAGAGCCAATGGGCTATTATTACAAGGCTTAAAACCAAGACTATATGAAGACCTAAAGGATTATGGGGGTAAATGGATAGAAGAACTACCAAAAGTGGTATGGGGTTTAAGAACTCAAATCAACAGAGCAATAGGATATTCACCTTTCTTCTTGGTATACGGATCAGAAGTTGTATTACCAATCGACTTAATATGGTAATCACCAAGAATTGAGCAGTATGATGAAGGAGAAGCTGAAGAAACAAGACGACTAGAGATCGACTCAATTGAAGAAATAAGAGATAGTTCAGTAATACAAATGCAAGATATTTACAAGGCGTGCGAAGACATTATGACAGAAATATGCACCCAAGAACCTTAAAACCAGGAGATCTGGTACTACGGTTAATTCAGAAGAAAGACGGAAGACACAAACTACTCAGCCCATGGGAGGGTCCTTTTATCATAAAGACATCAATACAACCTGGAACTTATGAGCTAATGATAGAAGAAGGAGTTCAACTAAGCAATACTTGGCATATCAGCCAACTCAAGAAATTCTACAACTAAAAGCGCAAAATACAAGACTTCAAGAACAAATCGGCAGTTGCACAATGAGAGGCATTGTCTGGAGTCGAGTTGTTTCGTGGGGCAACTTGACGAACCGACTGCTTTGCACCATGAGAGGCATTGTCTGGTCCACATATATACAATTTACCGACTTTGCACAATGAGAGGCATTGCCCGGAGTCAGTTGTTTCGTGAGGCAACTTGAATAAACCGACTGCTTTGCACCATGAGCGGCATAGTCTGGTTCATATATCTAAAATATACCGTCTTTGCACAAAGAGAGGCACTGCCCGAAGTCAGTTGTTTCATGAGGCAACTTGACTAAACCGACTGCTTTGCACCATGAGCGGCACAACCTGGTTCATATATCTAAAATCTACCGTCTTTGCACAAAGAGAGGCTCTGCCCGGAGTCAGTTGTTTCGTGAGGCAACTTGACTAAATCGACTGCTTTGCACCATGAGAGGCACAGTCTGGTTCATATATCTAAAATCTAGCGGTTTTGCACAAAGAGAGGCACTGCCCAAAGTCAGTTGTTTCGTGAGGCAACTTGACTAAACCGACTGCTTTGCACCATGAGCGGCACAGTCTGGTATATATACAAAGTCTACAGGCGATCGGACAACCTGACAAATTGACTGCTTTGCACTATGAACGGCACAGTCCGGTCCTTATATCTACAAGTCTTCCATTTCGAGAGGCGGCATGACACCAATCACTCGTAAAAAGTGACACAACAAGTGCTTGAAGAGCAGAATGAATTCGGCACAAAAAGAATGCAAGCCAAGTATCCTCACATCAAAGAGAAAAATATCAACAGAAAGAACTACTTGTCAAGAACTACTCGAAACTACTCGGAGGTCTTTTACAACACAAAGCCTAAACTAAGAGGCACAAGTCATTCTACAAGCAACACTATCAGTGTAATCATCAAGGCTTGAAGGCCAATAATACTACCAAAGAAAAACTCGGGATTTTCAGAAACATTTTTTAAGCCTATTGCCGAGGTGCACAACTTCAGACAGCAATCAAAAGAACTCGGCATGACTCATAAAAAGTTTGGAAAACAAGGTATTCTTTAGAAAGCAAAATTGTACAATATTAGCAAATAAGGGCAAAAGCATCATAATATCAGGACGAAGCCTGACAATATATCATCAAGAGTATATTACAAAACCACCATCAAGGGACAGACAAATGTTGTCAAGGAGAAGGAGGCAACACCTCCATCTGACCGAGTATTTCACTACAGAGACTCTTGACCTCAGGTTTTGTTTGCTCCCACCGAGTCAAAAGATCAGACTCCATAGGATCTTCAAGAATTCGGACTAAAGGAACTTCGGGAGCAAGATCCCGGACAAAGGAAACAATATTTCCAATGCATCGTTCAAACCTTTTTTCACAAACTCACAGAATCGTGAGGGCAATATGTGAATTATACTATCTATACCAGCACTATCATCTCCAGTATGGCAAACAACAACAACAATAGGCTTCACAGCCTCACGAAAAGACCTAAATTGCGCCCGAGCAGAAGTTAACTTCCCTTGCAAAGTCTGAACTGATTGTAATGCCTGATCAAGATCACGATCAGCGCCGACCCGAATCAACTGAGCTTCGGCTAGCAACTTTAAAGTATCATCAGCAGATTCACTTACATGATCAGCCCTGTTCTCAGAAGATCGAAGGGTCTCGGTCATCACTTCTCGATCCTTTTTCCAGGCTTCACGTTGGCGCTCAGCAGCTAGCAAAAATCAAACAAATAAACAAAAATAGCATGAAAAAACCAAAGGAAAGTAAGCAGGTATGCAAAAATTACCAGCAAGCCGAGACTTCAGATCGGCTATTTCAACAGAAGACCGGGCAGCAGCAGAATCTCGCATCGCTGTCATCTGAACCAACTCAGCTTTGACACGAGACAACTCGGCCTCAGCTTTACCAAGACTACCCTGAATAAGGATAGCAGACCTCTCTTCTTGAGGACCAAAAAGAACATCTTGATCTTGATGGAAAGCCTGCTGATCAAATATAAAGATAAGAAGAAAGTAACAAGAAAAACAGAAATACAAAACAAGAAGTATCAAAAGCACCTTGAGCTCTGCGCCATACTATGAAGAAAAAGAATCTCAGGATGAAAGCAATATGCCAATCCGCTCAGACCGAGCAGACAACGAAACACAAGGATCAACTGCAGTTGGGCTTGGTGCAGCAGTTGGGGTAGTCACATAAGACCCCCTAGGAACTCTAGTCAAACTGACATCAAGGGAAGCTACCAGATTACCATAAATAAAGAAGTAAGCACAGAGAAAAAATGGAAAAGTAAAAGCAGGCACGACAACAATTTTTTACCTTGAGCAGATAAATTCACAACAGCCTTAGAAGAAGAGGAACCACCCAAGGCAACACTGTAATAAAAATATATTACAAGCCTTTACAAAGAATTCAGCAAGTACTAAGGAAATAAAAGAAAACATACCTAGAAGACTTTTTGATCTTAGCCACAGTCTGAGAGAAAGACAACTTCGGGATGGCAAAATCAAAACCATCATCAAAGGATGGTAAAGCAGAAGAAGAAGGCACAACAGGGCACAACAGAGCTTGAAGCAAGGGGGTCATCAGCAGGCACCCGACTACAGCAAAAAGAACAAGTGTCAACACATTTCACAAAAGCACATAAGGAGAAACAATAGATAAAGAACTCACCCTGAAGGACTCAAAGGATTAGCTGACTTATCTTCGGTCGAAAGAGCCAAATGACCATCTACAAAACAAAAAACAATGTCAAGAAACAGAGAAGCAGAAAGACGGGAGCGGTAAAAAGAACTCGACATAAATGTTACTAGACAAAGAACCATGACGAGCAGACCACCTCCTTTTTGGTCGAGGGAGTTTAGTATCAACATCCAAACAGCACCGCTTTGGAGAAGCAGTAGCGTCGGTATCATCATCATCATCATCATCTTCATCATCATCAACATCCAGGTGTCCACCATAATCAGCAGCGGGCACATTAAGAGCAAAATTATAACCAAGATCCTGCGAAATAGAAACACATTAGAAGGGGATAACAAAATAAAAAATAAATCAAAGATTCAAATACTTACATCAGGTGGCGTATTGACAGCACTATAGTCCTGAATCGCAACAGGAAGAATAACAACACCACTCAATACTCTGTTCATCATCTCAAGAATATCATCATCAGAAAGTTCAAACTCAGGGATAAGACGAGATAAGTCGGAAGGACCAGTATATTCAAAACCTAGATGATCCCTCTTCATCAAAGGCTGGACTCGGCGACGCAAGAAACTAGCAACAATACCATTGCCAATCAAACCCGACTGCTTCAAGAAACCGAGACGATCAATTAAAGGTTTAAGAGTTTGCCTCTCAGAAGAAGTAATCTTGTTAGACCAACAAGGGAGGGAAACAGGAAGAGAAGACATATCAAAAGGTTAGGAAAAGATGGCTGAGAAACATAGAACCACTTCTTAGCCCAGTCACGAACATAATCAGACAAGGATAAGGAAGGGAAGGCATTCTTCTGACTTTGCCTAGATTGGATCATACAACAACCATAATGGGGAACCTTTGACCTACCAGAAAAACGGACTCGAAAGAAGTAACGGAAGAACAAGAGGCAAGGAGGAATTCCTCTGAAAACCTCACAAAGATGAACAAAACAAGAAAGGAAGAGGATAACATTGGGAACAAGATGATGAAGTTGAAGACCGTAGAAATTAAGAAACTGAACTAAGAAGTCAGATGGAGGAAAGCAGAGCCCAGATCTAACATGGGAAACAAAAAGAAGAGATTGATCAGGCGATGAATTGGGAGATAGTTGATCACCAGGCAAAATGCAAGCAGAAAAAGCCGATCTTGAAAGAAATCCTTACGCAACCAAGCGATCAAGATCACTTTGTTGTACGGAAGATTTCGGAATTCCTTTACCCTCCATTGCGGATTTTTATCTAAAGATGAATCACAGAGGTAGGTTAAGCCAAAGATTTCCCAATTACGAACAAAACTAGTAACAAAAGACGACGGAGCATATATAAAGGCGGTAACAGGAGGATCAGTTCCCAAAAATAACCATTACTCAAGGGCAGTAATTATGGAAAAATAGCGAAGCAACCGCTCCCTAAGATTGCGCATCAGAGGAGGAAAGACAACGGCCAGATTAGGCCAATTATAGCCGAATCATACCACAACAAGAAAACAACTCGGCAGAATATGAAAAGTGTAGACCAAAAAAGATCTCTTTTATTAAAGGGAATCAGCATACAACAGAAAGATATAAGGGCGCACGGCCTTAACAGATGCAAAAGTACCCTAAGCAGTAGAGAAAAGTTGAAAATTACATGGACCGGGACTAGTTTCTATCACAAGACCTACACCATTTGCAAGATTACAAATCAAGAAGGAGAGAAAGAAGCCCGGGGGCTCGTCAAGCTTGCTAACAACAATATCCATGATATAGCAAGGACCCTTACAAAGGAAAGCAGGAGACATATGGCAAGGGAGCCATACTATACCTATTTATAGAAGAACAACGGGTGCACATACACCAAGTCTATGAAGAAAAGATTACAACAGCAACAGTATATAAAGGAAGAAGTAAAAGCAAAAGATTTTACAAGGACACGGATGAAGGAAATGCGGTTACAATAAAAACAGTACATCAGGGTACTACATAGAATATTTGGAAGAATATTCCAAGGACAATCATACAACTAGCAACAATTCCGCATGCCATAAAAACAACTCGACCAACAATCTTACAAAAATCGTTACAAGATCAGGATAGACCTTATCAACAAAAGACCACAAGTGACAAAATATAAAGGCTAAAACAACTCGGAACTTCCACACAGCATGAGGAAAGTTCTGAGTAACAGGCAGAAAGGCCACTCTCAACAAATAAGATTGGAAAGCTCCAATTCTAGGCTTTCCAGCAAGAGTGTGATACAAGTATAGCAGACCGAATGGATGAAGCATACCACGTCAACCAATTTAGGAGCGGCAACGGTGACAGCCTGGGGGTTCAGCAGTTAGACAGAGAAGGTATGGAAGCCACCTCACAAGACTTCTTCGGCCTACCACGCCCAACTTCCCAGGAAAATCTAACCGAAGAGTTAGTCTACCTCTAACTCCATTCACAAGAATTTTTCTACCCACTCAACTACCAGAAGTAGGGCATAAGCCCGGGGGCTGCTCAGTTTCACTCAGCAGCATCAGACGAAAGAGGAGCACCATAAGGGTCAAGGCATCAGTGCAAGCACAACAGAATTTATAGAAAGGAAGGACCACCAAAAGACAGAAGTCACGAGAAAGGAAGAGAAAGAAAAAGACAAAAACCTGACCAAAGTGAACAGTGAAAGCAAGATTCTACATACCCGTGAAGACACAGTACCCACCCGTGAATAAGAAGAAGACAAGGGCACGTTATTTCAGATCCTTCCACCAAGCTCTTTTCCAATGAAAAGAACTCGGAGAAAGGCTTGGGGATGGAAATGCCTTCCTTACAAGACTTTTTTATTAGATCCTCCAAATACTTTGTACCAAGTATCCAGAGGCTCGGGGGCTGCACTCAATGAGTGCACCAGAGGAGCACAAAAAACTACAAGACGAAGAACACAGAAGACTAAGACATTTTTTCAGATCCTCCGAATACTTGTACCAAATATCCAGAGGCTCGGGGGCTACACTCAATGAGTGCACCAGAGGTGCACAAAAAATTACAAGACGAAGAACATAGAAGATCATTTCATGATTTTGCTCCAAAAAGAACTCGGCTCGCTTTTTAAAGCAACCCGGTGTATTGAAGAAAAGTCATGAGATGCTCGAGGGCTTGTCGATGGGATATCCTATAGGGTACCTAGAGACCGGCTTACCTACTCTCTGGGCCTCCTTTTCTCGGCCCACAAAGGAAGACAAATAGAAGAAACCGAATTATACTCGGTAAGGACAGCAAGACCGAAGCGCAGCTTAGGACTCTAAGTTTGTAACCGAGTAGGATTAGGATAGCCTAGGCCAGTTCCTGGACTATAAAGGGCTGGTGAGGGCATCACCCAAAAATAGTTCCCTACATACTACACAACACCCGATACGTAGAGCGACACACAACACCTTGTATTACGATCAAGAGCAATAACAGGCGACTCAACTGGACGTAAGGTTATTACTCGACCTTGTCGAGGGCCTGAACCAGTATAAACCATGTGTCCTTGTGTGTCCAACCACCAAGGTTTCACTATTCGCCGAGGCATGAACTACTGTCTTTGGGTAACCCCGTGGCAGGCTATCAGTGGTAAAACATCGACATCAACAAACTTAACATAACGCCTTCTGTGACCTTGGATCGGGTGTCAACATTATGTCCAAGGTAACTTATGATAATCTATCAGGGGGACCCTTGCTCCCTACATGTGTTTGCCTCTCTCTTTTAATTGGTATCGTGTTTGCTTCTCTCAAGTGACCCCGTTTTGGCTTTGGTAGCTTTTCGGTCATTTGGAGAGCTTTACCTTGTGGCTCAAATCTGAAATGCACTTATGTTGACAATGCACTCATCAAGGGGGAGATTGCGAACACATGGTGGGTAAGTACTCATGTAGTTCAGTTTTGTGATGAGTGATTGCTCAACACTTGAGCGGTTCAGTTTGAGTGGCTTGATTCTAACCCTTTGCAAAAGCAAATGTGTGACTGTCTATCTGCTTGTGGTGTGCAGGTGCTATGCCTAGTGACAGTGGTCAATGGCGTGGAGAAGGTCGAGTAGAGGCTTGCCGTGCCGATGGACTGAGAGTAGTGAAGGGCGGAAGCGGGGCTCGGACTGAGGGACCATGGGCGCCGGCGGACTAGCTGTGGTGGCTAGTACTTGGCACCGGCAAGTGCGAGAAGACATGGAGGTAGACCGAGTCGACCGAGTCAAGACGGTGGACGAGCGGGTCGAGCGGAGGCTCATGGGACTTGGTGTCCGACCAGGCAAGGACAAGGTGGCTCGAGTCGATCGGTTTGGTGGTTTGGACCTCAAAACCATCCGAGGACGGTTTCCGAGTTTGGGCCTCAAAACTCGGGTTTGGTAGTTGAGCCCAAAGCTACCGGTGGCGGGTTTCCTGGGTTTGGGCCTCAAAACCTAGGCGGAGCTTCCGAGGAAGCGGGGATGGCACGTGGTGGAATCCTAGAGGTTGTGTCGAGGTGACGGCAACTCCCGGCAGGAAGCGGGGCCGTCCTTTCAAACGAGAGGCTGAGAGTTACCGACTTGGGTTACAATGTCTTAGGGCTAGGTAATTCAGTCTTGTGTCTAGGGGGTCTTTGGGAAATAGCCAAAGCTCCGTTAAATAGAGGATGAAGGGGTATCCTCATCCCATCTCTTGAACCCTAATCATTTTGCCTCAAATCTCTCTCTCTATACCCTCTCTCTAGTTCATGAGATCCCTAGGTTGTTTTTCACCAACCTTTGTAAGAACTCGAGATTGTTGCGAGGAATCGGAGGCCGTAACCTCTGTAAGCCATGGTGGCTTTGATTTCATGATCGTGTCCCCGTTTTGCTCGTGTTGTTCGCATTTTGCTTTTGCTCTCTCTTTTTCTCGAGATGATTTATCTTTGTAGGTAGTAGCTTTGCGAAATCCGTTTGAACCAAGTTGTTCATATTCGTCAGGAGCTTCTTTGCACCGAAGGAATTCTCCTCAAACCTCACGACTGTGTAGATCAGGCGATTCCTTTGTGGCGTTCTTCGTTTTGCTCTCTTCTCCCCCAAATCCGAGTGTCCCCCCTTATCCTATTCAAATTGAGCGATGATTTCTTCGGGATAGCTGCCCAACTGTACTAGGATCATGCCTACAAAGTTTGGTTGCAGTTGGTGATCATTTGGTTGACTTTTGGGAAGATTTGGCAGAGAGAAGTCCGTTTTCGCGAAGAACAGTTTTCTGCCTGTGAGCGTCGGACCACTTTTCCCTAAGCTCCGGACCATAGCAAGTGGTCCGGTGGTCTTGACTTTTCTTGTATCAAGCAGCAAGGGGCGTCAGACCACCCTCCGGACCTCTCAGTTTTTGAGCTCCGGACCTTTGACGAGTGGTCTGGTGGCTCTGCTGAGAAATGCTACCACGCGTTGGACCTTTCTCCTTGGTCCAACGGGGTAGTCCGGTGGTCAGGTCCGGAGGCAGGGTCCTTACTAGATTGTTTTGGGCAGAAGCTGGAGTGAGCACCGGACCACCTTCCTTGGTCCGAAGGTGGCGTCGGACTAGTCCGGAGCCTCTGGTCCGGAGCTAGGGTGCTCGCTATGTTGGTGTGTCTTGGTGGGTAAAAGTGTCGGACTTGAGCTCCGGACTACTCCCTATAGTCCGGTGGCTCAGTCCCATCTGGTCCGGAGCCTCTGTTGAGTTGTTGTTTTCTCCGTTTGGGTTGCGGTTTGTTTCTCCGGTTTCGTGGCTAGCTCCGCTGTGTTCCTAGGACATCTCCTAGAATATCCACCCACTTGTGGGTCATGAGCCTAGTTTGTTTCTTTGGGTCATGCTTGGGACAAGGGTCAAGATCTTCCTAAAGGAATTTTTATTTGGCTCCCATTCACCCCCTTCCCTGGTCGTCGTTTTCGGTCCATCATGATTTCATCATCCTAGACATGGGAGTCAATGTGGACGTCCCTGTCATCCTGGGAAGGCCCTTCCTCAACACCACCAATGCGGTCATCTACGTAGGATCGGGCCACATCCATTTCCAGTTCCCGAGTCACAAGGTAAAGTGTGCCTTCAATGGTTATAAACTTAAAAACAGGTTAAGGCACATCCACCAAGAAGAAGAGTTCAAGCTCCACGAAAAAAGAAGAAATACCCAAAGGCCAAGATCAATGAACTCAAGAAGGATGCGCCCGCCAATCCAAGGTATGCTTAGAAAGCAAAGGAGGTGCACACACCACGGTCTCCATCTCCGGAGCCATCAAATGCACCGAAGAATGAACAAGAAGGAGAGTCCTACTCTAAGGACTTAAAACCATGGAGCCTTCACCGAAAGGTAAGTCGGTAGTTATCTTTTACTTTCCTTTACATTTATTTCCTTTCTTTATTTTTCATCATGCTTAAAATTAGGAAAATAAAGTTTAGATAAATTAAAAACCTTGAGATTAGCTTAGCTCTAAAACATGACAAAGGGTAGGCCCATAGGGGGGGGGGTTGGCCAACCACCCCTATGTACCCTATCCTAGCTTGTTTAAATGGAAAATACTTGGTGAGCCTTGTAAAAAGAAAAAGAAAAAAAATGTGACCTATAGGGGTCGGCCGACCACCCTAGGTACCCCTTGGTCATCTATATTTCTTCCCCACCTTCCTTTGTCCTAGCATCTCATGATTTGAGTAGTGTGAAAGTTCAAAATTCAGATTTTGCTTTAGGGGTCCTCTCTTTTGCCTTGTCATGCTTTAAAGTACATCAATCACTTTGTTGACACAAAAAGCGTCAGATTTGTGAACACCTCGGGCTATTACCCAAAGCTCGGTATTCCGGAGGCGTGCCAGTCGATTTGACCAATCAATCGACAAGGATGATAATTAGAACAAACTGAACGAGACGGCAGCGATGCGCTCGGACGTCAAGGCTCAGATTGATCAAGGATAACTAGAGCAGAGCTGAACGAGGCAAACAGCGATGCGCCCGGATTGCCAAAGCTCAGAGGTACTCCCACACGGAACTAACAAGGATTTGACGGAGATCAGGATGATGCAGCCCGTCAAAAGCTTGAAGAACTCGTTGTTAGCTATAACTAATGCAGAAAAGAGGTAAATTGCGATAAAAAGTAGAATAAGATAAAATTGGTTTGTTTTGAATTGGATTTATTTATTTCATAGCCCCCGGGCACATATTTATACTCCCGCATGGAGAGTTGTACAAAGACACGACACATATCCTTCCTAAAACAAACTCCTACTTTAAAGGAAACTGACTCGCGCAGGAGCCGGATAACAATATTTATTTCCTAAACAAACACACCTATTTTAAAGAAAAGTAAACGACTCATGCAAGAGTCGGACTCAAACTACTATAACAATACTGGTACAAAACACCAGTTTCCTTATTCTTTTCTTCGATGAAAACTTTTCATCGGCAGATCCCTTTAATCCGCGCCTTCCTTGTTTTGACCACCGGTAACCTTTTGCCGCTACCAAGCACTAAGTTACGCCCATCGGCATCGGCAACACTTCCCTGATCGGCAACATTTCCGATTAGCGTCCTTGTGCTGGTAACTCCACCAATTATCCCCATCAGCAATCGGCAATGACTCTTCATCAGCCATTGGCAATCAGCTTCAGTAAAGATCATCTAGCCTTCATCGGCAACGCACTTGGCCCTCTGCAGCAGTCTTATCGGCATCATTGGCTCAGAATTTTTCCCGATGCCGATGGAGAACGGCTATTGACCAGTCAAGGCTTAGCCCACTTGACACGTGTCGAAAAACGGTGTCAACACATGCCCCCAATTTCGGAGCGTATAACTTTACGTGCCGAAATTCTCTCCACTGTAGCCGTTGCTGTAGCCGTTACCCCCAAGATAGGTGTACGGTTTCCTCGATCCCCGCGTGTGGAACTGCAATTTAATAATAAAATCCCTCGATTGTAGCACAAACAGTTACAGACCACCTCGATCACCGTGCGTATCTACCGCGGACCTCTCCTCATTCCTGCACAGTGTGAAACAGAACCCCAAAATACCCCTGAACAGGCTTATAAAAGTTACTGGGGTCCACACCACTTTTCACCCTGAGTCCACTATCACTTTCACCTCCTTGTCTTCGTCTTCAACCTCCAGCCGCCCCGAAGAACACGAACTCGAACAACAGTACTCTTCCGCAATCCGAGGACGAACTGCAAGCACTCCCCCAATTCCGATGGCAATCCAAGTTGACATCCCCAAGGTGCGACTTATTCTCTCCCCAATCCAACTTTCTGCTAGTACTTTTCTTGCACAAATCTGGATTTATCCCCGTCCCTTTTCTGATCTTTTCCCCTTCTTTCCTTCGAACCCTAGGAACTTTACAACAAAGTAGTGATCCCACTTACTGGTTCCACCTTTAGCTGTTTAGGCCCCATGGGCAATCCGGATCCCAGCCACATAATCAACGCAGAAACCAACCGAATCCCCTTCAGATCTGAATGCTCCGGTTTAGGACTGTGGAAGGATGCTTTCCGATCGTGGCCCAAGCCCACTAAGGGGTGGAAAAACTGGTACCATCAGGGTTGCTAGGGCACAGCAAATCTATTGGCAAGAACGCAATCTGGACCAGTGCATCCGGCTTTCCATTGCCGATATAGAGAGAAACGAGAACATGCTAATAGCCGCCTCCTATTTCTGGTCGGACACCAGGAACGCCTTCTTATTCCGACATGGACCAACCACCCCCACTCTTGCCGATGTCCACATGTTGACTGGTCTGGACGTATCATCTGCCGATACCTTCACCTTGTTCAACAGGAAAGCCGAGCATAAGGTAAACACCCGGAATATCGGCGGCTGGACAGGTTATATTCAGGAATACCAGAAGACAGGATCGGTAAATCAAAGGGAGCATGCCACCTTCCTGAATATGTGGCTAGACAAGTTCATTTTCTGCGGCAGGGCAGTTGGGCCAACTACCATGTATCTTCCAGCAGCCGAGCTGCTTGCCGATGGGACAGAACTCCCTGTGGGCAGATATCTTCTAGGATCGGTATATCGCCTCCTCCATCAAGTATCCCAAAAATTACTATTAGGCGAGCACATCGGCAACCTTGGAGGGCCCTGGTGGTTCATCAACATGTGGCTGAACTCTCAGATGCATAAAGCACTTCAATTCGACCTGTTTGCCCAACGGTTCCCGAGAGACATACCGGAAGATCATCAGTGCAAGGACGACGAATCGGCAACTCGCCCTCCACTCAACTTTGGAGAGGCCATTATAGTGTTGCCCGGGACCGATGCCGATGCGGAACAAGTCGGTTTATTCTTCCAGAAGTTCTATAATGGAATTCCTGCCACAGAACAGCTCTGGTGGCCATATGCCGATGAAGAAAACCGGTTCCCACTGCTGTTCAATCTTACCGATGGGAACGTGCCTAAAAATCAGATAATTATGAAGGCCAGCATCACCCCCCGAGCTATTCCAGTGAACATCTTTGGATCGGGAAAGAATGCTCCTCCATCGTTTGAGTTCTACTACCCATCGGTAGCGGCAAGACAGCTGGCGTTTGGTCAACTGCCGATCAAGCTTTGCTATTCAAAGGTAGTGAAGCCCAGGCAGACATTCTCCAGTGCTATGGACTGGAACAAGGTTGTCAACCTTCCTGCCGATGCCGATGTATCAGATCTTGACTTGTCCTCCTGGTCACCAACCTCCTTTATTACAAATGAGTACAAGTCTTGGTGGCAAGAATGGAGATGCCAACTATTTGCCAAATCGTCGCACTACTATCGGCATATGATCGATGCCGATCACATCATTCCCGACGACGCAGTAAGTCCTCATTCCGATGCATTCCTTACCTTTGCCTTCGCCATCGGTATTTAACCTTCTTGTGTTTGACAGGCTGATGACCCGATTCCTCCGATGAGTAAGAGTGGCAAGCCCTTCAAGCTTCGAATGATGAGTCCCGTATCACTTATTGGCGACAAAGCTCCCTCGTTAGCCGCCTTCATTCCTCGACAGGTACCCACACCGACACCTGCAAGAGCCAAGGCTACATCGGTCGTTGCTGCTGCCCTAACGCGGGTGTTTGCAGTAAACTCATCTTCACTTATACCGATTATATACTGTTTAATTGGCAACATTTACTTTATATAACTTGCATCGAATATTTTCAGGCTATGAGGTCATCGGCAACTGCTCCAAGCAAACAAGCACCTCCATGTTCAGCTGCCAATGCCCCCCAGTCCTCGTCGAAATGAGCTGGATCTTCTTCTGCTACCCGCGCAAGGAAGAGGAGGCGTTTGAGGCTGGCTAGCCCATCTTTGTCATCGGCACAAGTCGCACCACCAACTGTCGGCGCGTCATCGGCAGAAATTCCATCGGCCCCTATCCCAGATCAGCCGATGGACGACGTCCTCGGTCAAGAGGCAGTTCCATCCGCTGCAGAGGCAGAGGCGGTATCGGCGTTGGCATCGTCAGCCGAAGCTCCCAATGAAGAAACACCCGCAATGGTAGAAGTAACATCGGCATCGACACCATCAGCCGAGGTCCCCGATGAAGAAACACCCATTACGGCGGCGGAGGCGGCATCGGCATCAGCGCCATCAGCCGATATCCCTGATGAGGCGACTGCACCCACTGCAGCAGCTGAAGCAACATCAGCATCGGTGCTGTCAGTCGAAGTTGCCGATGAGACAGCCTCGCTCGTCGTAGCGGCAAAGGTAACATCGGCATCGGTACCAACCGAAAATCCCGATGACAGAGCGGCATCACTGCCACTACCAAGTATTACGCCAGAAGCAACGCCAGCGACAACATTACCAACGGCGTCAACTGCTCATTTGGCAGAAGCTTATTCATCGGCAACCGCTGCCGATATCCAAGACGAGGCTAGGCCATCCAGAATGCCAAGTCCTGGGCAAGAAATCCGCTTCAAGATGGCAAGTTAATCACTTGAAAATTCTAGTATAATCCTTCGATCGGCATATTATAACCCTTCTATTTTCAGGCCCAAGATTCCCTAGATAGTCTTTTCTCCTTCAGCCTCAACCCACAGGATGAAGATAGACGCCAAGGCCCCCTCCAAGCAGACAACCTATTTTCTTTCTCAGTCGACATACCTGATGATGATGAGGAGGAAGAGAGTTCTATCCCAGCTCTGTTGGCAGAGATCAAGACCAAGCTCGAGGCACTGCTTTCCTTGCTGCTACAAGACACCTCCCAACTCGTTCAAGATTCATCAGCGTCAAGGACTGCTCTCAAAGACATCCAAAGCCATCTCCCTGCCGATATGGCAGAAATCCTTCTCCAGGCAACCTTCCTTGACATCAAGCAAATTCAATACCAGCGGCTTTCCCGTCGGATTGCCGATAGGGCTGCCCAATCCAAGGGCGAGGAAGAGAAGCTTAGGTTCAAGAATATTGCCGATGAAAAGCACAAAGGCATCGGCCAGGCAGAAGCCTCCATCAACGGCCTCGATCAAGAAATCACTCGGCTATCGGCCAAAAAAGAAGAGTTGTTGGCCGAATTACAAAAGGTTGAAGAGGACCTGACCGCAGCCAACCAGCAGAGAACCCAATTATCCGATGCCATCAGGGTTCTGCAGCAAGAGAGGGACCAGAACGCTCGGCAAGCCATCTTATGGAAGAAGAAGATCAAGCCGGTCGAGGGCTCTGCCGATGCCGACGCCAAGGAGATGGACGAGATAGAACAGATTCGCCTGCGTGCATTATCAACCATTCATTCCTTGCTGTAATCCATTTGTCGTATCGGCAACGATATAACTCTGATACTTAACTCTAGGCCTTGTAATATAATGTTTACACGTTTTTACCGATGGATTATAATTTCTTTTCATCGGCATCCAAACGAGCACGTCATATGTCAACTCCTTCGAGAGTTTCTGGAATGTATGCTTTGGAGGTAGACTGTCTTATTCGATAAGAACTTGATTAGGAAACCACTCCCAGGCCTAGAATTCAATCCTGATCGGTAAAATCAACCTCCATACCAGAGTACCATCGCAAACTCGTTCACCCTGTCATCGGCAATCATTACCGATACCATAACTCATCAAGTCGGCTAAAATCCTGAGTAATCCCAACTTATTAACAGACCCTGGTATTTAGCCCGACTGTAACAATAATCAGCAACGAGGCTTCATACTTCCATCAGATCAGAATTAGGACAATGCCGATAGGCCTACCAAAAAGTACAAGTAACTCCCGGTCCCGGCAAACGCACCACACACTTAGTCATCATACGCAAGCGCATCAGAATCATTCTTACAACCATCTTCTGGTAGCTAACGAATTTATCCACAGTACGGCACCCCATACACAAACCATCGGCAAGTACCCCCAAGTATTGAAATCGCCAATTTGCTGAGTACGGCCTTCAAGCCAACAGATCCAAGATTGACCTCGATTAAACCATCGGCAAAATATTGCTGTCTGCCGATGGATCTCCATTCTTGCGCTTTGGCCTCCACTACTTCTCCCTTGACAGTTCTGCATCATCGTACAGGTCATTGCGGCGTTGGCGCTGAATTCTTCTTTTCTGGGTCTTCGTTAAACCCTTAGGGCACCACTGAGGGAGTTTGGTTTTCCAGACAGGCTGATGCTGCCTTTCATTACTTACATCGGTATTGCTTCCGATGTTTGAATTTCTGGAGAGCACTTCTTCATCTGGTGTTTTTATCTTGGTCTGCTCCTTGCTCTCCCCTTGATCAACCTGCCCACCAAGCCTGCTATGGGCATTAAGCTTGCCCCCCAGTTGGTCATGTACCGGTCTCCTCTCTCTAAGCGGCTTGGCGCACCGAGATGCCCGATCATCCAAACAAGGCTTACCTGACTGATCGGTAGTGTAATACCCGTTGCATTCAGGACAATCATCGGCAGTGGGTAGCTTAATGCCTTCTTCCCAACAATGAATGAAGAAGGGACACCTCCAATGATTTTTCCGACGAAGCCACTCCCGATGTTCTTTTTCTTCCTGCCGATATCGTTCATCTCGTGATTGCCGATGGTTCTGCCTTGGTAGCTTGTGCGTGATTACTATACCAGGAGCCCTGCTGACACAAGCACCTTTATCGGCAATTCTCTTGCCTTTCCTGTCATCGGCAAACTTTCCGATGTCACGCTCAGCCACTTGATGATCAGGATCTACCGATGCACTCTTTCTAGCAGCGTCCGATGTCAGCACTTTAGTCTTTCCACCGGCTTCCACCATATTATTTGGAAACGGGCGCTGATCAATTTCCATCAGTTTTTGGACTTTAGGACTTTCAAATTGGATCCGTCCAGAGTTAATTTCCGACTGCAACTGCTGCCTGAACACTTCTCAGTCGTTGGTACTGTGAGAAGTTGTATTGTGCCACTTGCAGTACCTGGTCTCCCTGAGTTCCTCGGCCGATGGAATTACCTGATTAAGGGCTAGCTTAATTCGCCCTTCCCGAAACAATAAGTGAAATATCCCATCGGCCTTCGTGACATCGAAGGTGAACTTTCCAGTCCTTTCCTGGTCGAGCACACAAGGCACCGGCTCCCCATCGTTTACCCATTCAACAGAGCCGACATTCATCTCGTTATCTGATTCAGAGCCCCCCTGTCCAACGAAGAGCACCTTTGCGCCCCAAATCTCCCTGGGCTCAAATGATTCAACATCCTGATCAGCTTCGATGATATCAAAGGCGAATCTCTCCAATTCGGCAGCATCAAGGCTTGGCTCTCCGTTCAGCTCTGAATGTTCTATCTTCTCGGTCAAAAACGCCTTTGTGTCTGGACTTTGCCGATGCGTAGATTCGCCCTCTAGCTGAGCAGATGGATGCATCCCTTCATATTTCCGTAGTGAGCAAGCCGAAGCAATTGATACATCAGCAGCACCAATCTGTTGGACATCATGCATTGGCTGTCTAACCGATTGAGTAGATTGATGCACCTCTTCACATCTTTGCATTAAGTAGGCCGAAGCGATCGGCTTATTAATAGCACCAACCTGTTGAATATTGTGTATCGGTTGATTGACCGTTGGGCCCTTCTGGATGTCCACTAGTTGATGTACTTCATATCCCTGTGGCGGGCAAATCGGGGCGACCGATACATCAGTAACACCACTTTGCTGAATATTGTGCATCGGCTGATTAACCAATGAGCGATTCTGGATGCCTGCCGGTTGAGTATGTTGATCTATCTCTCCAGATCTTGACGTCCGAGCACTTAGGATGATTGGCGCGTGCACAGCACTAGTCATGATAACACTATGCATCGTCTGTAGTGCCGATGAGTAATTTTGCACCATTGCTAGCTTGTGCTGTGACATTTTATTTATCGCGTTCATCGGTTGCTGTACCGATGTCTCATTGTACGCTCTTTCTTGTGAGTATTGCAGTGTAGTACTTATCGGTTGATGTACCGATACTTCGCTCAGAAGATTCGCTGGGCAACGCTGTGGAACTTCTGCCACTTGGTGTTCAGGCTGCACATATTGCCTCTGAATCGGCAATTGACCGATCCAACCTGCATTAGGCGTCATCGGCTCATGACTTACCGATGGCTGATAACCAGCTGACTCCCGTAGCCCTTGTACACTCGGATGATAGCCTTGACTTGCGGGTGTCATTGGCTGAGCAGCTATTGCCGATGCAGACTGATCGACACTCGGCATGTTTTGTTGCATCGACCAAAGATTTGCCGATGGCTGACAGCCAACTGACTCTTGCAACCCTTGTACTCTTGGATGATAGCTTTGATTTGAAGGTACCAAGGGCTGAGCAGCTACGGCCGATGCGGGCTGACTGACACTCGACATACCTTGTTGCATCGGCCAAGAATTTACCGATATAGGCTGATTAATTGTTGGCACGTCTTGTCGCACCGGCCAAGCATTTGCCGATAGCTGATAACCGGCTGACGCTTGTTCTTGTTGCACACCTTGGATGGTTGCTCGGACTCGCGCGGTACCACAACTTGAGCAGTGATTGTCGATATAGGTTGATTGGCAATTGGCACACCTTGCTGGACCGACCAAGCCGCTCCCGGTGACGGATAGCCAGCTGAGGCTTGTTCTTGTGGCGCCGGGTAATTCATTGCCACCATGGGCTGACTGGCAGCAGTTGGGCTTTGTTGTATCGGCAAGCGACTCGCCGATGGTTGGGCGCACGACACTCTGGGTATTGCCGTTTGCAGATTCCCTGTCGGCAACTGCACCGTCGGAGAAGATGTACCATAATGCATCATTGGCTGTACAGATGTTGCCGATGCCACAGGAACCTTCCACCCTGCATGGTCATCTTGGACCAATCTGGAATCAGCAGATGGACTTGGAGACATACCGTATCCCCAGCAGTTGGCTGACATTGGCTGATTCTGAACCACGAGTCCAGATATTGTTGAAGCCACCAGATTTGTATTCACCTGAGTAGTGCTTGTTGGACTTAATCTTGGCGGCGCGATCTCATCGGCAGATCGGCTCATGATTGGTGTAAACACCTTTGGAACCGCCGATGAAGCCGTAACAGATGCCGATCCGAGCTGACGATACTCTGGACCAACATAATACGGTGCCTGTCCCTTGAAAGCTTGCTTGACAGCATTGCACACAGTGTCGGACAGTACATTGGACTGGCTAATTAATACATTATTTAATGCATAATTAACCGTATCTTGTACTTTACCAGGATCGACGTAGAGAATAGCCTGTCGTGGTGATGGCGGATCTTGCTTCTGTACTGCTTCGCCGATCTCGTTTAGGCTGAAGGATCTGAGATATGAGCGCTTGTATTCCTCTATCGCCTGCTCCATAGCCTGCTTCTGATGATTTGTCAGATCTGCTGTGGAGACTTCAATGACACTCCTTGGATTAGTCATGGTAGATATAAAAATCTATATAATCGTTGTCCCACTGGGCGTGCCAAAAGAGGTGTTGACACAAAAAGCGTCAGATTTATGAACACCTCGGGCTATTACCCAAAGCTCGGTATTCCGGAGGCGTGCCAGTCGATTTGACCAATCAATCGACAAGGATGATAATTAGAACAAACTGAACGAAATGACAGCGATGCGCCCGGACGTCAAGGCTCAGATTGATCAAGGATAACTAGAGTAGAGCTGAACGAGGCAAACAGCGATGCGCCTGGATTGCCAAAGCTCAGAGGTACTCCCACGCGGAACTAACAAGGATTTGATGGAGATCAGGATGATGCAGCCCGTCGAAAGCTTGAAGAACTCGTTGATAGCTATAACTAATGCAGAAAAGAGGTAAATTGCGATAAAAAGTAGAATAAGATAAAATTGGTTTGTTTTGAATTGGATTTATTTATTTCATAGCCTCGGGCACATATTTATACTCCCGCATGGAGAGTTGTACAAAGACACGACACATATCCTTCCTAAAACAAACTCCTACTTTAAAGGAAACTGACTCGCGCAGGAGCCGGATAACAATATTTATTTCCTAAACAAACACACCTATTTTAAAGGAAAGTAAACGACTCATGCAAGAGTCGGACTCAAACTACTATAATAATACTGGTACAAAACACCAGTTTCCTTATTCTTTTCTTCGATGAAAACTTTCCATCGGCAGATCCCTTTAATCCGCGCCTTCCTTCTTTTGACCACCGGTAACCTTTTGCCGCTACCAAGCACTAAGTTACGCCCATCGGCATCGGCAACGCTTCCCTGATCGGCAACATTTCCGATTAGCGTCCTTGTGCTGGTAACTCCACCAATTATCCCCATCGGCAATCGGCAACCACCCTTCATCGGCAATCGGCAATGATCTCATCGGCAATCGGCAATGACTCTTCATCAGCCATCGGCAATCAGCTTCAGTAAAGATCATCTAGCCTTCATCGGCAACGCACTTGGCCCTCTGCAGCACTCTTATCGGCAACATTGGCTCAGAATTTTTCCCGATGCCGATGGAGAACGGCTATTGACCAGTCAATCCTTAGCCCACTTGACACGTGTCGAAAAACAGTGTCAACACACTTTTGCTAAAGCATGACACATCCTTGTCTCCCACTACTCCTTGTTCAAAGTCGGGAATCATAACACTTTCACTTTTACTTTGTCATGCTTTGAAAATGAAAACACATCAATCACCTTTGATCAAAGCATGACATACCTTTGTCTCCCACTACTCTTTGTTGAAAGAGGAGAATCTTGAGCACTTTATCTCAGCTTTTGATCACATCACATAGCATTCCTTACCTTTCACCAAGCACTAGAAAAAGTGTGAGTGGAATCCCCACTTTAGGGGGGTCGGCCGACCACATGTTGGCATCTCCTCCTTTCTCTTTTGCTTTGTGTAAGGCATCTCCTAAAGCTAGTGCTCATGGCACCCAAGGCCAACCACCCCTTGGTGCCCCCTTGATGCCATCTCCTTCCCCTATAAAAGCCCATGCAAGGAGAGCTCAATTCCTCACACCTCAACCAGAATCCAGTTCGAGCTCAAACCACTCCTTGCCTTGCTCTCTTCTCTCTACTTGTTCTTGTTCTTGTGTCCCTCTTCCTGTCTAGAAGATGAAGAACCCTATGAGATCCGTATTCAAGAAAGCAAAGAAAATACTGAGTGGGAGCTTATCTAGATGCTCCCACCCATCCGAGGATACTTCCCTAGGAAGAAGAAGGGGAGGTTATGCCCGATATACTAGGGAGAACGTCCAAACCAAAGAACACCCTTAGGAGGAGGAAGAATCGCCAACGGAGGTACCTCATACTGGGGCATTCATGGTGCCCCCAATGAGGACCTATGATCAACAAAGTGGTCTCTGGTTCGACCAATTAGAGTACCAAAGATATCTCTCTCTTCGGGATCGATCTTTTGAGCATACAAGGATTTTGAATCCAATTCTTCTCTCCAACACAGGTATGAACACCGAATTTGATACTATCTTTTCTACCATTGGTTGGTCTAGTTTTTTGGCAAATAGATGAACTTGGTATCGAATTTCTCACCATAGAGTTCTTGTGCTCTTTACAAGTCTCTAGTGATTGAATATCATTTAACATGTTTAATCAAGGCTTTAGTCTCAGTTGGAGTCATCTAAATGTTGCTCTTAGCTTTGATGATTCATGCTTGCTTGATTTAGATCTTGCCATGTGTAGATTCAACAAAAGAAAATTTTGGTTGTCTATCTCTGCCTTGAATAAATGTTCAAATCCCAAACCTGAGGAAATTCATAATCCAACCCTTCTCTTTATGCTTCTTTGGATGAGCATGACTTTATTTCTTGGAAGTAATGCTAGCATGTTAAGTACCACAGAACTAAAATTTCTTTATGCCATGGTCAATAAAATTCAAATCTCTCATGTGAAATGCTTGGTAGAATTTTGGCAAAGTTCAATTAAGAGTAATGAACCTATACAATTCTCATCTTTAATCACTCGTCTTGCCGAATCCATGAACTTGCTAGATGACACTTACCCTTTTGAATATATCTCTTTGCCTAGAGGAGTAATTTTGGTAGAATATCTTACAACTATTCAACTGCTAAAAAGAGATCCCAAAGGTGAACTTAAAATGATATATAGTGTCCATACAACTGAGGTGCGTCTTCCAAATAGGCAACGCCAGTTGTATAGGACCCATAAGCTAACCCTTGATTTAGATCAAGGAATTGGGCAAAGAGGTTTTGCAGGTTCAGACAGGAGAGCTCAGGAGGGGCTATACTTTATTCACCTTGAGCAAGGTGGTCCTTCCCGAGAAGCTGTTGGCGAGGAGGAAGACGATGCATCCTCCGATCCCATGTATACTTCCAATAGCATGCCTCCTCGACCACCAGGTCCGCAAAGACCACGAGCATCCTTCTCGTCCACACGAGATAGGGAGTATCGTGAACGGTGACAACAAATGGATCATCTCACCAATGCTTCTGGCGAGCTGCGCATTGAGCATGGTGAGACATCACACGTTGTCTAACAAACTACCGAACAAATCCAATTAGTGCAAGAAGAACAAGACCGGAAGTGGACTCTATGGTGGCAACAACATCTATATCCCTCCCCCGCTAAGATAAGTTTTAAATTCTAGCATTTACATTCATGCATTTTTATTGCTTATCTTTGCTTGCTTTTAAAAACAAATCTGAATATGATAAAAAGAATAAAAAGACTTCTCTCTACTCTCACATGTTCCATGAAAATTAATATCTCCTATGGAAATGATGAATAGTGGCCTGCTAAATGTTTCTCTATTACTTAGTTTACAACTTGGTACTTCTTTAAGTATGGATTACTTGGCTTAAAAGAAACCATCATGAACCTAAAACTTTTGTGGTTGCAAATGTTGTAACTAAGTCTAAGTTGTTGTGATACATGATATGACAAGATAAGAGATGCTATAATTTTGTTCTAAGCAAGAATGAGTATCAGAGTTTTATTTATTAAAATAATAAAACACTTTTTGTTCCTCAATGGTGAAAATTCGTACCAAAGCCATATATGCTCTTTCATGATATAAGCTTTCTACATAAGCTGCTTGCTTTGTGTTGACTTTGGTCAAGTTTTGTGACCCTTGCTGAGAGATTTATCATGCTCCCAAGATCAAGATCACGTACACGCCACATATACATGCTGCATCTACATTGGAAGTACACAGAAACATGACTTACATTTCCACATAGTTCATACTTCATGCTCTAGTAGAAAATTCTCTCTCTAGTATGTTGCTAGTTAATGAGATATGGACTATGCAAAATTATGAAAAAAATATAGGGGCACATAAAAGTCCCAAGTTTTAGAAAAATGATGAGCATTCCAAAGCTCTCGGAAAAAATGATGAGCATTTCAAAGCTCATAGAAAAATTTAAAAGATAGCTATGTCTCAAAATGCTTTATTAACCATGTTTCATCACACTTGCGCATCTTGATCTAAGAGTATGACATTTCTCTCCTTGGATCCGTAAGTTTGCTACATCTTTGATCCCTACCTATAGTTCCACATAAGCTTTAGAGATAGGATGAAAGAAGGCAAACTTTGATATGTGCCTTGGTGAGGAATAATACACCCTATGAGCGACTCGAGAGTACCATTTGAGGAACACTAAGTTTTTATTTTTACAAAACTTTACAAATCCTCTGATATGAAACTTGTGAAAGAATGAGAAAACTAGTACTCAAGTCAAGTTGTTCTATCTCTCAACCTCTCAAGACAAAGGATAAAGCTATAAGCCCCATGAAGGACTAAGGTAATATGGGTGAGTTTTTATTGCTATTTTTCTATTCAAAAGAGAAGTATGATTGTTGTAGATTTAGTACTCTTGAAATATGAAGCATAGTAGATCCTCCTGATCCATCGAGCTAAGTTTGATTGTTTGCTCGGGACGAGCAAAGTTTAAACCATCGCTCCTCCTTTGAATGAATTGACAAAGAAAGGTGTTGATTTTAAATGGGGAAACTCACAATAAAATGTTTTTCAAGAATTAAAGAAACATTTGACCGAAGCACCATTACTTGTCTTCCTGATTTCACTAAAACTTTTGAAGTAGAATGTGATGCTAGTGGGATTGGGATAGGAGGAGTATTAATGCAGCAAGGAAAACCAGTAGCATATTTTAGTGAAAAATTGGGAGGTGGTCAACTGAATTATTCTGTATATGACAAAAAATTGTTTGCCTTGGTGCATGTGCTTGAAACATGGCGGCACTACTTATGGCCGAGAGAGTTTGTTATTCATTCTGATCATGAAGCTTTGAAGTACTTGAAAGGTCAAGCTATGCTGAACCGTCGTCATGCCAGATGCATGGTTGAGTTCATAGAAACTTTTCCTTACATTGTGAAATATAAGAAAGGTATGGACAATGTGGTTGCGTATGCTTTGTCTCAAAAGAATGTATTGCTGAATCAGCTTGAGGTAAAAGTTTTGGGTCTTGAAAGCTTGAAAGATATGTATAAAAATGATCTTGAATTTTCAGAACCTTATAATCATTGTCAAAATGGGAAAGGTTGGGAAAAGTACCATGTACATGATGGATTTCTGTTTAGAGCTAACAAGCTTTGTGTCCCAAATTTATCGGTTAGATTGCTTTTGTTGCAGGAATCACATGGAGGTGGTCTAACAGGACATTTTGGACAAAAGAAAACTTATGAACTGCTAGGTGATCATTTCTATTGGCCCAAGATGAGGAGAGACGTCATCAGATTTGTGTAGTGCTGCGTCACCTGTCACAAAGCTAAGTCAAAACTGAACCCACATGGCTTATACACTCCTTTACCTGTTCCTAACATTCCTTGGGAAAAGATAAGCATGGATTTTATTTTGGGATTGCCTAGAACTCAGAGAGGAAGAGATTCTATTTTTGTTGTGGTTGATAGCTTTTCAAAGATGGCTCATTTTATTCCTTGTAACAAGAGCGACGATGCATCACATGTTCCTAATTTATTTTTTAGGGAAATTGTGAGACTACATGGAATGCCCAGGATCATTGTATCTGATCGTGGCGTCAAGTTTGTGAGCTATTTTTGGAAAACATTATGGGCAAAGCTTGGGACCAAGCTCTTGTTCTCGACCACTTGTCACCCTCAAACAGATGGGCAAACTGAAGTGGTGAATCGTACATTGTCAATGTTGCTGCGAACCATGGTGAAAAAGAACTTGAAGGATTGGGAGGATTGTTTGCCTCGTGTAGAATTTTCTTACAATAGGGTAGTGCACTCTACCACTAATTTGTGTTCTTTTGAAATTGTATATGGGTTCAAACCTATTGCTCCAATAGACTTGTTGCCCCTACCTTTGCAGGAGAGAACTAACATGGAAGTCTTCAAGCATGCTGCATATGTAAAGAAGATACATGAGAAGACCAAGGAAGTAATTGAACTGAAGGCGACACGCAAGGCTGCAAGTATGAACAAACATCAAAAGAAAGTGTTATTTGAACCAAGGGACTTGGTGTGGATTCACTTGCGCAAGGATCGCTTCCCAGATAAGCGCAAATCCAAGTTGATGCCACGAGGGGATGGTCCATTTTGTGTTCTTGCAAAGATCAATGACAATGCATACAAGATAGATCTTCTAGCAAGTTATGGCGTGAACAACTCCTTCAATGTTGCTGACCTATTACCATTCACAAGTGAAGATGCTTTAGAGTCGAGGACGACTCCTTTTCAAGTGGGGGAGGATGATATGACCATGCCATCAAGCACTCCGACCACACCAGCCCAAGACTTTTATGGACCGATCACACGTAGCCGAGCAAAGAAACTACAACAAGAGGTGCATGCGCTACTTTGTGAAATTCATGTTCATATTAATGATAATTATATACTACCTAAGTGTTATATCTTTGTTGTACTTAGGTATACACATCAAGATGGGGATTTTACTCTACATGAAGAAAAACTACAGACCAAAAACGGATCAGTTGAAGAAGATCGGACCAGTCGAGTCCAAAACAGACCAGTTCAAGAAATGATCATATCTCTCTACTCCTAGAAGCTTTTCAGGCCAATGAGGACATTTTGGAAAGCTCTTCAAGTCTACTTTCCAATGAAACAAACCTGACCACTTATGGATGTGCCAATGTTTAGATACGAATAGATTAGTGAAGACTGCTCAGAAGGTGATTGGTTTCACATGACAGAATGTTGGTACAACTTTCCATGCAAAACTGTATCATTCTATAATGACTCGTGTTGCATGGTATACATGGTTAGAAAGATGGTCAAGTTAACTTTCCAACGCATTTAACGGTGTGTCATTTGGACTTTCCAAGATGGAGATATTGCTAATTTAATGAAGACTACACAGAAACCAACTGTCTCGCGAATCCACTTCACATGACCATTTCGTGGAGTACTTTTCACATTCTTAGTCTTTTCATTTCCATCTCATGTTTACACCTATGTAGTAGGGCTGTTGCTAGTATAAATACCCCCTAGAATCATTGTAATCTCAGACTTTTGATAATTGAAATACAGAACCCCTTTGTTCAGTTGTGTGCTAACAAACCTTGAGAGTGATCTCTACCCCTTTGCTCTTGTGATTTCCTTCGTGGATTTACAGAAGCGGAGACTTCATCTGCTCCCAATTGGTGCTCCTACTCCCTTCAAGGTTCTCCTTGATTGATTGTAGGTTGTGTTGGTTGGTTCTTTGAGAGTGTGGTTGGGCGAATCCTCGATTCAGGTTGCCGGTTAAAGACGGTGGTTAGCTTCGAGTTTTATTTGTTAGGTTGCACTAGTTATCGCTGCTTCCAACAAGTTATCTCGGCTTCTTTGAAGCTTGTTATCTTGATTTCATCCTACATCGTGAAGATCGGGACATCGTATCGCATCAGGGGATTTGGCTATCATATTCTCTTCTTGATTGGGGATGGATTCCTTCTTTTCCTTAGAAGGTTCATCATGCATGTTGGTGCTAGGAGTGTTTTCAAGGATTTTGGAAAAAAATCCTTCCCTTCACCAACATGGCAATGGAGAAATGCTACTCTAGAGGCTGGATCAAGGAATTATGTAGAATCTTTGCTAAGACCGACATAAAAATGTTGTAATAATGTTGCCTGATTTATAGCAAGATCAGGCCCAGAGGATGCTAGATCTATGAGACGAGCCCATGCTCCACGTAGAGGTTCCTTCTCCTTTTGCTTGAAGGTAAGGACCTCTACTCGAAGATGAATAACATGATAGATTGGAAATAAAGTTAGACATAATTTAGATAGAAGGTTTTCCCACTCTCCTACATGTCGAGCATACCATTGTTTAGCTGCTCCCATCAACGAGGACATGAATAACTTCCATTTCAAGGTATCTCGTGTCATGCCTGGCCCGAGCCAAGGTGACGTCGCCCGTAACGTCATTAACCCTCGGGAGCACCTTCGCCTCGCCCGAGCCAAGGTGGTGTCGCCCGAGATGTCATCTGCCCTCGGGGGCTCCTCCGCCTCGCCCGAGCCAAGGTGGCGTCGCCCGTGACGTCATCAACCCTCGGGGGCTCCTCCGCCTCGCCCGAGCCAAGGTGGCGTCGCCCGTGACGTCATCAACCCTCGGGGGCACTTCCGCCTCGCCCGAGCCAAGGTGGCATCGCATGTGATGTCATCTACCCTCAAGGGCTCCTCCACCTCGCCCGAGACAAGGAGGCGTCGCCCGTGACATCATCAACCCTCGGAGGCTCTTTCGCCTCGTCCAAGCCAAGGTTGCGTCGCCCGCGGCACCGCCAACCCTCAGGGGCTCTCCCGCCCCGTCCGAGCCCGGCAAACATCATCCGTGATGACCCTTGCCCTTGGAGGTCTCATTGCCATACACAGCCTGGGGCGCCGTAGCCCACATAGTCAAAAGGTCCACAGTACGCTCCGTCCTCAGGGATGGGGTTCAAGGCATGAGCCACCATGCCGACTTCTGTTCACCCTGCGGTACAGGGTCCTGTGCTGCCTAACCGACGACTTCCGCGCGTGATATCCACACCATGTCTCCGACTGCAAACACATGGTGGATAAGTACCCATGTATGTTCAGCTTTGATGATGAGTGATTGATCAACACGTGAGTGTTTCAGTTTGAGTGGCTTACCCTAACCTCTGCGAAAGCAGAAACATGTGCTTGTCTATCGGCTTGTGGTGTGCAGGTGCTATGCCTAGTGACAGTGGTCAATGGCGTGGAGAAGGTCGAGTAGAGGCTTGCCGTGCCGATGGACTGAGAGCGGTGAAGGGCGGAAGCGGGGCTCGGACTGAAGGACCATGGGCGTCGGCGAACTAGTTGTGGTGGCTGGTACTTGGCACCGGCGAGTGCGAGAAGACATAGAGGTAGACCGAGTCTACCTAGTCAAGACGGTGGATGCGCGAGTTGAGCGGAGGCTCAGGGGACTCGGAGTCCGACCGGGCGAAGACAAGGTGGTTCGCGTCGAGTGGTTTGGTGGTTTGAAGCTCAAAACCATCCGCGTCGGTTTCCGAGTTTGGGCCGCAAAACTCGGGGTTCAGTAGTTGAGCCCAAAGCTACCAGTGGCGGGTTTCCTGGGTTTGGGCCTCAAAACCTAGGCGGAGCTTCCGAGGAAGCGGGGATGGCACGTGGCGGAATCCTGGAGGTTGCATCGTGGCATTACTCTTTCTCCCACCTATTCCTAGGTTTTCCCTTCCCTAGTTTCTTCGTGCTTGAGATCCACCGAGTCACCGGTGTAAGAACTTATGATTGTTGCGAGAAATCGGAGGTCGTAACCTCCGTAAGCCATGGTGGCTTCGCTTTTGTGATCGTGTTCCTCGTTTTGCTTGTGTTCTTCGTGCTTTGCTTTTGCTCCCTCTTTTCCCGAGATGATTTCTCTTTGTAGGGAGTAGCTCTTGCAAATCCGTTTGAACCAAGTTGTTCGTGCTCGTGAGGAGCATCTTTGCACCGAAGGAATTTCCCTCAAACCTCACGAGTGCGTAGATCGGGCGATTTCTTTGCGGTGTTCTTCGATCTTGCCCCTTTTCCCCCAAAACCTTGTTTTCCTATAATTCTCACCAAATTGAGCGATGATTTCTTCGAGATAGCTCCTCCATAGAACTAGAATCTTGCCTACCAAGGTGGGTTGCTAGTGGAGAACATTTGGTTAATATTTGGGAAGATTTGGTGGAGAGAAAAACGATTTTCGCGGTTACTGCGCGTTTGTCGGGGGCGTCGGACGCTCCGAGGGTTTCGCGTCGGACGCTGGTATGTGCTGACGTCAGCGTCCGTTGCCTTGCTTATTGGCGTCCTTCAGTTTTGGCGTCGGACGCTCTCCAGAGTCCGTCGCCCAGTGTCCGTCACGTCTTGTGCATTGTGTAGTTTTGTTTTTCTCTCGGGTAGGCCGACGGACGATCTTCACAGCGTCCGTCGCTGACCGTCCGTCGCCTCGGCAGTTCCTCGGCTTCTATTAGGCTCTCTGGAAGGCCGACGGACGCTCGCCTAAGCGTCCATCGCGCTGTCTTCCACCGTCCATCGCCCTGCTGTCCAGCAACTGGGTTTGTTTTTTTTGGGAAGAGTGGCCTGAATATTTCAAGAGAAATTTGAGACTCCAATTAACCCCACCCCCTCTGGTCGCTGTTGTCGGTCCTTCACCGACGGACACCCCAACAGGGATTAGGGCGTCATCAAGTCCTGTATGACGAAACGCGGGGGTGCTTGGTCCTGTGCGACCAACCTCCGCCCATACCCGGAAAAGGGAACAACATGTTTCCCGATCACAAGGCGTATGGCTACAGCTCGACAAGGACGAACAGGACTAGGACATGCGTCTACTGGCGCAATGTTCCTCAGGAAGGAAGACATGATGAAGACAAAGGCTGCCTTCGGTAGCAGTCCAAGCCGAGCCCACGTCACTCCCCCTCTCTCTACTCTACTCCTCCATCTCTCGCTACATATAAAGGGAGGGAATGGACCCCCAATCTCGCTCTCTCGACATTCCAACATTCATTCACACACCCTCAAACTCGCACACACGCGAGTACTCACCAGAACCAAGAACCTCATACGAACGAGACCTGGGGACAGCCTCCCCTCTCTCACCAAAGCTTGTAGCTCCCCCCTATAAGCTCTCCACGTTCGGTAATACAACCCCGCAACACACTGGACGTAGGGTGTTCGTGCCCGAACCAATATAAACCTCCGTGTTCTCCGAGCGTAACCATCCGAACTCCGACACGCATAGAAATTCACTCGTTGGCCGTCTAGACCCCGCCATTTTAGACACCGACAGTTGGCGCGCCAGGTAGGGGGACTTTGTGTGTCACCCGTATTTTTGAGTTTCGGATGGCTGATCACCACGTTCGTTTTGCTCCGGGCACCATCATTCGTTTTGGTAGCCTGGATTTTCAGTGCCACGGGCAGGACGCCGACCTGGCTCTTTGTCGCCCTACGGCATCTCCTAAGGTAGCCATGGACGCCATCACCGCTTCCATGGCCCACCTTCATCTGTCTCCCTCCGGGGAACAAACCGCTCACGGGGCGGCCGTCCTGCGGGCCAATTATCATCAGTTCGAGCGCCAGCTCGACGCGCTCACAGGACCCCGGCCGGCTCAGGAGTCCCTATGCAACTTTTGCTCCACGTTCGCCAGCACGGCGGCACATCTCGCGGGAGGGCAGCCGCCCTCTTCCGGGTACAGCACGCCCGTACGCGAAACAAGAGCCCCGACGACCACGTCACGAGGCGACCTGCGTTTCCCAGACCCTCGTCGGCCCAGCCTCGTGACGCCCGACGGCTCAGGACGGAGACCCAAGAGAGGACAGTGATGACCGATCTGCAGACACCTCCCTGGCGTCAACGCGACTCGTACACCGGGCGGAAGGGCGGCCAGCGTCACCTCCTATTCCGGCAAGGCAAAAGGCAGGCTGCGACGCAGCTACGCCGGCGGCCGCGGGCTTCCTTTTCCTCCCCACGACGGTAGGGAGAGAGGCGACCACAACGACGCGCTCACCCAGCCTTGTCTGCACCACAGCGTGCCTGTCAGACACACACTCCAGCAGTGTGAAATGATGGCCAGATACTTCAATACCGTTCCTGACAAGGACGGGCCGAAGGAGTCAGAAGGCCAAGACGGGGATGGGGGTCGCGAAGATTCTTACCCTCATGTCAAAAAGTGCCTCATGATCTTCGGAGGACCGGAGGCCTATTGCTGCAAGCGACGACAGAAGAAGGAGCGGCGTGAGGTTTTCGCAGTCGCCCCGGCAAAACCGGCATACCTCGACTGGTCCAAACCCGACATCATGTTCGGTCGAGAAGGCCATCAGAGCCATGTTCCTCACCTGGGCCGTTATCCACTCGTCGTGGATCCGATATAGGGAGTGTGCGCTTCACCAAACTACTGATGGACGGGGGCAGCAGCCTCAACATCATGTACTACAACGCCCTCGAGGCCCTCGGCCTACGTAGCGAAAAGCTCCGACCCTTGGGGCCTCCCTTTCAGGGGATCATTCCCGGAAGGCAAATGGTACCTCTGGGGTAGAACGACGTGCCCGTCACATTCGGAGAGCCGGACAACTTCCGGACTGAGTACCTTACCTTTGAGGTCGTGACATATCCTGGGACCTACCACGCCATTTTGGGAAGGCCATGCTACGCGAAGTTCATGGCCGTCCCAAACTACACTTACCTGAAGCTCAAGATGCCGGGGCCGTTCGACGTCATCACAGTCTCCTCTGACGTCAAGTGGGCATACCAGTGCGAGGTGGACTGCTGCGAAAATGCCATGGCCGAGGTACGTAGCGAGGAGCTGGTGGCGGCGATCGAAGCCACAGACAAGATCGACGTTGACCCCTAGAGCGCGAAGAGCTCGGACGCCCACAACACCAACAGCTATGTCGCCTTCTTCACTATTATCTAGTATATTTGTCAGCATGTACATATGCATGTAACCTCTCTTAAGAGCAAAAAGTTCGAGGAATAAAAACGCGGGAACCCTCGGACCGACCACTTAGCAAGGTGCACTCTCGACGCGCGCCAGAACACACCTCGCTCGGGGGCTGGGAAGGGGGTCACCCCCTGTCTTTCACACCAAAACATTTTTTGTTCAAAAACTCGTTTTGCTGATCTGCTAAGCGAAAGTCGGATTTCCCGCACCAAGACAAGAAATCTCAACGGACCATGGCAAAGGGCCGCGAGGTACTCCGGCTCTCCGGAGCCAACTGCCTCCACCCAACTGCCTGTCCGAACAGATTAAAACTCTTCCATGGAAAATCGGGCAAGTAGTCCAAGCAAAAAAGCAAATACGAAATTCAACAAGCAAACAAACATAGAAAAAGCTCATTAAGGAGCTATCAAAGTTGTCTTAAGCCCCCCCGGGGGACATCACAAGATAATTTAAATTTGTTTTTGTTACAAGGGCCCTCGACCCTGATCTCTGACCACGCAGGGTCATTCTTTCGGCGGTGGGAACACCTCGTCGTCAAGCTTGGTGGCCAGGACTGACGCTGGCTCCTCCGCGTCGGCCTCGATTCGATCGAGCAGGTCCTCCGGCGCGTCCAGGGGGTATCCCTCGCTGACAACCGCAGGACTCCTCCGGTGCGGTGGACAGCGATGCGCAGTGCCTCCCGGATCCACGCTTGTCCCCGCTCCCACAGCAGGCCGGCGCGAGTTCTGGCCGCTACCGGACCACCCTCGACAGCTTGCACACCGAAGAGGTCGCACACCTCGTGCACTGCCTCACGCAGCGCCTATGCCTCCTTTGCGCTGGCCTGTAACCTTAGGGTGACATGGAAGAAGACTTCAACCTCTAGAAGCAGCTTCTGCACAATGCCAGGGCGAACGGGCAGACGAAGGAAACATACCTGAGTTCTCCTCCTCCCGGCCGTTGATCGTTGGACGAAGCTGCGAGATGACCGTCGTCAATTCGCCCACCCGGGCGGAGAACTCCAGGATCCTCCGGTCGGCGTCGGCATTGCGCTCGCGCGCCCTAATAGAGAATTCTTCAAGGAGGTCCACGGCGGCGTCACGCTCTCGGCCATTGACCTCGCGCTGACGCCGCACGGTGTTACGCTCCTCCTCCATCGAGTCCAACGCCGAGGCAGCTTGACGTCGTCCCTCGGCTTCAGCGTCACGCTCGGCTGTGAGGCGTCCTATCTCAACCTGACGCGCTGAGCGTTCATCCACTAACATCTGACGGACCGCCTCCGCGTCAGCATGGGCCGCATTCCGCTCTTGCTCAGCCCGCGCGACGTCGCTGGCAGCCCGCTGCGCTAATGCCTGGGCATCCGTCGCGTTCGACTCTGAGGCGCCCAACTGCTCCTCCAACTCCATTACGCGACGGCGAGCCGCAACGAGTTCCTCCGCCACGGCGGCTGCCCCCATGGGCACCCACGTCCCAGGAGTCCACCGGCTGGCCTCCTGACGGAGGAATTCCGACTTCTCGACACTGGTCGCCATCAGAATCTGCACAGAGAAGGGCATCAGGATCCGACGGGAATGAACAAACAACATCTACGAACAAAACGATTTCTCACATTGCATGATGCGAGATGTCCTCGGAGAACGACGCGACGACCCTCTGGATCTGCTCCGCGTACCTCGTGACCTGGAGGCCAAGCTCCTCACGGGCACCCGCCACCCGATTCCAGTGATGGAGCTCGTGCCGGTCATCCAGCATGAACACAGGGGACCCCAGGTTCTCTTGATCGGCCCAGATGAGCCGGTCGCCATCCCCAAATGCACGACGGTCAGGACGGAGGCGACACAGGGCCCCAGGGTCGTCTTCCCTCATAGCCCCGGCCGTCTCACCTGGCGAAGTCATGCTAGACTGGGAGAAGACGGTCTTCGACGCTCGGGCCGCCGGCACCTCCCCCTCGGTAAGAGACGGGGGACCCACGGTGTCCCGGGCCGACATGTTGGGAGGAAGGGGGCTGCTCAGAGGTTCCTCCTCACTCGCACCAGCCACCCTGCCCTCGGGCCGGGTGGCGACGACGCCAGCAACCGCGTACCCCAGGTTGGTGGCGCACCCACCGACCATTCTCGTCACGACGGCCGCCTCCACGTCTTCTGGCACCTCAAATGGCGGGATCTCCTCAGCACCCACGACCATGGAGTTAGCAAGGCCACCCTCCTCCCTAGGGTCATCAACAACCACCACGACTGGGGGAGTAGGCGGCGTAGTAGCCTCAGGGCTGGCGTTCGTGGGGGCCGGTGGCGTCCCACCGGTGATGGCGGAGCTGGCCGGGGCCAGCCCGGTCCCGACCTCGGCGGCGTTCGCGAAACCTGCAACCGGGGAGGCACCGGACCGGCCTCCCTCAACGGACGGCACACCCCGACACAGTCTTTTCCACCCCGCGTACGCAGAGCCGCCGGCGGTCCTAAAACATTCGACACAATCATCACAGATCACGAGCAGCCTTTTCCCCACTGACAGGGCAGAGGAAGGCGCCGGGGTTAGCAAACTCACCCAGCGGAGAAGAGGTGTTTCCGTTTCGGCCCCACCCCGCTGTGGCCGGCAGCACCCGAACTTCCGCTCGGTCCGACCCCATTGGACGAGGCGGAACGAGGGTTCACCGGGGCATCCATGGCGGCGCCGCCCCCGGAACCCCGTGGGGCCAGCTGCGCGCCGAGCGTCCTGACTAGGATCGCCTCCGCCGTCGGCGCGACCCCCGTGGGGTAGCGCAGCGTTCCGACCACCAGGGAACCTGGTGCTACCACAGGTTGAGGATTCCTATCCTCGTCGTCACCATCGTCATCTCCGCCGTCCCCACTGGGACCACCACTGCTTTCGTCCGATTTGGTGGGGGAGTCCTCTTCTGTTATGCCAGCGTGGTGCTGTCTCGCCCGCCGCTGTGCCAGCTCCATGTGCCTCAGCACCCTTTCGGCCTTCCTTCTCTTCCTCTCGGTGGCATCCGCTTGCTGCCGCGCGTTCCGCTCCCTGTTCGCCGACTGCTGTGCCGGCAGAACGGGAAGGGGGCCGGCCACATGACGCGCTCATGAGCGGGGCCCCTGCGGGGAGAAGACCGAGGATCCCTGGGATGTCACTGGCAAAGAGAAGGCAACGCAAAAGAGAAAACAGACAACAAATCCTCAACACTCACCAGATTGACGCCCGCAGGATCTGGGCGCATCGGAGGGCAGCGCCTGATGTCGTCGGGGTAAACTTGTTCCCCAGCAGTCTCCCCATGATTGAGACTGCGCGGTTGAACCTCAACTCTTCGGACCCCATGGTAGTCCCCCCGCACGGTGCTCCGGGCACCATGTCGTTCAGCGGGAGCGCCCACACCATGAGTGGAAGGACCCGATGCCGGAGGAACTGAGCGACAACCCCCGCAAGGTTCAGCCCGCAGTCCCGGAGCCACTCCAGGCTTCGGAGGTAGGGTTGTATCCTAGCGAGCTCGCGCGGGGTTGGACCGTGATGCCAACGGGGGTGATCCTCCCCGATGCGCCGGCCGGTAAAACCCGGGAGCAGCGCCCCGGGATGGTTCCGGATGTAGAACCACTGCGAGTGCTACCCCCGGTTGGACGATGTCATTCGCGCCGGCATATAGGACGACTAGTTGGAGGAGCGGAGGCTGAGCGCGCACCCCCCGCAGGACGCCACCGACCTTGTGCCGCCGGTGTTAACGAGAAACACCGTCAGCTTGAAGAAGTGCTTCCACAACACAAAATCCGGCTCCACCCCCAGCATTCCCTCTGACATGGCCGCGAAGGCCGCGAGGTGGAGGACGGAGTTGGGATTGAGGTTTTGAAGCTCGATCCCGTAATGGTTGAGAACCCCGCGTAGAAAGCGAGACGGTGGGGTCCCGAACCCCCGCTCATGAAACGGGAGGAAGGAGACCACGTACCCCTCGGGAGGCGCCGGGGCGTCAGCATCGGTGGGGACGATCCACTCGACGACATCGCCGGCGGAGTACTCAGGACGCAGTAGCCCCTCCCGCACCAGCTCAAGCGCCCGCTCCGGGACGAGCGAGCACCGCTCCTAGCTTCTCGAAGGATGATCTCCAGCCATAGGGGGGAGTGCTTGGGGAAAGGACTCACATCATGGCGGAAGACGTGGTTAGGGCAGGAGCATGGCGACGCAAACCCTAGGCGCAAGCGAGACGGCTCGAGAAGGAGCAGGAGACGAAGACGGCAAGCAGTACGAACGTGGAGGGAGGGGGATGATGCGACACCAAGATACTTGTAGAAACCCGGAAGACGAACCGTCACTTTGTCAATCCTTCGCGCCACGTCTTGGTCTCACCACTGGAGCCGCATTAAAGGCGGTCGCTTGGCCGTGATGCTTCCACTATTCGCAGGAATATCGGGAACCGCGCGCGTCGCGGCAGGTAACTGACACCACTCGCCTTTTCCCCCCGTTCCGATTCATATCCTGCATTCATCATTGCAGGATCCACCCCGGACCCATCGCGCCGCGCGCACAGACTTCACCCACGCGTCCTCGACCAGGGCACAAGCCTTCCGAGCGCGAGAGTGTCTCGGGAGAGCCCCCGACTCGGTCGACTCACGCGGAGGTCGAAGGGACGCGCACATAGCGTAACGAACGGCGACGGCCCATGGGCCCCGGCAAGCCAAAAGGGATAAGGGCTATAGACGCCCCAACGGCCCACTACGGTCCAGAGTTACGAAGGCCGGCCCAGCGGGGTTTGAAACGGCCGCCTCAGGACAATAGAGCGAGGGGCGAATAGGGAATGGACACACTAGCGGTCATTAGCCAGGCAATCGGATGCCAAGGTCATTCCCAGATTTCATATTTGAGTCCGTCTTACGGATGATTGGTTCATGGTATTCCCACCGAAGGCAGGCAACAGGCCCCCGGGACCCACCGAACGGACCCGGCTACTATATGAAACCGATTTGGGGTGAGCCACGACATGGGCCACCAGCCGGAACCCCATCGAAAGGGAACCGAGCACCCCACTCAGATTTTCCCGATAGAAACTCGACGAGCAGTCATGGTTCATCCGCTTTGAGGATAGAATGGTTCGGCTCATATTCCTCCTTCTCGTCGAGAGATGAGTGGGGAACGAACCCAAAAAGACGACACAGAACCGAGACGATTTTCTTTACATCGAGTAAAGACTCGGTGACTGGCATCGCACCACGGGGCAATCCTCACGCGTCGGAGGTCCGTACAGGTAAACCCAAATAGCCTCTCCTTCTTTTTGATAAATCTAAGAAACTGACCCGTGTCAGGGCTGGCGTGCGACCGGAGGTCTGGCCCTGACGCGCGGAGCAGCTCTCTCTCTCTCTCTCTCTCTCTCTCTCTCTCTCTCTCTCTCTCTCTCTCCCTCCGCCTCATGGAGGAAGCGAAGGGTCAAGCACTATAGAAGTCTTCCGAATAAGCCCTTAGGAGGAAAAATCTCCCTCCTAAGGCCTCAGGGCTACACTCAGTAGGTGGGCTCGCGCGCACCCACCGGAATACACAGAATCGAACCAAACCACCATAAAACGCTCTCAGAAGCCTCCGGTGTAGTCCTCACTACATCGAAGGCTCGAGGGCTACTGTCGGATACCCAAAAATAGGGTACCCAAATTACCAGACTCTACAAAAACAAAAACCACCATCGAGGGGCTCCTTCGCCTCGCCCGAGCCAAGGTGACGCCGCCCGTAACATCATTAACCCTCGGGGGCTCCTTTGCCTCGCCCGAGCCAAGGTGACGTCACCCGTAACGTCATTAACCCTCAGGGCCTCCTTCGCCTCACCAGAGCCAAGGTAGCGTCGCCCGCGATGTCATCTGCCCTCGGGGGCTCCTTCGCCTCGCCCGAGCCAAGGTGGCGTCGCCCGTGACGTCATCAACCCTCGGGGGATTTTCCGCCTCGCCCGAGCCAAGGTGGCATCGCCCGTGATGTCATCTGCCCTTGGGGCTCCTCCGCGTTGCCTGAGCCAAGGAGGCGTCACCCGTGACGTCATCAACCCTCGAGGGCTCTTCCGCCTCGCCCGAGCCAAGGTGGCGTCGGTCGCGGCGCTGTCAACCCTCAGGGGCTCTCCCACCCCGTCCGAGCCCGGCAAACGTCATCCGTGATGACCCTCGCCCTTAGAGGTCTCATTGCCATACACGGCCTGGGGCGCCCTAGCCCACATAGTCAAAAGGTCCACAATACGCTCCGTCCTCAGGGATGGGGTTCAAGGCATGAGACACCATGCCGACTTTTATTCACCCTGCGGTACAGGGTCCTGTGCTGGCTAACCGACGACTTCCGCGCATGATATCCACGCCATGTCTTCGACGGACACCCCAACAGGGATTAGGGCGTCATCAAGTCCTGTATGACGGAACGCGGGGGTGCCTGGTCCTGTGCGACCAACCTCCGCCCATACCCAGAAAGGGGAACAACAGGTTTCCTGATCACAAGGCATATGGCTACAGCACGACAAGGACGAACAGGACTCGGACATGCATCTACTGTCGCAATCTTCCTCAGGAAGGAAGACAAGATGAAGACAATGGCTTCCTTCGGCAGTAGCCCAAGCCGGGCCCACGTCACTCCCCTTCTCTCTACTGTACTCCTCCATCTCTCCCTACGTATAAAGGGAGCGAATGGAGCACCAATCTCGCTCTCTCGACATTCCAACATTCATTCACACACCCTCAAACTCGCACACACGCGAGCACTCACCAGAACCAAGAACCTCATACGCAAGAGACCTGGGGACAGCCTCCCCTCTCTCACCAAAGCTTGTAGCTCCCCCCTACGAGCTCTCCGCGCTAGGTAATACAACCCCGCAACACACTGGACGTAGGGCGTTCGTGCCCGAACCAATATAAACCTCCGTGTTCTCCGAGCGTAACCATCCGAACTCCGACACGCTTAGAAATTTACTCGTTGGCCGTCTAGACCCCGCCATTTTAGACACCGACAGTGTTAAAAGTATAAAAGGAAAGATAGATAAAATAAGGATAACTTGAATGACTCGATTCTAGTTAAGAACAACTACCATTCCCCATCAATGGTGCCAAAAATTCCTTTTGGTATTTCTTATGTTTATTGGATAACTCCACAAGCACAGAGAATAAATTACTATAGCACTTCACCCGGGAGTATTCCAACTATCATATTTTTCACAAGGAAC
The DNA here is from genome assembly GCA_022036555.1 of Microstegium vimineum. NCBI lineage: Eukaryota > Viridiplantae > Streptophyta > Magnoliopsida > Poales > Poaceae > Microstegium > Microstegium vimineum. The sequence goes on from CM039125.1 coordinate 27,163,695, forward strand.
GAGAAGTGTACTAAGACACAAGATCATCCAATGATGAGACAAATGACTCTATGATAAATGGGTAGAGATGATCTATATAGCAATGATATCTGGTCAAGGTCTAGTTGGAATAAAGGGTTAGTCACCCCTCGCTTACTAGAGATGACAGATGAACAATACAGAGTGAAACCCTACTAGAAGCGCCATATACTGTTATGGTAGCCTTATCTATTAAGAACTTATCTTCCACACATGGAGGAATACAAAGACTAGACATGCCTATCACCACCTGCTAGCATCTACAAACAATTCGTGCGATAAGCGGTCTACACATGTAAGATATAGCCTAGACACCACGTCTACACTACAATTACTACTCTAACCTTCATGAGTGTTAGATCACCTTACTAAAGTAAAGAGATGCACAGGTAAAGCGAGTATATAACTACTATACCAAAACAAGAATATCAATGACTATAAAATAATTTGTATGTATTACTTACAAGAAGGTCACATATGCTGAGGTAGAGCATGGAGAAGACTCCAAACAAGCCCGGGGTTCCTCCAGAAGACTTCCCTCACTCTCTCCCTTCCAGCATAGCACTATACTCAAGCTTCACTAAGCTACTAAAGAGTGGTTTACTATATTGTGTCATGACTTGAGAGTGAGGGTCTAGGGGTATTTATAGGTGGAAGTGGAGTAAGGGATACTTCAGTGCCATGTCAGTGATCTAGGTGACCGTCCTTCCTAGCCTTTGATTCAAACTAACCTTGAACCATCATTGTTCAATGGTATGGATGTGGAATGATGCAAGGAGGCATGCAGAGAGGTAATGGAAGAAAATTCAACCAATTTAGCTCCATAAGGGGGTCGGCTGACCCCTCTATAGTAGTTGGGACATGTGACATTCTTCTAGAAGGAGGGTCCACTCATCATAGAGTGTTGTGGCTTAATGGTAGCCCTATAAGCTTCATAAGGGGTCGGTCAACCCACTATGACTATTAGACTTTGTCATCTTCTTCTAGAAGGTATCCCCATATGTCATAGAGAAGTTTGGTATTTTTCTCCCACTGGATCTTTCATTGTGGGCTCATGAATCCATGTGAGTTCATCTTGATCAATTTAGAGCAAACACAAAATTGATCCAAGGGTTGGAAATGGCTTGAGAGGCTTCTCTTGGATCCTGGCAGCTTGGCTAGGCTTGGAGGGCTCATAGCGGGGGGTTGGCCGACCCCCTTATGGAGCTATCTAGGTCCTATTTTTGACCAATTATCATCTCCTACACAAACACATCTCAAAGCACAACTGGAACTAGTTTTTAGTAAAATAAATAATGTTCTTGAGATGTTATTTATCCCTTGAATCAGAGGCTATTCATAGTGTTTTGAGCATGAAACTGTTGGGAGTATGCCCTACAGGTAATCACAGAGATGATTGTATTTCCTTGTATCCATGACATATTATGAGTTCATTGAATATCCATTAAAGACAACATGTATCAATTAGCAATTATGTGAATAATTTGTGAAACTCTTCTACTTGTATGGTTATTCTAAAGTTGTCCCAGATCGGAGTTCATGTGAGGACGCAATATTAGATCAGTACATTATCAGTTGATGACTATGTTTCACAAGTCATAGACGTAGATATTTCAAATTAATATTGTGGCCACATGTATGACATGGGGCTGGACTAACCCAACGTGAGATTGTCTCTATACACATCATGTACATTAGGTCCTTGGACTTGAGATTGTCGTATGTATTCAAGATGACCAACTGCACGACACTACTACGACGCACATGACTACATTGAGTCACTTCCACTACAACTCTAATTGTCTTTTGACATAGGCTTCGCCCGGTTGATAAGTGGCATGATTGTGCTTACAACCTCTTGCAATCACATGGTTTTACTAAAATCTTGTGTTAAGCTGCATACTCTAAAATTTGATCAATTAAATGAAAACACAAGTTCTAAGTTCTTTGGCATGCTGATTGATCTTTGCCAGGAATAGTTCACCTTGCATACATTGGACAACTCTAGATTGACTTTAATTTTATACCTTGCTAGTTGCTAATTCAGTGGTGAATTCTCTTAATTGCTCACACCTACTCCTATCTAACCTTCAACTTCATGCATGGTCATTTGATCAATTTGAGCCTTTGCTAAGAACATGTATATTTCATGCTCAAATCACAGGATCACACCACTTAGCGCATCTTTCATTTTGGTTGTTCTATTTATGAAGCTTGTGCATACATTTTCATTCATGGAACTTGTAGTTGGAGAGCAATCTTGATTAAGTGCATGTGTCAACAAGGGGGGATTTTTTGCATTTCATCCTTTTATCCATCTAAGTAGAGAAATCATGTCAATGGGGAGAATTTTGCATTTCATTCCCAAAGATGGTGTAGGGTGAAAAATTGGTATTAATATCATTATACAAACATGCACACATTTGAGAGACTATATTTGTCAGGGGGAGTTGCATTGAGTTCCTAGAAATGCTGAGCCTTTGCCTCTTTTGGAGGGTCTAGAGTATTTTTTTGAGTTTTGAGCTTTGCTAGTGGCGTTGAGCCCTTTCTACCTCTTTTTGAGGGCTAGCTGTGTTTTTACTTGGTTGCATCGAGCCATTGCCCATATCTTTGGGGACCAAGTTTTGGAAGTTTTGGTCTTCTCAAATGACCCTGTTTTGGCTTTGTTAGCTTTTGGTCATTTGAGAGTCTTTCTTTCACTGGCTCAAGTTGAAATGCTTTCATGTTGACAATGCACTCATCAAGGGGGAGATTGTAAACACATGGTTGATAAGTGCCCCTATAGTTCTGTTTTATGATGAGTGTGTTGCCAACATGAAGCCATTTCAGGTTGAGCGTGTTCATCTAACTTACTGCGAAAGCAAGATGTGCATGTCTCTTGGCTTGTGTTGCGTAGGTGTTGGGTGTGTTCTTGCCTCTTCTCTCTAGGGGTTGAGAGCACCACTATCGGTGTTTTGATCCAATTTTGTGGCTTCCAGTAGATCCGTTGTACCTCTTTGTTGACGGTCCTTAAGTACAAATTTTAACCGTCCACTAAACAAGGAAAAAGATCTAAATGAAACCAATAGCTAGAACTATGGTTTATACTGATAGAATTCCACGAGTTTTGGTGAATGTCTGTTTCTGTAGGGGGTTATCAGGAAATATCAAGGAAAGACCCACATGTCATGTTTACATAGAGATAATTATCAACCGCATAATTTTCTGTACTCTAGAGGTTTCCAGAAGACACGAGAACGAACGGGAGGCGGATCGGGCCCGGAGCCAGGGCCCCGCCCTGCCCCTGCAGCCAATCAGGCTCCGCGTCGCAGATTAGGGTTCCGCCTCCTTTGAGGAGCAATCTACACCACACAGTTAAGTCGGTTTGATCCGATGGCCGACGTTCATTTGAGGGGGTATATTAAGAAGGACCCCTGCCCCCTGGAAAAAGGCAATCCATTATTCATTTGCATATTTTGCAGAGAGGATCCCTTATGGATCTATTCTCTAGGGCTTAGCAATCAAGAGAAACTATCCTTAGTTTCTATTTGAGATTAGCGTTTACTCTTCTAGATTGAGAGAGATAGAGTGGAGGTGTGGATTGGAGGAAGCCTAGTATTGACACTTCTTATGACACTTAAGCTAGGTTGTCATCCCCAGCATGCCAGAGAGGTGTGGTATTAAAATAAGCAATTGCTCTAATGAAATATAAATGTGTTTCTGCAAGTGCACAGATTATACCGATGTAACATTTTAACCAGGAGTATTCCAGGTATCGTTATTTATATTTTTACCACTGAGAAGGGATACTAAGGGAATAAATGAGGAATGAATAAAGATGATTAATGAGTATCATTTCATGTGTAATGGTGAGTTTTCATCTATCTCACTCAGTACAGGATAAGTGTCACATAAGATATAGATAATGAATGAATAGTGACAAAAGATAAATACTGATCAACATATATGTAGCCACATAAGATAAGGATAAGCACCTCAACCGATATTCTAGCAAGTCATTAGCATGGAATTAGGACGAACTACAAAGATATTTCCTAAGTCATTCTTAACTATACAGTCTAGCATACTATGATTAGTGCAATTACACTTGGCAATCATGGCGAGATAAGAGATATTCATGTATAGTGAGTATTACTAAGGAAGATGAAGAACATAGCAATCACTTCCCCATAATAGTACTGCTCTGCCTGCCCTACAAACGGGAGGAGGAATACAAAGGACTCAACAGGACTGTCACTCCCGCGATCTACCTCACGATCCGGAATGTAGTGTTCAATCGTAGATAAATACGGTCTAGGCACCACTCCTACACAATATCTATCATTTACCCATAGTACTGTTGGATAAACGCTATACGATCCTAAACATGGATATGATTCAGATCTAACTAAGCCAAGTATATAATCATAATAGACTAAGAACATAAACAAATAGAGTAAAGTCATAAGCAACATAATGAAGTAGAGCAAAGTCATATCCATAATATTGAAGAACAAATGAATAATAATGAAGAACTAGAGAGAGAATTACCAATAATCCTCTTGACAGATCTGGAAACCAATCGAAGATTGACTCCTTCTAGCTCTAATCCTATATAGTTATGATAAACTAGAGATCTAGTTGATGTGGTGGCTCTAGGGCTTGATGAGGGGCTCCTCCTATTGAGATGGATGATGAATAATGAATTAGGTCAGAGAGGCTCTTCTCCTCAGGGTCAGGGGGCCTTCCTTATATAGCCTCCTCAAATGAACGTCAACCGTCGGATCAAACCGACCTTAATGGAGGGCTTAGATGTGATCTCAAAGGCGGTGGAGAGATGGTCCCATAAGGCAGACCCTAATGGGTCTTACCCTAGGGAGGCCGCCCCAGGGGGTAGGGCAGGCGCCCTGCCCCTGGGCCCGCTCGACCTCTGGTTCTTTCCCGCGCCTTCTTGACTCTTCTAGAGTATTCTTGACTCTACGGATGATGTTTATCTCTATGTAATCATGACATGTGGGCCTTTCCTCCATATTTCCTGATATCCCCCTGCAGAAATAGACATTCACCAAAACTCGTGGAATTCTGTCAGTGTAAACCCTGTTTCTATGTATTGGTTTCATATAGATCCTTTTCCTTGTCTAGTTGACGGTTGGATTTGATACTTAAGGACCGCCAACAAGCTCTCCCAAGCTTACCTTTTGCTCTTCCTTGAGAAAATATAAACTCAGTGATGGATCAGAAGTTGCTGCAATGCTTTCACGCCTTATAGGTACACATGCTTTCAAATAAGATCTCGTCTCCGGGTTAGATCAACTCATTTTACCTTCCTTCATGGGGCTTGTAACTGTCACCTTTGTGTTGGGTAGTTGAAAGATAGAACGGTCCAGTCAAGCACCATGTACTTGCTCTTTGATCAACTATAGCTCTGGAGTTTTTGTAGATTTTCAAAATAAAACTCAAAGATTCCTTGTATGACTCTCTCAGTCGCTCCTTTGTGGTATTTCTGGATCCTTACCAAGGCAGTAATGGTGTATTCCTTTCTCTCAAATATGTGGTATTTGTGGTATAAGGCATTGTGGTATTGCCTTCTCTCTCTCACCCTACTTATAATAGGCTAATATCTGGAGCTCATAGGTGGGAGATAGCGTATACATACTTACAAGACATATGTTGCATAGTCAAACCGCGGATCCAAAGGAACAGGTCAATAAGTCAAATCAAGATGTGCATGTGTGGCGAATGAATGGTGTGTGATGATGATAGTAAAGATGATGGTGATGAGGGTGATGGTAATGATGATGATGGTAGAGGTGAATGTCTAATTCTACTTTTGCTCCCTTTTGATGGATATACCTTTCTTGTATTTGAAACCTTTCGAAGGGAATGAGATGCTCGTTTATCTTTTTTATGGGTATCTTGTACCCCTAATTCTATTGTCGGACACTTGCCCATTTTTACCTCTCGTCTCACTTTTTTATTTTTCGAGGTTGGCGGACATTTTGCCCTTTTTATTTCCTCGTATCTCTCTTTTTTTTCCAATAGCACTCATCCTTGTAGAGCTATAAACCGAACGCTGACTGGAGCATTTATTTCACATGGATAAAACAGGAATAGGAGAATATTTATGTGTTTCTATTCTCTCCCGGATTATGAGTAGAATGTTTTTGGTGGGTGGATTTGGAGATGGAAATGAGTGGATATATGTGGATGCGTACTTCTGGGATAGAAGCAGCTTATGTGGATGGAGTGTATATGGATGCATACTTCCAGGATAGAAGTAGCGTATATGGGTGTATATATGTGGATGCGTACTTCTGAGGCAGAAGCAGCATGTATGGATGTGTGTGAATCTTGATTCAAACCGCATGACTAGTTCCCAAGGGTCGCACAGCTTGACCACACTCAATGCTCATAAGCGGTATGTAAAAGTGTGTGGTTTCGTAATCTAGTAAGCATGTATATATGGCTGTGGTAGGAATTTAAACTCTCGTCATACGGGAACTCATCATGTAGCATTTTTAAAGTTTTCAAAAGATAAAATTCTCCAGAATTCTAGTATCTCTAGGAACAGATAAATAGCAACTCAAACCTTTCCATATCATATCCATCAACGACTTAGACTTTAGATCAGATACTCTTCCCACAAGTTTTAGGTTCAGAGAAAATTTCAAATCATAACAATTATGCCTAACTTGAGAGAGAGTTCAAATTTGAAAACTAGGTACTTGAAAGGTATTACGACAGAGCAACTATTCATCATTTCCATGTTAAGAGTTTATCATTGGGGTTCATTTTAGCATAGCTATTTTATTTTATTGTTATTTAGCAAACTCTTAACTAATCAAAAACACATATATAAATAAACAGGAAAATATTTATTCGGTTTCTATAATTATGCATGTTTTTTATCAAAGTATAGATATAAAAGCTGATAGGTAGAATTACTTAGCTGAGTATGTGGGGGTGCTCTTCCCCAAGTTGGATTCTGACGTAATTTCTTCTGGTGTAGCTGGTGCATGGGGGTGCTCTCCCCCAAGCTAGATTTTGGTGTAATCTCCATTGATGTGGCTGACAGGTAACCGAGGTGTCCTCTGGTTGCTGTCCTCCATTGATCCTTGAATTCTGTGAAAACTCAAATACACAACAAAGCTTGTGGAACTGATTAAGTGTTAGTCATAAATCTCTAGCTTTGATTTTGTCGAGTTTCCTCTAATGGATGTTATTATTAGCAGGATCATAAACTCAATATTTTTATATTTTTATTTATAAGATAAAAATTTATTTATTTTTATGCCACCACAGCGAGTACACTTATGGGTTTTATGCCACGAGTCTATTCACATGTGGCTTAATAGTTTTAAACATTTTTATTTCTTTTTAAAGATGGTGTAAAAATGATTAACTGATTTGAAAAAAGTAAATAATTAAGGGAAAAGATAACTACCAAGTGTTACCTCCTGGCATGGCGTTCGGTGGTTTAAGTCCTCCGAACAGAACTCCTTACGTCCTTAGTTGTCCTGGGGCTCATTGGATGGCGTAGCTGGCGCCTCTGGCTACGCTTCTTCTTCTAGTATGATTTCTTTTTGTCTCCACACTTGTGTTGGTGTGGTGGCCTCCCTAGGACAAGTTCTCTTTTCTGGATATTTATTGTAATTGGAGGGACGTACCTCTCCTTCTTCCTAAGATTCTTCGCTCTCGTGCCTGGAGTAGTCGTAGAATGATCTTTCCTTTCCCAACCTTGGAGTTGGTGGTGTGTTCGGCCTCGAGAGTGGAGTTGCGTATATTTACTCCTCTTCTTCGGGGTATCTCTCTTCATATCTTGATACTTCTCCTTTATAGGTTGCCCATCCATCCTTGGTGTTCTGCTTCTTCTGGTTGCGGTAGCGACGTCTTCTTCTCGTTCTATTCTGCTTAGCTTCTTCAATAATGTAATTAGCATTAAAGTAACGTCGTACCTTTTTAGAGGGGAAGTGTAGGTGCACTTCTCCTGTCCCGATATAGATGATAGCTTTGGTGGTGCTTAGGAATGGTCTTCCAAGGATGATAGGTGGATCATAATCATCTTCTCCCATATCAACGACTCGTAAGTCTGTAGGGATGAAGTGGTCAACAATATGGATGGGGACATCTTTTGCTATGCCTTCAACGATGCGGCATGTCTGATCTGCCATCTGGAGTTGGGTGTATGTTGGATGTAGAGGCATTGTGTCATACATAAACTCGTAGGTCAACTTGGTCATAATGTTGACGCCCGATCCGGTGTCGCAGATTGCTTTCTGGAAGGAGCATCTATTGATTGTGCATTCAATGGTTGCGACACCTCGGTCGTCCTTCTTGATCAAATGTGGGGATCTGATTTGGTGATCTTGATTGTTGTGGAGTGTCGTGACCATCTTCGTTGATTCTGTCCGTACTTGCTTCTTGTTCTTGTTCTTGTTCTGCTTGTTCCTCCCATTGGTCCTCTTCTTTGGCTCATCTTGAGGTTGTTCAGGAGCTTGTATGGTTTTGTTCTTGAAGGTAAATGTCTCCCTCTTCCCTTTGATGATGAAACTGATCTTGGCGATGCTAGCATAGATGATAGCTCTGGCGGTGTTCAAGATTGGCCTCCCAAGAATGATGGGTGACTTCTCATCAACTCTGGTTTCTATCACCATGAAGTCTGCTGGAACATATGAGGTACCAATTCGGACACATATATCTTTTAATATTCGTCTTGGATAGCATAGTGTCCGATCTGCAAGCTGCAAACATAGGGTTGTCTCTGATAAAGGATAATTAAAGTATTTATCATAGATTACCCTGGGCATGATATTAACGCTTGCGCCAAAGTCACAAAGTGCTTCAGGAAAGTCGGTGATGCCAATGGAGATTGGGATGACTGGTCGTCCTGGATCTCCTTTCTTGGTTGGCATAGAGTCGCCACACCACTCTTCTGTGGGGTTGTTCCAATAAGCACCTGCATCAAATATGTCTACAAGATTTGCAGATTCTAATCCTTTCGGTTGTGATGGAACACCGGGGTTAGTGATAGGAACAATAGCAACTATTTGGGTTAACTGAGATTCAATCATTTTATTAAAGCTAATTTGATTCTTGATGGCAACAGAAAAATTATCCATCCTATTATTTATGGTTTCTAGTATTTTATCATTGGATGTTAATTTCTTAGACATGTTATCCATTAACTTTCCTTGATTAGACACTAACTCTCTCAAAGGTGGAAAAATAGTATTATTGAAAGAATTATTACCTTGATAATTACCTGAGTACTTAACTGAGTAGTTAGGCCTTTGTTGTTGTTGTTGATTCCAACCTTGATTTTGGCTTAGGACGGTTGTAGTTGTTGTTGTTGTTGTTGTTGATGTAGTTCACGTCCTCTTGCAATTCTGGACAATGATTTCCTGACTGTCTAGTGTCTCCACACTCCTCACAGGTCATGTGAGAGTCGTAGATGGTCATAACTTCTTTCTTTTCTCCAGCTTTCTCATCGAGTCTCTTCATGAGCAGGTCTAGCTTTGCTGACAACATGTCTACCTCTTTGAGCTGGTGCATACCTCCACTTTTCTTGCGAGTTTGAGTTCTTTCTTCACTCCAACCTTGGTTGGATGCCATCTTCTCCACAAGAGATGTGGCTTGTGGTATTGTAAGTGATAGGAATGCTCCTCCGGCAGCAGCATCCATGGTCTCACGAGTGTTGTTGCTGAGCCCATGATAGAAGGTCTGCATAAGTAACCAATTCTCCATTTCATGATGGGGACATTCTAGGATGTAATCTTGGAAGCGCTCCCATGCTTCTGGAACTGACTCGTCATGTTGTTGCTGAAAACTTGAAATCTTCCCATGGAGAGGATTGGCCTTCCCCAAGGGAAAGAACTTTGCTAGGAAATTGGTGGAACATAGTGCCCACGTGGTATTCTTCTCCTTGGTTGCATAGAACCACTACTTCTCTCTTCCCAAGAGTGAGAATGGAAAAAGGCGAAGTAGTATTGCGTCTCTGAGGATATCCTTGATAGTGAATGTGCTGCAGATCTCTAGGAAGTGCTGGAGATGAGCGTAGGCTTGCTTGCAAATCTTCGTGTGCTTTCCCACAGAACTGGCTTGCTTGCACCATGTTGATGAGCGCAGACTTGAGCTCAAATGACCGATCAATGTTCGCAGCAGGTCCAGTGCGGATGTTGTCCATGGTGGGGGCTGAGAACTCATGGATTGATTTGTCTCCATGGCTTCAAACTCTGGTGACAAGTATCAAACGATGTTTCGATGATCTTCTTGACTGGATGAAGCTTCAAGCTGAGATGATGATGATTCTATCACTTTCTTGAGCTTGGCTTTTGTCCTTCTGAATAATGATTCGGTATTTTCAACAAAATTGTCTGGAAGATCAAATCCATTCATACATTACCCTGCATAAAGATGATAGGAAAAATAGGCAAAGATCAAGGGTAAGGTTGTACGAGTAGAGAATTGATGTTTTCTCAATCACATTAGTGATGCAAGTGATAACTCATTTATTCCTTTTGATAGCTAATCAACCTTCCCCGGCAACGGCGCAAAAAATGCTTGTTGACACTTCTTATGACACTTAAGCTAGGTTGTCATCCCCAGCATGCCAGAGAGGTGTGGTATTGAAATATGCAATTTCTCTAATGAAATATAAATGTGTTTCTGCAAGCGCACAAATTATACCGATGTAGCATTTTAACCAGGAGTATTCCAGGTATCGTTATTTATATTTTTACCACTGGGAAGAGATACTAAGGGAATAAATGAGGAATGAATAAATATGATTAATGAGTATCACTACATGTGTAATGGAGAGTTTTCATCTATCTCACTCAGTACATGATAAGTGTCACATAAGATATAGATAATGAATGAATAGTGACAAAAGATAAATACTGATCAACATATATGTAGCCACATAAGATAATGATAAGCACCTCAACCGATATTCTAGTAAGTCATTAGCATGGAATTGGGATGAACTACAAAGATATTTCCTAAGTCATTCTTAACTATACAGTCTAGCAAACTATGATTAGTGCAATTACACTTGGCAATCATGGCGAGATAAGAGATATTCATGTATAGTGAGTATTACTAAGGAATATGAAGAACATAGCAATCACTTCCCCGTAATAGTACTGCTCTGCCTGCCCTACAAACGGGAGGAGGACTACAAAGGACTCAACAGGACTGTCACTCCCGCGAACTACCTCACAATCCGGAATGTAGGGTACAATCCGAATAAATACGATCTAGGCACCACGCCTACACAATATCTATCATTTACCTATAGTACTGTTGGATAAATGCTATATGATCCTAAACATGGATATGATTCAGATCTAACTAAGCCAAGTATATAATCATAATAGACTAAGAACAATATAACTAAGAACATAAACAAATAGAGTAAAGTCATAAACAATATAATGAAGTAGAACAAAGTCATATCCATAATATTGAAGAACAAATGAATAATAATGAAGAACTAGAGAGAGAATTACCAATAATCCTTTTGACAGATCCGGAAACCAATTGAAGATTGACTCCTTCTAGCTCTAATCCTATATAGCTATGCTAAACTAGAGATCTAGTTGATGTGGTGGCTCTAGGGCTTGATCAGGGGCTCCTCCTATTGAGATGGATGATGAATAATGAATTAGGTCAGAGAGGCTCTTCTCCTCAGGGTCAGGGGGCCTTCCTTATATAGCCTCCTCAAATGAACGTCAACCGTCAGATCAAAACGACCTTAATGGAGGGCTTAGATGTGATCTCAAAGGCGGTGGAGAGATGGTCCCACAAGGCAGACCCTAATGGGCCTTGCCCTAGGGCGGCCGCCCTAGGGGTAGGGCGGGCACCTTGCCCCTGGGCCCACTCGGCCTCTGGTTCCTTCCCGCGCCTTCTTGACTCTTCTAGAGTATTCTTGATTCTACTGATGATGTTTATCTCTATGTAATCATGACATGTGGGCCTTTCCTCCATATTTCCTGATATCCCCCTGCAGAAATAGACATTCACCAAAACTCGTGGATTTTTGTCATTGTAAACCCTATTTCTAAGTATTGGTTTCATATAGATCATTTTCCTTGTCTAGTTGACGGTTGGATTTGATACTTAAGGATCGTCAACACCCAGTCTGTTGGTGTCTCCTCTCCGTTTTGTACCTACGGGATCAAGTCTCCTAACCCGAGGATTGCTCCTAGGATTTCTTCGGTATTTCGACTCCTAATTCTAGTAAGTTCTCTGTTTTATTATTCTTTGGTTTGTGAGTTTACTTTGTTCTTTTCGCGTAAAGAGTAGGTGTCACACCCAGTTTTAAAGACAAAACAGGATGCAATAATCTTATGTGTGCCTAGAGATCAGTCACACACATAAGCCAACAAATTATCAAAATCATATCATCACAAGTGTTTATTAAATAGCGAACAAGTATTTAAATAATGTTTATTACATAACAGCGGAAATATATGATAACTCTCGCGAAGCTCCATAGCACAGGGACGTCAACTGGTTGACCCCAAACCTAGTAGTCCTTTGGATACTCCTCATAACTCTGATAATCTGGTACCCATCCGGGATTTTTATCCAAATATTGAAAAGAAAGAAGACAAGTGTAAGTACTTTCGTACTCAACAAGTATATATGGGGTTCATGAGGCTCAAAAAGTATGACACTGGTTTACTGCGATAAGCTTTTTAATTTGTAGCAAAACTTTATAAGCGGTAGATAAAAGTTATGCTTAAGCCCCCAAATTAAATTGCATGATCGTGTAAACAAATGAACAAGTAACATAATATCATGATAAAGTGATTCATAAAGGTAAGCAACAAGTAACCAAAGAGTCTGTGAGTTTTCCGAGCCGCTCGTATCCGTGAGCACGGCTGATATACCAGTTTTTAACACTCTGCAGAGGTTGTACACTTTACCCATGAGTCATGTTTGCCCAAATGCCCCAGGATCATGACTCCCTTAACACTACCGAGGTGAGCGGGCAGGGTACACTATGAAGTCTTTCAAAGGGGTTCGCTGACATACCACAGACAGTACGGATCCACGGGCAAGGGGTATACGGAAGCCTCGGGATGGTACACACACGCAGCGGTCCCCACTCCAGCCGCAACCCGTAACCGCTCATCAATGGCAACTTTCGTGAGCTGCCGCATGCGAGAGAGTGACCCTAATACTGAACTAAAGCCAGAGCCATATAGCCCTCATGGTTGTACTGTATGTCCCAGCTTTTGCTGACAGATAGGATCCTAAATCCATGTTGCTAAAAAGTCAAGTAGTCATTAATCAATATTAAAGGATCATGATTGTTTAAATGGAGCACTAGCAATAACTACCCATATGCAAAAGTAATCCATAGGATTTCAAGGATCAAGGTAATCAATTCTAGGTAAACCCTATGATGACAATATTAGACACATGCATATGATTTTATTTAAAACATCATGAATAGGACATCAAGGGAGATCCCATATAATACTTGCCTTGCTCAAAGGGCTCCTGCTGATCCTGCTCAAAGAGAAACTCCTGGTCACCCACGTACTGCTCACTGTCTGTACTCGATCACCACATCACATGCAATCATACAGAGGCATAACATGCAAGCAAACAAAGACTATAGATTAGAACAGTACACCAACCATAATAAAACAAAATTAAAAGTTTATAAAACTGATCTACGTCTCACTACGATCACATAGACGTTTGAATCACGAAAAACGGAGCTATAACGAAAAAGATATGAATTAAACAAGATTTTGAAAAGGGCCAGATTAAAGCATTACTGAATTAATTTTCTTTGATTTTCAAAAGTTATTAACATAGATGAAATCTATATTACTGGATAGAGCATAAAATTATGGATCTAACGCAACTTGAACGGGTCGATTTGGATTTAAAACGAGCAATTTATAAGCATTTGAAATAGAGTGGCAAAACTGTAAATAGGGTTTTCCTTTTTATTTTCGAATTAAAACAAATCCGAGAAGAACTACGTCTTCCAGAACTGAAAGCGTAGAGAGAGAAGGCGCTTTAGGACCGCGGGTTGACCCTTTAAAAACTACGGGGTCTCTTTTGCAAAATGGCACAACGGAGGGGTATCGGGCTCTGTCGGGCACCCGATCTAGGATGGGCGGCTGGGATTAGATCAGAGCGAGAGAGGGGCGGTGTGCGGCGGCCGGAGGCGAGCAGACGGCGGCGCCATGGGCGGACAGCGGCGGCACGATGCAATCCGACGCTGTGGTGCACGGAACTCAATGCGGGAAGGTCAGGAAGAGAGAGGGGATGATGGCGAACACGACTGGGGGTCGGTTGATCCGATTGCGGGCGAGGGCGAGCTGCCCACGCGGAGGGGCGGCTCTGCACCGACGGGAAGCACGGAGCAGTGCCTCAGAGAGGTTGGGAAGGGAGAGAGAGCTCCTGGGGGTGTTCCTTACCAGATTGCGAAGCTCGGGGACAGTTAGATTGGGGTGGAGAAGCTTGCCCACGGCGGAGCAACGACGGCGGCTCGGAGCTCGGTCGCGGCGGTGGCCGGGTGCTCGGTGTTGTTTGAAGGGACTTCCAGAGGGTCGGGTGGTTGCGGTAGGGCGCGGTGGATGAGCTTTTATAGCTCGAAGTTGCTCCACAGAGAAAGGAAGGGGGAAGTCGACATGGATTCTGAGCACGGCCGGGAAGGAAGGCGACGGCGCGCAGGGAAGGAAAGAGAGGGGAGGGAAGAAAGGAAAGGGAGGTGGGGCGTGCGGCGCTTGGTTCGGTGCGCCACGGGGATGGCAAGGGAAGGATTCCCTGCTCCACTTCGACCTCGGCCGAGGAGATCGCGGGGAAGAGAGGGAGGAAGAAAAGGGAAAGTGAGAGAGAGGCAGCTGATAGGTGGGGCAGGCATGTCAGCGGGGAAGAGAGAGGGCGCGTCGGCCTGCGTGGGATGGGCCGGCCTGCGGAGTCTGTGAGCCCAACAGAGAGAGGGGGAGGGAACTGAGCTGGGGAAAACAGGCCTGCGGGCCAGAGTGAGGCAAAGGAGGGAGAGAGAAATAGAAGAGATTTTCTTTTATTTCCAACTTTTCCAAAGCCAAAATCCCAACACATTTGAATTCAAAATTAGATTTTGAAAATTCCAATCAATACAAGAGTAGTATGCATCAGCATGTATGCAACAAAAGAGTTTCTAAATGTGCTAACTTTTATTTTTGTGAAAACTTATTTAATTTTCCCTAGGTTTAAAATGACCACACAAATGCATTTCAATAACTTTTATTCTATTTTGAAAAGATGCAAAATTTAGGGTGTTACAGTAGGGTAGTCATCTCTAGCGTAAACATGGTGTTTGGGCTAAGATACTCGTAGATATCCCCTATCTAGCCAGACCTGTGGTAGTAGCACAGAACGTGACAATTCCGTTGATACCTTTGGATCCCACAATCCCATTAGAAGGATCGGTAGGGTTTATAGGCCACGGGCTAAGCATCCTCTGTGGTGTTTATTATCTCGACGGTTCTCCCAAATAGAATAATAGCGCATATCTAGCTTATACTAGAACGAGAGTGCTGTCGCGGTCTTCTCTATATCGCTTATATCAAATCAACTTGTTTGTAGCCTAAAGGATAATAGCAATAGATTTGGTTAGTCAGATGCACCCTTTCTCCATGCGGAAAAACAAATTATGATACTCTGGATAATCTCCCGGGTGAAGTGCTCATCAATATCCGTGCGCTTGCGGATTACTTCCTAGTGATTCTTCTGTCTGCGTTAACAACTATCAGCACCATTGCCGGGGAGAAAGACGGTTTGCTGAGATAACCTATTATCTTGTACCTATACTTTTATCTTTTCTTATCTTTTTCAATTTATTTATTTCTTACCTTTTTATCTTTATGGAAAATTTAAATTCCACACCTATCTATCAGTTTTCTGCACCCACGGAGACCGACCTATTACCATGGGAGTCATCACAACCTATCCAAACTCCCCAGTTTAGGTTGAGTCCGCGGTTGATTGCAATGAATCATAGCCTATCCTTTTTAGGAAAGGTACACAAAAATCCTTACCTTCGTATTCAAGATTTTGAGCAAACATGTCTTCGCATAGAAGGCATTCCGATAAAACTTTACATTTTTCCTTTTTACCATCTTTCTCATCTTACCATTTTCTTCTTACAACATATATAAACACTCTACTCCAAAGGGAGACTTGTTGGAGACTCCACCATATTCACACTCTATTCTTATAAATAGCTATGAGCTTCTCCCTGCTTGTATATCCATGGTTTGGGAGAAATTTTTCTCTAGTCTTGGTTTAGTTTTAACTCCATTTGAAAATATGAATTATCCAAGTATAGAGGAGGCCCCAAACAAGACCAATTTGAGAGTTACCAATCCAAGTGGAATTTTGAACTTACATGAAGAATCAACCATAGAGATTGGAGAGGAAGATGATATCAATGAGCATGGAATCTATTCCATAACTATCTCTTTAAATCCATGCTCATATGAGACATCTCCCATACCCATTGGTATCTTTATCATTACCATTCATGACATCTTCAACACCCTCACTCTTTCTGTTTACAAAAACTTTAAAAGGGTGGTTGTCGATGCGTATGTCTATCATAAATATTATAGATCTCGTTGTGTAAATCTTGAGATAGGTAACGAAGGGGAAATTGTTTTCCTAAAAAGCACATCTTGAAAGGTTTCTGAGAACACATGGTGGATAAGTACCTATGTATGTTCAGCTTTGATGATGAGTGATTGACCAACACGTGAGTGTTTCAGTTTGAGTGGCTTACCCTAACCTTTTGCGAAAGCAAATGTGTGCTTATCTATTGGCTTGTGGTGTGCAGGTGCTATGCCTAGTGACAGTGGTCAATGGCTTGGAGAAGGTCGAGTAGAGGCTTGCCGTGCCGATGGACTGAGAGCGGTGAAGGGTGGAAGCGGGGCTCGGACTGAGGGACCTTGGGCGCCGACAGACTAGCTGTGGTGGCTAGTACTTGGCACCGGCGAGCGCGAGAAGACATGGAGGTAGACCGAGTCAGACGAGTCAAGACGGTGGACGCGCGAGTCTAGCGGAGGCTCAGGGGACTCGGAGTCCGACCGGGCGAAGACAAGGTGGCTCGCGTCGAGTGGTTTGGTGGTTTCGGCCTCAAAACCATCCGCGTTAATTTCCGAGTTTGGGCCGCAAAACTCGGGGTTCGGTAGTTGAGCGCAAAGCTACCGGTGGCGGGTTTCCTGGGTTTGGGCCTCAAAACCTAAGCGGAGCTTCCGAGGAAGCGGGGATGGCACGTGGCGGAATCCTGGAGGTTGCGTCGAGGCGATGGCGAACTCCCGGCAGGAAGCGGGGCCGTCCATTCAAAGGAGTGGCTGAGAGTTACCGACTTGGATTACAATATCTTAGGGCTAGGTAATTCAGTCTTGTATCTAGGGGGGGTCTTTGGTAAATAGCCAAAGCTCCATTAAATAGAGGATGAAGGGTTATCCTCATCCTATCTCTTGAACCCTAATCACTTGCCCTCTCTTTCTCTCTCTAGTTCATGAGATCCCTAAGTTGTTACTACCAACCTTTGTAAGAACTTGGTTTTGCTGCGAGGAATCGGAGGCCGTAACCTCCGTAAGCCATGGTGGCTTCGATTTGTTGATTGTGTCCCCGTTTTGCTTGTGTTCTTCGCGTTTTGCTTTTGCTCCCTCTTTTCCTGAGATGATTTCTCTTTGTAGGGAGTAGCTCTTGCAAAGCCGTTTGAAGCAAGTTGTTCATATTCGTGAGGAGCATCTTTGCACTGAAGGAATTCCCCTCAAACCTCACGAGTGCGTAGATCGGGCGATTTCTTTGTGGTATTCGTTGTTTTGCCTTTTCTCCCCCAAATCCGAGTGTTCCCATTTTTTCTTTCCAAATTGAGCGATGATTTCTTCGGGATAGCTCCCCAACTACACTAGGATCATGCCTACAAAGTTTGGTTGCAGTTGGTGATCACTTGGTTGAGTTTTGTGAAGATTTGGCGGAGAGAATTCCGTTTTCGCGAAGATCAATCTTTCTGCGCGTGGGCTCCGGACTAACCTCTGGACCAATTTGACTAGGCTCTGGACCATAGGCCACTGGTCCGGTGGTCAAGTCCAGGGTGACTATCTGACTGTTCAGAGTGTCGGACTAGAGCCATTGGTCTGACGGTGAGCGTCGGACGAGTCGTCCGAAGCCTGGTTGCTTACTGTTTTGGAAAGGAAATCCTTCTGTGAGCGTCGGACCAGGTGCTTTAGTCCGATGGTGAGTGTCGGACCAGAGTCCGGAGCTAGGGAGCTCTCTGTGTTCTTTTGCGTAGTGGCTGGAGTGAGCACCGAAGCACTTCCTATAGTCCGACGGTAAGCGTCAGACTAGTTGTCCGGAGTTTGGGCACTCCCTGCATAGATTCTGAGTGAGCGTCGGACTTTCAAAAGTGTCTGTCGGACTAGTCCAGAGGTGCTTGGGTAAGCACCAGACCAAAGGCTCCGGACCACTTCCATTGGTCCAGAGGTCTTGACTGATCTGGTTTGGAGCTCCTGTTGGTGGTTGTTTTCCTCCGTTCTTGTTGCGGTTTGTTTCTCCGGATTTTTGGCTAGCTCTGCTGTGTTCCTAGGACATCTCCTAGAACATCCACCCACTTGTGGGTCGTGAGTCTAGTTCGTGCTTTGTGTCGTGCTTGGGACAAGGGTCAAGATCTTCCGAAAGGAATTTTTATTTGGCTCTCATTCACCCCCCCTCTGGTCGTCGTTTTCGGTCCTTCAATTGGTATCAGAGCCGGTTAAGGATCATTCCACCCTACACGGTTCTTGATCCGCGAAGGCGACATGGAGCGAGGTGCTGGCAAACCTCCGTTCTTCGATGGAACAAACTTCGCCTATTGGAAGGTGTGGATGTCCGCTTACCTCCAAGGGCTTGATACGAAGTATTGGGAGATTTGTGAGAGTGCTGACTACGTGGTTCTTGGTGCTCGGATTAATGAGCTGCAAATCACGCAACATGCGTCAAACATAAGAGCCCGTAGCATCCTCTTTTCTAGCTTGTCTCTTCCTGAGCTTGAGCGGGTTTCGAGTCTCACTACGGCACGGGAGATCTGGCAAACACTTGTGTGATATCATGAGGGCAACCCTCAGATCAAGTCCAGACTCTTCGACACGTATCGTAGAGAGTACGAGAACTTTGCACAGTTGGCCGGCAAATCTGTTGACGGGATGTTCACTCGCTTCCAATCTATCGTCAACAAGATGCGTGCTAATCGAGCCAACTTGCCTTATGATGATCATGAGATGGCTATCAAGCTTTTGCATGCTCTTGATCGGAAGGTGTGGGAGATGAAGGTGGCAGACATTCAGGAGTCACCGGGCTATGATGCCCTGACCGTGGACGAGCTGTTCAGCAAGCTCAAGTCCTCGGAGATTGACTACCAAACCCGGGCCAAGCTTGAAAACCCGTCGAAACCCTCTATGGCGTTGGTTTCTGGCCCCGGTGGTATGTCTTCTTCCTCCTCTGACCCTTCACACTCTTTGTTCGCTTTGTCTTTGATTTTTGGGATAGAGGATCAAGTGGAGGCTCTTGGAGATGATGAGCTGGCTTTGGTCATCACCAAGTTCTCATGGTTCCACAACAACCGTTTGAACCGTTGGCATGGTGGCTCAGCCAAGGGGTGCTACCATTGCGGTGATGAGGATCACTTCATCGCAAACTACCCCAAGAAAACTGCGGCCGACTTCACCAAGCGTAAGGACAAGCGCGAGCACCACTTCGAGGACAAGCACAAGACCAAGGGTGGCTACCACCGAAGGTCCTCCAAGAAGGTGATTGACAAGGTGAAGGCCAAGCACCGAGCCTGATGAGTGTATGGGTGTCCCGATCTTTCGGTGGAGATTGATAACTACGATTTGACTGGAGAGACGTTCACGATCCGACTACAACCATCCAAGGACGCTGCGCCTTAGCGATCGATACACCAATTCCAGCGGTTGCTCACGATCTTGCGGATCACAACCAACCAAACCACTAGGGTTATTCCTGCAAGCAATCGAAGAACAAGCAAGAACAAGTAGAACAAGCACTCAATTGCAAATAAGAGATGAAGGATCAGATGTGATACACATGAAGGTGGGGTTCCGAATCAAGTAGAACGGATGGTCTAGTCGACACACGCGTCTACAAGGAAGTAGCAGCAGCTAAACTTTCATCTAAACAAAACCCAATCTGTTTGTGGCGGCTCTAGGGGATATAAGGAGGAGGGAGGACGACCACAAGGGTCCTAGTGTCGTCCTACAACCCTAGGATGAGTCCCTAATGGACTCAACTTGATACACGGGCCATCGGCCCAAAATAGGGTGACGCAGCACCGTTGGCAGAAAAGATCTTGGTATTAAATTGTCTACTGCGCACGCATCTGATAGGGTATAGGTATGAGTCCGGACCCATTGGAAAGTAGACTTGATAAGCTTTCCAAAAAGTCCTATCACGTCCCAATCGGAGTCCGTATGAAGTCGTGGCAACCGTCGCAAGTTTGGACTCTTCTGCAGTCCGAATTGAACTTTCCAAAACGTGTTGGACTTGGACTCTTTGTTTCCTTGGATCCAATATGACGTGGTGGCCTGGTGGAGAACGTTAGGAACACTTGGATTTGGTCCCCAATCAACTTCATTGACCATCCATGCTTTCCATATGCAATCTAACCCTTCCTTGATCCATGTAAGCAATTCTGAGAATGAAAACATACACACTTCATAGTGCAGCACCCATTCATCAAATGTAACAATGATAAACCTCATATAGAATGGTTTCACCTTTGGTATAGAAGTGGTTGGCATGGTCATATCTAAGCCGGTGATGTCCTCATCATTCTCCCTTTCTTGACAGCAAACCGTCCTCGGTTTGACTACTATTGGAGAATGTGGTGTAGGTAAAAGCAAACCGGGCTCCCTTTCTTGTTTGTTATCCTGTTGCTGCATAATAAAACTAGAGAAGCTCGACATGGCATGGTTATAATTATTGCATACCTCTAATTGATCACATCTTTTCACAATAAAAGAAGATTGCAGAATTGAGCAAATGTAAATTCGATGAACCATATACTCCTCTTTACAATTATATTTTCCAAAAGCATGGAAACTAACATTAGAAGAACATGGCAATTCAAATCTACCAATCAGTTTATTCTGCAAATAGCTAAGCTCACAAAGATCATCAAACTCAATGTACCCTATTGTATGTAAACATGAAAACAATTGAATTTCTTCTTTTTCATTTACAATATGAACAATTTGCTGGAATTCAGCACTCATTGATTTAGAATTTTTAGCTTTATTCGGTAGTTGTGGTATGGATATAAGTAATTCATTATCACACAACTCTTCTTTGTCACATGGAATATCAAGCATATGAAAGTGTGACAAAGGAAAATCAGTGATGGGTTCCACTATTGGTTGATCTAGGATATCAAGATTAGTGGACAAATGCAGTTCAACTAAAGCATGCTCACCTTGATTTATGTTACAACCATCTAACTTACCTTTGATGCTCTTCGCAAATGGTGTTCTTGCAGCTAGATTCATGCTCTCCTTTAATGTGTCACCTCTAATCTCAGATTGATCAATGCCCATTGGTATATTGGCATCCGCTTGCTGCACATTGTTAGTAATAGGAGAGACATATGCTTCTATAGTATTTGTATGTTCCCTTTGTAGATTTACTTCAGCATCACAAGCAAGATCAAACAACTCATCAAAATTCTTATAATGTTTATCAACAAGTATATTTTGAATTTCCACATTAAGACCATGCAAAAATCTATGTTCCAGAAACTCATCGGTTCCTTCTAAGCCACAACGTAGCAAACCCAATTTTAGTTTCTCTAAATATTTTGCTACAGTTTTGTTTCCTTGTTTTATAGATTTCAAGTTTCCATTCAAAATTTCAGAATAATAGCTAGGAACAAAAACATCTCTAAAATGTCTTTTCATATCTTTCCATGATTGAGGAGCTTTATCAAATCTACAAAGGTGTTTCCACTCAGTTAAAGCATACTTAATAAGAACACTTGAAGCAACTTTAACCTTTTGTTTTTCAAATAGATCATACTTTTTAAATTCCTTGTCTACATGTAGCTCCCATTCAATATATGCATAAGGATCATAGTTTCCTTCAAAATAAGGAAGGGCAGATTTGATTCTATTAAGCAAAGCATCACATACCTCGTAAGTAGCAAGCTTATCACTTATCATACCACTAGTAAAGTGATTCGAATATGCAACCTGATCATCTCCTAATTTCATGTAGTTTCCTGCCATGATTAGAAGAAAACAAGAAACATACACAATAATATTTATGTCCCTATCAACTAGTAGGATGTGGTTGTTGTAATTCTCTCAATCTCAATTTGATCAAACAAATTCTTACAAGTTCTTACCCAGCAAAACAGGGGTTTGCAGCAACCAGCAAGTCGGAAACCTTGGATGTAGTGTATCGACACCGTAGCAACAACACCTGTCAAGCTGTATCCGGATATGTGGAGCTATAGGAGGGCTAAAAAATAATGTGCAAGGAAGTACTAGCACCACATTAGTTGCAAAAGCAAGTTGAGAGATCGTTCAACGGAGGTACCGTGCTGGTCCTAGGCTAGACCGTGCTAGAGACGCGAGCCTAGACACAAACAAAGTCACAGTATAGCAGGAAAAGGCACAAAAACAGCAAGCAAAACACTCCCTTTCTTTTCCTCCTCTCTTCTTTTTTTCTTCTCTTGTTTCTTTTCTCTTTCTCTTTGTTTTCTTTTCTGTAATGTTCTTTTCTTTTCTTATTCTTTCTGATTTTTCTTTTTTTTTCAACTCTCCTCAACTAGAACAAATCTGAAACTTGACAAATCAGATTTCGACAAAAGCAATTGACAATGTTTTTCTCTCTCTTTTTAGAGTAACAAGAATAGAACTAGCAATACAGATTTTTTTTGTGTGCCTAAATCAGATCTGGATGTGGAAAAAAAATTGTGGATGGATAGGGTGCAGCAAGGATAGATATGATAGTAATGATTGCAAAGGAAAAATATATAATGTAGTGGAGATGTATATGGTGATGATAAACGCAGCGGATATAGTGACAAAAACGTGACAAGAACTCGAAACTCTAAAAGCCTAACCCTAAGACCAGCAATACGACTCAACCGATGTAAACCAAACTCAACAAGCTCGTACTAAGTAATACTAGTAAAAAGGCACAAAGGGTTTATAGGATTATGGGAAAACAAATCTACTATTTTTATTGGCTGTTCTGGACTATAGGAAATTAATAACAAACTGAATTCTCTCACCGATGAAACCTTGCTCTGAATACCACTGATACCAAATGATACATCCGGCCCAGGTAGGGTTGGCCGAGGCCCGATAAATTGAGGTTGCCCGGACCCCAACAGTTCTTAGGCACACCCACTCGGAGAAAGGCCCACTCTCCCTAAAAGACTAGTCTGATAGGGGAAGGGTTACTCTCCCTTTTAAGGTGGCTTCCTCCTCCCAAGCTAAGCAAGGTGGGATTATTCAGAGGCTCACACGGTCGCCGCCCGACTACAACTGGGCCACTTGGCCCATTATTTGTTGCGTCTTTGCCAACGGGTAATAATGGAGGATGTCCTCATCATTCCCACCCCCTTAAACAAGGGCCCAGCTCTGATACCACTTGATGAGTGTATGGGTGTCCCGATCTTTCGGTGGAGATTGATAACTACGATTTGACTGGAGAGACGTTCACGATCCGACTACAACCATCCAAGGACGCTGCGCCTTAGCGATCGATACACCAATTCCAGCGGTTGCTCACGATCTTGCGGATCACAACCAACCAAACCACTAGGGTTATTCCTGCAAGCAATCGAAGAACAAGCAAGAACAAGTAGAACAAGCACTCAATTGCAAATAAGAGATGAAGGATCAGATGTGATACACATGAAGGTGGGGTTCCGAATCAAGTAGAACGGATGGTCTAGTCGACACACGCGTCTACAAGGAAGTAGCAGCAGCTAAACTTTCATCTAAACAAAACCCAATCTGTTTGTGGCGGCTCTAGGGGGATATAAGGAGGAGGGAGGACGACCACAAGGGTCCTAGTGTCGTCCTACAACCCTAGGATGAGTCCCTAATGGACTCAACTTGATACACGGGCCATCGGCCCAAAATAGGGTGACGCAGCACCGTTGGCAGAAAAGATCTTGGTATTAAATTGTCTACTGCGCACGCATCTGATAGGGTATAGGTATGAGTCCGGACCCATTGGAAAGTAGACTTGATAAGCTTTCCAAAAAGTCCTATCACGTCCCAATCGGAGTCCGTATGAAGTCGTGGCAACCGTCGCAAGTTTGGACTCTTCTGCAGTCCGAATTGAACTTTCCAAAACGTGTTGGACTTGGACTCTTTGTTTCCTTGGATCCAATATGACGTGGTGGCCTGGTGGAGAACGTTAGGAACACTTGGATTTGGTCCCCAATCAACTTCATTGACCATCCATGCTTTCCATATGCAATCTAACCCTTCCTTGATCCATGTAAGCAATTCTGAGAATGAAAACATACACACTTCATAGTGCAGCACCCATTCATCAAATGTAACAATGATAAACCTCATATAGAATGGTTTCACCTTTGGTATAGAAGTGGTTGGCATGGTCATATCTAAGCCGGTGATGTCCTCATCAGAGCCTTCCTCGCCTCCCTGAGTGACATCGATGCCTCCTCCGATGGAGGTGCTTCTTCAAGCGATGATGAGTCGAAGGGAAAGGTTGAAGACAAGCTCAACGGCCTATGCTTCTACGCCGACGCCAAGCACGGTGGCTTTTGCACCATGGCGATTGAAGAAGGCAAGGTCGGCAAGCGCAAGGAAGGCCCCGACTACGACTACGACTCCGACACACCCGAGGTATCACCCACCGTCGAGTCCCTCTCTCTCGAGATTGAGTCTCTGAACGACACCTTGATGAGTCAAGATGCATTGCTCAAGCGTGCCGCTTGTGAGAGGAACGACTTTAAGGCAAAGTACCTTAGCGCGCTTCATGAGCTAGATTTTGCTAAGACGCCAGTGGTGGTGACTGAGGAGGTAGAGCGTGATGCTTGCGCCATTCACATGTCTGATCTTGTCACTCTCAAAGACACGTTTGGCACTCTACTTGAGGAGGTTAGTGAGCTGAAGGCTAGGCCTAGCTTACTTGGTGCGTGTAAGTCTTGCTTAGGCTTGCATTCTGAGCTGACACAAAGAGATGCTAGGATTGCTGTGCTAGAGAAGGTCAGCTCAGATAGCACTAGAGAGTCAGATCGCTTTGAGGCTTTGGAGCTTGAGATCGCATCGTGCAGACACGACAAGATGCGTACCGAGGAAGAAAACACATACCTTCGGTCCATCTTGAGTTGGGTGTCTTGCCGAGAGCCGCAGCTGGGAATGCTGCTTAGCCAATGCAAAAGTGCTGACACCACAGGAGTAGGCTTTGCTATAGGTGGGAAGGATGATAGCATGTTCGGTAAGATCGGTGAGTGCAGTGGTTTGAGCGAGAATGAGAAACCCACCACATCACCCAAGCTTACCAATATCACTCCACCTAAGCCTACCGATCCCTCCAAGTTTCCTGTGAGAGATGGTGTGTTTGAAGAGCCACCCAAAACCACCCTACAGAAGCAAGTGTGGATTGCAAAACCGAACCATCTTCGCAACCCACTTGGCACACTGCCAGACATCTCTAGTGATCCCCTTCCTAATAAAGCTAGAGCCACCCAACCCAACAAAAGAGTGTCTACCAAGAGTGTGGTGAGGTACCATTGTGAGTATTGTGAGCGGGATGGGCACTTGGCTAAGTTTTGCTTTAGGAGGAAGAGAGATGATCGGAGGCGGGTTGAGTTGAACAACCGGGACATGTACCACCCACGAGTTGGGGTGCGTGAACCGGAAGTTTAGAGGCGCACTTCTAGGCCTAGAGGTACAATGCCTCAAGGTACTAGGCCTCAGGAGGCGAGACCATGCGGTGGTCGTGCCCGGCGGGGTACCGGTCATGACCCATACGACTACGGGCCTCGTGGCGGTGGCTTTACTCAACCCTTCTTTAGCGGACCACGTTTTCCCTATCGTGGTGATCGCTATCCCTCAGTGGGGCAGGAGATGTTTGGTTTTTCTCCTAACCCATTCTTTGGGCAAGTGGGACAACACTGGTATCCTTCACAGTTTACTAACCCCAGTGTTGGTCCGTTTGCTCACCCTATGTCTTTTTATTGATGTAGGAAGGAGGACTGGAGGAAACTTGGCTTGTGGATTCCGGATGCTCACGCCACATGACCGGAAGTGCCAAGTGGTTCTCCAGCCTCGACCCCGTGCACCATACCGAGTATATCACACTCGGGGATAAGAGTAAAGGTAAGGTTGTCTCCCGAGGGTCGATCCGAGTGAACTCTTCTTTTGTCCTCAAGGATGTTGCTTTGGTTGCGAATTTGCATTTTAACCTTCTTTCGGTTTCGCAACTCCTTGATGACGGTTTTGAAGTGAGTTTCAAGCCTAATCTCTCTCGGATTTTGGACTCTCGTGGTGAGCTTGTTTGCCAGATTTTACCCTTCGGGAAGGTTTTTCGTGCGGATTTTACTATCTCTTCTGGACCTTCTCATTGTCTTCTTGCCGGTTTTTCATCCGAGCTTTGGAAGTGGCATAGGAGATTGGGACATTTGAGTTTTTACTTGCTTGCAAGGCTTAGCTCGATGGACCTTATCCAAGGATTGCCAAAGCTAAAGTTCGAGAAGGATTTGGTTTGCCATCCTTGCAGACATGGCAAGATGGTTGTCGCTTCCCATCCTCCTGTGACTGAGGTCATGACCACTCGACCCGACAAGCTCTTACACATGGACACAGTTGGTCCAGCTCGGGTTAGGTCAGAGGGAGGTAAGTGGTATGTTGTTGTAGTTGTTGATGACTACTCGAGGTACTCCTGGGTGTTCTTTTTGGAGAGTAAGGATGAGGCTTTTTCCACTTGTTCGAGATCTGATTTTGAGATTGCAAAATGAGCTACCTAAGAATGCCATGAGAGCTATCCACAGTGACAATGGCACATAATTCAAGAATGCTCACTTTGTAACTCTTTGCTCTTCTTTGGGTCTCGATCACCGGTTTTCCTCACCTCACACTCCCCAACAGAACGGTGTTGTTGAGCGCAAGAATCGGACTCTTTTTGAGATGGCCAGGACGATGCTCGATGAGCATAGGACTCCTAGGCGTTATTGGGCCAAAGCACTCAGTTCTGCTTGCTATGTTTCTAATCGCATTTTTCTCTGAGCTTTCAAGAAGAAGAC
The DNA here is from genome assembly GCA_022036555.1 of Microstegium vimineum. NCBI lineage: Eukaryota > Viridiplantae > Streptophyta > Magnoliopsida > Poales > Poaceae > Microstegium > Microstegium vimineum. The sequence goes on from CM039125.1 coordinate 27,190,996, forward strand.
TTCGTATGAGTTGCGATTTGGGAGACCACCCAAGGTAAGTCACCTACAGGTGTTTGGGTGCAGGTGCTTCATCCTCAAAAAGGGCGGTAAGTTGGATAAATTTGAATCACGGTCTTCTGACGGTATCTTTCTTGGTTATTCTACTCACTCTCGTGCTTATCGTGCACTTAACCTTGAGACTAACCAAGTGATGGAGACTTGTGAACTTACCTTCGATGAGACTATGCCCTGTGTTTCCACTGCTTTTGAGCTTGCAGGTGATGATGAGGTGAACACTAGCATCTTTGTGGAGGAGGAGCAGGACGACGCCGATTGGGGTGATCCCGAGCCAACTCCACTGGCTGCCCCCGTCGACCCTGTGACGTCCACTTCGGCTCACGGTCCCGATCCCACTACTTCCTCTACATGGGGGACGTTCGAGCAGCTTCCTCAGTCGGTGCCTGTTGCACCTGAGGGAGCTCCAGCTGCTGTCGAGGAAGAGGTCACTTCATCCAGGCAGGCTCCCCACCACATCAAGCGGCAGCACTCGCCGGAGAACATTATCGGCGACATCGACCGACGAGTCACGCGGTCTAGGTCTTATCTCTCTCACTTTGCTCATTCGGCTTTTGTCGCTTCTTTTGAGCCCCGAGATGTTGGATCCGGATTAGGTTAATGCCATGCATGAGGAGTTAGAAAACTTTGAGCGAAACCGCGTTTGGGTCTTAGTTCCTCCACCACCTAGTTGCCACCCCATATGTACCAAATGGGTTTTCAAAAATAAACAAAGTGAGGATGGGGTGGTAGTGCGCAACAAGGATAGGTTGGTAGCTCAAGGCTTTTGTCAAAAGGAGGGAATAGACTATGAGGAAACCTTTGCTCCCGTAGCTCGTTTAGAAGCCATTATAATCCTTCTAGCTTTTGCGGCTTCTAAGGGTTTTAAACTTTTTCAGATGGACGTTAAAAGTGCTTTCTTAAACGGCTACATAGAGGAGGAAGTTTATGTTAAACAACCTCCCGATTTCGAAAATCCCAAGTTTCCAAACCATGTTTTTAAACTTCACAAAGCTTTGTATGGTTTGAAACAAGCACCTAGAGCATGGTATGATAGGCTAAAAACCTTTTTTCTTGCTAAGGGCTTTAAAATGGGATCGGTAGATAAGACGTTGTTTCTCCTCAAGCAAGGAAAAGACACTCTCCTTGTCCAAATATACGTGGATGATATCATCTTTGGTGGTTGTTCTCATGCTCTTGTTTCCAAGTTTGCAGATCTTATGAGCAGGGAGTTTGAGATGAGCATGATGGGAGAGTTGACTTTCTTTCTCAGGTTGTAAATCAAGCAAACCCGAGAAGGGATGTTTGTGCACCAAGGCAAGTACACGAAGGATATCTTGAAGAAGTTTGACATGGGCGAGGCAAAGCCCCTCTCGATGCCTATGTCAACTACTACTACCTTGGATGCGGATGAGGAAGGAGAGGCGGTGGACCAGACTGAGTAACAAAGCATGATCGGGTCGCTTCTGTACCTGACGGCGACCTGACCGGACATTTAGTTTGTCGTCTGCCTGTGTGCTCCTTTTGAGGCATCCCCACGGACTTCGCACAAGCAGGCGGTAAAACGCATCATGAGGTACTTGCGATTCACTCCCGAATTTGGTCTTTGGTTCTCCACCTCTTCCTCTCTTGTTCTTTGCGGTTATTCTGACGCCGACTTTGCCGGGTGCCGACTTGATCGGAAGTCCACTTCTAGGATTTGCCAGTTTCTCGGGTCTTCTTTGGTTTCTTGGTCTTCTCGCAAACAATCTAGCGTTGTACAGTCGACGTGCGAAGCTGAGTACGTTGCTGCGGCTAGTTGTTGCTCGCGGTTTATTTGGATGATTGCCACTTTGAGAGATTTCGGTCTTGAGCTTACTAAGGTGCCTCTGTTTTGTGATAGCACAAGTGCAATTAGTGTGTCCAAAAATACCGTGCTTCATTCAAAGACCAAGCACATTGAGGTTCGCTTTCACTTTTTGCATGATCATTACGAGAAGGGCGACATTGACCTCCGGCATGTCGAGACCCAAAACCAGCTTGCGGATATTCTCACTAAGCCTTTGGATCAAGCTGGGGTTTCTCGCCTTCGGGGTGAGTTGTGTGTTTGCTTTCCTTTTTAGAGGAGGAAAGTTTTGTATTTCATAGTTTGTTTTGGTTCTTTTTGTCTTTTCTTTGTCTTTCTTCTCTTTTGGTGTATTGTTAGTGTTAGTTGGTGTCATTGCATTTTGCATCTCATTTGCATTTGTGACATAGTTCATTTTAAGCTTCATACTTATAGCCAATATAATGAATCTATGCTCTGTTTGAGGTGCTTTATGTGTCTATGGTGTTGCCTAACTTAGACTCTTTTTTATCTATATGATATGCAATAGAGCTAAGTTAGAAAAGCTTTAAAACTGAATTTAATTTCCCCATGTCACCTCTGAAATGGCACTAGCATGTGTAGGCTTTTGAAGATCCTTCTTGGTCGTCTTGTATATAGCTTGTAACTATGGATCTTCATTGTTTCATTCACTAGCTTTGAGCACCATGATTAATATCTAAAATGAAATTGCTCTCTGTTTTGTGTTTTGGAAAGATCGAGTTGGGTCTGCATTGTGAGCACTTCACCGTGTGTTCGAGATTGCTTCCCATATGGGTCGATACTTGAGCGGTGTCGTGTATGACCAAAACCAGTGTGTCAAGTCCCTTGACTTCTCCCGGTTGGTAAGCAGTGACATCACTTTGCTTACAACCACTCGCATACAACTTAAATTTGCCTAAAACTGAAAATTGGCTGCAACACTCTGAAATTTGTAAAATTCATTCAATTGGGTCATTGGCTTGTTGTATGAACTTTGCTAAGGAATAGTTTTACTTGCTATACATGAGATTGCTTTGAGATAGATCCTATCTTGTTTGCCATGTCTAGTTGTCTCTAGGAGGTGATACCTTTTCTCTGCTCTCACATGATATGCTCTCTAAAATAGCTTCTAAAGTGATCTTAAGCTCAACTTGAGTCTTTGTTGGGCACGTAGAGCTTTTCCTATTCTCACAGGATCACATTACTTAGAGCATCTATTCATTACCTTAGCTCTAAGTGTGAAGCTTTTGCACTCATTTTGCATTTCATGGTATTTGTAGCCAGATCTTGAGTTGTTGATGTTTGATGAGCTACCTGTGTCACCAAGGGGGAGAGATGTGCATTTCATTCCATTTTCAGCCATCTACTTCCAAGGGGGAGAAAGAGTGCATCTCTTTGGGTTCTTTGGTTTAGAGCTCATTTGGTATCCTGAGTGTGTTTCTTTTGCCCAAGGGGAGCTTTTGCTAGATGTGTTGAGCTTTTGCCTCTTTTGGAGGGTCTAGCTTGCTTTGTTGGCTCCGACAGGTTTCGATTGCTTCTTGAGCATTAAGGGATGTAAGTGGTTTCAATTGGTATCTTTTGAGCTCCCTTAGTTCTTAAATTGGTTTTCCGAGCATTGAGAGTTTGTGATTGGTATCTTGGACTTGCTAGCGGTGTTGAGCCTGTTTTCTGCCTCTTCTTGACGGCTAGCTTTGTTTTTGCTTGAATGCGTCGAGCCGCTGCCCATGTGCTTTTGTTTTGGCATTTGTAAGTGGCTTTGTCATAAGGAGTTTTTGAGGGTGCTTCTTTTGGTATCGTTTTTCTTCTCTCAAGTGACCTCGTTTTGGCTTTCTTAGCTTTTTGGTCATTTGGAGAGCTTTACCGTGTGGCTCAAATCTAAAATGCACTCATCAAGGGGGAGATTGCGAACACATGGTGGATAAGTACCCATGTATGTTCAGCTTTGATGATGAGTGATTGACCAACACGTGAGTGTTTTAGTTTGAGTGGCTTACCCTAACCTTTTGCGAAAGCAAATGTGTGCTTGTCTACCGGCTTGTGGTGTGTAGGTGCTATGCCTAGTGACAGTGGTCAATGGCGTGGAGAAGGTCGAGTAGAGGCTTGTCGTGCCGATGGACTGAGAGTGGTGAAGGGCGGCAGTGGGGCTCGGACTGAGGGACCATGGGCGCCGACGGACTAGCTATGGTGGCTAGTACTTGGCACCAGCGAGTGCGAGAAGACATGGAGGTAGACCGAGTCGGCCGAGTCAAGACGGTGGATGCGCGAGTCGAGCGGAGGCTCAGGGGACTCAGAGTCCGACCGGGCGAAGACAAGGTGGCTTGCGTCGAGTGGTTTGGTGGTTTGGGCCTCAAAACCATCCGCTTCGGTTTCCATGTTAGGGCCACAAAACTCGGGGTTCGGTAGTTGAGCCCAAAGCTACCTGTGGCTGGTTTCCTGGGTTTGGGCCTCAAAACCTAGGCGGAGCTTCTGAGGAAGCGGGGATGGCACGTGGCGGAATCCTAGAGGTTGCGTCAAGGTGACGGCAACTCCCGGCAGGAATCAGGGCCGTCCATTCAAAGGAGTGGCTGAGAGTTACCGACTTGGATTACAATGTCTTAGGGCTAGGTAATTCGGTCTTGTATCTAGGGGGGTCTTTGGGAAATAGCCAAAGCTCCATTAAATATAGGATGAAGGGGTATCCTCATCCTATCTCTTGAACCCTAATCACTTGCCCCTCTCTCTCTCTTCTAGTTCGTGAGATCCCTATGTTGTTTCTACCAACCTTTGTAAGAACTTGGTTTTGCTGCGAGGAATCGGAGGACGTAACCTCCGTAAGCCATGGTGGCTTCGATTTGTTGATTGTGTCCCCATTTTTCTTGTGTTCTTCGTGTTTTGCTTTTGCTCTCTCTTTTCCCGAGATGATTTCTATTTGTAGGGAGTAGCTCATGCAAATCCGTTTGAACCAAGTTGTTCGTATTCATGAGGAGCATCTTTACACCGAAGGAATTCCCCTCAAATCTCATGAGTGCGTAGATCGGACGATTTCTTTGTGGCGTTCGTCGTTTTGCCCTTTCTCCCCCAAATCCGAGTGTTCCCATTTATTCTCTCCAAATTGAGCGATGATTTCTTCGGGATAGCTCCCCAACTACACTAGGATCATGTCTACAAAGTTTGGTTGCAGTTGGTGATCATTTGGTTGAGTTTTGTGAAGATTTGGCAGAGAGAATTCCGTTTTCGCAAAGATCAGTCTTTCTGTGCGTGGGCTCTGGACTAACCTCCGGACCACTTTGACTAGGCTCTGGACCATAGGCCACTGGTCCGATGGTCAAGTCCAGGGTGATTGTCTGACTATTCAGAGTGTCAGACTAGAGCCATTGGTCCGACGGTGAGCGTCGGACGAGTCGTCTGAAGCCTGATTGCTTACTGTTTTGGAAAGGAAATCTCTGTGTGAGCGTCGGACCAGGTGCTTTAGTCCGACCGTGAGCGTCGAACCAGAGTCCGGAGCTAGGGAGATCTCTGTGTTCTTTTGCGCAGTGGCTGGAATGAGCACTAGACCACTTCCTATAGTCCGACGGTAAGCGTCGGACTAGTTGTCTTGAGTTTGGGCACTCCCTACGTAGATTCTGAGTGAGCACCGGACTTTCAAAAGTGTCTGTCGGACTAGTCCAGAGGTGCTTGGGTAAGCACCGGACCAAAGGCTTCGGACCACTTCCATTGGTCCGGAGGTCTTGACTGATCTGGTCCGGAGCTCCTGTTGGTTGTTGTTTTCCTCCGTTCTTGTTGCGGTTTGTTTCTCTAGGTTTTTGGCTAGCTCCGTTGTGTTCCTAGGACATCTCCCAGAACATCCACCCACTTGTGGGTCATGAGTCTAGTTTTTTCTTTGGGTCGTGCTTGGGACAAGGGTGAAGATCTTCCGAAAGGAATTTTTATTTGGCTCCCATTCACCCCCCCCTCTGGTCGCCGTTTCCGATCCTTCAGTTTCCTTAGGACAAGCTTAGTGCCCTAAAACAAGCATCTCTCAAAGCCTAACATGAGTACTCACCCTTTTTATTGTCTACCTTGTGAAACGAGCATAGATATATATGATTATATTCCCTCGGGTATTTTTGTCACTAACCTTTCCAGGTATAGAACAGAAAGAATGAAGGAATAACAAGCATAAGGTATGTCCAACCAATCATCATGCAACATTGAATTACATTCATCCAATCTTGATTTTTGCAAAATTCAAGCTTGGGGGATAACCCATCATACAAACATCTCTTGCCATGTTGCTACAGTATATTAGTTGTACCTACCTTTAAGGCATGCTCAACTACTAAAAAAATCATCCTACTCTTTCATCTTCACATGAGTAAATCTCCATAATACTTTCATGCTACCTTTGTTTGCTATAGTATAAGTTTAGGTTTTGAAGAATTTTCATATATCTTTTAAATTATGCATGGTGATTAGTTTAAATAAAAGGTATTTGGATATTACTTCGAAAGGCTTTTAAATTAAGCGTGGTGCTTAGGTTAAAATGTCTTCCTAAGTCAAATTAGACGTGGTGTCTAGGTTGATTTTTGAACTGATCGCATGCTGTAGTAGATATCGGATATTTTGTTGGACTAACCCCTGTAGGAAAACTTTCAATGTCAAATTGGGAAAGTCCTAAGAGAAACTCGCATTGGAGAGGAAGAGAGACACATGAACTTCAACAACTTTCACAAGAGAGACACAACTAATTCATCAATAGATGAATTCCATAGAGCGAGAAGACAAGGATAACCTTAACCCACTGAATCCATGGAAGAGAAGGTGAATAAACTTCAAGACAAGACAATGAAAAGACCAACAAGATCAGAGGAACAAGGATGAGGAGTGGAACAAAGGAGACAAGCTATTAATGCTCAACCAGCTGATCAAAGGAAGCTTCCATGAGGTGTTATAGGGTCATCATTCTTCAAAATTAAAGGTAAGTAATCATCACTCTAAAAGCATTTCTTTGATTCTGGTATTCACATAAATAAATATCTAAAACATGTTGAGCTATAACATTATTTGATCCAACCTCATAAACTCAACATGTTAGTTCTGGAAAGCTTGTTCCTATTACCACATTCTTGTTCTCACAAATTTAACCATATGGGCTGAAAAAGTACTACACTCATACCTATTTTTTGATTTTTTTCACCCATGTTATGGTTAAAAAAATACTCAATTTTGCTCGATGCATTTAGGCTAGAAAAGAATGAATAAAACTTTGGTTCTGTTGGTGTTTTCCCACCAACAGAGCCCATGCACTTGATCACTGCCTTGTTTATTTGAGCAGGACACTTCTTCACCATGCCATCAAGAGCATGGGTGGATGACACCCCACCAATGGAGATAGGAGATTCAAGACCTATCATCCCAATCTCCATTAGAGCTTACACCTTTGAAGAAGATGTCTGTGACCTTGGAGCAAGTGTCAACATCATGCCAAGCTTGCAGATCAGACACTATGCTACCCAAGGAAATTCCTTAATATATCAGCATATGAGTTGGGCACTTGTTCGTACTAGTAAACCTTGTGATTGGAGAAACAGATAGAGATGAGAAATCCCTCATTATCTTGGGCGCCCATTCTTAAGAACAACTAATACCATCATCTACACGGATAGCGCCAAGATCTGTTTCCCAATCAAGGATGAGAAGGAGAGGTTCACTTTCAAGAACATACACTCAAGTCTCCTACTCATCCTTAGAGGCCTACATCTACAAGGACACAACTGTTGCTACAAGGAAGTAGAACATTAACAATAAAAGGAGGAAGAGTAAAGCTCAACAACCAAGAGAAGACCCAAATTATCAACACTATTGATTTAGGGTATGGCCAACTCCTTCTACCAAATACATCGCTAAGCTAGATGATCCAGGAGTATCTACCATTGATTGGAAGATCAAGGAAAGTACATCCCACAAGACATTCTACAACATTGGATCAAGTGGCAACACAGTGTCTGGGGTAGCCTATCAACATTTATATGATATTAGACCACTATACCAGACATATGTACAACTTCAGCTAGTAGACCAATCATTCCGATTTCTGGAGGGAATAACAAAAGACATCATAATCAAAGATCACTATGTTCCCTCCGACTTCATGGTTTCATGAAGATAAATATCTCCTGAGTAAGAAAGTTGTACCACCAACGGAGGATGTATCACAAGCTACAGAGAGCAAAGAAGAAGTAGAACCTCAAAACAATGAATCACAGGAAGTGAAACCACATACTAAGAAAGGGTGGAAGAAGAGATTTCATCAAAACATTAACACAAGGTGAACAAACATCGAAGTCCTCATCAGGATTGGATAACACTCCTGAAGATATTTTAACCAGAAGAAATGTCCGGATCGATGGACCTAAATCTCCGAACCTTGGTCGAAAGATAAACTCAGTAAGTTATCTGCATATTTAATTTTGCATTCCACCACCATAATTAATTCTGGCGCTATTAACCAACATAAAATCGAATTTGCATATTTAATTTTTACACTGCATTAGTTTAGCTTACACACTCGAAATTTTTAGTGTCTTTTTGCTCTACTATCATCCATTGCATAATCACATTCATAAACTTAAACAAATCCTTAGCGCCAATCTATTAAGATACTTATTAATTGCATTCTAGTATATCACTTATAGGTATTCCTAGCGTTATTAGGTTGCACAAAAATAATTTTTATTTTTCGCTTGCATCATAAAATAGAAAATTCTAAAAAAGAGATGAGATATTCAATTCCTGCAAGAACATATTAAAGTTTAAATTAGCTCATAAGAATATTCAATTACTCTTTTGGCTGACCGCTAACCCATTGTCATAATGGAGCCTCGAGTTTTGTTTGTTCTTGTCAGAGTATAACCATGCAGGATTGAAAGCACCAAAGAGGAGTGAGCCCAACCAGGAGGCTACTTCCAAAGATCATTCAAAACAACTATAGCAAACATCCAGCTTGGGGGAGGGCATCCCCAGTTATCAGGTAAGTATATCTATACGATTATCGAGTCTATCTTATAATCATAAAAATATCAAAAATATGTGAACACATGAAGGTTCACCATAGTATCATAAGAAAATCTAAAATTGCTAAAAACATATGGGCACATGAAGGTCCATGTCTGTCGAGTCTTAAGAGTCCTAAATAAAGATATATATATATATATATATATATATATATATATAGTTAGGGTGTGTGTTTAATTTGTGGAGTCAATAAAATCCACAAACAATAATTTTGTCTTGGAAATAATGAATAGTTGCTCTGCCATAATTCTTTTCAAGTACCTAGTTTTTAGCCTTGAATTCTCCCGAGTTTTAGATATAATTGTTTTGACATAAGATTTACTCTGAACCTGAAACTTGTGGGTTGCGAATGCTTGAGCTAAGTCTAGGTAGTTGATAGATATGATATGATAAAGTTGAGCTGCTATTTATCTTGTTCCTAGCAATACTAGAGTTTTGAAGAATTTATCTTTTGAAAATTGATAATATTACATGATAAGTTTCTGTATGACGAGAGCTTGAATTCCTACCACATACATATATACATGCCTGGTAGATTAGGAAAACATTTACTATCATATTTACTACTTATATTTGCATTGAGTTTTGTCAAGCTTTGTTGACCCTTAGAGACTTGTCATGCTTTTAAAATCAAGATCACGTGCACTCCCTCATATATGCTACTTCTATCCTAGAAGTACGCATCCACATATAGTCATTCAGATCCACTAGACAAAAAGCTCAATTCCTACCTTGGGAGTAAGGAACCAAAAATATCTCAGTTCTCCACCTATCCGTATATTCCATTACCACATATGTAACTGCTCCAAAGATTTACTTGTCATCATCTCTCAAAAGCTTTATTATAGAAAGAGACTTGGGGTTGTGAAAAAAAGATAGAAAAAAAAGAGAGTAAAACAGGGACAAGTGTCCTATCAAAACAATGGGTACTTAGATGCCTATCTCTCTAAAAAAAGAAGAGAAAAAAAAAGCAAGCCCAAGTTCTCCCAAAAATTCCAAATTTCAAAACAGAGATGTGTGTATATATATATATATTATATATATATATATATATATATATATAATATGCACTTGGGTGCATTTCATATAGAGAATGCACCCACCCTGATTATTGCAACTAGTTTCTTGCCCTGTTGCAATTGGATTTTTTTGGAACGTAGGAATTTCACAGGAATTGCACAAGAATTTTACAGGAATAAGTTATTTCCGCGTTCCAAATAGAGCCTGAATTAGAACTAATTATGTGTGGTCAGTGTTGTCATGTCTTTATTCTACATGTCATTGTTTCCATTTTATCATTCTCATTCTGTATCCCGACTGTTACAACATATTCCGTTTGAAATTATACGCTTTCGATTTTCGATGAATCCCGTTACTGTTTCTTTAGCATTCTCAAATTTGATTTCCTTTTTGTAATATAAAATATAAAAGTGAAAACAAGAAAGGGTTTATCCCGATTGATTCCAGTTCATTTTCATCTCTAGGTAGGATGAATCGCCTAATTTGTATTTGGCTACTTTCATCATATTGCTTGTTGTTCCCTCTTTTCATAAGATCTAGAAAGAGGAAAAGTTCGTCGCTCAATCCTCATCACAACATGAAAAGCCTGACAAAAATAAAACATCCCTGTTTTCCCTCTATACAACACCAAATTATCAAGAAAAGGCGATGGTGTAATAGATGGTTCCCCTAGCCGCCAATTAGTGGTAAAGATAGAGAAAATTAAAGGGGTGTACTTACCTTATAGATGCATATAAATGTTTCTTGGAAGGTGTATATGTGGTAAAATTTTAACTAAACTCATTGATTTACCATGTTTGGGGTGCCTGTGCACCCCCTAAGTATAGTGTAGATCTGTTCCTGCCGCCAATTAATAAGTGCAGAACGATCGTATATGGTACGGGGATATCAAACTGATGTCAAGAAGAGCTATGAAATGCTGTGAGAAGAAAAACAATACTAGCATTAAGTCTTGGTTTTAACAACATTTAACTTATACTGATGCTTATACTGATTTGCTGTAAAAAAACATTGGAAAAATATCATGCCAGTGTAGGTCTCGCATACTCCTGTAGTTCTCTCTTGGCGCAGCAACATGGCACCTTTTGTTTTGCGTGAGGCAGTGCCGACATTCAAATACTGCTGGGTAGTTACTAGTACCGGTATATATACGACAATGTATCACAGTGGACTAGTTCCCTGGTCATTTTCGCGTTTCGAAAAGTCAAACTTTTATAATTTTACCAACTATACACAAAAGAATATAAAATTTATAATATATAATTAGTATTATTAAAAAAACGTTCAATATATTTTTAAAATAAATTTATTTTGATATATAAAAGTTGTATGTGTTTTTTATAAATCTAGTCAAAGTCGAAAAAATTCAACATGCATTATCTTATATTAATTTTTTTTTTTGAACGGAGGGAGCACTCCATATAAGTCTTAAATCCACATCTACAGTATGTGGGCTCTATTTGACACACCTGAACTTCAGCGAAACTATTTTTTTTTTTAGTTTTTTAGCTCAATGAGTATCTATATCAGTGAAGTTAAGCTATTTTATTGACTCTGCCTGGCAAAACAACTTCTTAATATGGCGTCCGCGCGTACTTTTCTGATGGTTGTGTGTGCTCTCCTGGCGGCGGCATGAGCCCTCTCGACGGTCGTGCGCGCTCTTCTCCCGAAGGTCTTCACGTCCACACGCTCTTTCTCGAGAGGGGCCCAGGCAATCCATGTGAATATTGTGCCTCTTTGTTTGACAGGATTATACACTGTTCTCGCAAAATTATACACTGTTGGTTGATTTTTGTGAGAGAAAAACACTCTTCTGGCTGGATTTAAGCCGGCTGAAAAGTCAAGCGAACAGGCTGATTAGGGCCAACATTTGGAGGATAAAGCTAGGATAAACTAGTTTTTTTAGTTTCTTCCTAATTCATCGGGAAAGTAAAGTTTGCCCTTAAGGGCACATACTCTTACATTATGGACCACACGATTTGCATTGAGATGTGTGCACAACAGTAAAGTGACAATATTATATTGTCTCTCTCCTGTTGTGCACACATCTCAATATGAATCGTGTGGTCCATATTGTAGAGATATGTGCCTTTGAGGGCGAGAAAAAACTGCTTCTCTAACTCATCCCTATGTTAGAGAAGAAAAATAACTTCATATATGAAGCAATTTAAAAAAATATGTGGTAAGAAAAATGTTCCCTCCATCTTAAATTATAAGACATTCTAAAAATCTTGGAGAGTCAAAACATCACAAGTTGATACATATACCAAAAACACCCCTAGCTAACTAAAAAATAACTTCCATGTGAATTTACAGGCATAAACAACGTGACACACGATAAGTAGTGTACCGGTAACTCACTTTCCCCCGATCAACATCAATCCGTTGGGCCGGTCCACGCGCGCGCGCATCGCATGCATTTCAGCCGGTCCAGACCAGACGTACTGTACGTATACGTGGGTCAGTGCGTGCGACGCATGCAGGTGCAGCAGCTTTGCACTGCACCCATCTCAATCTCATGGGCAACACACGCCGAACGCCTCCGACTCACCCGCATCGCATGCTACGCCCCTGCTTGGCTGCTTCCTGCGCCGCTTGACCCCACAGGTCGTCAAAAACCCCTGCCTGCGCCGTCATAACTTCCGTCTCTGTGTTTTTCCTACTACTAACCACTCGCTGCTCCATTTACTCCCTCGTATCCACCCGCCTGCTTCCCGCTCATAAAACTCGCCACCCCCGCCACCACCCCCAGCAGCAGAGCGAAGCGAGCAGAGCAGAGCGAAGCAAATGCAGCGCGGAGGACAGCACCCCTGCCCGGCATTCCAGGCACTCTTCTCCCATGCCACAAATAAGCCACACAAATTTAAACAGCTTGGCTTATCAGCAGCCAAAACAGTATTTTTCTTTCATAACAAAATAGCCAAAAACAACATCAGCCGGCTTATCGTGATGTTATTTTTGGCTATTTTGTTGTGAGAGAAAAACACTATTTCGGTGGCTGGTAAAAGACAATTTGTGTCCTCCTGACTGACCGATAGTAAAAGACATGTCCTTTTACCATAACATATTTCATATATTCCCTAAAAACCCTCTAAAAACAGATCACTCAATAATGCTTCAATGACCATGCTTTGTTGATCATAGCTCACTGTTCACAGTACCAAAGCTAGAGTGTTTAATAGCATCTTAAGAGTTTTTAAAATTATTCTCTAAATTATTATTTGGAGAGTCATCTTAGTAAAATTCGTTTCCTGTATTTTTGTATACTCCAACAACTTTTATATATCTCATGCGCAGTTTAGAAAGTCATTCTCGCTCTATATCTTTGGCTAACAAGAAATTCAAAATAGATTATATCTATATTTGTATAGCCAATTGAAAAAGAATGTTAGAGGGTAATTTCTTTTTATCAAAATCTCTATTTCTCGAAATTAAAAAAATTAAAAAAGATATAAAGATTCTCTTGAACACGCTCTAAAGAATTGTAGTAATAATTCCTTCGTAAATAAATTGGAGAAGCAAGCAAATGCATGTTTCCTGCGGAAGCCAGCTTGAGCCATTCTAGAGAGAGGATTGAAGTCTTGTAAGAAAAAACATGTCAAAAAGGACTTCTCCTAAAATAAACATACTCCCTTGGTTATATATATAGAGAGATATACTGTATATCTATAATGCAACTGGGTGCATTTTCTATAGAGAATGCATCCACCCTGATGATTGCAACTAGTTTCTTACCATGTTGCAATTGGTTTTTTACCGAGTTGCAACTGACCCAACTCTAGTTATAATTGGATCATGTCAGGTTGCAATTGTTTCTTGCCTAATTACAACTGGTCTGACTCTGGTTGTACTTGGATCGCGTCAGATTGTAATTGGTTATTGCCTAGTTGCAACTGGGCCGACTCTAGTTGTAGTTGGATCGCGTCAGTTTTGCAATTGTTGTCCGGTTGCAACTGACTCGACTCTAGTTGTAATTGTATCACGTCAGGTTGCAACTACATCAGGTCCAGTTGCACTGGATCAAATCTGTTGCAATTACTTCCGCCAAGTTGCAATTGTGTCGTAATCATGATGGCAACTCATAGTACATTGAAGTTGCAATTACATATTTTGAAAACTTTGCAAAACTCCAGAACGAAGGTAAAGTGAAGAGCTTGAGACATAGTGCTTGGCTTGATCATTCTACTTTTCAATTGCTCAAGACCCAAGTGATGGCTATAAGCTCATGGTTAAAGGTAATATGGGTAATTTTGAAAGTCAGAATAGGTTACTCTAATCCAGAGAAGAATTCTTGTTTGAACGCATGTGTACCTTTAAGGCATGAAAGCATTGTATCAACTCCTGATCCATCTTTGAGTTCATCTTTGCTCAGGGACGAGCAAAAGGTAAGCTTGGGGAAGTTGTTGACGGTCCTTAAGTACCAATTTTAACCGTCAACTAAACAAGGAAAGGGATCTAAATGAAACCAATAGCTTTGTTGACACAAAAAGCATCAGGATCTGCGAACACCTCGGGCTATTACCCAAATTCGATATCCGAGGGCGTACCAGTCGATTTGACCAGTTAATCGACAAGGACGATAACTAGAACAAGATTCAATCGAGACAACGGCGATACGCCCGGATGCCAAGATTGAGGCTTGATCAGGATAACTAGAGCAGAGCTGAACGAGACAACAGCGATACGCCCGGATGTCAAAGCTTAGAGGTACTCCCACGCGAAACTTACAAGGGTTTGACGGAGATCAGGATGATGTAGCCCATCGAAGCTTGAAGAACTCGTTGATAAACTAAGACTAATGCAAAAAAGGGTAAATTGCAATAAAAGTAGAATAAGAGTAAATTGATTTGATTTTGATTGGATTCATATCTTTACACGCAGCCCTTGGGCACATATTTATACTCCCGCATGGAGAGTTGTACAAAGACACGACTCGTATCTTTCCTAAAACAAACTCCTAACTTTAAGGAAACTGACTCGCGCAGGAGTCGGATCTAAAATAACAATATTATTTTCCTAAACAAACACGCCTATTTTAAAGGAAAACAAACGACTCATGCAAGAGTCAGACTCAAACTGCTATAATAATACCGGCATAAAATCACCAGTTTCCTTATGCCTTTCCCTCGATGAAAACTTTCCATCGGCAGATTCCTTCAATCCATGACTTCCTTCTTTGGCCACCGGTAATCCTCTGCTGTCATCAAACGCTAAGTCACCCTGCACTCATCGGCACTCCATACCCATCGGCATCGGCAATACTTCCCAATCGGCAACCTTGTACTGGTAACTTGTCTTCACCAATCAATCCCTATCAGCAATCGGTATTGGCAACATCTCCTCATCGGTAATCGGCGTTAGCAACTTTGCATTCGGCCTCTGGTGAGCCATTCAACTCCTATCGGCAACATCCAAAACTTCCAGCTTCCATCGGCAACACACTTAGTCTTCCCACAGCACACTCCCATCGGCAATACTGACTCATGGCTTCCCGATGCCGATGGAAAACGACCGCTGATCAACACAAGTCTTATCTCATTTGACACGTGCCAAAAAACGGTGTCAACACATGCCCCCCAGTTTCGGAGTGTATAATACTTTACGCGCCGAAATTCCCCTCTACTGTAGCCGTTACCTTCGAGATAACTGCACAACTTCCTCGATCTCCGCGCGCAGAACCGCAATTTATTAATAAAATCCCTCGATTATAGCACAAACAGTTGCAAATCTGACAATATCCCCTTGATTATCGCGCACATCCACCGCAGGCCTCTCCACATTCCTGCACAGTATGAACCAAAATCCCAAAATACCCCTGAGTAACCTTATAAAAGTTACCAGGATCCAATCTGCCTTTTTACCCTAGGCCCACTTTCACTTTCACATCTGCCTTTGTCTTCAACCTCCGGCGGCGCCTCCGAAGAACACGAGCTCAAGCAACAGTGCTTTCCCCAAGCCCAGTACGAACCGCAAGAACTCTCATCAGCTCCAATGGCGATTCAAGTCGACATTCCTAAGGTAAATCCACTTTCTCCTCATCCAACCTCCTGCTAGTTCCTTTCCCGTACGAATCCATAATCTTCCCCTTTCCTTCTTTGATTCTTTCCTTTCTTTTCTTTTCGAACCCTAGGAACTGTACAACAAGGTAGTGATCCCTCTTGAGTAGTCCATCTTTACCTGTCTAGGCCCCATGGGGAATCCGGATCCTAGTTACATGATCAACGCGGAGGCCAACCGGATTCCATTCAGGTCTGAATGCCTCGGTTTAGGATTATGGAAGGACGCCTTCCGATCATGGCCCAAACCCACCAAAGGGTGGAAGAACTGGTACCTTAGGGTCGCTAGAACACAGTAAGTCTATTGGTCAGAGCGTAACTTGGATCAGTGCATCAGGCTCTCTATTGCCAATATGGAGAAAAATGAGAGCATGCTGATAGCGGCCTCCTACTTCAGGTCTGACACCATGAACGCTTTCCTATTCCGACATGGACCAGCCACCCCTACGCTTACCGATGTGCACATGTTGACCGACCTTGACGTCTCCTCTGCCGATACCTTCACTCTGTTCAATAGGAAAGCCGAGTATAAGATGAACACTCGGAATATCGGCGGCTGGACTGGCTACATCCAGGAGTATCAGAAGACTGGATCGGTAAACCAGAGGGAACGCGCCATATTTCTGAATATGTGACTGGAAAAATTCATCTTCTGCGGCTGGGCAGTCGGACCCACTACTATGCATCTTCCGGCTGCTGAACTCCTTACCGATGGAACAAGACTTCCTCTAGGCAGATATCTTCTTGGATCGGTATATCGCCTTCTACATCAAGTATCCAAGAAGTTACTGCTAGGTGAGCCCATCGGCAACCTCGGGGGTCCCTGGTGGTTTATCAACATGTGGCTGAACGCACACATGTACAAAGCCCTTCAGTTTGACTTGTTCGCTCAACAGTTCCCAAGGGACATATCGGAAGATTACAAGTATAGGGATGATGAATCGGTAAATCGCCCTCCACAACTTTGGAGAGGCCATCATAGTATTGCCAGGGACCAATGCCGATGCAGAGCAGTTTGGTCTATTCTTTCAGAAATTTTACAACGGAATCCCTGCTTTAGAGCGGCTCTGGGGGGCGTATATTGATGAGAACAATCAATTTCCGCTGCTGTTTAATCTTACCGATGGGAATGTGCCCCAGAATCAAACAATCATGAAGGCCAGTATCGTGCCCCTGGCCATCCCAGTCAATATTTTTAGAACTGGGAAGAACGCCCCTCCATCCTTCGAGTTCTACTACCCATCGGCAGCGGCAAGACAACTGGCATTTGGCCAACTGCCGATCAAGCTTTGCTACTCCAAGGTAGTAAAGCCCAGGCAGACTATCTCCAGCGCTATAGACTGGAACAAAGTCGTCAATCTTCCTCCAATGCCGATATGTCAGATATTGATTTATCCTCCTGGTCACCAACATCCTTCATCACGAATGAGTATAAATTTTGGTGGCAAGAATGGAGATATCAATTATTTGTTAAGTCATCACACTACTATCGGCATATGATTGACGCCAACCACATCATCCCCGATGACGCAGTAAGTTTTTAATCCTGATGCATTTTTCTACTTTATTCTTATCATCGGTATCTGACCTCCTTATGCTTGACAGGTTGATGATCCGATCCCCAAGATGAGCAACAGTGGCAAGCCCTTCAACCTTCGCATGATGAGTCCTATATCACTCATCGGCAATAATGCCCCCACGCTAGCTGCCTTCACCCCCAGAAGGTACCCAAACTGACGCCTGCAAAAACCAAGGCTACATTGGCTGCTGCTGCTGCCTTGACGCGGGTTTTTGTAGTAAACTCATATTCACTCATACCGATCACATACTGTTTCATCGGCAACACTTTTATTTTACGTAATCTTGCACTAAATATTTTCAGGCAATGAGATCATCGGCAACTGCTCCAAGTAGACAAGCATTCCCAAGCACTGCTGCTGATGCCCCCCAAGCTTCATCAAAACGGGTTGGATCTCCCGCTGCTGCACCAAGGAAGAAAAGGCATTTGAGATTGGCCACCCCATCTTCGCCATCGACTCTAGTTGCATCACCAACTGCCGATGTGCCAATGGTAGAACTGTCATCGGCCCCAATCCCTGATCATCATTAAACGACATCCCTAATCAGGAGACAACTCCACTTGCTGCAGCAGCGGAGGCGACATCAGCATCGGCGCCTTCACCAGCCAAAATTCCCGATGAAAGAACGGTGTCGCCACCAGAGGAGCCAGCCACCACAGCGGAAGCAACATCAGCGACAACGCCACCAGCACCCATGGCGTCACCTACTCCAACAGAAGCCTGCTCATCGGCAACTGCTGCTGATCTCTAGGATGAGGCTAGACCATCCAACATGCCAAGCCCTAGGCAAGAAATTCGCTTCAAGATGGTAAGTTGGTTACCTAAAAATTCATAGCATAATCTTATGATCGGCGCATTTTAACTTCTTCTTTTTCAGGCCCAAGACTCCCCAGACAACTTATTCTCCTTCGGGGTCAACCCCAGGACGAGGATGAGCATCAAGAAGGCCCCGCTTGAGCAGACAACCTATTCTCCTTCGCTATCGACATTCCCGATGAGGATGAGGACGAAGAAAACTCTGCTCCAGCTCTATCGGCAGAAGTTAAATCCAAACTCGAAGCACTGCTCTCCTTGCTGCAACAAGATACATCCCAGCTCGTCCAGGATTCAACTGCAGCAAGGAAAGCTTTCAAGGATGTCCAAGGCCACCTCCCTGCCGATACAGAAGAAACACTCTTCCAGGCCACTTTCCTCGATAGCAAGCTACTCCAATACCAGAGGCTCTCCCGTCGTATAGCCGATAGGACTGCCCAATCTCAGACTGAGGAAGATAAGCTCAAGTTTAAAAGTATTGCCGACGAGAAGCACAAGAGCATTGGCCAAGCAGAAGTCTCCAGCGCCAATCTCGAGCAAGAAATTACTCAGCTATCGGCAAGGAAAGAAGAGCTACTGACTGAGTTGAAAAAGGTCGAAGAAGCTCTAAGCACAGCCAATCAGAAGAAAGCCCAACTGTCCGACACCATCAGGGTTCTGCGGCAAGAAAGAGACCAAAATGCCCGACAAGCCATTCTACTGAAGAAGAAGATCAAGCCAGTCGAGGGCTCTGCCGATGCCGATGCCAAGGAGATGGATGAGATAGAGCAAATTCGCCCGCGTGCGATATCAGCCATCCAATCCTTGCTGAAATTCATTGTATCGGCCATTGTAACATTGATACTTGATTTGGCTTTGTAATATAATGTCAGTACATTTTTTACCGATGCTTATATAACTTTTTCCTTCATCGGCATTCAACTGAGCACTATGCGTCTACCCATATGCTAGGGTAATATTTCTTCAAGTATTTACCGTTGATTGCCCTAGAAAATGCAACTCCTTCGAGAGTCTCCAAAATATAAGCATTACCAGGAGCAGACTGTTTTATCCGATAAGGACCTTCCCAATTAGGAGACCATTTTCCAAACTTAGAATTTTTAGTCCCAATCGGTAAAATCAACTTCCATACTAGATCGCCATCGACAAACTCCTTTACCTTTACTTTCTTGTCATACCATCTGGTAACCCTCTTCTTATTCTCCTCAATGCTGATCAATGCCTTCAACCGATGACCGGCTAAATCCTCTAACTCATCTTTCATCAGAGTAGCATAATCATCGGTCGTCAATTGATCTTGAAAAGATAATCGCCTAGAACCAGTTTTAATTTCCCAAGGCAGGACATCATCGTGTCCATAGACCAACTGATACGGCGAGACTTTGGTTGCACCATGACAAGCCATCCGATATGACCACAAGGCTTCATTTAACACCACATGCCACCTTCTAGGGTTCTCTTCAATCTTGCGTTTGATAAGTTTAATAACTCCCTTATTAGTTGCTTCAGCCTGAGCATTAGCCTGGGCATAATAAGGAGAAGAGTTTAACACCTTGAACCCCATACTAGCAGCAAATTCATCAAACTCTCCCGATGTGAACATGGTTCCTTGATCGGTAGTAATAGTTTGAGGAATACCAAATCAGTAAATAATGTGTTCTTTAACAAAATCCACCATGTTTGCCGATGTCACCTTCTTCAAAGGAATCGCCTCAACCCATTTACTGAAGTAATCGGTAGCAAAAAGTATAAACTTATGCCCCTTACTCGATGGCGGATAAATTTGGCCGATGAGATCAATAGCCCACCCTCTGAATGACCAAGGCTTGATTATGGGATTCATTGCCGATGCAGGTGCCCTCTGTACGTTACCAAACTTCTGACAATCCTGACATCCTTTGAAATAGTTGAAGCAATCTTCAAGGATTGTTGGCCAATAATATCTATTCCGCCTAATCATCCACTTCATCTTGAATGTCGATTGATGCGCTCCACACACACCTTCATGGATTTCACCCATCAACTCCTTTGATTCCTCTTTACCAAGGCATCTGAGCAAGACTCCATCAATCGTCCGATAATACAACTCATCGTCAAGGAGCACATGCTTGGTAGCCTGGAACCTTAGACGCCTTTCAACCTTCTTAGATGGATCTTTTAAGTAATCGACAATCTCTTTTTTCCAGTCATCGGCAACTGTTACCGATGTTACGATCTCTTGAATCGGCTGATACCCTGAAGCATTCTGTGCCAACCGATTGGCCTCTTCGTTATGCAACCTAGGGACATGCTCAAGGCGGTACTCTTTGAATTCTTTTAATAATTGCAAAACACCTCTCATGGGTTGCAATTAAAGCTTCACTTCGGCATTCATACGTCCCAATCAATTGGTTGATCACCAACATAGAATCACCGAAGATTTCAACAACATTGGCACGTACTTCCCTGAGTAATTCCAACCCCTTAAGTAAAGCCTGGTACTCAGTCTGATTGTTTGTTGAAGTAGCAACAATCAGCAACAAAATTTCATACTTCTGTCCTCGGGGTGAAATTAAGAGAATACCGATACCTGCTCCGTCCTTACACGTAGACCCATCAAAGAATAAAGTTCAAGGAGCAATCTCCACAGAGCTCACCATATTGCAATGCTGCGTAACAAAATCGGCCATCACTTGACCTTTAACTGCTTTAGCCGATTCATACCTTAAATCAAACTCTGAAAGTGCCAGAATCCATTTACTGATTCTTCCACTTAATATCGGCATCGACAACATATACTTAACCACATCATCTTTGCAGATAACAGTGCATTCAGCAGACAATAAATAATGCATCAATTTAATGCAAGAGAAATATAGACATAAGCATAATCTCTCTATGGCCGAATACCTGGTTTCAGCATCCACCAAACTTCTGCTCAGATAATACATCACACGTTCTTTCCCTTCAAATTCTAAAATCAAGGCCGATCCGATAACACTGTCATCGGCAGACAAATACAATCTGAAAGACATCCCGTGCTGAGGTGGAAGCAAGACTGGAGGGTTTACCAAATATTTTTTAATCTCCTCCAAGGTTAAATGTTGTTCTTCTTTCCATGTAAACTCTTGATCGGCTTTCAGCTTTAGCAATGGACTAAAAGATTTAATCTTACCAGATAAGTTAGATATAAATCTTCTGATGAAATTAATCTTGCCGATCAAGGACTGCAGCTCAGTCTTGTTTGTAGGAGCAACTACTTTGTTAATGGCATCAATAGATTTTCTGCCGATTTCAATGCCTCTCTGATGCACCATAAAACCCAAAAATTGACCTGCCGATAGACCAAATGTACACTTGTTAGGATTCATCTTTAGCCCATGTTCTCTTGTGCATTCCAGGATTTTTCGCAAATCGGCAAGATGCTTCTCAAAATCTCCAGATTTAACCACCACATCATCAATGTAGATTTCAACTATCGTGCCGATATACTTATGAAAGATGAAATTCATTGCTCTCTGATAAGTAGCACCGGCATTCTTCAAGCCAAAAGTCATGACAACCCACTCAAATAAACCGACATGACCTGGACATCTGAAAGCAGTTTTGGATGCGTCTTCTTCAACCATGAATATTTGATTATATCCAGCATTGCCATCCATGAAGCTAATGATTTGATGTCCAGCAGCAGCATCAATCAGCACATCGGCAATAGGCATCGGATAGCCATCCATCGGTGTGGCCTTGTTGAGATTCCTGAAATCAATACAAACACGAAGTTTTCCATTCTTTTTATACACAGGAACCACATTAGAAATCCATTCGGCATATCGGCATTGCCGAATGAACCCAGCTTCGATTAACTTTGTAATCTCAGCCTTGATGTCGGGTAGAATAGTAGGATCGCATCGGCGCGCAGGTTGCCGATGTGGTTGGAAACCAGACTTGATGGGTAACCGATGTTCAACTATCGATCGGTCCAAACCAGGCATTTCTATATAGTCCTAAGCAAAACAATCTTTGTATTCCTTTAATAAATTAGTTAACTGCTGTTTACATTGGGAATCTAACTTAGCACTAATAAAAGTAGGCCTATGTTTACTATCATCGCCGATGTCTATCTCATGTAAATCATCGGCGGACGTGAAGCCCTGTCCCAGTTTTCCATCATCAGCGAACTGATCCATTAAAACTCTTCTTCAGGACCAACTGCTTGGATCGGTTTAATACGGTAATCGGCAACTTTGAGGAACTCTTTGTCCCAAGCTTCACCGGATATGCACCTGGTCTGCTCATAAGTTTCCGATTCTGTCGACGCAACAGTAGATGGGGCTTCACTTCGGACGACTTCAATTCTGTCCCCAATCCACTGTACAAGGCTCTGATGCATGGTGGAAGGAATACAACAATTGGCGTGGATCCAATCCCTTCCCAGGAGCAAGTTGTAGGTGCCTTTGCCACTGATTACAAAAAACGTTGTCGGCAAAGTTCTACTGCCGATGGTTAAATCAACACATACAACTCCCATAGCTGTCGACACATTGCCCTCAAAGTCCTTGAGCTTCATGTCCGTTTTGACTAAGTCTTGATCGCCTTTTCCAAGCTTCCTGAACATGACATATGGCATTATGTTTATCGACGTGCCACCATCCACCAGCATCTTTGTCACAGGCTGTCCATCCACTTTGCCTTAGGTGCTTCCTTTCATCATCGGCAGGCTTCTCAAAGATAGCTGCCATCGGATCCAGGACCAATTGTGCCATCTCAGCAGTCTCCTCATCATCGCTGACAGGTGCCATAAACTCCATCGGCAACATGACAACCATATTAATTTCTGCCGATGGATCCCTGTCCTTGCGCTTTGGCCTCCACTGCTTTTCCCTTGAGGGTTCTTCATTGTCATACAGGTCATTGCGGCGTTCGCGCTGAATCCTCCTTTTCTGAGTCTTCGTCAGACCCTTCGGGCACCACTGAGGAAGCTTGGTTTTCCAGACAGGCTGGTGCTGCTTTCCACCGCTCGCATCGGTACTTTTTCCGACGTTGGGATCTCTGGAGAATATTTCTTCATCAGGCACTCTTGCATTGGCCATCTCCTCCAGCTCCTCTTGATAAACACGTCTGCCAAGCCTGTTATGGGCACTAAGCTTGCCCCCCAGTCGGCCATACGCCGACCTCTTCTCTCTGAGCGGCTTGGCGTATCTGGGGATCCGATCATCAAAACAAGGTTTCTTACCTGACCGATCGGCAGTGTAATATCTATTGCACTCGGGGCAATTATCAGCAGTAGGCAGCTTAATGCCTTTTTCCCAACAATGAACGAAGAAGGGACACCTCTAGTGATCCTTATGCCGAAGCCATTCCTGGTGTTCTTCTTCTTCCTGCCGATACTGCTCTTCACGTGATTGCTGATAGTCTCGCCTTAGCTGCTTGCGCGTGATTATAACACCAGGAGCCCTATTGGCACTACTACCTTCATCGGCAACCTTCTTGCCCTTTCTGTCATCGGCAAACCTCCTTTCATCACGCTCAGTCACCTGATGGTTAGGATCTACCGATGCGTTCTTCCTGGCCGCTTCCGATGTCAGCACTTTGTTTTTTCCACTGGTTTCCACCATATTATTTGGAAACAGGTGCTGATCAATCTTCATCGGTTTCTGGACCTTAGAATTTTCAAACTTGATTCATCCAGATTCAATCTCTGACTGCAACTGCTGCCTGAATACTTTGCAGTCATTGGTACTGTGCGAAGTTGCCTTATGCCACTTGCAGTACCTGATCTTCTTGAGCTCTTCGGCCGATGGAATTACTTGGTTGGGCGCCAACCTGATTCGCCCTTCTTGGAGTAATAAGTCAAACATCCTGTCAGCCTTTGTAATATCAAAGGTGAACCTTTCAGCTTCTTTCTGGCCGAACGGACAAGACACAGATTTCTTATCCTTCACCCATTCGGCGGCGCTGATACTTAGCTCTTCCTCGGATCCAGAGTCTTCTTGCCCAACGAAGGTCACCTTTTTATTCCAAGTCTTCCTGGGTTCAAAGGTTTTGATACCTTGATCGGCAATCCTTTGCACCAGATGACTTAGGCTTTCAAATTCTTGAGACGCGTACTTGTCCTTGATGTGCGGCACTAATCCTTGGAAGGCCAAATCTGCCAGTTGCCGATCATCAAGTACCAGGCTGTAGCACTTATTTTTCACGTCCCGCAACCTCTGAACAAAGCTCTCTACCGATTCATCATTGCATTGCCTCAGTTTGACCAGATCAGTAAGCTTCTTCTCATGTATGCCGGCGAAGAAGTATTTATGAAATTGCCTCTCTAGATCAGCCCATGTGATTACAGAATTTGGAGGCAGCGATATGAACCATGTGAATGCCGATCCAGACAATGATGATGAAAACAATCTCACCCTGAGTTCTTCTCTGCTGGCAGCTTCTCCGCACTGGATAATGAAGCGGTTGATGTGCTCCATTGTTGATGTGTCGTCTTGGCCGGAGAACTTGGTAAAATCAGGCACTTTGTACCGATTTAGGAGAGGAATCAAGTCATAAGCTAGAGGATACGGAGTCCGATAAGAGTATGTATTCACTTTGGGTTTAATGCCGAATTGTTCTTTCATAACTTCGATGATCTTATCGGTCCAATATGCATCCTGCTCTTGCCGACTCATTGGCTGGTTGTTGACTGGTAGAGCCGGCTGATGCGCCTCTTGAAGATGATGCGGAGTAGTCACGGGCGCAGCACCAGTCATCCGAACACTATGCATCAGTTGATTTACCGATGGATAGTTTTGCACACTTAGCAGGTTAGGTTGAGTCGTCGTATTCATCGGTTGCTGTACCGATGGTCCGCTCTGAGTGTTTGCTGGGCTTCCATAATGATACATTGACACACCAGGTTGTTGAGCTGGCAGCTGGTTAGCCCATCCAGGATTATAAATCATTGGCATATGACTTACCGATGGCTGATAACTAATTGGAGCGTGTTGCTCTTGTATCCTGGAGCAATCAATCATCAGATTACCTTGGGGAACTAGCACTCCGACTTGAGGATTTGCAACCATAGGTTGGCTTCCGGCTACTGTAGTGTGTTGCATCGGCATAGGGCTCGCCGATGGTGGCATCAGAGGTATCTTAGGAACCACTTGAAAATCTTCTGATGGCACTTGCACGGTCGGAGAGGACGCAGAGTAATGCACCATAGGAGCCACCGGCTGTGATTGCATTGCCGATGCCATAGAGCCCTTCCAAGTTGAGCCATCTCTCGGCACCAGATTAGAACCAGTAGATAGATTTGGAGGCATACCGTATCCCCACCAGTTAGTGGGAGCTGATTGACTCTGGATAGCAGGTCCTGAAATTGCCGACACCACTGGATCTGCATTGAGCTTGGTGACGCTGCCAGGGTTCGGTCTCGGCGGTGTAGCCACCGATGGGCTTGCAGATGCCGATCCAGGTTGATGATACACTGGACCAACATATTGAGGTGCATGTCCTTCTTTGAATGATTGCATGATAGCATTGTAGACAGTATTGGACAGCATGCTGGAGTGGCTAATTAATGCTTGATTTAAAGCAGAATTAACCATCTCTTGTAACTTACCAGGATTGGCGTCATACGTGACCTGCCGCGGTAACGGCGGATCTTGCTTCTGGATTGCCTCGCCGCTCCTGCTTAGGCTGAAGGATTTGAGATATAACTGCTTGTATTCCTCCATAGCCTGCTCCATGGCCAGCCTCTGATTATCTTTTAGATTGGCCTCGGAAACTTCAATGACGTTCCTCTGGTTAACGTCGGCGTTATCACCCATGATAGATGTATTAATTTGTATAATCGAGTCCCACTGGGCGTGCCAAAAGAGGTGTTGACACAAAAAGCGTCAGGATCTGTGAACACCTCGGGCTATTACCCAAATTCGATATCCGAGGGCGTGCCAGTCGATTTGACCAGTTAATCGACAAGGACGATAACTAGAACAAGATTCAATCGAGACAACGGCGATACGCCCGGATGCCAAGATTGAGGCTTGATCAGGATAACTAGAGCAGAGCTGAACGAGACAACAATGATACGCCCGGATGTCAAAGCTCAGAGGTACTCCCACGCGGAACTTACAAGGGTTTGACGGAGATCATGATGATGCAGCCCGTCGAAGCTTGAAGAACTCGTTGATAAACTAAGACTAATGCAAAAAGGGTAAATTGCAGTAAAAGTAGAATAAGAGTAAATTGATTTGATTTTGATTGGATTCATATCTTTACACGCAGCCCTTGGGCACATATTTATACTCCCGCATGGAGAGTTGTACAAAGACACGACTCGTATCTTTCCTAAAACAAACTCCTAACTTTAAGGAAACTGACTCGCGCAGGAGTCGGATCTAAAATAACAATATTATTTTCCTAAACAAACATGCCTATTTTAAAGGAAAACAAACGACTCATGCAAGAGTCAGACTCAAACTGCTATAATAATACCGGCATAAAATCACCAGTTTCCTTATGCCTTTCCCTCGATGAAAACTTTCCATCGGCAGATTCCTTCAATCCACGACTTCCTTCTTTGGCCACCGGTAATCCTCTGCTGTCATCAAACGCTAAGTCACCCTGCGCTCATCGGCACTCCATACCCATCGGCATCGGCAATACTTCCCAATCGGCAACCTTGTACTGGTAACTTGTCTTCACCAATCAATCCCTATCAGCAATCGGTATTGGCAACATCTCCTCATCGGTAATCGGCATCAACAACTTTGCATTCGGCCTCTAGTGAGCCATTCAACTCCTATCGGCAACATCCGAAACTTCCAGCTTCCATCGGCAACACACTTAGTCTTCCCACAGCACACTCCCATCAGCAATACTGACTCATGGCTTCCCGATGCCGATGGAAAACGGCCGCTGATCAACACAAGTCTTATCTCATTTGACACGTGCCAAAAAACGGTGTCAAGAAGCTTGAAATAGGGTTTATACTGACAAAATTCCACGAGTTTTTGTGAATGTCTATTTCTATAGGGGGTTATCAAGAAATACTAAGGAAAGGCTCCCATGTCATGTTTACATAGAGATAATTGTCAACCGCACAATTTTCTGTACTCTAGAGGGTTCTAGAAGACACGAGAATGAACGGGAGGCGAATCGGGCCCGGAGCCAGGGCGCCCGCCCTGCCCCTATAGCCAATCAGGCTGCGCTTGACGGATTAGGGTCCCACCGCCTTTGAGGAGCAATCTACACAACACAGTTAAGTCGTTTTGATCCAACGATCGACGTTCATTTGAGGGGGCTATATAAGGAGGATCCCTGCCCCCTGGCAAAAAGCAATCCATTATTCATTTGCATATTTTCCAGAGAGGATTCGCTAGAGAGGATCTCTTATAGATCTATTCTCTAGGGCTTAGCATTCAAGAGAAATCATCCTTAGTTTCTATGTGAGATTAGAGTTTACTCTTCTAGATTGAGAGAGATAGAGTGGAGGTGTGGATTGGAGGAAGCCCGGTCTGTCGGTGTCTGTGTCTCCTCTCCGGTTTGTACCTACAAGATCAAGTCTCCTAACCCGAGGCTTTCTCCTAGGATTTCTTCGGTATTTCGACTCCTAATTCTAGTAAGTTCTCTGTTTTATTATTCTTTGGTTTGTGAGTTTACTTTGTTCTTTTCGCGTAGAGAGTAGGGTAATCATCTCTAGCGTAAACGTGATGTTTGGTCTAAGATACTCATAGATATCCCCTGTATAGCTGGACCTGTGGCAGTAGCATGGAATGTGACAATTCCATTGATACCTTTGGATCCCACAATCCCGTTAGAAGGATCGGTAGGGTTTATAGACCACGGGCTAAGCATCCTCTGTGGTGTTTCTTATCTCGACGGTTCTCCCCAATAGAATAATAGCGCATATCTTGATTAGACTAGAACGAGAGTGTTGTCGCGGTCTTCTCTATATCGCTTATATAAAATCACTTTGTTTGTAGCCTAAAGGATAATAGTAATAGATTTGGTTAGTCAGATGCACCCTTTCTCCTTGCACAAAAAAACAAATTACGATACTCTGGATAATCTCTCAGGTTGTGCGCTTGCGGATTTCTTCCCAGTGATTCTTCTATCTACGTTAACAACTATCAACACTCTTGGTCATCACCAAGGGTATCCACCCTCTCTAGGGTCGTGATCTTACCGTTCTCGTGTGTTTTTTTGTTGGGATTGTTTTAGGGAAGAGTGGTTATTGGTACTTCACCTAGGAGTATTCCAAGGTATCATAATTTATATTTTCCCAAGGAAAAGCTAGGCTAGAAATAATAATTAGAGAGAGATCCTTGAGAGCACCTCAACTTAGTACCAACTAATATATGGGGGTAAACGATATATGTGATAGGAAGGGGTTGATGAATAAATAAGCCAAGGTAAATGATACTTAGAATGGACTAGATAGTATAGCTAGGTGGAAGGACAACGAGAGAGTAAAGGGACTCCTATGTAATTCACTCTACTTCAATATACTTAGCAAATTAATTAGTCTAAACACTATAGTTTGTATCCTCAATACAAGTATGCTAGGCGAGGGGATCGATCAGTAGGAGGACAAAACTCCTACCGGACCGCGCCCTCTTCTTACAGGGGGGCTTACCTTTTAAGAACTTGCCTAAAACACGTGGTGGAATACAAAAACTAGACAACGTTGTCACTCTCTTGCTAGCTACCACAAACAATCCGTGCAACAAGCAATAACCAAGGATAAGATGATATATAAGCACCACGCTTACACACAACTTATTACTTTGACTACGATCTATAATCAAAGCACCCTATGACAGGCAATGATTGCATACTATTGACACAAAAAACGTCGGATCTGCGAACACCTCGGGCTTATACCCGAACTCGATATCCAAAGGTGTGCCAGTCGATTTGAACAGTTAATCGACAAGGATGATAACTAGAATAACTATGAACGAGACGATGGCGATGCGCCCAGACGTCAAGGCTCAGATTGCTCAAAAAGCAGAACTCGCGAGGTAGACGGAGGTCTTGTAGATGCAGCCCGTCGAAATCGTAAGAACTCGTTAATAAACTGGAACTAATGCGAGAAAAGTAGATTGGTGGAAAAGTAGATAAAAGTAATAGATTTGTATTTTATTGATTGATTTCTTCTACACCGCCCCTGAGTACATATTTATACTCCGGTAAAAGGAGTTATACATGGACACGACTCATACCTAAACAAAACTCCTACTTTTAAGGAAATAAAACGACTCGTGCAAGAGTCGGACTCAAACTAAAACAATAATACTAGCTTAAAATCGCTAGTTTCCTTATCCGTTTTCCTTGCGATAAACTTTCCATTGACAGATTCTTTCAATCCGCAATCTCCTTCTATTGCCATTGGCAACTTCCTGCTGACGTCAGCCACACCAACCTATATCCATCGGCAATATTCCCGATCGGCAATGTTCTCCTGTTTCCATCGGAACACCCTTCTGATCAGCAAATACCTTCTTTTGTTTCCTCAATCTCCTGTTTTCATCGGCAATCCGATTGGTGGGATTCTGATGCCGATAAGGAAAAGAAATCATCTTTCTACCGATCAGTGTAACTACCCTTCTACCGATCAGTGTATCCGGTTCATATTGACACGTACAAAAACAATGTCAACACATGCCCCCCAATTTCGGAGTATAAAATATTTTATGCACCGAAATTCGCTCTATTGTAATCTTTCCCTCTAAAATACCATCGCCATTTTGATTACCGCGCGTTGTCACTATAAATTACTAACAACCGCCGCAACTGTAGCACCAACAGTTACAATTTCCTCGATCACCGCGCAAATCAACACGATATCCTTCCATATACCTGCTCAGTCAGAAAAGAAAACTCGAAAACGCCGTTTAACCTAGGCCTATAAACACCACCGTCCGTCCTCTCTTTTACCCTGAGCTCACATTTTCACCTTCATCTCAACGTCATCCTTAAAGAGCACTATTCCAGCGGCGGTTCTTCTTCTTTCATCGGGAGGCACGACCTTTGCAAGAACTCTGCTTCAATGGCGATCAATTTCACGGCTTCTGCGGTAATTCCCCTTCTTTCTTCGCTGTATACACCGCAGTTTTTATCCTTCTGCATCGCTTTACAATTCCTTCTCCCTTTCCTTTTTTACTTTCTGGATCTAGGAAATGCGCAACAAAATAGTGATCCCTACCGATCAAGAACATCTCTGCTGCTTTGGCCCAATGGGGAATGCCGATCCAACCAATCTCATCAATGCAGAAACCAATAGCATCCCTTTCAGTTCTGAGCATTTCTATCTAGGGTTATGGACAAACACCTTTCGCTCTTGGCCCAAACCTACCAAAGGGTGGAAGAATTGGTATCTCAGGATAGCTAGGTCACAACAACTTTATTGGTCAGAGCGCAACATTGAGCAATGCATCAGACTGTCCATTGCCCATATGGCCAAAAATGAGAACATGATGATTGCGGCTTCTTATTTCTGGTCCGATACAATGAATGCCTTTTATTCATACATGGACCAGCCACCCCTACACTTGCCGATGTACATATGCTCACTGGCCTCGAGGTTTCTTCTGCCGATCCTGCTACCCTCTTCCGTAGGAAGTCCGAGCGTCGGGTAAGCACACGTAACATCGGTAGTTGGACTGGATATATTCAAGAGTATCAGAAGACCGGATCGTTACGACCAAGGGAGCATGCCACCTTCCTTAACATGTGGTTGGAGAAGTTCGTTTTCTCCGGCAGAACAGTCGGGTCTACCAACATGTATCTTCCCGCAGCAGAGCTTCTGGCCGGTGGAGGATTTCCCCTTGGCCGATACCTCCTTGGCTCAGTTTATCGCCTTCTACATCAAGTATCGGAGAAATTACTACTTGGTGAACCCATCAGCAACCTTGGAGGTCCTTGGTGGTTCATCAACCTGTGGCTGAACGCCCATATGCACAAATGTCTCCAATTGAATCTGTTCAACCAACAGTTTCCAAGAGACATATCTGAAGACTATGTCTTTGATGATGATGAATCGGCAACCCGTTCCCCACTCAATTTTGGGGAAGCCATGATAGTGCTACCAGGAACCGATGCCAACGTTGATCAATTCGGCATGTTCTTCCAGAGGCTCTACTGCGGAATCCCTGCTGCAAAACGAGTCTGGTGACCTTATGTCAATGAAGACAACCGATTCCCACTCTCCTTCAACCTCACCGATGGGAATATACCACAAAACGAAGCAATCATGAAAGCCACCCTCATTCCCCAAGCTATTCCGGTTAACGTCGTCGGGACCGGGAAGAACTCTTATCCATCATACGAGTTCTATTATCCATCGGCAGCGGTAAGATAGCTAGCATTCGGTCAATTGCCGATCAAACTTAGCTATGTCAACGTGATAAAAGCAAGAGAGGTCATCTCCAGTGCTATGGATTGGAACAAAATTGTCACCCTCTCCCCTCATGCTGATGTAACTAACATCGACTTATCTTCCTGGGCGCCGACATCCTTCATTACCGAATCATACAAGACCTGGTGGCAAGAGTGGAAGGACCAACTATTTGCTCCATCATCACACTACTATCGGCACTTGATTGATGCTGATCATATCATACCCGATGACGCGGTAAGATTATTTCCGATTACTACTTCGTTAACTTTTCAAATGTATCAGTAACTAACCCTCTATCAATAGGTTAATGATTTGATCCCCAAAAAGACCAAGAGCGGCAAACACTTCAACTTACGACCGATGAACCCTACATCGACAATCGGCAGTAAGGCCCCTTCATTGTCTGCCCTTATGCATCACAAGGCAGTTCCCAAGGTTACTATCAGAACTCGGCCATTACCAACCGATGATGCTACCGCTGCTGTCGCCGTTTTGGCACAAGCCTTCACGGTAACAAGCCTTTATTTATCTGTATCGATCATAATATGTTTAATCGATAATTTTTACTCACTTTGCACCAAATTCTCTTCTACAGTAGACAAGTTCATCGGCATCCATCCCAAGTGTACAAACCTCCGTGGCTCAATCTGCCGATGCCCCCCAAATGCAAGGGTCAAAACGCCAAGGCTCCTCAAGTGCTACTCCCCGACCAAAACGTAAGAAGCCATCAACTCCAGCTACATCTCCTCAAGCTCCTGCCAATACACCAACACTGGAGCCAGTATCGGCACCTATCCCTGAGCAGCCACAGGATGAGATTCCTAACCAAGGGACAACACCGTCGCCGCAAGAGATGGCCGCAACAACGGAAACAACACCGGCATCGGCACCAGCATCAGCACCGGATGAAACCCCCAACCAAGGATCGGTCCCGTCGCCACAGGGGTTAGCTACAATAATGGAAGTAGCATCGGCCTCAACACCAGCACCAGCACCAACCGTCCCTCCTGCCGAGGCAAATTCATCGGCAACTTTTGCCGATCCTCAAGATACGGTTGCGTCAGCTACATCAAGCCAAAGGCGAGAAATCTCTCTAAAGCAGGTAAACTAGGAATATTCATCATAACTCTGCGATATATAAGCTTCTAACTGACAAATTTCAATTGTTATCCTCTCAGGCCCAAGACTCCCAACAGCTTATTCTCCTTTGCTATTAATCTCCCAGATGACGACGAAGAAGGAGAGAGCTTTATTCATGTTCCAATCATTTATTTGGCAGAAGAGAAATCCAAACTTGAAGCATTGCTGCTCCTACTGCAACAAAACACGTCTCAACTAATCCAAGATTGAAGTGCAGTAAGGGTAGCTTTCAGAGAAATCCAAGACCAATTGCCTGTCGATGTTGAAGAACTGCTATTCCAAGCAGCATTCCTCGAAGTCGGCAACTACAATATCAAAGAGCTTCGCGACGCATTGCCGATAGATCTGCTCAAGCAAAATTCAAAGAGGAGAGATACTCAAATTCAAGCAAGCTGCGGACGAAAAACATCAAGACATCGGCCATCTGGAAGCTTCTGGTAGCACGCTCGAACAAGAGATCACGCGTCTATCGGCACGAAAAGAAGAGCTGCTAGTCGAGCTGAAGAAAGTTGACAAAGCTCTAAGCACAGCCAGCCAAAAGAAAGCTCAACTCCCCGCTGCCACCAAAGCTTTACAACAAGAGAGAGATGTCGATGCCCGTGAAGCCCTTCTGTTGAGGAGAAAGCTCAAGCCAGTCGAGAGTTCTGCCGATGATGACGCCAGGGAAATAGAAGAAGCAGATCAAATTCTCCTTCACGCGATTTCATCTATTCAAACCCTGTTGTAATTTGTTGTACCGATAACCATGATCTTGATGACTGTTCTTGTAATATAATGTTTCATTCGCTGATATTTCGCATAATGACTTTATCATCGGTACTTACATTTTTATTACTTCATGCATCTATCTAGATACTAGGATAATATTTTTTCAAATATTTACCATTGATTGCTTTGGAAAATGCAACTCCTTCGAGAGTCTCCAAAATATAAGCGTTGCCCGGAACAGACTGATTTATCCGAAAAGGACTTTCCCAATTAGGAGACCAATTCCCAAACTTTGAACTTTTGGTTCCAATCGGTAAAATCAGTTTCCACACCAAATCACCATCGGCAAACTCTTTCATCTTTACCTTCTTGTTATACCATCTGGCAACCCTTTTCTTGTTCTCCTTGATACTGATTAGAGCTCTTAGCTGATGACCCGCTAGGTCTTCTAACTCATCCTTCATAAGGATATCATACTCATCGGCTGCTAACTGGTCTTGGGAAAACAACCGTCTAGAACTAGTTTTAATTTCCAAAGGTAGGACAACATCATGTCCGTATACTAACTGATATGGCGAAACCTTAGTAGCACCAGGACATGCCATCTGATACGACCACAAAGCTTCATTCAGTACTATATGCCACCTTCTAGGGTTCTCTTCAATCTTGCGCTTGATAAGCTTAATTATTCCCTTATTAGTTGCTTCAGCCTGACCATTAGCTTGAGCATAATAAGGAGAAGAATTCAACACTTTGAACCCCATACCGATAGCAAATTCATCAAACTCCCCCGACGTAAACATGGTCCCTTGACCAGTCGTAATAGTTTGAGGAATTCCAAATCGGTAAACAATATGCTCCTTCACAAAATCTATCATGTTTGCCGATGTCACATTCTTCAAAGGAATAACTTCAACCCACTTCGTGAAATAATCAGTGGCAACGAGTATAAATTTATGCCCCTTGCTCGATGGAGGCTAAATTTGGCCGATGAGATCAATGGTCCATCCTCTAAACGGCCAATGCTTGATTATAGGATTCATTGCCGACGCAGCTGCCCTCTGAACATTACCGAACTTCTGACAATCTCAACACCCTTTGAAGTACTCAAAACAATCCTCAAGAATTGTCGGCTAATAATATCCATTTCGCCTAATCATCCACTTCATCTTGAATGCCGATTGGTGCGCTCCACATACTCCCTCATGAATTTTACCCATCAACTTCTTCGATTCCTCCCCATTAAGGCATCTGAGAAAAACTCCATCAATTGTACGATAATACAATTCATCATCAAGGAGCACATATTGGTAGCCTGAAACCTCAACCGTCTTTCAACTTTCCTAGACGGATCTCTTAAGTAGTCGGCAATTTCTTTTCTCCAATCATCGGCAACTATTACCGATGTCATTACTTCTTGAATCGGCTGATACCCCGAAGCATGTTGCGCCAATCGATTGGCTTCTTTATTCTGCAATCTAGGAATGTGTTCAAGACGGTATTCTCTAAATTCCTTTAATAACTACAAGCACTTCCCATGATATGCAATCAAAATATCACTTCGGCACTCATATGTTCCAACCAATTGATTGATTACCAACATAGAATCGCCAAAGATTTCTACGGCATCGGCACGCACTGCCCTGAGCAATTCCAACCCCTTTAGTAATGCCTGGTACTCAGCCTGATTATTCGTCGAAGTAGCAATAATCGGCAATGAGATTTCATACTTTTTCCCTCAGGGTGAAATCAAGATAATGCCGATACCTGCTCCCTCCTTACATGTGGAACCATCAAAGAACAAAGTCCAAGGAGCAATCTCTATTGAATTTAGCGTACCACAATGCTGAGTAACAAAATCGGCCATCACCTGCCCCTTTACTGCCTTAGTTGATTCATACCTCAGATCAAATTCAGACAGCGCCAAAATCCAGTTGCCGATTCTTCCGCTCAATATCGACATTGACAGCATATACTTGACCACATCATCCTTGCATATCACAGTACACTCGGCGATAGCAAAGAATGCCTTAACTTGGTACAAGAGAAGTATAGACATAATCATAATTTCTCAACGGCCGAGTACCCGGTTTTAGCATCCACCAGCCTTCTACTCAAATAATAAATCACACGTTATTTCCCTTCAAATTCTTGAATCAAAGCTGACCCGATAACACCGTCATCGGCAGACAAATATAATCTGAAGGGTTTCCCATGTCGAGGTGGAATCAAAACCGGAGGATTCACTAGATACCTCTTAATTTCTTCCAAAGCCGATTGCTGCTTTTCTCCCCACACAAATTCCTGACTGGCTTTTAGCTTCAGTAATGGGCTAAAAGACTTAATCTTCCCAGACATATTAGATATAAATCTTCTAATAAAATTAATCTTGCCGATCAAAGATTGCAACTCAGTCTTGTTCGTAGGAGCAACCACTTTGCTAATTGCATCAATAGATTTTCTGCCGATCTCTATGCCCCTTTGATGCACCATGAACCCTAAGAATTGACCCACCAATACGCCAAACTCAAACTTATTTGGATTCATCTTTAGCCCATGCTCCCTTGTGCACTCCAGAATCTTCCGCAGATCAGCAAGATGCTTTTCAAAGTTTCCGGACTTAACCACCACATCGTCGATATAGATTTCGGCCAACATACCGATGTACTTATGAAAAATAAAGTTCATTGCTCTTTGATAAGTAGCACTGACGTTCTTCAACCAAAAGTCATTACGATCCATTCAAACAAACCTACGTGACCTGGACACCTAAAAGCAGTTTTGGATATGTCTTCTTCAGCCATGAATATTTGATTATACCCAGCATTACCATCCATAAAACTGATAATTTTGTTTCCAGCAGAAGCATCAACTAGTAGATCGGCAACAGACATTGGATAGCCGTCCATTGGCGTAGCTTTATTGAGAGTCCTGAAATCAGTACAAACACAAAGTTTTCTGTTCTTCTTATATACAGGAACCACATTAGAAATCCATTTCGCATATCGGCATTGCCGAATAAATCCAGCTTCGATTAACTTTGTAATCTCAGCTTTAATATCGGGCAGTACAGTAGGGTTACACCGGCGTGTTGGCTGCAAATGTTCAACTATCGATCGGTCTAGACCAGGCACTTCTGTATAATCCCAAGCAAAACAATCTTTATATTCTTTTAATAAATCACTCAACTATTGCTTACGTTGGGAACCTAACTTAGCACTAATAAAAGTTGGCCTAGGTTTGCTACCATCGCCGATGTCTATTTCTAGCAAATCATCGGCTGCCGTGAACCCCTGTCCAAGTTTTCCATCATTGGCGAACCGATCCATTAAACCTCTTCTTCAGAACCGACTGCTTGGATCGGTGTAATCTGGTAATCGGCCACCTTGAGGAATTCTGTATCCCTAGCTTCACCAGATATGCACTTGGTCTGCTCATAGGTCTTCGACTCTGCCGATGGAACAATCGACGGGACTTCACTCCGGAGGACTTCAATTCTATCTCCAACCCATTACACAAGGCTTTGGTGCATCATAGAAGGGATGCAGCAGTTGGCATGAATCCAATCCCTTCCCAGAAGCAAATTGTAGGTCCCCTTGCCGCTGATCACAAAAAAAGTTGTTGGCAAAGTTTTGCTACCGATAGTCAACTCAACACATACGGCTCCCATAGCTGGTGATACATTGCCTTCAAAATCTTTTAGCTTCATGTCTGTCTTGACTAAGTCTTGGTCACCTTTCCCAAGCTTCCTGAACATGACATACGGCATTATATTAATCGACGCTCTACCATCGACTAACATGTTTGAAACCAGTTGCCCATCGAGCTTGCCCTTGACAAACAAGGCTCTCAGATGTTGCCTTTCATCATCGGCAGGTTTTTCAAAGACAGCTGCCATCAGATCTAGCACTAGCTGAGCCATACTAGCAGCTTCTTCCTTAGCATCAGTATGTGCCATAAATTCCATCGGCAACATAACAACCATGTTGACTTCTGCCGATGGACTCTTCTCCTAGTGTTTTGGCCTCCACTCCCAAACTGGAGGTTCTCCCTTTGAAGAGCTATAACCCAGATCATTCTGGCGTTCACGCTGGATTCTCCTTCTTTGAGTCTTTGTCAGGCCTTTAGGACACCATTGAAGCAGCTTAGTCTTCCAAACAGGTTGGTACTGTTTCTCACTGTGTCGGCTTGTGTTACCCCTTATGTTTGGATCTCTAGAGAATATCTCTTCATTGGGCACCCTTGCATTAGCCCTCT
This sequence comes from Microstegium vimineum, assembly GCA_022036555.1. Classification (NCBI taxonomy): domain Eukaryota; kingdom Viridiplantae; phylum Streptophyta; class Magnoliopsida; order Poales; family Poaceae; genus Microstegium; species Microstegium vimineum. The sequence goes on from CM039125.1 coordinate 27,228,823, forward strand.
CTTCAATCTCCTCTTGACGGATACGCTTGCTAAGCCTGTCATGTACACTGAGTTTGCCCCCCAGCCGATCATGTACTGATTCTTTTCCTCTGATCGGCCTAGCATAGCTTGATCCCTGACCTTAAAAGCGATACTTCTTCTCTGACCAATCAATGGGATAATACCCGTTGCATTCAGGACAATTATTGGCAGTGGGCAGCTTGATGCCTTCTTCCCAACAATGGACGAAGAAGGGGCATTTCCAATGATCTTTATGTCGATACCACTCTTGGCGTCTCTCTTCTTCCTGCTGTCGATGCTTCTCTTATCGCGAACACTCGTATTCCTGTCGTGGCCTCCTGTGCGCAATTACAACACCATACGACGAACGTCCCTAAGGCCTCCTGGAGCCACTCCTTTCATCAGCAGTTCTTTTACTCTCTTTTTCATCGGCAAGCTTCTTTCCCTTTACATCCTGCATAGCTATTTGATGTTTGGGATCCATCAATGAATTCTTCTTGGCCACTTCCGACGTCAGTACTTTGACTTTCCCACTAGTTTCCACCATATTATTTGGAAACGGATGCTGGTCAATTTTCATCGGCCTCTGAGCTTTAGAGTTTTCAAACTTGATTCGCCCAGATTCGATTTCTGACTGCAACTACTGCCTAAAGACTTTGCAATCATTGGTACTGTGTGAGGTCGCATCATGCCATTTACAGTATCTCATCCTTCTAAGCTCCTCAGCCGATGGAATTACTTGATTAGGCGCCAGCTTAATCCGCCCTTCTTGAAGCAACAGATCAAATATTCTATCGGCTTTAGCACTATCGAAAGTAAACCTTTCAGCCTCCTTCTGACCAAACAGACAAGATATCGGCTTCTTATCCTTCACCCATTCAGCAACGCCAATATCTGTCCCTTCATCTAACTCAGACTCTTCTTCCTATTCGATGAAGGACACCTTCTTGTTCCAAGTTTTCCTAGGTTCGAAGGCTTTGATTTCCTGATCGGCAACTCTCTATACGAGATGGCTCAGACTCTCGAACTCTTAAGATGTGTACTTGTCCCTAATGTGTGGCAGCAATCCCTGGAAGGCTAGATCTGCCAATTGCCGATCATCCAGCACTAAGCTGTAGCATTTATTCTTTACATCCCGAAACCTTTGGACGAAGCTTTCTACCAATTCGTCATTGCGCTGTTTAAGCTTGACCAAATCGGTAATCCTCTTCTCTTGAACGTCAGAGAAGAAGTACTTGTGAAACTGCTTCTCCAGATCGGCCCAAGTAATCACAGAATTTGGAGGAAGCGATATGAACCACGTAAACGTCGATCCAGATAAAGATGATGAAAATAATCTTACCCTCAGCTCATCTCTGCTAGCAGCCTCCCCACATTGAATAATGAAGCGATTGATATGCTCCATTGTTGACGTGTCATCTTGGACGGAAAACTTCGTGAAATCTGGCACCTTGTACCGATTTGGGACAGGGATCAAGTCATATGCTTGAGGGTACGGTGTCCGATAAGAATACGTATTGACTTTTGGCTTTATACCGAACTGTTCTTTCATCACTTCGGCTATTTTATCGACCCAGTACGCATCCTGATCCTGCCGATGAATCAGCTGAATGTTAACTGGTTGGGCTGGCGGATACATTCCTTCTGGCCTTTGCGGCAGATAAGCTGATCCAATTGGCATAGGCGCAGCACCACCTTGCTGAATATTAGACACCGGTTGATTTTCCGATGTATAACCTTGGACGCTCACTGGGGCATATTGCGGCATGATATTCATCGGTCGATATACCGGTGTTTCATTCTGAGAGTTTGCTGGGTAATGGTACTGTTGTGCTCCCGCTACTTGGTATCCAGGTTGTACCACCTGTTGTTGAACTGGACTGGTCCATACAGGATTATAAGTCATCGACATGTGACTTGCCGATAATTGATAACTACCTGGCGCCTGTTGCTCCTGCACTTTGGAATAATCAACAAATTGACCTCCTTGGTGTACTGACGTCCTAGCTTGAGGATTTGCCATCATCATGGGACGATTCATTACTGCCAAATCTTGTTGCATTAGCAAAGAATTTCCCGATGGTTGCCCATAAGGCACTTTAGGTATCGCCATCTGAAGATCTCCTGGTGGCAACTGTGCATTTGGAGAAGACGTAGCGTAATGCACTATCGGACTCATCGGCTGTGCCGATATTATTGATTCCATAGAGGCTTTTCCCGCTGCACTATTACATTGGATCAGTTTAGCATCGGTAGATGAATCCGGAGGCATGTCGTATCCCCACCAGCTAGCGGGAGTTGGCTGACTCTAGACTATATGTCCTGACATTGCCGATGCCACCGGATCGGTGTTCAACCGAACGACGCTTGCAGGGCTTGATCTCGGTGGTGTAGCTTCATCGGTAGAAGGATTCACAGGTTGGAACGCTGGAGCCGCCGATAAAGTCGTGGGAGATGCCGATCTAAGTTGATGATACGCTGGACCAACATACCTAGGTGGTTGTCCTTCTTTGAAAGATTGCATGACAACATTGTATACAGTATTGGACAACACATTGGAATGGCTAATGAGCGCATGACTTGACGCAAAATTAACCATATCCTGCAACTTACCAGGATTGGCATCGAAAGTGACATGCCGAGGCAACAGCGGATCTTGCTTCTGGACTGCGTCGCTGCTCCTGTTTAGGCTGAAAGATTTCAGGTATAGCTTCTTGTACTCCTCCATAGCCTGCTCCATAGCTTGCTTCTGATCATCTTTCAGATCTGCTTCGGAGACTTCAATGACGTTCCTTGGATCAACGTTAGTAGAACCACCCATGATCTTGATCAAGAGATGTATCTAGTGTCCCACCGGGTGTGCCAAAAGAGCTATTGACACAAAAAGCATCGGATCTGCAAACACCTCTGCCTTATACCCGAACTCAATATCCAAAGGTGTGCCAGTTGATTTGACCAGTTAGTCGACAAGGATGATAACTAGAACAACGATGAACGAGACGACGACCATGCGCCCGGACATCAAGGCTCACATTGCCCAAAAAGCGGAACTCGCGAGGTAGACGGAAGTCTTGTAGATGCAGCCCATCGAAATCGTAAGAACTCGTTAATAAACTGGAACTAATGCGAGAAAAGTAGATTGCTAGAAAAGTAGATAAAAGTAATAGATTTGTATTTTATTGATTGATTTCTTCTACACCGCCCCTGAGTACATATTTATACTCCGGTAAAAGGAGTTATACATGGACACGACTCATACCTAAACAAAACTCCTACTTTTAAGGAAATAAAACGACTCGTGCAAGAGTCGGACTCAAACTAAAACAATAATACTAGCATAAAATCGCTAGTTTCCTTATCCGTTTTCCTTGGGATGAAACTTTCCATCGGCAGACTCTTTCAATCCGCAATATCCTTCTATTGCCATTGACAACTTCCTGCTGACGTCAGCCACACCAACCTATATCTATCGGCAATGTTCTCCTATTTCCATCGGCAACACCTTTCTGATTATCCAATACCTTCTTTTGTTTCCTCAATCTCCTGTTTTCATCGGCAATCCGATTGGTGGGATTCTGATGCCGATAAGGAAAAGCAACCATCTTTCTACCGATCGGTGTACCTACCCTTCTACCGATTAGTGTATCGAGTTCATATTGACACGTACAAAAACGATGTCAACACATACAGGAAAGGCTACAAGGATCACAGACTATTGATGTAAATTCTAGTTATAAGCAAAAGCATATAACAATACTAGAGTATTGCTCAAAGTAAATACTAAGTAGAGTAGAGGAAAAGTAATATATTGAATAAGATAAAGTCTTACAAAGAAGGAAAGATACAAGAGCTATACCAGACTTTCCAGAAGACGACTCCGGAAATCCCGAGCGCAGCTCGACTAAACTCTAACTACCACTCTAGACTAACTACTAGAACAATTTAAGGAATAGAGCTTGTAGGCTTCTTCACCATGTGTAGAGAGGGGGTATGAGCCTCTATTTATAGTGTAAAGTGGGGTAGGGGCTACTCCATCGCCACATCATCGATCCAGGAGGCTTCAAATCTCCACCCTTGGATCCAACCGCCTCTAAACCGACTTGGAGTGGATGGTTGTGATCTTCAGCATGTGTTAAACAGGTATGGCGGTTACGAGGGCCTGAACCGACCTAGGGGGAGGTCGATCGACCCCCCCTATGGCATGTGGGCCAGGCCTTCACCTTCTAGAACCACCCCCACTGGTCAGGGACCAAGTGAGGGGCTGGTGGGCCCAGTGAGAGGTTGGCCGACCCCCCCCCTTGGGGCTCTGTCCCACCTCGGTCTTCGAGATGCTAGCCCCACCTATCATTGGTGGTGGTTGTTGGTTCTGAGGTCGGCCGACCCCCCCTATGGCATGTGGGCCATTCTTCAGCTCCTAGATGCAGCCCCACTGGTCAGGGACCAAGTGGGGGGGCTTGTGGGCCCAGGCAGAGGTCGGCTGACCCCCCCCCCCTTGGGGTCTCTGGCCCACCCAAGCCTTACAGGTGCTGGTCCCACTTGTCATTGGTGTTGGTTGTTTGTTCTGAGGTATTTGTCACGTTGATCTCCTTGGTGTGGGCCCATGGATCCATGTGCTTTGCATGTGAGCCGATGAGAGGAAGCACAGAGTGATCCAAGGGTTGGAATTCACTCTGACATGCTTCTCCTGGATCATGGCCAAGGGGGGAGAGCTGGTGGGCCCATAGGGAGGTCGGTCGATCCCCTATGTGGGTCCCACTGGCTCTCCTTTGCTCCATTTCTTCCATCCTGCAATCACATACTTCATGGACATGTGGAACTTGTTATTTGATAAAATATGCTCATGATGTGATTGTTTATCCTTGATTCTGAGGTTGTTGGCAGCATTTCAGTTATATTAAAGTGTATCGTTCTTGGTGCCAAGAAGATCCCCCAAGCTTAACATTTGCTCATCCTGAGCAAACAATTAAACTTAGCTCGATGGATCAGGAGTTGCTACTATTCTTCATAGTTCAAGAGTACTAAATCTACAACAATCATACTTGTCTTTTGAATGAAAAATTAGCAATAAAGACTCACCCATATTACCTTAGTCCTTCATGGGGCTTATAACTTTATCCTTCGTCTTGGGAAGTTGGGAGATAGAACAACTTGACTTGAGCACTAGTTTTCTCATTCTTTCACAAGTTTCATATCGGAGGTTTGTAAAGTTTTGTAAAAGAAAGAGTTAGTGTTCCTCAAATGGTACTCTCGAGTCGCTCATCAGGTGTATGATTCCTCACCAAGGCACATATCAAAGTTTGCCTTCTTTTTCATCCTACTATAAAGGTTTATGTGGAGCTATAGGTAGGGATCAAAGATGCAGCAAACTTACCTTGCATATATTGTAAAGTCAAATTCCGGATCCAAGGAGAGAAATGTCATACTCTTAGATCAAGATGTGCAAGTGTGTGGAAAACATTTCACATGATCAATACTCCTCTATTTGATCTCTCTTATAAATTTGAGACATAGCTATCTTTTTTTTCATGAGCTTTGATGTGCTCATCATTTTTGTAAAACTTGGGACTTTGATGTGCCCCTGTATTTTTTCATAATTTTGCATATTCTATGTGCCATTTACTAACAATATACTAGAGAGAGAATTTTATATTAAAACATGGAGCATGAACTATGTGGAAAATGTAAGGCATATTTTTTTGCATACTTCCAGTGTAGAAGCAGCATGTATATGTGGCGTGTACGTGATCTTGATCTTGGGAGCATGATAAATCTCTCAACAAGGGTCAAAGAACTTGACCAAACTCAACACAAAGCAAGCAGCTTATGTAGAAAGCTTATATCATGAAAGAGGATATATGGCTTTGATAGGAATTTTCACCATTGAGGAACAAAAAGTGTTTTTATTATTTTAATAAATAAAGCAATATTATAGCAACTCTTATCTTGTCATATCATGTCTCACAACAACTTGGACTTAGTTATAGCATTTGCAACCCACAAAACTTTGAGGTTCATGATGGTTTCTTTTAAGCCAAGTAATCCATACTTAGAGAAATATCAAGTTGTAAACAAAGTACTAGAGAAACATCTAGCAGAACAACTATTCATCATTTCCATAGGAGATATTAATTTTCATGGAACATGTGAGAGTAGAGAGAAGTCTTTTATTCTTTTATTTTTATTTTTTTAGATGCAAGAAAAGATAAGCAAGAAAGTGCATAAATGTAAATACTGAAATTTAATACTTACCTTAGTGGGGGAGGGAACCTCCCCCAAGCTTGTCCTTTGCTCAATATTGTGGTGGCGGATATGATGTAGTTGCCACCACAAATCCCACTACTGGTTTTGTTCTTCTTGTACTGCCTGGATTTGTTCAGCAGTTTGCTGGCGAATGTTTGCTGTCTCACCAAGCTCCACGCGCAGCTCATCAAAAGCATTAGTGAGATGATCCATTTGTTGTCGCCGTTCACGATGCTCCCTATCTCATGTGGACGAGAAGGATGCTTGTGGTATTTGCGGACGTGGTGGTCGAGGAGGCATGCCACTAGAAGTGTGCATAGAATCGGAAGATGCATCGTCTTCCTCCTCGCCAATAGCTCCTTGGGAAGGACCACCTTGCTCAAGATGAAAAAAGTACAACCCTCCTGAGCTCTCCTGTCCGAACTTGCAAAACCTCTTTGTCCAATTCCTTGATCTAAATCAAGGGTTAGATTACGAGTCCTATACAAATGAAGTTTCCTATTTGGAAGAGGCACCTCAATTGTATGGCCACTGTAAATCATTTTAAGTTCACCCTTGACATCTCTTTTTAATATTTGAGCAGTTGTGAGATATTCTTCTGAGATTACAGCTATAGGAGCAGAGATGTAGACAAAGGGTTGAGCGCCATTTAGCAAGTTCATGGATTCGGCAAGACGAGTAATTAAAGATGTAATTGAATAGATTCATTACTCTCAATTGAACTTTGCCAAAATTCCACTAAGCATTTCACAGGAGAAATTTGAATTTTGTTTACCATGGCATAAAGCTACTTTAATTCCATGTCACTTATCAAGCTAGCATTACTTCCAGGAAACAAAGTCATTTTTATCCAACGATGCATGAAACGAAGGGTTGGATTATGAATTTTCTCAGGTGTAGGATTTGAGCAATCTTTTAGAGCAGATATAGAGAACCAAAATTTCCTCTTGTTAAACTTACGCATGGCAAGGTCTAAATCTATCAAGCATCAATTTTCAAAACCAAGAGTAGTATTTAGATGACTCCAAGTTAGACTATGGCTTTGGTTAAACATGCGAAAGGTAATTCCAATATTCGAGACTTGGAGAGAGCACAAGAATTCTATGGTAAGTAACTCAATTCCAAACTCTTCTACTTGCCAAAAGCTAGACCAACCAATAGTAGAGAAGGTAGTATCGAACTCGGTGATCATACCTGCATTGGAGAGAAGACTCAGATCCAATATCCTCATGTGCTCGAAAGATCGATCCCGAAAAGAGAGATATCTTTGGTACTCTAGTTGGTCGAACCAGAGACCACTTTGTTGGTCATAGGTACTCACCGGGGGCACCATGAATGCCTCGATATGAGGTACCTCCTCCGGTACTTCTTCTTCCTCCGGAGGGTGTTCTTCAGTTTGGAGGTTCTCCCAAGTGTATCGGGCAGAACCTCCCTTGTTCTTCCTTGGGAAGTGTCATCAGATTGGTGGGAGCGTTGGGATGAGCTCCCACTGATGGCTTGTTTTGCTTTCTTGAACATGGATCATATCAGGTTCTTCATCTTCTAGAGAGGAAGATGGACACAAGGGCAAGACTAGGAAGAGATGTGTGTGAAGTGGATTTCTAGTTTGCCTTGTGGGGAGAAGTTTAAGCTAAGAGAATCTTGATGAAGACAAGAGATCTTATTTTGGACTAGTGAGAGCAACACTACATCTCTTGAGAGCTAAGAACTTCTCTTGAATGAAGAGAGGAGAGAGCAAGGCAAGGAGAGGCTTGAGCTAGAACTGAATTCTGGTTGAGGTGTGAGGGAATGAGCTCTCCTTGCATGGGGTTTTTATAGGGAAGAGGGATGGCACCAAGGGGGTGCCATGGAGTGGTCGATCGACCACCCTTGGGCATGCCCCTTGGGTGCCATGATCACATGCTTTGAGAGATGCCTTACACAAAGCAAAAGAGAGAGAGAGGTGACCAAAAGTGGTCGGCCATCCCTTTAAAGTGGGGATTCCACTGATGCTTTTTCTAGGGCTTGGTGAATGGTGAAAGATGTGATAAGATGTGATCAAAAGCTGAGCTAAAGTGGTCAAGATTCTCCTCTTTAAACAAAGAGTAGTGGGGGACAAAGGTATGTCATGCTTTGATCAAAGGTGATTGATGTGTTTTCTTTTTCAAAGCATGACAAAGTGGAAGTGATGGGTGTCATGATTCCCCACTTTGTACAAGGAGTAGTGAGAGACAAAGGTATGTCATGCTTTAACCAAAAGTGATTGATGTACTTTAAAGCATGACAAGACAAAAGAGATGTCCCCTAAAGATAAATCTGATTTTTGAAGGTCTCACTACTCAAATCATGAGATTCTTGGACAAAGGATGATGGGGAATACAGAGGGATGATCATGGGTCACCTAGGGTGGTCGTCCGACCCCCCAGGCTTCTATTTTTTTCCTTTTTCTTTTATAAAGGTCCCTAAATGTTCCCTAATGAAACAAGCCAAGATAGGGTACATATGGGTGGTCGGCCAACCACCCTATGATCCTACCTTTTGTCCATTTTAGTACTTAAGCTAATCTCGAGATTTTATTTTGTCTAAACTTTATTTTTATAGGTTTTAAGTATGAAAGAAATTAAAGGTTTGAACTAAATGAAAGAAGGGAAATAAAAGATAACTACCGACTTACCTTTCGGCGAAGGCTCCTTAATTTTAAGTCCTCGGAGTAGGACTCTCCTTCTTGTTCATTCCTCGGGTGCACTTGATGGCTCCGGAGATGGAGACCGTGGTGTGTGCACCTCCTTTGCTTTCCAAACCTGCCTTGGATTGGTAGATTCGTCCCTCTTGAGTTGACTGATCTTGGCCTCCGGGTATTGCTTCTTCTTGTGCAGAGCTTGAACTCTTGTTTTCGGTGGTTGTGCTTTAGCCTATTTATTAAGTTTATAACCATTGAAAGCACATTTTACCTTATGGCTCGGGAATTGGAAGTGGATCTGACCCGATCCAACGTAGATGACCGCGTTGGTGGTGTTGAGGAAAGGCCTTCCAAGATGACGGGGACTTCCACGTTAGCTCCCATGTCTAGGATGATGAAGTCGCTGGGGATATACTCGTCTTGGATGTTCACTAAGATATCCCTCGCGAGTCCCTCGGGAAACCCTATGGTTTGATCTGCCATCTGCAAGAGAAAACATGTAGGGACCATAGGTCCTCCTAAGAGATTATCTTATGTTATCTTTGACATGATGTTGCGCCTACCAAATCGGAAAAAGGGGGTTGGGAACGTTTTTGTCCTATTGGCATTTGATCATCGGGGGCCCTGGTCTTCCTTTTTCATGTAAGGGGGGAAACGAAAGATGCCCCAATGGAGAAAAAAGGGGGCTTACCAACTTTCTTTGACCATTTCACATTCAATTAGTCTTCTATTTCCCGAATCTTCCTTTTTCCCCGGGGGGTGCTGCTGTTAATTGGCTAATTTTTGTTTCTAGTTTTTATTAAACCAATTTTATTTTTCATGGCATTTTTAAAGTTATCCTTTTCTCCCCAAAAAATTTTAAGAACTTTATCATGGCAATCTCTTTTTTTTTTTCCATCTTAATCTTGATTTCCCAAAAAAAAGACTTTTAAAAGGTGTTTTTGTCAATTTAAATTTTTTAATTGCCCTTACCCCATTCCCCTTTGGTAAAGGGGCGCGGTTCCACCCCTTTTTCTTTGGGGCGAAAACCCCTTTTGGGTTTTTGTTTTTTGTTTTTGTTGTTGCTCACTGATAAATTACTCCCCTTCACGTCTCAGGGGAAATTTTTCCCGGGGGGATCATTTCCCCCAACACCTTGCCAGGGGGGTCAGCTTCGATACTTTTTGCAGCGGCGAGGGGTTTGATGGTCTCTTTTCCCTTTTGGGGAAACCTTCTTCTAATTTTTTCATTAAAAGGCCATCTCAGCGGGAGATGTCCCCCATGATGGGGTGATACCTCTCTTTTTGGCTAAATTCCCTTTCCCCCCCCTTTGGGTTTACCCCCCCCCTTTTTTGATGAGGCCTTTGGCTTCCCCATGTGTGTTGGGGAACCCCCCACGGCAAAAAAGGTGACTAGAGCCATGCGAAAACCCCTGGTAGAACCTTGAATCGGAGCCGTCGTCTACCCCCGATGGGGCAGGGGTTTTTCCCCCAAGAAAAATTCTTTGGGGAAAGTTTAGCACCCTCTCCCTGGTGGGCTCTTCCCTTTTGGGGGGTAGAATATTGTTTTCCCCCCTTCTTAACGAGAAGGGAAAAGAAGGCTATGGGCGACGCCCCCCCCTTTTTTAAAGTGCCCAAAAACTCCATAAAGTGTGGAGATGAGCATTGGCACCCCTCGGGGGGTTCCCAAAAGGATTAGCATGCACCATGGGATAAGGGGGCTTCAGCTCAAGGGGCCCCCAAGTTGACTTCAGGGCCCTGAGACTGCGTAGGGGGGGGTAAAAGTCAGGTCCCCTTCTGGGCCATAGTTCCCTTGGTGGGGTTAACCCTCCTTCCGGGGTTGGGGCGAGTAACCTCTGGGGGGAACTTGAAAAAGTCTTTTTTCCCCAATGTGTGGGGGTTTTTTAATTTTTCCCGGTATTGAAACCGCTCATACATGTCTGGTTCACAAAAAGGAAGACACGCGGGGGTAACCCCCTATAAAAAAATTGATAAAAAAGTTAACGAGAATCCTAAATTCAATTAATTAAAAATTTTGGCTATTTTTCCCCCGGCAAGGGTCCCGAAATGCTTTTTGGTATTTCTTATTTATTGGATAAATCCCAAGCGCCCGATTATAACGGGTAGCACTTCCCTAGGTTTTAAAAAGGTATGAATTTATTTTTCCCTGGGAAAGTGGGCAAAAAATATAATTAGAGAGAGATCCTGGGGGGACCTTTTTAAACCAATAGTTGGGGGGGTAAACGATAATGTGATGGGAAAGGGGGTTAATATAATAAGCCAAGTAAATAATTAGAATGGACTAGATGTAAGCAGGTGGGGGGACAACAGAGATAAAGGGTTTTTGGGGTGTTACCCGGCAAAACCCCAGGGCCAAAAGGCACCGACCAAAATGGCCCGGCCCCCAAAAAGTAAGGGGTGGTCACAGTGCACCGAAATATCCCCTATTGGCTATTTTTTAAAACTCTGTCCCTTTTTGCATATATAATGGGGAACAGGGGCCCCCCCCCAAAAAACAATCTTAATCGAAAAATCCCCTAGATCGCATCTACAGGATTTAACCTGTCCAATAAAACCACCCCAAAACACGGACTAGGGTTTTATCGATTTGCCGGCCGAACCCCCTTTTAAATTGCCCTGTTACGCTCTTGGGTTAGTTGATCGTCGTCGCCGACTTCCCCCCCAATTTTCAATGGGGGTACCCCCCAGGGAGATCGCAGTTTTGCGAATTTGGGCGCCGGTGGGGGTGCGTGCAACGAAACCCCCTGGCTCCTAAACGACGTCTTTCGCCACCCCTCGGCGGCCCCGTCGCTTTATCGCCGCCTCGTGACGGCCCTCGTTTTTCTTCATCGGGAACCCCCTCGACGGCCCTTGATCTTCGCCCTGCCTGGAGGGCCCTCGTGTTTTTGTCCCGACCTCGTCGACGACCCCGTCGTTCTCATGTGACCTGTTGGCGGCCCCCGTCATTTCCCGTCGACCTCTCAGGCCCCCCGTTCTTCGCCCCCGACACCCCTTTTTCGCTCTTCCCGCCGATCCCATCGAGGCCGTTTGCTGTCCCTAATCCCGTGACCCCTGTTCCTTTGCTGCCAACGTCTCAACGCCCTCCCGACGCCCTCGTCCCCCTCGCGGCGGCGCCCCGACTTCACGTCACCCCCCCGGCGTTTTTCCCCGGGGAATCGACCAAGTCTTTTGCTGGGAAGTTCACCCCGTTTTCCCCGTCGGTAAAAAAGGAAACCCCAAACATACCACTCAGACCGCCCCGTAAAATAGCCAGGATCGCCCCCAAACCATCCAGCCCTTCCCCGCGGGGCCCTCATCCCAAGGGGTCCTCATGTACTCCTGCCCTTTTCGCATGGCAATATATTTTTATTTAATATATTTTTATATAATATTTAAAAATAATTCCTTTTCGCATCCCGTACGTGGCAGGGGGCAAAAAAACAATTGGGAGCCATGCTCTTTTTGTGCGGCGACCGTCAAAGCAATGGAAACGATCTCAAAAAGACCGTAAAACGAACTCCCTAAAACAAGTTTTTTCTAATCAAATTTAAGATATATGCCTGTAAAAGGGTGTCTAATAAACAGATTTTTTTACCTGGAACCCCAACTATGCTTTCCGTTTCAAATCTTGGTGGCCAGTGTCTTCCCCAGAAATCTCCTTCTTGCTGTTTCCACTTCTTCCAACGAGATAATTTCCGCCGGGATGGGACGTCCAACTGTCCTAACCAACCGCGAGGGGGCCGGCCACGTCTCTGTCCCAAAACGAAAACAAACGTTAACAGGATCGAGGTTTTAATTGGGGTTTGCGATCGCTTTTTCCCCCCGCCCCTTTTTTCGCACCATGTCACCGTTTTTATCATCGTTTTTGGCGCAGTCGTAAACCCCCCTGAAGATTCGCGGGCTTGGGGGTAACCGATCGTCGAAAACCCTTTTTTTTACGCTCGAAAGGGGGTCGGTTTTTTTCCCCCCCTCCCCCATCGGCGGCCCCTCCCTTTTTCGCCCCCAACCTTGTCGCCATGGTTCGCCTCGTGGGGGGGCCCTCCCCCCACCCCCCGATGCCCCCCCGGTCCCCCCCAGGTTTTTTCCCCACAAAGCCGGTTTTCAGCTAACACCCCTCGCCTCTCAGTCTCGAAAATTCTCGCCAAGTGCGGAAAGTAAAAAAAAAAATCTAAAAAGTTGGGGGGCCCCAAGCCGTCCCCTATCAGGGGGGACGACATCAAAAGGAAAGCGGGAAAAGGCCCCGTGACCAATTTCATCTGAAAAAAAAAAAAAAGAAACATGTGCGACTTTGGACAACAACTACATGTGCAAAAAACTGTTTCAGAGGCCCAACAATTTTCGTTTCCCCCAAATAAAAAATTACCCAAAACGGCAACCCCTTTTTAACCGGTCAGTCCAAACTCCAACCCCCCCTGCCCACAAAGGGAAACCCCTAAAACATTTTGGGTTTTTCAGTTGGATCCCTTCCGTAGGTAATTGACTACAAGGAAACCAAAGTCCAGCCCTACCCAACTTGACATCAAGAGGAAAGCAAGACAAGCCGGATATACGTGTATTTTTTACAACCTGAAAAAAACCCACGTGATCAAGATTTCTGGGAAGCTTTGTCTAATTTAGCTATACGACGTACATAATGCCAAGTAGCACAAAAACCCCCAACCCAAAAAAGAAGAAATCAAAGGTCAGGAAGCACAATGATGAAAAGGGCAACCCAAAAATTCCCTAGAACCAAGATCGGCGGGGCCCGGCCCAAACCCAAAAAGTGTGCCCCCCCGTTGCACGCCCAATTCAATAGTGTATCGGTTCTTTCTTTTTGATCCAAATTGAGTGCACTCGTCGAGTTCCGTATTTGGGAAAATTTGTGTGGGCTACAAAAAAAAGGGGAAAAAAAATTTATTGGGGTAAATCCACTGGTTGTCCCGTTAATGCTTTTGGAGGGGTCCGACAAAGGTTTTGGGTCTGTCTTTTTTGGGTTTTTCTGTGGTAACCAAATAGCTATGATCGTTCTTTTTTTGTCGAACGGTTCGATCAATTTTACCTCCAAGGATTTGGAAATTATTTTTTTAATTTTTTTTTTGAAATCGATAACAAGGGAAAATTTGAGAATAAAAATTTTTAAAATTTAATTGAGGGGCCCTGTGATCTAGTAGTAGATAGATCCTTTTTATTTGGAACTTTAGACGATAAATTTATGATTACCTATAATTTTGTATACTACTTTACATTTGATTTTAACATAAACCCAATTCGGTTTTCCTGTTCCCCAATTTATATGTTACCGTTTCTTTTATAATGTTTTGGTGTACTACATTTGTTGCTATAAAACTTACTCTTTAATGTACCAAAAAATTTTTTTTTTTATTATGTTATCATAATAAAAATTGCTCTCTGAAAAAAACCGGGGAAAAAATAGATAAAAATAAAATAAAAAAAAACCGGTTTTTAAATTTTTTTATTAATTTTTGACTTCAAAAATATATTTTAAAAAACATATCATAATGAATAAAAATTGGGCTTTTTTAATTCAGATTTTTTTTAGATAATTGGAATCGGGTTTTTTAAAAATTTAAAATAAAAATATTAAAAAGGTTTAAGTTTTAAACTACTATTATAAAAAATATTTTTTTTAAATTTTTTATTTGTAAAAAAGGGGGGAAGAAGCAGATTCGTCATGTTACGTGGGCAGCGGATTGGGGAAAACGGCAAGTTTTTTTTCCCTTTTCAAAGCCTTAAATTAATCAAATTTTTTAAAAAATTTTAAAAAATTTAAGGGGTAGATTTTTTAAGTTTTAGGGGAACTCCAAATTTAACATTTGACTTGGCATATCAAATTTTCCAAAAAAACAAAAAAATGGGGGCCAACATTTTTTCATTTGGGCTTTTTTTTTGCAAAATTGCAAAAAGGGGGTCCCCATTGGCAAATTTTGGGCCTTAAAAAAGGGGGGTTTTTTTTTTTTCTTTTTTTTTTTGGTTAACATGGGCGAGCCCCTTTTTTTTTCCCCTTTTTTTTCCTTCCTTTTTTTTCGGGGGGAAAGGGGGCGGTTTTTTTTTCCCTTCCTTTTTTTTCCCCTTTTTTTGGGTTTATGGAAATATTGGAATTCATATTTTTTTTTTGGTATCTTTTAGATTGGCAAATTTATTTTTCAAAATAAAATTTTCAAACTTTTTGGAGTTCTCTTTCCCTAGAAGAAAAAAATTCCGTACAAGTAGCATTCCCGTTTTTTTACAATCTTCTTTTCTTTAAAAATTGATTTTGTCAAAATTTTTTTAAAATGTTTAAAACAATATGGAGTTTTACAAAGTGGTATGGGCGGTAAACCCCTTCATGGACATGGGACTCCAAAATCTACCTCTTCAGTGTTTTAAAAATTTTAGGTTTGGAAAAAGGGTTTTGGTTTGTCAAAGTGCACCAAACGGGGTGTGCCTTATTGTCACAATTACCCTGGTTTTTAATTTTTATGGAAGGAAAATGGGATGCTGAACGTGCACCCCAAACTGGGGCGCCTGTAAGGGTTGTGGGGGAAAACCAAACTTGATGATTGGGTTTTTGTTGAGTTGTCCCCAAATTTATCGTATTTGCAAGGGGTTCAGGGCAAAATGGAAAAGGCCAATGGTTGGGGATCCCCCCGGGTTTTAAATCTTGAGTGCGGCACTTTATTCTGATTTATTCCAAAAATTTTTCCGGCCTAGCTTAAGGGAGCAACATTCCGTCGAAACAGGCGCCGTGGGACTTCGTAATTTAAAAGTTTGCCGGTAACCCTTCAAAGGTGCTCATGGGGGGGTTTTGTGTGCTGTGTTCGTAAAAGCGGGGGCGTGTTTGAGCGTCATTTTGTATGTGTAATTAAAAAAAAGTTACTCATTAAAAAAAATTTGGTGGTTGAAAGAGTTCCCCCTTTCAATTGTGAAAAAACTAAAACTCTTAAATTTGCTTAGACTGACGATAGCTTGTACTTCCTACTGATCTTTTTTGTTGGCCCCTTTTTTTAGCCAGCTAGTTGCTATTCCTATGCATGTTTATTTTTTAGGCGCCTTTGTTAGACCCTGGACCAACCCCTTTAAGTTGCATTGCTGCCGGGTTAGGGGGGGTTGGATTAAAATGGGGGGGTTTTTGGGGGCTTGATCGGGAACTGAAAATTTCCGCAAAAAACCTAGTAGAAAATTTTTTTTGCGGGCTTCCCCAAAAACACCCACAGAGGGTTGTGGGTTTCACGCCGCTGTGGTGTTTTTTGGCCCCCAACCCCTTGGGGAGGGGGTTTTTGGGGTTGGAAAAACCCAACCCCTGTGGAGAGGGTTACCCTGGGGGTTGGTAACCTGTAAACCCCCCCTTCCACAGGCGGTTAATAACCAACCGCCACCCTTTTTTTCACTTTTAAAATCGCCTATAAAAACCCCCCCCTCCCGCCCCCCACTCTTCTTCCTCCCGCCGCTACAGTTCTAAGAGCCCTTTTTTTAAAGCGTTTTGGGGGTCTAGATTTTTAAAATAAAAAGGGGGAGGTTTATTTCTTTTGGGAAAGGGATTGGTTAAAAAGGTTAGTTTTTGTCCCCCATTGCCTTTTGCTCTTTTTGCTTTGGACCCCTATTTTTGGATTGGGGTTTTACCTGATGAAGAGAAGGTCCCCGGGGGTTCAATTTATTTTTGCATATAATTTATTGATGTTTGTCCCATTTATGTTTGTTTTTAATTTTTTTTTATGCTATTATATTTCTTGATTGTTATAATCAATGTTGTTTAAATTTTTTCTTTCTCAAACCCTAAATAACTAGGTTTTTCCCCCTGGGAGGGAAAACCCCAGAAGTTTGAGAGAAAGTGTAGTTTTTTTGGAATTTTTTTTAATTATTTACTTGCTTTTTTGTTATTTTTTTTATTTTCTTTTTTTTTCTCCCCTTTAGCATTTTTTCTTAATTTAATTGTGTATTATGGCTTGCCTAAAACCCAGATAAATTAAGGGGGGGTTTTGATCTTCCCCTTTATAGGAAAAGGGGGCATTTATCAAAATAAAGGGGAGAGGTTTTTTCTTATTTTTGGGGAAAAAGGTTTTAAAAAAGGTTTGTTTATTCCCTATTCCTTTTAGCTCATTTTTGCTAATTTGGGGCAATTTTTTGGTGTGGGTTTCCCATATGAGGAGAAGAATTTTCCCAGGTTTTTTTTTTAGTTTTTTCATGCATGTTGACCCCAATTTTTGGGGCCACATTTTTGCTCCTTTTTTTTTTTTTTGTTTTTAAATTTTTGGGTTTATCAAAGTTTTTTTTAAACTTTTTTTAAAATTGATAAATTTTGGGGGTTAATTTTTGATCAATGATACTTTGGTTAAAAAACTTAAGGGGGGGGTTTTGTCTTCATTTTTTTCTTTATTTTCTTAAACCCCCGGGTTTGGATTAAGATTTTTAAAAAATATTTGTCCCCCCCCCTTTTTAAAAAAATTAAAATTTTTTTGAAAAAAGGGAGGGGTTTCATTCTTTTTTTAAAAAATTTTGTAAAGGTTAAAATGAATCATACCCCCCCGGGGTTAAAAATTTTTATTGTCCCGCTAAGAACCTCCCTTGGGAAAGAACAAAGAAAAAGCAATACTTGTGCTTTGATGGATGCAGGAAGGGGGGAGTTTTTGGGGGGGCCCATCAAAAACCCCCCTTTCCCCCCCGGGGATTTTTGGGGGATTACTTGATTTAGAAAACCCCCGGGGGGAGGGGGGGGGCCCCTTTCCCTTTTAAAAAAATTTTTTACCCAGAAAAAAAGAGAAAAAGGGCCCCAAAATATTTTGTTGGGGGGGTTTCAGTTTACAGGGGGACACAAAACCTGTCCCCTTTTTGGGTCCGGATCATGGTTTCGCGGGAAAAATTTTAAAGGCCCCGGGGGAAAACTGTGTGATGCAAAAAAATATGGGGGGGAAAAGATGCAGAATTCCTAGGGGCAATGTTTTTTTAAATCATAAAAAAGACCCATAAATTTTTTTCAAGAAAGGTTGGAGCCCCTTTTTTTAAAGGGCCCAGAAAAAAAACCCTTTGTACATGAGTGTGGGTTCCCCCCAAAGATTTCACGACCTTGCGTTGGGAAAAAAGTTTTTGGGTTTTTGCAAACGGGTTTTTTGGTATTTTTTGATGCTGGCTTTGAGGCATTTTTTAGTATTATCAAAAAACATGTTTCCCCCAAAGGAAAACAAAGTCCCTAAAAACCCCATTTTCTATGCAAAGAAAAAAATTTCAGTCCACCACGGGGGTTTTTGAAAAACCCCCCTGCTTGAAAAAATCATTTTTATCCTATTTTGGGTACAAATAAAAGGGAAAAGGGAGTTGCCCAAAAATTTTAAATGAAAGTAAAAAAAAAACCGAAAAAAAGATAAAAAGAAAAAACACTGTGCTGCCTCTTTGGGTTTTTGAAAAGGGAAAGAAGAGAAAGAAGCCCCAAAGGGTTCAAAAACCACGATCAAAAAAAAAAAAAAAGTAGACTAGTATGCAAAAAAAGATTCCTGCTTTGGTAAAAATGGGGACCTCCTGTGGTTTTGATCGATTGAGGTTTTTGTTTGCAACCCCGAGGATTCCCCAAAATTTTGAGCGGGGATGCTTCTTTAAAGAGCACATAAAAAACCCAGGGGGGGCTTGGGGGCCCCCAGCCGATGGCAAGGGGTTTTTTTCAATAACAACCCCGAAGAAATTTGCAAAAGGGAAAAAAAAAATGTTAGGTTTCACTGAGTATAGGGAAATTTAAAACCGTTTGCGAGAGGAGGCACACACCCCCAAAAGGCCGGGGGACCCCCCACCCTCTAAAAAACCTTTCCCCTCATGGGGTTTTTTGAAAAAAAAAAAGTATCTCTTTTTAAAAACCCCCCTTAAATCGGCCCCAAAACCCGGGGGTTGAAAAGGGTTTTTTGGGGGCCCCTTTTAAAGGAAAAAAGAAGTTTTTGGGGGAAAAAAAGGGGGTTAAAATGTGGGGGCGATTTTCTCCAAGAAAAATTTTTAAAGTTTTAGGAAATTATTTTTGGGGACACAACGATTTTCCCCCCTCCTTCACATTTTCAGGGAGTTCAAGGGGGAAAGGTTTGGGTTTTTTTTGGTATGCTGATAAAACCACCCGGGGCCCCTTTTTTTGCATCGAAGAAATTTTGTACATGAGGAAAGGCCTTCTTATCAAAAGGGCCCCTTTTCCCCCCCAAAAAAAAAATGGACCCGCCCGAAAAATTCCCTTGAACCCAAGTTACTCCCCAAAACAATAGAAAAAGGGAAAAGATTTTTTTAACCTTTCGGGAAAACCTTTAAAATTTTTTTTTGGGGGAAAAAAAAAACAGGGGGAAAACCAAGAAAAAATTTTCCCCAAAACCCAAATCTAGGGGGAAATTTTTAAGAAAAATTTTTTTCTTCGAGTATTTGTTTTCTGGCCTGAGTTAGACGTACCCCATGCATCGATGGAAAAACACCCTTCGGGGAAAAAAATGTTTTAAAGCCAAATTTGGGAAACCCCTTTTTTAAAAAAAAAAGGGCAAAACAAAGAAAGGAAAAAGTCCCGTTGGACAGGGTTTTCATTTAAAAACAAAAAAAAAGAACTTTCCCCCGGGTTTTTTTAAGAAAAGGGGAAAAATACCTTTTTCCCCCCACAAGCCCACAACCTCAACAATGATGGGAAAAAATTCGATGGGGTGGGGGTTGAAGAATCTGAAGGCCCCCTATGGGTTCTTTCTAACAAAAAAGTATTTTTATAAAAGAAAGCCCTTTTTCCCCTCACCCCCCTAAAACTAATGATTGTCATAAACCCGTGACAATTTTCCCTTTTCCCCCCTTTCCATCAGGGCTATAAATCCAGGTGGTTAAAAGGGTTTTTCAGTCACACTTTTTTTCAAATTTTTTCAATGGGGTCTCCCAAAAGGTGATCGCCCCTAAAAAGGGTTTACTTTTTTTAAAGGGAAATTTTTAAAACGGAGACAGTGTCCCATTTTTGGAAAGGTTTTCCTCCCAAATTTTTCGAAATTTTTTTTTCCCCTTTTTGGTGGGATTTGGGGGCCACAAAGAGGAAAAAGGGCCCCCTGTATTTGCATTTAAAATTTGGAATATGGGTTTTTTTTCAACATTTAAAAGGCTAGGGATCAACCGTGCTCGCCCCGAGGCACCGGGAGGGGGTTTTTTTAAACCCAAGGGGAAATTTTTTTCGGGGGGACATTCTCAACAGGGGGCCTAAAAGACCAGGATCAAAAGGGGTTTTTCCCCATAAGCCCCTGATGGTAGGCTAAAGGGGAAAGGGGGGGGTGGGAAAAAAATCATTGCCCCCCAAAAAATTAAAAAATTTATCCTCGAGGCACATACAGATCCTTCATCAAAAATTTGAAAATTTGGGGCCTTTTTATGAGCAACTTTTGGGTTCTTCGCAAAAAAAAGGGGATAAAAATTTTGTTTTTTGGGGGTTTGTTGATGCCCCTATGGGAGCTGGGGCTATGCTCCCTTTCAGGTTTTCCCCATGTTTCGAGGGGCCAAAGGGGTTTAAGACAAACATTCATATTGGGAAAAATTTGGGGCCCCCGGGGTTTTTTGATCAAATAAGGAAAAGGGAAAAAAAGAGACCCCGGGGTTTTTTGGTAACCGGGGCCCACACGGTCTTTTTGTTGAAATACCCCCTTTTCCCAAGGGGGAAGAAAAGAAAACCCACAACCCAAAAACATGTAGTATTTGGAAAGAAAAAAGCAAAAAGGGGGGGGATGGGTATCGGGGCCTGGTTTTTTAAATTTTAAATTTAGCAACATGTGTTTTTTTTAAAAATGACCACCCCCTAAAAAAAAAAAGTTTGACGAAGAAAACCCACAGAAAAAACCCCTACCTTAGGGGCCCCCGTGGGAAAAAGGGAAAAAACAGTATAGTGCCCGATTGTTTTTTTTTTTTCCCTGTAAACGTACCTTTATGTTTTTTACATGGGAGACTCTTTTTTTTTTTTTAAATTGGGGCCCTATGTTTTTTTCCCCAGGGTTTTTCAATTATTTCTAAAATTTTCCCGGGTTATAAACCCCCAGGGAAAAACCAAAAACCCTTTTCCCCCCAAACCCCCCAAACCCTTTAAAATTTTCAAAACTAAAAAATTTAATTCACAATTTTTTGGGAAAATTTTTTTCTCAAAATTGTTTTTTTAACTTATGTTTGAGTCACTTTTTAAAAAAGATACTTTAAAAAAAATATCTCAACGGGCATTTAATTTTTTCATATGGGGTTTCTTTTAAAAACCCAAAAATTTTCAAAATTTAATTTTAAAAATTTTTGGGAAATTTTTTTTTCAAAAATTGATTTTTTTAACCCCTTTATTTGAGTCACTATAAATAAAAAATTTAAAAATTTTATCCAAAAATTTTTTCATTTAAAAATTTTTAATTGTATATCTTGTAAAGGGAAAAAAAAAAAATTTAAATTTCCCCCAAAAATTTTTTTGGGAAAAAAATTTTTTAAAATTTTGTTTTTTTTTTAAAAAAAAAAAAAAATTATTTCTAAAAAAAAGGGTTTCCCACGGCGGGTTGGGTTTACCACCGCCTTTAGAAATGAGGGGTTTGGGGGGCCAACCGCCCTTTTTAAAAAGGGTTGTATTTAAAACCCCGTGACTCGCCCAAAAAATTTTTTAAGTCCTGGGGGGCAGTTCATTCCAAAACGACGCTAAAGGCCCGGGGGTTTTTTCCCCCGCCCCCTTCCCCGCCCCCTTCCCCCCCGTAAAAAAATCTCCCAAAGCGCCGGAGGTTTCTTCGCCCGTGGGGAAAAAATCCCTCTTCTTTTCCCCCTCTGTTCAGGTGGCAACGGCTGGGGGGCTCGGCAATTTTTCCCCGGGGGGCGCGGGGGGGCATTTTGGGGCGGAGGAGGCCGGCCGGGGGGAAAATGGGATGGGGCTAGCGCGGTTTGGGGCGCCAAAGCGAGCGCGGCTTTGGGCGCGATGCTTTGGGGGGGGAGGGGGCCGGGGGGGCGGGGTTTGGGCGACGGGGGAGGGCCCGGGCCCACGGAAAAGGGGGCCAGGGGTTTTCAAAGGGGCCCGGGGCCCCCCGGCTACCGGCGCGGCTTTTTCCCCCCGGGGGAGGCTGGCGCGGTTTGGTGGGAGGGGGGGGCCCCAGCCGGGGGCCCCAAGGGGGCCCCCCGGGGAAAAAACGCCAAAAGGGGGCCTAACGCAGGGGCCCCTTTTAAAACTTGCGGGTACCCCTTTTGGGGGGGTTTTTGGGGCCCCCAAAAATACCCAACCCCCTTTTAAAATATATATATTTAAACCCCCCCCCACTTGTTTTAATAAAATAATAAAAATGGGGATTAAAAAAATTTTTAAATTTTTTTTGGGGCCCTTCAATTTTTGCCCTTTAAAGGGGTTTTTTGATCTCCCGGGGGTTTTGGATTTAAAAGTTTTGGAAAATTAAAATTTTTTCCCCAAAAGTTTTATAGTTTTTCCCCCTTAAAAATTTTTTTTAAAAAAATGTCACCCCGGTTTTTAAAAACAAAAAAGGGTCAAACATTGGGCGCCCAGGAAGGGGCCAAAATTTTTAAAAACAGAATGGAAATTTCGAAACAAAATTTTTTTTTTTCGAAAACAAATTTTTATTAAACCTTTTTTTCAATATACGGAACGATTACAAAACCCCTTTTTTTCTTTTTTCCCAATTTTGGGTTCCGGGGTTCGTTTATTGGGGGTTGCCCCCGCACCCTTTAAAAAAAACCCCTGGGGCCCCCCCCCTTTTTTTTCCCACCCCGGGGTTTTTTCCAAAAAGGGAAAAAATTTTAAAAAGAAAAAAGGGACAAAAATTTTTTTAAAAAAAAAAAGGGGTTTTGGGCTCAAAAAGGGGTTTAGGGGGGCCCTAGGGGGGAAAAATTTTGTTTAAAAATTTAAATTTTTAAAATCCTTTTTCCAGGGGGTTTTTCTTTTAAACTTTTTCCCCCGTTTAAAAAATTTTAAAAAAAAATGATAAAATAAAAAAAACCCCTTTCTTTTAAACCCCAAAAAAATAAAAACCCCAATTTTAATTTTAAAGATTTTTGGGGGCCCCTCGGGCCCCTGAGCAGGCTATCCTTTTTATTTTAAAAAAATCTAAAAAAGGGTTTTAAAAAATTTACCCAAAATTTTTTTGGGGTTTCCCTTTTTCCCGGGGTTTTGGCAATCCCAAAACCTGTCAAGGTGAGCGGGCAGGGAAACACTAAAAAAAGCCTTTCAAGGGTTCTTTTCTAAAAAAAGTTAGGGCCCCCCAAAGGGTTTCCATTGGCAAGGGTTAAGACCCAAACCCTGTCACGGTCACATTTCACGGGGGCCCCTTTGTTAGGAAAACACAAAACCCCGTCTCGGCACCCCCTTTCGTGCCATTAAAGGAAACCCAAAGAACAAAGCTAGAAAAGGCCCCCATATGACTAAAGTCAAAAGCCATTTTGGGCCCTCGGGGTTTTGTTTGTATATCCCAGTTTTTTTGCCGACAGAAAAAGCTCCTATAAGCAAGTTTTCCTTTTGCATATATTTCTTTAAAAATTTAAAAGATCATGTACATCTGGTATGAGCATTTGCAATCAAACCCAATATGGGGGAAATCAAATAAGGTTTTAAAGGGTATTCAGGATAATAATCCCCTGGAAAAAAAATTTTGGGGGGAAAAACAAGGAACCCTGCTTTATGATTTATTTTAAATCATGATGGGACAACAAGGTTTTTCTCATGTTAAAATTGGCCTTAAACACTTGCTAAACTCTCACGTATCAGTTGGGGTTCACCCCCTTCCCGATCTTAAACGCTCCAAACGATTTCCCCTTCTCCTCGTAGCAAGCACCCCCCAAAGAAAACAAACAAAAGAGACAAATTTAAGAACAATAAAACCCACCCATAAAAAGGAAAAAAAAATCTTTTAAAAGAGGGGCCCCACTGCTGGGTTGGGGAACGCAAAAGGGAAAAATTTGATAAGGAAAATTTATCTTTTGGAAAGAAAAAACTCCTTAAGTTAACTAATTTATACAGAAGAACTTTGCATGTTGATTTTTATTTTTAATTGATTAAAACTATGTGAAACTTTTTAAATTCAGATTTCAAAAAAGGCATATTTAAATTCTGGGAAAACCAAGTTAAAAAAATATTTTTTTTAATAACATGATCACATAATCTATTTAAACAATTTTAAGTTTCATCTTTTGAAAAGGGCAAATTAGCCTGTGAGAGCATCTAAGTATATGGTGCTTGTTTAAACTAAGCAACTTATATCCAAAAAAGCATTTTAAAGGGTTTTGCAATAATTTTCATATTACTATTTGTAGATAAACCTAAAAGTTCCCCCTATTTTTAATTGTAATTATTTTAAACAAATTGAAAACATATTTAATAAACCCTTAAAAATTTAACTAACATGAAAAAATTTTATTTTGAAATAAAAACCATCGGGCACAAACAAAAAAGATCATTCAAAAAGATCAAACACAAATTATGTGATGCAAAAAATATTGAAATTTAAAATTTAAAATTTTAAAAAATTAATTAACTATTGATAAAATTTTAATTTAAAATTAATATTTAAATTAACAAAAAATTATAATAAGTTATCTAAAAACCATTAATATTATGATTTTTAAAAACCGCATCGCTACGAATCAAACGCAACTTGAACGAACAAAAGGGGAGATCAAACGAAAAAAAAAGGCAAAAGTTTGGGGAAGAAAGGGGAAAACTTGAAAAATATCCCTTTTTCCCTTTCCCTTTGGGACCCAAGTTTTTCCACGTAGGGCCCAGGGGTGGTCGGATTTTTCTGCCCGTGCAGGGGAAGGAGGGAGCCTCGGCGGGGGGTGACGATCGGAGAGCATCACCCGGTTGGGAAATTTGGGACTCCCAGATAAGGGGCAGAGTGGGGAAAAAGATTTTTTTTGTCTCCCATTGGGTTTTTTCCCAAACTAGGGGCCCCCCTTTTTGGTAGACGGGGAATGCTTTGGTAAAGGGGGTGGGTACTTTAATTTATAGGGAGAAAAAACCTCCACCCCCCCAACATAATAGCGATATGGTACAAATTGCGTTCCCTTTTTTTCCCCCTTTTTACTAAGGGGCCCAAAATTTAACCCAAAAAAGGGCCCATTGGGTAAATAAATGCTTGGGCTTTTGTGATATATGAGGATTATTGCACTGGGTTTGGGGTGGTGAAAAATTGAGATGCTTATTATTTTTTTCGAAAAAAATTTTTTTTCGTGTTTAAAAAAAACCCGAAAATTTTTTGGGAATTAGTATTTAAGCCACGAAAAAAATACCCGAAAGCCCCCAAAAATTCAGGGAAAATTTTTGGAAAAGGGAAATTTAGTTTGGAACATTATAAACCCAAATAAAATATTTGGGGGCACTGAAAAGCAATTTTGGAGCATCAAAAAAATTAAAATTTTGGGGCTATAGATAAATGGGGAAAAAGGGGTTCAGAAAAAATTCAAAAAAATTGGGGGAAAAGAATTAAGGGGCATGTTAAATGAATGATAAAACTAAAGGGGATTGATTTGGGGGTTAAAGGGGACAAAGGATTTTTTATGAAGGGTCCAAAAAAAAATTTTTAGTCGAGAGGCGAGAATTTGATTAAAAAAAAGATGAGATCCCGGGGAAAAAAATAAACAAATTACTAAACGCTTTTTAAAAAAATTTTTAAAAAAAACTTACATGCATAAAAGGAAAAGGAAACAAACAAACCACAAAAAATAAAAATCCTGTAAAATTTTAATTTAAAAAAAATTTTTTTAAAAATTTCATTTTTCCTTATTTTTTTTTGTGAAAACTCAAACAAAATTTTGGGAAAACTTTTATTTCATCATTAAAAACATTTATTTATTTGTTTTTTTTCCAAGCCAAAACCCAAAATCAAAATTTTTTGGGTGTGAAACAAAAAATTACTATGTAATTAAAGTTTAGTGACCCCATTCAAGTAGCCTTTAAAGTATGTCCTTTCCCAAGTTTATTTTGATCTCCTTCATACATTTGAAATTTTTTGGAAATGTATTTTTATAGGGCCTTTTGATTTAAAAAAATTCCCTTTCCATATATTGAAACTTGATATGTATATCCCCTTGTTTTAAAATTTAAATTTGTTTCCAAATATAGGGGGAAAAGTATTGTATATGCCTTGTTTAAAATTTAAATGCCCCAATATTTGGGGAAAAATGTATATGTAAAACCCTTGGTTATAATAAATGCCCCCAATATTTGGGGAAAATGTTAGGGTATATGCCTTGTTTTATAAAAAATTGCCCCCAATTTTTTAAAAAATTTATAAAAAATGTTTTTGGACTAAAATTATAAATTTCCCCTTTTTATTGATTTCCACGATGCCATCCCCCAGAAACCCAAGGACAAAACAAGGGTCTGTTCAACGGAACGCCCCCAGGGCCCGCCCCCAGGGGAAGCAAGTACAAGTTTCCCAATTAAAAGGGGGGCCGGCTTTGGGGTCGTTGACCCCCGGAGCAAGAAAGATGCCCCCCCAACGGGGGAAAGGGGCCTAGGGTCTTTTCCGACCCATGGGGAAAGGGAAAAAGGGAAAACCATCAACCCTTTGGAACCTTGGACCCCTTTTAGGGGACGATTCGAGGGGAAATCAAAAGTGGGGAAAGGGGCTCGGAGAAAAATTTGAACTAAATTTACCCCAAGCCCTGATTTTGATGTGAACCCGGGAAAAAGGTAATTTTATGATTTCATGTTATTATTTAATTACATGTCTTTTAAAAACCCATACCATTAAATTTCCCAATTTTTATATTCAGAGGGCTTGGTAAGAGGGAAAGGGAGTTGATGTCACAACATCCCGAAGACGCACCCAAAACCGGGACCGTGAAGAGACCCAATGAGCCATCAAAAAAAGGAAGCGGAGCTAGGGGGGGCAAACGAGGCGGGGAGAGGTTTTTAAACAAGTTTCCATACAACGTATTTTCCCATCTTAAAAGTTAGCTCAACCGGAAAACCCCACAGCCCCTTTGGGGGGCCCCAAATCTAAGTCCCTTAAACGCAATTGGCTTTTGTTTTTGGGCCCTTTTGACACCCTTTTAACAAGCCCGGGGCCCTTTGTGTAAAGTATGACAAGACAAAAATTTGGGGGAAAAAAATGAAGCAAAGGTTCTAGTTTCCTCGAGCCTCCCAGAGGAAATTGAAAAAGGGGACTATCCCTTGAAGCAGGCTGCGATATTTTTCCGAAAGGGGAGGCCCAAAATTAAATTTACCAAGTTTGCAAAAAAAAGGGGTTTTTGGCCCCTTAAAAACAACGTACAAGATTACAAAGGCCGTGGGCGGGTCTTTCTAGAGCAGGGAAAAAGAGGCAAAATTCAAAAAGCTCTGAGCAAACCCAAAACCCCGCTCTCACAAAAAAGGGAAAAAGTAAACAAAAACCGGTTTTTTTTTTTAGGTTTTTTTTCCGGGGGGGTTTTTTTTTTTTTTTTTTTTTTTTTTTGGTTTTATTTTTTTTTTTTATTTTTTTTTTTTGGCTTTTTTTTTTTTTTTTTCGGGGTTTTTTTCACCAAATGGCCCCAAACAAAGGAAGGGCTGCTAAAAAAGGGGAAAAAGGGGTTACCGGGGGCTGCCCGAAAATTTGGTGAGAGGTCCGGGGGTTTTGGTTTCGGGCAAAAAAAAAACCCAAAGGGGAAACCCGGAGAGGGGTTTGCCCTTTTGAGGGCCCCCTGGGGTTGAACAAGTAGAAAAAACCTCTTTGGGGGGTGGCCCCCAAGAAAAAGGGAAGGGTAAATTTAAACCCCACGAAGAGAGGGGGCCCATCCTTTGCGGGGGCCCTGGGTAAACCCGGGAGAACCCTGGCTTTGTTCGGGGCGTGTCATCCAAGGAAGGAGGAGGAGGGTTTGGCCTGGGGGAAGGGGGAGTTTTGGAAAACCGTAAAACGATACGGGAAAAAGAAATGACTAGCTATTGGAATGGGGGAGGAAAAAGAAAGGTTCACGGGATTTTAAAGGAGAAATTGGTAGAAAATCCCCCTCATGATTTGATGTGGGAAAATGGTGAGTGCGGTCGTGTCAAAAATCAACAAATTAGCACTCGGGGGCCCCCCAGATGAGTAGTCCTAGTGGAGCCCAAAGCGGGAGTTCCCGAGGTACTAAGCAGTGTAGCTTTCTATGGGAAAAATTTTTAAAATTTCCCGGTTGACGAAATTTTACTCCAGTTTCTTTCCCTAGTCATAAGATATTGCTTTTGAAATCAAGTAAAAAAGGGGAAATAGCCCGGGCAAAACGATCCCCGGGCAAGTACCCGGTTTTTGAATTCTTAAAAAATATGCAGGTAGAAGGATCCCCGCCCCTAAAAGGGGGTTTGGGGGGACGAAAATTTTTAAAAAACCCCCCGGGTTTTCCCAGGATTTTGGGAAAAAACCAAAACATGCCTAAAAAATTTCATTCTTTGGCCTGGGGGAGCCCCGCTGTGGAGCCGCCCCTTTCCTCGAAGGGGGTGTATTTGGGCGAGGAAAAAGGGCCCCAATGATCCCCTTTTAAAAAACCCAAAAACCCCTTTCCCCAAACCCCGTTCATTGGAGCCCCTCGGTCCCCTCCCCCACAAACTATCACCTCCACCACCTCTGTAAAAACCCCACATTTTTTCCCCCTCCCCCCCCCCCGTTTCCCCCCCCCAAAAAGGGGATCACCTCCCCCATTTTAAAATTTCCCCACAAAATCCCCCTTTTTTACCCCCCCCATAAAAACCCCCCCCTTTTCCCCAAAAACCCCAAAGATCCCAAACAAACCCCCGGTCCCCCAAGGCCCAAAAAAAAATTTTCCCCATCCCCCAATTTTTTTTCCCCCAATTTTGAGCCAAAAAAAAAAAAAGCTGGACGATTTTGATTTTGAGGGGAAATTTGGGGGGGGAAAAGCAAATGGGGGAAGGGGGTGGTTGTCTGAGGAAACAAAGGGGGAGGCACCCGGGGGTTTTAAAGGAAAAATTCCCCGCAAATTAAAAGGGCCCAAAAAAGGGGAAAATAAAAGTTGTGCCAAAAGGGGCTTTTGGGGGGAAACCCCCTTTTTTTAATTTTTGGAGAAACCCCAAAAAAAGGGTTTTAAAAAAGTCCCAAAAAGGGTTTTTGCCCCCGGGGACTTGGGGGTTTTGTGGAAATTTACAGGAAAAAATTTTCTATACCCCAAAAAAGGGTTTTAAAGGATCAAAAAATTTTTGTTGTTTGCTTTTTAAAAAATTTCATATTTTTTAAAAGGGTTTTTTTTTGTTGAAAAATTTTTAAAATTGACATTTTTCTGGGGCTTGTAGAATTTCTTTTTTGAGCGGAGCAGGTTAAAGGGACGGCCCCCGGGGATTTTTGAAGGGGAAAAAGGGTTGTTCTGAACCCCAAATTTATTTATGCGGGAAAAAAGGAAACCCTTTAGAATTGGAAAAAAACAAGGGGCGTTTTAAAAAGGGTTAGTGGGTAAAGGGGACGGGCCCCAAAAAAAAAAAAAATTTTTCTTTTTTAAATTTTTTAACCCCCAAATACCCCTTTCCTTTAAAAATGTATTTAAAAAAAATAAAGGGGCAGGAAATCGATAAGGGGACCTTTTCAATTTTTTTTGGGGAAAGGGACATGAGTTTAGATGGGGCCCCCCGTATAATTTTTGGGGGTTAAAACAAATTTTAATTTTTTTTTTCCCCTTTAGGGCCCCCTGGGGTCTTCGTCGTAAAATTTTCCCAAAAAAAGGGAAAAAGGGGGTGGGGATTAGACTTAAAAAAAACCCCCATCAAGCTATGGACATTTCATTGAGATGCTAGAGTTTTAATTTTTAGATATGAAGAAAACTTTTGTATTATGGGGTTTTTTTGGAATTTTAAAAATTTGGGGGTTATTTTTAAATTTTTTTTTAAAAGGGGGGGGTTTTTTTTAAAAACCCCGGGGGGGGGAAAAGGGTTAATCGGGAAAAAAAAAAAAGGAACCCCTTGGAAGTTTTTTTGGGGTAGGGGGGTTTAAATAAAAAATTTCCCCCTTTTTTTTTTACTAGGGGGAAAAAACTCTTTGGGGGGGCTTTTTAAATAAAAACTTTAAATTTTTGGTTTTTTTTTTCCCCCAAAAAAAAAACCAAACAAAGGGGGGGGGGGGAGAACAACAATTTTTGAAGAAACCCTTTCCCAAAAAAAAAAAAAAGGGGGGTTTTCCCCTAAATTTAAAAAAACATTGTAGCCTATTTGGGGGGCTTTTTGTTTTTCCCCCATAAAAAAAAAGTCATCTCAAGGTAGTTTAAATTCTTTATTTTCGAGAGTGTTTTGCCAACCCCCGGGACGAAAGGGGTTAAAAAAGGTTTTTTAGCCTAAACTTACTCGGCCCTTTTTTTGGGGGAAAAACCCAAAAATTTGTTTTTTATTTAGAATTTTAAAAAATTTTTTGTTTTGGTGTGGGGAAAAAAATTTAAAAAATATGTCAAAATTAAAAAATTTATTGGAGTTTTGGCTTTGAAGAAAAAATTTATGTATGAGAAATTTTTTTTTACATGTTTCTTTTTTTTTGAAACCTTTAAAAAGGGTTTAGTAGTTTCAATAAAAAAAAATACAATATATATTAAATATTAAAAAAAAAAAAATTTTTAAAAAGGGGAAAAAATTTTTTCCCGGGGGGGTTTTTTAGCAACCGGGATGTTAAAAAAAAAGGGCTTTTTTTCCCCCCGGGGGTTTACTAAAAAATGCCTGTTAAAAAAAGGGTTTCTTTCAAGCGGTTTAAAACAACCCCAGGGGAAATTTTTGGGCCCCCCAGCCCCGGAGTTGGGGGGGAAAACCCCCTTTAAAAAAGCTTTGAAACCCCCCAAAAATTTTGTCAAGTTTTGTACTAGGGGGAAAAAAGGGTGGGGCGGGGGGGAAAGAGGGGTTGACTCGGGTTTTTAAGGCGGTTTAAAGGGTCAAAAAATTTTGGCGGGTATTGTCGTAAAGGGCAAGGAGGGATCAAACATTTTCTTTTTATTTTGTTGTATTTTTAAAACTTGAGGGAAAAATTTTTTGGGGGTTTAGCCTTGCTTTTGAGGTTGCATGTTTTTTAGCCCGCTTTTTAAAAATTTTTTTGTCCAAATGAAAAAAAAACAAACTTGTTTTGGGGTTTTTGGCTTTCACTTTTCCCTTTTCCAAAAATAGGGGTCCCCAAAACCCTGTAAAAAAAAAATTTTTTCTTTTCCCAAATTTAGATTTTTTTGTTTTGGGGGAAAAAAATATTTTTTTTACAAAATTTTTTTTTTTTTGTTTTTTCCGTAGCGTTAGCCGGTTTTCTATTTTGGGTAATAAGTTTTTTTATAAAAATGTGAAGTCGTTTATGTTTTAAAGACAATGTTTGTTTTTCCCAAATTAGGGGTTTTATATCCTTGCATTTTATTAAACAAAGGGGAAAAAAAGCGCCATCCCTTGGGGGCCCGTTTTTGGGGGGGAAAATTTTTTAATGCATGCATCTGTGATTGCGGGTCTTTTTTTCCCCCAAAATCTCATCCCCTTATAAAAACCGCCGGGAAGTTTCCCCTTTCCCTTTTAAAGAACCGCGGGGGAGTCATCAAAGGTTTTTGATCAATCTCTAAAAAATTTTTAAAACCCCCGGGAAAATAAAAAACCGGTTGTTGCAAAAGCATCTTTTTTCTTTTCCTTTTATAGATTGTGTTTTTTCCTAGGCTTTTGAGATCCCAAAAAGGGGATTTACCTGCCCATGCACCTCGTAGTCAGGCAGCTAGGTTTTACTATAGAGCTTGTCATGGATGTACCATGCTCTTGATTGTTTGGTAGTGTAGCAAAATTTGTTGTAGGATCGTTGCGGCATGCATCTGTCCCTTCTGTTGTAACATAAGAAGGGATGGTAATTATATTGAGTACACAGTAAGTTTTGAGTATTGTTCACTCTAGCTTAATTTATCAGTAGATGATGTTGTGCAAAGTACTGTATAGCTAGTGTAAGTGTAGGTGAGTACCTTAGGAAAGACAATGATGGATAAATGTTTTCTCTTTTTCTTCTTGTTTAATTTAGGAGTGAATTTTTTTTTTTACATAAGTACCATATTGTTAGAGAAAATAGGAATAATACCAATTGGCCTAGCCACTAAGGTGTTAGTCCTATGTACTTTTATAATTAAAGCCCAGGGAGGCCCCAAAAACAATACATCTCTATCCGCCAATTTATTCTGCTTTATCATGGTTTTATGAAAAGTCAGAGGTCTCAAGTTCAAATCCTGGTTAGAGCAATTAAAATAAAATAATTTTTTGCTCGCTTTATTTCACGTTTGAGACCTGGGGAGCCTCCACGTGAGGAGGAGTGTTGGAATTAAGCGAATCCCCCACCTCTTACATATTGTGGTACTCAGGCATTTTAATTAATGTCAATTTTCAATATTATTATACGAAATTTATTAGCTAATGTTGCATAGATATGGCTCTCAAGAGCTAGGATCATTATCACATATATAACAATGATGATTGTTTTTTGATTGCATATGATTACCTTCAATTTTTTATGGTCACTTATATTGTGTGAGAAGTTTATATGTAGGGCATATTTGGGACTGCTCCACCAAAACTCTGCTATGCAAAATCCACTGTAGAGCTGCCCCATAAAAAAACTGGAGTTTGTGGAGTAGCTCTTTAGGTGCTCTCACAACTCCCCCTTTTTTTTTCTGGAGCTGTGTGGGGTGGAGCTAAAATATTTAGCTAAGAAAATGGAAAAAGCTGAAGAACGTGGAGGGAGCAGTCCCAAACACCCCCGTAGTCACGCGTTAAGAGTGCTAGTTTGAGAGGAAAACTTAAAAAGGGAGAAAAAACCAAACGGTACTAAAGAATTCCATTATAGACAGGGTGAGATCCCCAAGAGTTTGTACTCCCTCCATCCTAAATTATAAGGCATCCAAAAAATCTTGGGATCAAAATATCTCAAGTTTGACCAAACCTATAAGACAATATATAACATTTATGATGTCAACTAAGTATAATTAGATTCTTTTTCAATTATATTTTTATAATAGATTATTTGATGCTATAGATTTTTTTTAATTTTCTCTATAATTATTTGTCAAATTTACATTGTTTGACTTGCCAAGATTCTTGAAATGTCTTATAATTTGGGATGAAGGGAGTTTATTTTATTTGGGGAAAAACTTGTGTTTTGGCAACTCCCAAAAACAATATGTCAAGTAAAAAAACAGTCTCTCTCCAATGTTTTCTATTTTGGGACATGCAAATAAAAAAAGGTACACATGTCTTTTTTCCTGGGAGAAGGGGCGTTGACACCCTTAAGTATCAATTACAAGTGTCAAAATAAGAGAAGAAAGGGTATATTTGCAAACACACCACCTAGACATAGGGTTTTAACTAACATAATTCCACGGTTTTTTGGTGTTTATCTATATTTCTGCAGGGAGGGCAAAATGCAAAATACCAAAATAAAGGGCCCCCAAGTAAGGATTACCTAGACACATAATAAACCCCCATACGAAAAAGAGAACTCTGGAAGATCGAACCCCCCCACCCCCCGCCCTAGAAGGAGGGGGCCACCTGTCAGCAAGGGAGGGCGGGCGCCCTCCCCCTAGGGCGGCCTCCCCAGGCAGAGAGCCAATCAGGCTCCGCCTGCGGATTAGGGTTCCACAACCTTTAGCAGTAATTACACCACACAGTTAAGTCGGTTTGATCTGACGGCTGACGTTCATTTGAGGGGGCTATATAAGGATGACCCATGCCCCCTGGCAAAGGCAATCCATTATTCATTTGCATATTTGCCAGAGACGATCGCCAGGAGGATCCCTTATGAATCTATTTTTCTTGGCTTAGCATTCAAGGAGAAACTATCCTTAGTTTCTATGTGAGATTACAGTCTACTTTCTAGATTGAGAGGGGATAGAGTGGAGGTGTTGATTGGAGAAGCCCGACCTGTCGGTGTCTCCTCTCTGGTTTTTTACCTGCGGGATCAAGTCTCCTAACCCAGGCTTTCTCTTAGGATTTCTTTGGTATTTCGACTCCTGTTCTATAAGTTCTCTGTTTTTTTTATTCTTTTGTTTGTGAGTTTACTTTATTCTCTTCGCATAGAGAGTAGGGTAATCATTTTCTAGTGTAAACGTGGTGTTTGGGTAAGATACTCATAGATATCCCTTGTCTAGCCGGACCTATGGTAGTTTGCACGGAACGTGACAATTCCGTTGATACATTTGGATCCCACAATCCCGTTAGAAGGTATCTGTAGGGTTTATAGGCCGCGGACTAAGCATCCTCTGTGGTGTTTCTTATCTCGACGGTTCTCCCCAATAGAATAATAGCACATATCTTGCTTAGACTAACGAGAGTGCTGTCGCAGTCTTCTCTATATCGCTCGTATCAAATCGCTAATATCAAATAAACCTTGTCTGTAGCCTAAAGGTTAATAGCAATAGATTTGGTTAGTCAGATGCCGTTTTCTCCCCGCGGAAAAACAAATTACAATACTCTAGATAATCTCCCGGGTGAAGTGCTCACCGGTATCCGTGCGCTTGCGGTTTACTTCCCAGTGATTCTTCTGTTTGCGTTAACAAATATCAACAAGAGGCGACGGTGGACAAGAGGCGATGGCAAGCTGCTTCCGGTTGACATATTTGCCAAGTGAGGAGGGGAGATATGCTAAGTTGCTATTGATGTCAAATTATCTTGTCAAACTGTCGGATGCTAATTTTTCATGTTTGACCAATAATAAATGAATGTTAAGTTAAGATAACAAACATTTTAAAAAAGATGCTCGTATTCCTCTCTCTCTCTGTAAGTGTGTGTGTGTGTGTGTCACTTGTGGTTTTGAGATTTCATTTGGCAAGGTTAAGAAAACCTCCTAGAACATTTTTCGTCCATATAGTCATGTGTAGTTTAGAATTCTTTTCGAATCATAGCTTGGCCGATCAAACTAGGAATATACAGACACTAACAGCAGATTTCCTTTCTAGATGTCATGTTAAACAGCAGTTTTCCTTTCTAGATGTCATGTTAAGAAGTAGCGCATTTCATTTTAGTTGTCAGGCCGTAAAGACAGGGAAAGGGAACTCCTCTTTTGTTTCGTAAGCTGAGAAGTGTATTGTGTATAGTCACGAATTGTGTACTGAGACTGAAGACTGAAATAGTGATGCTTGCTGCTTCACGGACTGATAAGTCGACGTTTCTTCCTATACGCGGTCCAGCAAAACTGTCAGCCCATGGGCCAGAATCATGTGTCATAGATTCAAAGGCCACCCCAAATAAAATTAAGCATTAGTTTTCCGTCTTAGGCTCTCTTGGAACTCAGAAATTTCACAGAGATTATACAGGATTTTAAATAAATTAGTTTATTTTTACATGAAACACACAGAAAATAGAATTAAAAAAATCTACAATCAAAGGGACCCTTAACAAGTCCATTTTGTGGATGTCCCTGCCAAGAGTGACGTGCAAGACCAGTACAATTAAATGTAAATGGTACTCCCCTTTTAAAATTTCCATCTCAGGTTGTGGCCGTCCACGACCTGAAGTCAAGTCAAAGTAGCCGAAAACAAATTAACAATCATATCCAAACGATGCGCGCACAGCACAGATCACATATTATTATATCATCAACGAGTAAAGTACTCAAGTGTCACGTATCTATCCGTTTCTAGAAATTAAGGGCAGCCAGTGAGCCATTTTGTCACAGGAATATCTCACGGAGTCTGGTCTCACTAACGGCACGCATGCAGGATTGATAGCGACATGGTGTATTTTTTAGTATGTATTTAGCCCTTGTTTAGATGTTAAATCTTTTTTGAATTTTATACTCTAGCATTTTCATTTGGTTTGACAATATTGTCTAATTATGGAGTAATAGGCTCAAACATTCGTCTCGTAAATTCTAGATAAATTGTGTAATTAGTTTTTTTTATCTATATTTAATGGGAAGTATCCATAATTTCGTAAAAACTCGTCCAAACCCTAGCAAAAAAGTTATCTAAATTCACAAAAAAAAAATCACACATGTAGATAATACAATGATACATAACCTTGTAAAATATTTTTTCAAACTCGACTTCGTTTTGTTAGATATAAAAATAAAAAATTTCTAACAAATCATCTCGACAACTTTCTAGCTTGAAATTTCTTATTTTTATATCTCACAAGTGAAGTCGAGTTTGGACCACTACTACATAAATGATTTTGTATAGCACTTGACATTTATTAACCGTGGAGGTTTTTCACCTAAACCGCCACGGTTAATAGGTGGTCGGAAAGCCAGCCGGAGGGGGGGCACAACCGCCTCGGTTAATGCATTAACCGTGGCGGTTGTTTATAACCTAACCGCCACGGTTAATGTCCTATTAATAGTGGCGGTTAATGTTTTCACAACCGCCACGGTTAATGCATTAACCGTAGCGGTTGGTATTACGTAACCGTCATGGTTAATCCCATAAACTGTGGCGGTTGATGTTACTTAACCGCCACAGTTAAGATAACCGCCACGGTTAAGTCTGTGGTATAAATACAACAGCCCCCTTTCTTCTTCCCCACGGATCCTTCTCTATTTTTTATGGTTTTGAGCTGAAAACCATCAAATTGACCATTTTTTTGAGGGGGGAGGTTTTGCCCTTGGATCGATTTGGTGAAGTTTGGCACCGCAAAAGGTTGATTTCTATTCTCCAAGTCGCGATTTTCTCTCTTTTTGATGATTTGGGTGCTTTTTCCCTAATCTAGATCTAGATCCAATGGAGAAAAGAGAGAATAGGAAATCTAGAGGCTACACACATGTTGGGGAGGTTTTTCCCTTGGATTTGGTGAAGGGTGGCACCTCAAGATGTTGACTTTACTCTCTAGCGTCGATTTCCTCTCTTTTGGATGATTTTTGTGCTTTTTCAACTAGATCTAGAGAGGGAGAGAGAATAGTAGATCTAGAGGCTACACACATGTTGGGGAGGTTGATTTGGTGAAGGGTGGTACCTCAAGATGTTGACTTTACTCTCTAGCGTCGATTTCCTCTCTTTTGGATGATTTTTGTGTTTTTTTCAACTAGATCTAGAGAGGGAGAGAGAATAGTAGATCTATAGAGATACACACATGCATGGTAAGCTAATTTGGGTTTTTTGTGCATTTGAAAGGTTATGGAGCACAAGGATGAGTGGATGTACAAGACATCGAGGATGGATCTGAGATTCCTACAAATGTGAGGAAGAAGTTCATTCCCGTTGCGTAGAAGCATCGCCTCAGTCTGGATCGGGAGCTCATGGTTTGTCCATGCAATGACTGCAAGAATCGGTTTGCCCAGAAAGATGCAGTGGTGCAATCACACCTTGTATGATATGGTTTCATTAAGGATCCAAAGTACCTTGTGTGGAAGTTTCACGGCGAGAAAGAGGCGAGTGTCGCCAATGAACATGGGGGAACCTCGTCGACGACATCCGCAGTTGCGTCTGGCGATGGAGGACACCAACAACCCACCGCGAGACCGAGCATTGATGATGAGAGTCACGACTACATCACTATTACCAATTTTCTCCAGGACGAAGCTGCTCGCGCCGGGGACGACAACAATGGTGACCCGATGATTGATACACTGCGACCCGAGGATGCAGAGCTTCTTGAGGAGATTGCTAACCGTCAGGACCATAACGATGTTCTGTTTGGTAATCCAAAGTGGCTAGAGAATTTCAGGGAGATGAAACAGGAAACAATTGATCTCCTCTACCCGGACGGCGGTGAATGTCCAAAGCATTGCATGACGTTGCGTTTCGTCCTCCAGATGCTGATGTGTAAGGCTCGCCATGGGACCGACACATGGTTCAATGACATTTTACACATCATTGGTGAAACGCTACCAGAGGGTAACAGGGTTCCTGTCAATACATATCGAGCGAAGAAACTGATCAGGTCAGTAGCGATGAAGCTTCAAAAGTTTCATGCATGTCCTAACCACAGTATTCTGTTTCGGGGTGAGTATGAGAATGCACAAAGTTGTCCGAACTGCAACGTGAGCCGCTACAAGAAGAATGCCGGTTGTCGCACGGACGATGAGGAAAAACCGTCGAGAGGGGCGAAAAAGAATAAGACAGGCAAGAAGCATTTGCCGCCTATTGATCAGGACGAAGAAGAACAGGGTTACACACAGAGGAAAAGTCTTGCCCTGTCAGTGTGGTACCTTCCTATCATCGACCGGGTACGTGCGTTATTTGGGAACCCAGAGGATGCCCAGCTCATGTCCTGGCATGCATCAACTTCGCGTATCAAGGGCGATGGCAAGCTGCGACACCCCTCCGATGGTAAGCAGTGGAAGCGGTTCGATGCCATGTTCGCGAAGGAGTTTGGGGACGAGCCGAGGAATGTGAGGTTCGGGCAGAGTACTGATGGGATGAATCCGTTCGGTGACCTCAGCAGCACGCACAACACCTAGCTAGTCACCCTCACCATATATAACCTACCTCTGCACCTATGTCAGAAGCGCAAGTATCTTCTACTGTCAATGCTTATCTCAGGACCGAGGTAGCCCGACAACGATATAGACGTGTTCCTAGAGCCGTTGATGGAGGATATGCAGAAACTATGGGTGGAAGGGGTCCGGATGATGGATGCGTCCGTAAAGAAGGAGTTCACTCTAAAAGCCATCATATGTGTCACCATCACCGACTACCCTGGTCATTTTTCACTATCGGGACAGATTAAAGGGAAGCCTGGTTGCGTAGTATGCATTGATGGTACCTGCTCCACTTATCTTAGTGGATCCCAGAAGACGGTGTATATGAATCACAGAAGATTCCTCCACAAGAAGCACAGGTACCGTCATTCTTCAATGAATCCGTTCTTCGATAACCAGGCCGAGCCATAGACTGAGCCGGAGAGGACGAGCTACGGCCCAAAGGTGTTTGATATTGTGAAGGACATTAACTTCGAGTTTGGAAAGAAGAAGAAAGAGGACGAAGATGGGCAGAAGAAACCAAGGAAGAAGAGAAAGCGGGATGAGGAGGACGAGGAAGAACCTACCGTGAAGGTTTCATTCAAGAAGAAGTCGTGTTTCTTCAAGTTCCTGCCATACTGGAAGTTTCTCAATACACCGCATACCATCGACTGTATTCACCTAGAGAAAAATGTCTTCGAGAGCACGATCGGGGTCCTCCTGGACATGAAGACTAAGACCAAAGATGGTATCAAGACACGTATGGACCTTGTGAAATAGAACATCAGGCACGAAATCCACCCAACACCAGCGGACAAAGTGGAAATAAAGTTGACCTTTCAGGCGCGAGCTACAACCTCACACGAGATGAGAGGAGGGCTTTCTACAAGTGGCTTAGGGATGTAAAGGTCTCGACCGGTTTCTCTTCCAACATCAAGAGTCTGGTCTCGATGAAAGACCTGACAATGACCAACTTCAACTCCCATGGCTGCCACATAATGCTGACTGTGTTCCTTCCTATTGTGATAAAGGTTATCGGTCCAGAGTACGTGAAGATGGTCATCACACGCATGTCCTATTTCTTGATCAAATGATGATTGACTTAAATCTAAGGCCTGT
Source organism: Microstegium vimineum (assembly GCA_022036555.1). Lineage (NCBI taxonomy): Eukaryota > Viridiplantae > Streptophyta > Magnoliopsida > Poales > Poaceae > Microstegium > Microstegium vimineum. The sequence goes on from CM039125.1 coordinate 27,268,062, forward strand.
ACTTTTGCTACTTATCATACTACTTCTATACTACTGCTGCTGCTGCTCTCTGTCAGCCACTACTACTCTCTACTACTAGTGCTCCTCTACTACTAACCTATTGCTACTACTACTGCTTCTACATCTGCTACTGCTCATACTACTCTCTACTACACTACTGCTACTACTGCTCCTCTCCTCCCTACTACTCCTACTATGTTGTTCCTCTCCTACTACTATGTTGTTCCTCTCCTCTCCTCCCTACTGCTCCTACTGCCACATCTCTTCTACTACTTCTACTACTACCTACTTCTACTACTCTCCTCCCTACTGCTACTACTACTATGGTGTTGTCCTACTACTACTTCTACTACTCTTCTACTACTACTCTTCTCCTCCCTTCTACCACTCCTACTGCTCCTACTACTTCCACTACTACTGCTCCTACTACTCCTCCCTTCTACCACTCCTACTGCTCCTACTACTTCTACTACTACTGCTCCTACTGCTTCTACTACTACTACTGCTCCTACTATTTGTACTACTACTCTTCTCCTCCCTTGTACCAATCTGTTGGTTCTACTCCTACTACTACTAATATACTACTACTACTATGGTGTTGTCCTACTACTACTATGTTGACTGCACCTACTACTATTGCTACTACTTCTATTACTATGTTGTTGCTGCCTCCACTCTTCTACCCTACTACTACCCTACTACTACTACTTCCCTACTCCTCTACTACTACTACTACCCTACTCCTCTACCCTATTACAAGGCTGGGCTTTTCTCTCTACTACTTCCCTACTACTTGTACTACTGTACTACTACTCTACTTCTGCACATTACTTATGCTCGCTATTTCAATTTGATCTACTTCTATTTCAATTTGATTTTGAGAAGATGATGTCTATTTTGATATTTACAAACTAAGCCAAGTGTCTTAGGTCAGTGATGTTTTTTCAATTTGGAAATGATGATGGCTATTTCAATTCTTACATACTAAGCAATGTGCAGTAGGTATATGATGTTATTTTGCTTCTTGAACATGATGATGGCTATTTTGAGTTGTGTAAACACTTGCTGGCGCAGGAGGAGCACCTTTAGGTGCGGCAGCCGCGCCATAATTGTGTACTAGAATCTTTGCTCTAATAAGTACAACTGCACATTGCAATGATGAAAATTTGTAATATGAACTGAGATCTAAGGCACTTTGCAATGATGTTAATTCTAAAAATCTAATATTGGGAGCACTTTGTTGTTATGTTTTCTTGGAAACTTTGATTGTTTTGTTGCTCGATGATATAAAGCGGTGTAGTGAGACAATGTGACAGCCGAGTTCTACAGTGTTTGTCATGACTCTCATCAAACCATGGCTCACGTCCATACCTAAGCAAAAGCATAGTCATGTTGTGTTGATGGTTAGGTTGGACGTGTGCCATGGTTCCATGATTGTTATGATTTGAGTTTTCCTGTCTGTGAGATTTTGCTGCCTATGGTAAGAAGAGTTGTCACATTAGTCGAGGATCAATGATCACCATAAGCGTTGGAAGGCTGCGTTGTGCAGAAACCCGCTATTTTGAGAGCAATTAGTCTACTACTACTCCTAGTCTCTACTACTTGTATTAGTCTACTACTTCTATACTTAGATCCCTAGTCTCTACTAGTGTTGTTTATTTGCTGTTGTTCACTGTTGTTCACTATTGTTAACTAATGTCTATGATGACAATAACAACCAACAATTGAGGTGGTTGCCTTTGTGCATTTGCCTTTTCCAGGGTTTTATGTGGAAGTTGTGGCTGTCTTTGTCAAGTTACGTCATAACTCATCATGAGACACATTCGGAAGGGCCGAATCCACCCTTCACTCCTTATGTGGCCTTGGGAGTGCTAGAGGATGTGCTCATGCATGGTAGACATACATTGAACAAACTACTCACCTTATTTTGTTTCCTTTTCAAAAGGCAGCCACTAATGATATTGATGACAAGTAATCTGAGAAGGGAATCCCCATATCTGAGGCATTTGCACTGATTAAACTTCAAAAATATGTTGAGGCAGTGCGATGATGATCAAATCTCCTCCTGATAATAAGCTCCTAAACTAGGATGGCATGTCTTACAAGCAACTAATTTTGAAGCTATATGATGACATTGGGTGGTCTGAGCTAAATTCATACTTTTGTTAATGATTATGTATTTTTCTTTGGACAATTTCATAATTTTCATTGGACAATTTTGTACTTTTCCTCACATTTTGTATCCTACACCCAATGTACATGAAAAAGTGTAATGTTTGACTCCAAATTAATACAATTCATGATTCCACATGAATATCCATGTTTTCATATTCTCATATGTGAATGCACTACTCTATCGTCTTTGTAGTAGATAAATGGCAGACCAACATAGAGGAAAAGAATGGCGCGAGCCAAGCCCGGCCCCAAGTTATAAGGGCTCAGACGACGACGCCTCAGACGGCGAGGGGTCTCCTCACAAGTCCACCTCAGACGACGAGTATGATGTCGAGAATGAGGAGGTATTTACACCGAGGGCCCCTAAGAAAGTAGCCCTAGAGGTAGAGCTTGATCCAGACTATGAGCCAGAAGAAGAGCCAGCAGAAGAAACGAGGCCCTCAACTCGAGCATCTCATAACACCCCAGGACATCACTTTTTAGATGACGAGAACGCGTAAGTATATAATTAGCTTACACAACATTGATTCGCCACGTGTAAGTATACAACTAATGCATGCTCATATATACTCTCGACAGTTACCTACGGTGCCTATGTCTTTGGAGTTCTCCGACGATGAAGAAGAGGGGCATGCATCGGGTCCCACCCCGAGCACTTCAGCTGCAACGGGAGTGCCAACAAAGGCAACAAGTATAACTTGAAGAGGGGCCAACATGGGAGGCACCAGTTAACCAAGAAGGTGCATGTCATCGAGCAGATAGGGTCACAGGGAGAGCCTTTGGCACCACAGTCAATCATTGGCACCTTCAGCAACCAATGCTCGTGTATAGTCAGGGAGCACATGCCGATCACGTACTCCAACTGGAAGACGGTGCCGAATGAACTCAATGACAAAGTATGGACTGATATCAAGAAATATTTCTAGTCCCACCCGACCAATTCAATGAGGAAAGATGCAGGGGGCATGCACTGTTTGTTGCAGGCAAATCTCTTCGCACCCTCTGAGCTACCCTGAACAAGAAGTATGTGAAAACCAGGAAGACACCCTTCGCGGACTACACCTTCATTAAGAAACACGTCTGGGATGAGTATCTCGAGAAGATGAGCACTGACGAAGCAAAGTCCAAGAGCCAAAAGTTCTCGGAGCTTGCAAAGAAGAATGAGCTGTCGCACCAACTAGGCATGACCAAGTACGCCGGTAAGAGGCCGAGTTGGCGCCAGGAAGAAAGGGACGCAGAAGCGTCCGGGCAGAGTTATCCATTACAAGGCGTTGACGAGAGGTCACGCAACTACTTCTATGCTCGTCGGCCGAAGAAGCTGAAGGAGGGGATGACCAAGTACAATGAGCCAAAGATCGAGGAGGCAGAGAAGTCTTTGCGCGCAGTCAAGGCGGCAAAGGAACGCGGGGAGTTCGTACCTCGCAGGGACCATGATGAGATCACTGAGGCGCTGGGAAACCCCGAGCACTACGTCCGCGTCCGGGGTGTTTCGTCGAGGCAGAGCTGGAAGAATATCGGGTCGTGGCAGTCCGATGCCTCCTCATACCACACGAGGCAAGGATACAAGGAAGGTATATTACAGGCCGGCAAGGAAGCCGCGATGAAGGAAATAATCATGGGGTCCATACAAGATGCTTTCACAAGCACCGACCCCAAGATGGTGGAGCTCAGGACACAGATGTTTCGCCAGGCTGGCGTGATGCCATCACAAGCTGAAGGCACCTCAGCACCCAAAAGGTATCTGGTCGATGAGGTCTTGGAGACCACATACGTCCACCTCTTGGTGCCGTTTGGCAGAGCGGGAAGGAAGAAGAAGGTGGCGGAGGGCTCAGTAGATCCGCCCAACCCTGAAGACAGGTACCTAGGCAAGCCTATCTCGCCCGAGTATGCCAAGGTCGCAGTGGCGTGGACGGACGATCACCACGAGGATGATGAACTTGATTTCACCACTGAAGAGGGAGGAAGGACCCTTGCAAGTGCATTGGGCAGGGAAGTGCTATGGAACAAAGACGACATTCACTTCCCTCCGGCACCACCGTCGCCAAAAATCTCACAGCGGTCACCAAATCCCCCAGGTGGCGGCACAGGTGATGACGACAATGACGACAACGACAACGGTGTTTGGTGGAGAGCAAAGCCCAGGTAGCCCATCGCGTAGCCCGCGTCCAGACATGAGCAACCCACATGGAGATGAACAAACGGGCCACCAAATGCCGCCTCAAAGCCAGAAAGATGTGGAGTGCCCACCACCGCCGAAGAAGCCAGAAGAAGAGGGGACAAACCCCCCCGAAGGCACCGAGGTCAAATATGTGGTGTGGGACTTAACAGCAAAGCACCATTACACAACGTTGTTCCAAAGGTACAAATGACAACCAAACATCGCCAACAGAGTATGTGTGCACATATATATGATACTAACACACTCTTGTCTTGTCTCAATGACAGCGAGCAAACCCCGCCATGCGTTTGGCCTCTGTCTCCAGATTGCCCTGTTAACTTTGAGAATGGCAAGTTCATGGTGCCGTTAGGCTAGCTTGTCGAGGAACCATGGGAGATTAGAAGGTTCCATCTCTGGTATATGCATGCTGCTAGGTTAGGCATGAGGTCATTCGTCTAGAGGGTCCCCAAGGAGTACTTCCTCTTGCATGAGGACGCCTATTTGACAATTGACTTCCACGACATGCATAGAATGATGCGGCGCAAAGACCTTGATGTCGCCCAAGTCACCCTGTTTGCCATGTAAGTTATTGCACCTCTACATCTCTATAGCTAAGTAAGTTCATTACTATCGAAGTAACGTATGCAATGATGACTACTGCTGCTTGTAGGATGCAAGCATATGTAAGCAAGGAATTGTCGCAAAAGATTATTTACCTATCTCCTATGCATATTAGCGAGAGGGCCATCATTGGCCACGGGATAATGGAGCAGGATCCGAAGCTGGCGAGCTTGACAGGGATGGAGCGAGTGGAGGCCATAGCTTTGATGCGAGGCGATATCAAGTACAAGAAGGGACACTACATTCTCAATGCCATGAAACAGCTCAAGGGAGAAGGGTGTATACTTGCCGCTCACCAGTTCGGGTAAGTCCAAATGATACATGTTGGCTTTGATGCAGGTTGGCTTCACCACTTTCCATAATTCAAGATCTTTGATCCTTATTGTTTGAATGGTGTAGCACGGCCGTCACGGGGCATTGGATTGTATTCATGATCTATCCTCAGGATGGAATGGCGGTCATATTGGACTCCATGCAGGACACACAAATGAAAGGCTATAGGCATTTTGAAGGATGTCTGCGATAGTACGTGACTGCACATATTTTCTTTTAAACACTCAAAGTATAAGATTGTATCTGATGTTTGACACTAGTGCCATGCACATTCAGCGCTTACAGGATGTACGTGGAAAACCCCACCTCCATTGACTGTAGGTCCGATGAGGTGAAGGCGGAGTGGGAAAAAAAACTCAGGATTAGGCGACAATTCCCGGTAATACGACTTGTACTACTGCTATCCTACTAACTACAACTACTACAACAACCCTACTACTACATACTTACTCTCACATATGTATACCTTACATGCAGTGTGCCAAGCAACCAGAAGTATTACTCTTGTGTGGATACTATGCTTGTGAGTACCTCAAGAGATGCCCGAAATTTAGCCAAAGCTGGCGGCAGCTCCAGAAAGGTACAAAATGGAGGCAGAAAGGAACCATCAATCAAAAGACCAACACTCGCACAATAGCCGACATTTGTATGTTTGTCACCGATGAATGTGCTGAAATGAGTGGGAAATTCTTCTACACGGGCAACGCGCTAGCGACATTACCTCAGTACTGTGTGTTAGCCAATTGGAGAACTAGTGGTTTAGACATGACTGACTACAAGCTGCCGGACATTGATTAGATGAACTTGTTGTAATGAACTGCTGGAAATGATTTTGCATAATGAACTTGTATATATAATGAACTTTGTGATATCGGTTCTCTTGAAGAAGACAACATATTCATGTAATATGTATGTTTAATCCATGTTATATAATCTGTGCTTGAATTTGAGAAATGTTTTGAAATCATTTTTAAAATTAAAAAAACATTTTTTTTGTTTTTTTGGAAAATATTAACCATGGCGGTTGCCATAAGAAACTGCCACGGTTAATATAACCGTGGCGGTTGGACTAGTAAAACCGCCACGGTTAATGGCATTAACCGTGGCTGACCAACCGCCACGGTTAATGGTCCGATTAACCGTGACCATTGATCCGTGGCGGTTGGAAAAAACCGCCATGGTTAATCCAAAACAACCGCCACAGTTAATTTTTTCTGTAGTAGTGGACATGATATTTTACAAAGTTGTGTACCATCATATCATCTACATGTGTGATTTTTTTTGTTGAATTTAGACGAAGTTTTGTCATGGTTTGTACGGGTTTTCACGAAGGTTGTGGTTTGCACCTAATACGTTGTCATATTTAATGCCCCATACCTCTGTCCAAAGGTTTAATATGACGGAAAATCTAGTAAAGTTTTAAAATTTTAAACGCATCTAAATAAAGCTATACTATACAAACAACCCTCACTGATGGAGAAGTCAATCGATCACATGGAGAAGATGGAGATATGCAGACATTTTTTTGAAGCTCTGGATCCACTTACCAACATTGAATACATGCAGCAGGCAAGTTTGACTGAACTCACTGATGTGATGTGGGCCATTTTGTACACACTGTGTCATGAAGTCGCTTTTCCTTCGAAATTTCAAAACTTTACCAGATTCGCTGTCGTATCGAATCTTTAAACACATATATAGAGCATTAAATATAACTAAAAATATAATTAATTGCACAATTTATTCATAATTTTTTAGACAAATTTTTAGAACCTAGTTACTCCATGACTGAATAATAATTATCAAATACATCAAAACTTTACACTACTTTACGTTCCAAAAGTTTTTTATCTAAAAGTGGAGAGAAGAAATGACTCTAGCTGCCCCTATACCCCCAATCGATTAGATGACCAAAAGCTGCTACGAGTGGTACTGTGCAGTGGATGGGTGCCGAACCGATACACCTGTGGAGGAGGCAAAGCCTGTGGTTCCTGACTGACTGGCCACACTGCTCCGCCTGGCGCCCTAGGCTGCCATGTCGGTACCAATAGGAGACTAAGCTAAAATGCCCTTAATTTTGACTCAAATAACAACCACTTTTGATTCTATAAGTGAAATAACAACCAGGTTAGATTCATGTGCCTCTCGAACTAACAATGCACGTGATCAATTGGATTCAAATGTGGCCATAGAGGTGTTTTGCTAATCTGAAACATGCTTCTTTACATCATTGTTTATTTCGCTAATTTATCCACTCTATGTTATGCTGATCTACTGAGACATGCTTCTTTACATCATTATTTATTTCACTGATTTAGCTACTCTCTATTATGCTGATCTAGTTTTATTTCTTTATGAGAGAAATTGCGCGTCCTGTGAGAGAACAACTTGATCAATAATTAAATTTCTTTGCATACACTGATTCTCAATCTCCACCATAGAGTTTAATACCTATGTCTGGTTTCTTATTCTCAATCTCCACCATAGAGTTTAATATGTATACTTGAATAAATTATTTTAGATTTGAACGTAGTGTGTGGGTTGTTTTGAGAGTTTCAAGTGTATATTGCTTGATTGAAACATTACCATGGTTAAAGAACTATTGAGACAAATATTATTGGTCTACATTTTGAGAAAATTGCATTGGTGCAATGAATATTTGTTGAGCCATTTTTTCACTACAATGTGGTTGATAAAGATAAACCGTTTGCCGCAACATCTATTGTTCCACACAACTGAGACTTTATCTTGTGGCAAAACTTGTCCTAACTAATATTTTCACACAAATGCTATGTGTTTTGGTGATGAAATTATTGACATAACATGTCTTATCAATTCTCACTAAAAGATCATATGCGAGGAAAAGTTTTGCCTATTTAATGTATATGTGACGAGGAAAAGTTTTGCCTATTTAATGTATATGTAAGGATGAGTTAAATCACAAATAAAATGCATTTGTGTTGATAATGTGCCATCTTTCCCATATAAACTGTGGTGATCAACTAGATATAGTTTGTCGTTGGGAGCTCTTCTGTCACTGTCAAGTAGTGGCCGATCTCCGCATTGAGATTACAAAGCCCCATAGCCCCCCCTCCTCTCTCTCTTGGTCTATAACTCACCCACGTCTTCACTGAACCTATGAAGAGCTCCCCCATCCATAAACTAAAGAACCACCTTGCTCTGTCCTCTCCTGGCTACTGAGAACCGCTGTGGTGAGCTTGCCTGTTGGGGATATTACCTCCATATACCCCAGGGACCTACATGGGCCTCTCGACCAAGGATGGCACAGCTCGAAGGCCCTCTAGCACACGACGAGCTCGTCATGCTCACTAGGGACTCTACAGAAGCCTTGCTTGCAAAGGAAGATCCTAGGAGATAGACTCGGATCTCATTCCATAAAGGACCGATCGTAATCTGTTAGGATAAGGAAACTGTAACCCTCCTTCCCGACTATATAAGGCGAGTAGGGACCCCCCTCGAAACACATAATCAATCTAGCCACCAGAACACACGACATAGGGTGTTACGGCGATTTGCCGGCCCGGACCTGTCTAAATCGTCGTGTCTACGCTCTTTGTGTTACGCTTGACCGTCGTGGCCACATCTCCGCCTACAATCTACTACCGTAGGGTACCCCCTAGGTAGACTATGACACATTTCGTCGACAGTTGGCGCGCCAGGTAGGGGGTATGTGCCACGACTCCATGGTTCGTCAAGCGATCATCTCCCCCGTCGACGGACCTTGTCGTGGATCTCCGCAACCGACCTCATCGACGGCACTCGTTGCTCCTTGCCGTCGATCCCGTCGGCGGTCCTCGTCTCTCCTCACTATCGATCCCGTTGGCAGCCCTCGTCGTTCTTCGCCGCCGACCTCGTCGACGACCCTCGTTGCTCCTCGTTGTTGATTCCGTCGGTGGCCATCGTTGGTCCTCACCGCCGACCACGTCGGCGGCCCCTCGTCACTCCTCGCCGTCGATCCCATCGGTGGCCCTCATCGCTCCTCGCCATTGATTATGTCGGCGACCCCTCGTCGTTCTTCGCCGCCGATTCCGTCGGCGGCCCCTCGTCGGTCCTCGCCACTGACCACGTCGGTGGCCCCTCGTCGCTCCTCGCCGTCGATCCCATTGGTGGCCCCTTGTTGTTCTTCGCGGCCGACCCCATCGGCGGCCCTCGTTGGTCCTCGCCGCCGACCACGTCGACGACCCCTCATCGTTCTTCGTCGTTGACCCCGTAGGTGGCCCTCGTCGCTCCTCACCGTCGATCCTGTCGGCGGAACTCATCGTTCTTCGCCGCCGACCTCATCGACAGCCCACGTCGCTCCTCGCCGTTGATCCAATCGGTGGCCCTCGTCGCTCCTCACCACCAGTCCGGTCGACGGCCTTCGTTGTTCTTCGTCGCCGACCTTGTCGCCATAGCCCGCCTCATCGACGACCCTCTTCGTCGACTCGCCGTAGACCTCATCGTCCCTCATCGCCATGGTTTGCCCCGCAGCCGGCCTTGTCTGCGACTCGCCACCGTCATCGTCATCCCTCATAAACGACCCTAAACATCGTCCCTCTTCGACAACACGCCTCGTCCCTCGTCATCCCTCGTCAACTACACACTGCGGCCCTCGTCGCCGACCTCGTCGACATCCCTCGATGAATCTCTCGTCGCCAACTCGTCATGATATTCGGCGACCTCTCCAGAACGCTCTTGGCATTCGACGACCTCTCCAAAATGCTCTCGGCATTCAACGACCTCTACAAAAGGCTCTCGGCGTTCGACGACCTCTACAAAACGCTCTCAGCGTTCGACGATGACTTCAAAGCGCTCTCAGCGTTCGGCAACCTCTCCAAAACGCTCTCGAAGCGTTCGACGACCTCTCCAAAACGCTTTAAGGCGTTCTCGCCAAACAGCCTGACTATAACCGGAAAGCTGCTGATTCTGGCCTAGCGTCTAGTCATAAGCGTGAAGAAGTAGCTACCCTGCACGCTATGATTAAGTCGGTAGGCCTCCCAAGTACTTACCCTCGCATCAAGGGCAATACTCGGGTTGAGGCCTGTTGGTATAAATTAACGCACACAGATAAATCCGCAAGCGCACAGATACCGCTGTAGCTTTCACCCTAGAGTATTCCAAAAGGGTATCGATTTCCACAAGGAACGTGAAGTATACTAGAAAAGAACTAAGAACTTCAAAGGATAGATAAGATATATTAGTGGAGAAGATATATATTATTTTAGTTGGTAAGATATAATATTTTTTAATGGTAGATAAGATAAATGGGTAGAGAGATTTTAGAGTTTTCTAAGGGGTTTATCTAATTAAAGGCCCATGATATTCTACCTACTTTGGAGCAACAGTACCTTCCCGACTCTCGAATAAGTCTAGGAAAAAGGTAGTCGAGGGGAGGCTGCCAAAAGCTCTACGAAACACCAACCCGAACGTGGTGGACTACAAAGGCCTTACAGAGCTGTCACTTCTGGGGCTACCACAACTATCTGTGTGATTGGGTGCAAACTCAGGTAAACTCTAGTCTAGACACCACGACTACACTATCGCTTACTACTCTAACCCCGTACAAAAACTAGAGCACTCAATATGAGCGGTGATCCTATAAATAGAATAAAGTAAGATCTAAAATATAAGATACTTAGAAATAATAAATGAAGAACCTAGAGATTGCTCTGAACCAGATGTTGCAAAAGTACAATCTTGAGGAAGATCCGATAGATCCGGCTCCTCCTAGCTCTCTCCTCCTCTCTCACCCCTAATTACAACTAGATGAACTAGAACTAGAAGAACTAGATCTAGACAACTAGAGGGACCTCTCGCCTTCTCTACTTATAATTGAAACCCTCGTTTTTGCTCTGGAGAAGAATAATGAGATGAGATGCCCTAGAGAGGGTGGTCTGCCCCTCTATTTATAGCCTGGTGGGATCAACGATAGCCCTCAGATCAAACCGACTTTGAAACACGGTCAAGATGCATCCTAGTAGGCGGTCGAGGAAGCTTCCAGAAGGCGGCGCCGAGTGGGCCCAGGGCCAGACCAGCCGGCATGGAGTGGGGCTGGCCGGTACCACATCTTGGCCTTTTGGGCCCCGCTTCCTTCGAGTGTCTTCAGAGTTCTTCCTGAGTCCAATGGAAAATATCCCACCGCGAGAATATTCCGATAATTATTCTGATAATTAGATCTTCTTTATGATTATCTGGAATACTCCCTGGAAAATATAGATTTACTAAAGCTATGGGATTATAGCAATTTAGTCCCTCAAATATATGGTGGGTGATGGTTCCGGTATGTTCTAGATTGTTCCCAAATTAAATTTTGTTGTGATGTTGATATCTTTCTCATCGGGGCTCCAAATATAGCAATTCAAAGGTCCATTTCGATCGGCTCAACGAGCTCTTCGCAATGATGTACTCTAATTCCTTATTTGAGGTACTTTTATATAGTAAAACTTGAATATCCTACAAAACAAGTGAGAACACCGAAACTCGTAGAAGTCGTTAGAATTAAACCCTACAACTGTGCTTTATAATTTATTTCTTATCATTTCATGCAATAGTTGATGGCTATATTTAGGTTTTAAGAGCCGTCAACAAGGCCCCTGAGGTTATATGCCCAGAATTTGTATCTATGACCACGGAACGGTCAACGACTCTACAAGCAGCATGACTTTTCGCCCAGCGCCTGTTGGCACGGTCTCCACAGGCCCTTGTCACGCCACTATCGAGCCTCTCAGAAAAAGGCCATGTCCCTAGCATCTCCCTATGCATGCATGAGATGCTCTCCCTCTGCATCGTGGGTTCTCAGTAGCGTGCCCCCTTGGTAGTCCCCATGGCTCCTACGTGTGCAGCGGCTCTAGTCCTATGATGCAGACCATGGGAAACCAAGGCCCAACGATTCATCGCTACAGCTCACGAATAGGTTGGCACGTTAGGACATACAAGTGAAATAAAAGCTCACCACCCCGATTAACAGCTTTTTCACATTTCACTTACAAGTCTGACAACTTGTATCCTTAGATACAATCTACCGTTGTCCCATAGCAAACAGGTCGACATCTCCTACGAGCACATCCGTCGCCGACTACAATCTCGGGGACTGCCCTCGTCGTCGACTCGTCACGGCTTACGCCGACATCGTCGCTCCTCGTCATGGCTCACGCCAACTTCGTCGCTCGTCGTCATGGCTCAAGCCGACCTCATCGCTCCTCGTCGTCAACTCATCGTGGGCTCACGGCTCACGACGACCTCGTCACGGCTTACGCCAACCTCGTCGCTCCTCCTCGTCGATTACCGTCTTGGGGACTACCCTCGTCGTTGACTCGTCACGGCTTACGCTGACTTCGTCGCTCCTCGCCGTCAACTCGTCGCGGGCTCACGGCTCACGACGACCTCGTCTCCCCTCGTCAAGGCTCATGCCGACTTCGTTTCTCCTCGTCGTCACCTTGTCACAACTCACGGCGACTTCGTCGCTCCTCATCGTCGACCCGTCATTACTCTCGCCAACATCATCGACCCTCGTTGCCGACCTCGTCGATCCTCGCTGCCGAATCCTTCATTTTGTCCTACAACTTGGCTCGAGATTGTAGACTCGAGGACTGCGCCAGCTCTAATCATGACTTTGGCGCCTGTTCGTTGAATCTTCTTCGACCTCTTCTGCGAACAGGCTCGGGGACTGTGTCAACCACAGTGATCTCCTCGCCAACAAGCTTGATCCTGCTACAAGGACCAATCTGCTCCTTACAACAGGCTCGGGGACTACGTGTACTAACATTACTTTTTCAAATTACTGATTTTTTCTAGATATTCTACATCTCGGCACCACGTGTCTACTACACCTACTACCAAGCTCGGGGACTAAGTGGATACACTTCACCTTGCGGTGAATGTATTTGCTCTTCTTCGACAACGCCAGGGAGTTCGCCAATGACTTGTACAGACTTCTATTAGGACCTCGTTGTTCCTTATAGTCTTGCAAGCTCCAAGTGGGTACACTTCACCCGGAAAGGACTTTCAAAATTTTCTTCTTCAGCACGTCACATTCTTCCAACAAGCAGCTACGGACTTACGATGAGGTGACCTGCTCGCCAATCAAGCTATAACGCTCTCGACCACCTCTACCTAGTCGGGAGGCCTCTCCAGACTAGATCCCGACCAGGCCACCTGGTCGGAGCTCGGCAACAACGCTGATGAACGCAGGCAACCAGATTATACCTCCTCGGAAGACGTTAGGACGGCTCGCTAGAAGAATGCAACGTGCTCGGGGACTTATTGGGGATATTACCTCTGTATACCCCTAGGGACCTACATGGGCCTCTCGACCGAGGATGGCCCAGCTCACAGGCCCTATAGCACGCGACCAGCTCGTCGTGCTCACCAGAGACTCTACAGAAGCCTTGCTCGCCAAGGAAGATCCTAGGAGATAGACTCAGATCCCTTTCCATAAGGGACCGATCGTAATCTGTTAAGATAAGGAAACTGTAACCCTGCTCCCCAACTATATAAGGCGAGCAGGGACCTCCCTTGAAACACATCTTGTAACCTATCTCACAGATCAATCTAGCCACCAGAACATAGGACGTAGGGTGTTACGGCAATTTGCCGGCCCGAACCTATCTAAGTGGTCGTGTCTACGCTCTTTTTGTTACGCTTGATCGTCGTCGCCACACCTCTTCCTACAATATACTATCGTATGGTACCCCCTAGGTAGACTGCGACACATATTTCGTCGACATCGCCAGATTCCCCTCTCTCCTCGTGTCCTGTGTCAAACCATGGCCTCTAGCTAGGGTCCTGACTGTGTGCGCCGACGAGCTTCTTTGCCTCCGACAATGGCTACCCTGGCATTGGGGTACTGTTCCTAGCCGGCATCTCCTCTCTCATTTCTCCCGATCTAATCCTAAACATCCCATCTCAGATCTAACAGTCCAGGATTCCCAATACCCCTTTGCTCGGGTAATTTTGTTAAAGAGCCCCTCAACTTTTGATAATCCTGCCTATAGTCCCTAGGCAGATTTAATTCCCAAATTTGTATTTAGTTTATTTTGAAATTAACTTTGAGTTAATTACTAGATGGCCAATGATTTTGTTGTACTCATCTTCTTCGTTTTACATCCAAATCGATCCATTCAAGGTGTGTTAGGATCGTAATTAAGTAATCTACATGTTAATGCTACTAATAATCATGTTTTCAACTTTTAAAGTTAGATTTAATTTATTAATCTACTATAGGAAAACTTGTTTAATTCATAACTTTCACATTTTAGATATGACTTTCGTGATACTCACGTCTATATGTTCATAGTGAGACGTAGTTTTAGTTTGAAACCTTTAAATCTTGTTTTTATATTGCTGGTGTATTGTTTTAATAGTAGCTTTGTTTGATATGCACAATTTCTTTTAGATGATTGTTTGTTGGTGTGTGGATTGAGTATACATAGTGAGTACACCAATGATCAAGAGAACTTCATTGACGACTCAGACCAGCAAGAGTTTGTTGATCAAGGCAAGTATAGAATGGGACAATTAAGGAAATCTATACGCATTTAATCACCTACAATTTGCTTTTATACATGATGCTCTTGGCCCTCCCTAAGGGCTTATCTATTAGCAAAAGTTGGGACTTATAGTACAACCATGAGAGCTACATGACTCTACTTTTAGTTTAGTAGAAGGTCCTTTTCTAGCTTAGATGTTACTGAAAGGCACAAGTGGGGTGTACTCTGGTGTGGGTGTAGTGCGGCCTCTGTTCCTAAGTGTCTAGCATGTGTGGATTGTGCCATAAGAAAGGGGTCTCTACATTTTTAGGCCACATAAACCTAGCAGCTATAAGCTATTAGACAAATCTTCAAAAGGCTTCATAGTATACACTGATTACTCACATTGGGAGTGTTATGGGTCGATGGGCCCTAGGAAACTAAAATTATGACTTACAAAGATGTACAACCTCTGTAGAGTGTTAAACTGTTATAACAGACATGCTCAGGGTCACAAGTGGCCCCAAAAACTCAAAGAATATTAGAACTTTTTGAATTGGTGGTAATGTGATGTTGATGTATATATGAGCTAAAATGTTGTTTATGATATGATCACGTGGGTTCAATGGGGTTTTAGCATAAATGATATAATTGTGACCCATTAAAATTGCTAATCATAGTCAGACCTTATCATCCTTTTGTGCTTCATAACCCATGTTATCCTTTTAAGTAAGAGATGTACTTATGCTTGTCAATTTTCTTTACGTGGATGAAAATCCTGGATCAGTGAGAGATCACAATGGCTATGAGGATTTCCATAAGAATTTCTAGGTTTGGGGTCAACTAGTTGACATCCTTGTGATATGGAGCCTCCACGAGAGAGTTATCTTTTATTTCCCTCTATGTTTATGTAAATACTATGTGATGATACTATTCACAATGTAATAAACACATATGATGCTACTTTTGTAATTTGTAGGCTTATGTGTGTGACTGATCTTGGGGCAGACATAATATTATGCATTCCATTTTATCCTTAAAATTGGATGTGACAATTAACTAGCCAAAGCCATGACCTAGCTTTAGAGTTTGTTGTAGGACTCGTGCACCCGCAAGATACCACAATTCCTCACATTTGAAAGCCTGCGTGAGGCTATAAATCCTTGGTGGAGTTCCATCGAAGACAATAGCATTTCGATGCTTCCAAAGGATCCATACCTGAGGACAATGACCATATTTAGCCATGTTTTTCGTTTCTTTCAGTTGTTTCTTAGTAGCACACCTCCAATCAACAAAGAAAAATTCATGAGAGCTAGGTACTCGATCTTGTAGGCCTAATGCAGATAGAATCTGGTACAAAAAATCTCGTGCCAACACAATGTTTAGGCGATGTTGGATGTTCTCCTCCTCTTGGGCACAAAATGGATAATTCATTTGATGTGGAAGTCCTCTCCTTGTGATTTTATCAGTTGTCTAGAACCTATTCCTTACTTCCAAGCAAAGGAAAAGTTTGTAGTTCGTTGGAGCCCATGATCTCCAAACTCGACACCAAGGCTCAAAAGTAATTCAACCATTGAAGAAGGCCCATTAAGAAGACTTGTATGAAAAATTATATGATGCTTCTAGTATCCAAAGGTGGATATTTGCATCCTAGTTTTGTGAGGAATTCTTGAGGACTGTATAATGGGAAATGTTTGCATCCATTACATCAATTTGGTTGGTGTGTATAATATGAACCAACAATGGTTTAGTTGATCAGACCATTGCACATACTAAGCACACTCCACTTTGGAATGATATATCAACATAACCCACTCATACCTGATAGAGTTACCTTTATACACATATAAAATCAACCACAAAGACCAAATGGACATTGTTAAAAACATTGCACCACTCTATAGCAAGCATCCATGAGCTATTAGTTCTCTAAGGTATAAAGGGTTAAAAGACGTACAATAGGTAATATATTGAATTCCATGGGAAGACAAAAAGTCATAAGGAAACTCTATGACATGGTATTTAGTTCACAAGGAGGTATAGTGAGTAAGCTAGGCCTCATGGTTGGAACAATAAACAACTTGGTTGAAGAAAGAAATATGAAGTTGAACTCTCAAAATACTAGCTCCGTTAAATAAACATTAGGAAAGATGAAATGATGAGTAGACACTAAGGAATGCGACTATGTTCAAGGATGCCAACGTTATAGGTCTCACATTAAAGCCCCTGAAGGTATCTCAAATGATCAAGGTATTTCTTTGACATATCCCTAGAAACATTATCTAGTTTTCCATAACCATAAACTCATCTACCCACCCTTGTTTGTTGGTTAGCATCCAATAACAATATCCAAATCTCCTTTATTTTCTAATTAGTTCCTACTCAAGTGAAATGAGGCTAGAAAAGAATTATAGAAGAAATTGTCATTTTCCCTTTCAAAGATAGTTCTTCCAATCCTACAAAAGGACTATTGAATAGATAATGTTTGATAGAAACAATGAGAAAAGTGACTAAGTATTCATAATAGAGTCATGACACTAAAGCAGCTTAGGGAAATGAAATGCCAATACACAACACTACAAAAATATGGCAAATGCCATGGTTGAGTAATGAGCACTCCTTCGTAGCACAACTCTACCCGAAAAAATAAAAGTAAGAATACCATCATTAAGAAGTTATCATATCAAACTAGAAACTGCAAGAAAAACAATTAGTGAAAACATAATGCAATAGAACCCATGCAACCCAACC
Organism: Microstegium vimineum; assembly: GCA_022036555.1. Classification (NCBI taxonomy): domain Eukaryota; kingdom Viridiplantae; phylum Streptophyta; class Magnoliopsida; order Poales; family Poaceae; genus Microstegium; species Microstegium vimineum. The sequence continues at coordinate 27,285,567 of CM039125.1, forward strand.
TATAGTGCAAACATGTGCAATTTTAAGTTAATTAAACTATATCAAAATTTTAAGTTTTTCTTACTTATGTAATTGGGTTTTGATACCAAATTTAACACCTATCTAAAAACACCACCGGAGGCTTCCAAACAACATCTAAATTCTACTATGTTTAGAAATTATTAAAAATTATAGCATAGTCTCCTTAATAAACTAGGCATTTAAATAGGCAAAAACATATAAATAGATGATATATTCTCATAAGTAAATACATACACACCACAAGCCAATCGAATGATACAATAAAAGAATCATCCTAATAGCAAGATCATCTCAATCAAAAGCAACCATTTAGTAGCCTCTACTTAAATATTGTCATTGGAACTTCTATACAAAAGTTTCAGCATGTTGTTGATGGTCGATAACATCCAATATAAAACATCAACATACCTTGCATAAAGGGCTATTGAATTAAGGTTTAAACTAACAAAATCCATGAGTTTTGGTGAATATATGTTTTCATAGGGATTAATCTACAATACCAACAAAAAAGACCTATACGTTAGTTCAAAACACGAATTCCATGCGTGCACTAATTCTAGAAGGTTCTGAAGACACCAGAGGACACCGTGTATCGAAGTAGAGGGGCAGAGGCGGCTAGGTGGGGCCAGTCGGCCCCACCCTTAGGCTGATTGGCCCCTAGGCCCACCTATATATCAGCCCCCTCCTCACGAGGTCGGTTTCCCATCGCCTTAAGGGATGCATCTAAGCCCTTGATTAAGATCACTTTGATTCAAAGGTATAGATTCATCACTTTGGGCTATATAAAGAACCATGTACCCTTCCTCCTTAGGGAGACCTGAATCAGAAACCCTAAGCCTCATCAAGAAACCCAATTTAGGATCTAGAGTCAGCAATTAAAGAAGATTAGTCCTCCAATGTGGGATCTAGTCTTATACATTTAGAGGTAATTCCATGCACTTAAGGATTTTTTTGTATGCATTAATAAATACCAGCAAGGTACAGAAGAAACTAAAATATTAAGCCTTATGGGAGTTTATGCCTTTTTTGGCAATTTGGCTAAGCCGAAATGATGAGTTTTTTAATAGGACACAAGATTCGTCTTTGATGCAGGTGGTGTTCAGAGGGACGCATTTGATTCATTTTGGGGCATTGCTACAAAATGAGGAGGAAATTCCAAGGGTACAATGGGATTATCATTTGCTTGAGATGACAGCAATGGATTTTTTTTGCCTATTATGGTTGGCATTTTTACTAATAGAATTTCTTCTTTTTGATCAAGTACTATGGATATGTGATTGTTTGTCTTCATGGTTTTGATCTCTTTCTGAACATTTTTGTGGTTGCAATAATGGACAGCTATATGTATCGATCGATATAGAGGCTGGAATATTAATACATATTCCCTTTTCTAAAAAAACAAGAGAATGAGGACTCCCACTAAGGTTTTTTGTTTAACATGTTACGTACTGACATATTGGGCATGACTCTAGAAGGATGCAATCCATCGCAGATGGAGAACGGAGCAAAAATTCTGAAGAAGATGGCTCTTTTCTTCGACTACCATGGATAGATGCATTATTCTAACAATAGACTGACAATCATGTGAACTCAAATGGCTTTGTGGAAAATGGAGAAGTTTAAAGCTTCATCTCTACATATGTGTTGTCAGTGTCATTGGGGTCTATAATAAGTCTAGTTGGAGTATGTTTTGGCAAATTTCTAGCTTAGTTTCTTTCGCTTCGCCGTGATAAACTCTCGAGGGTGGCAATAGTCTGCAGGCCAATTGGGTGAACCTTCAGTGTTCACTAAAATGTGTCAATTCTTGCTAGATGTATTAATCTTGCTTTTCAATTTGGAACATGTTTTTGTAATTTTGTTGCTTTTAAGTAATGAAATTCATATATGTCATCATTGGAAAACTATAGATTGAATCTTTAAATGATGTCTGACAAAAGTGACCCCTTCAGAAAAGAAGTTGAATATAAAGTCTACTTTGGAATACGAATAATTTTTTTTTGCAATATATGTTAAAACAATATGATGGATACTGGAGATCACCATGTCATAAATGTGTGTTTCAAATGGTGGCCAAACACCATGATGAGTTATCTTTTGAATTAAGCTCTTGAATACGTATTTATGCAAATGTCGAAGTTGGAGTTAGGAGTAAGGTAATGATAAATTTTATAAGTACAATCTTCTACGATCCTAATCCTAAACCACTCTAGTCCATCAGTGCAAAAGCATAAGGTGTGTGAAGAGTAAAAGGAGAATTGGAAGAGGCTTTAAGTTGCGAGAGGGGAAAATAAAGAAAAATGAAGATAATGGGCACTCATCATTTTTAACCATTAATCACAAATATATAAAGATTGCTGAACACATACTCTTCTTACAAAACATATTGAAATACACTCACTCTTTTTTTATGTTTTGAAGATAGAGTATGTTCTCGCATTGGACTTTAAACAGTAATATGTTACTATTGTTTGATTACCAATACTACTATTGTCTCTATAATCTCTTTTCAAATATGTTTGACATCATTAGCAGTTGTTATGCAAATGCCATATTGCAATATCTGTCATGTACAGGGGGCTTGTGTCTTACATTTCTAGAAACAACTATTAAGAATGAATAGGTCTATATTTAATTTTCAAGTTGTTCATTTGAATGATGGGCCAACATTTATTGTTTAGGTGAGGACGTGTACTTTACATTCATTATATGGTGCCACATTCATATTTTTGTAATGGTCAAAGCAACAACAACAATCATGTCGATGGGATTTGTTGGGTCTAGGCTAAATAGGAGAGAAGGGGGAATGAGTGAATATATTTTACTATGAGTAGGCGAACCACATTAACTCTTGCCCCCATTGTGCTCTATTTATAGGGGGAGGTAGGAGGAAGCAATCTTCCTGCCTACCTCTATTGGTTTACAAATTGCATAGAGGCCCTTGGGCCTTTTACATGGAAGGTGGTGGGCACAACCACCCTCGCCACTAATAGAATTCTTGGCAATCTTTCTAAATTTAGAGGTGATTATGCCAATGGTATTGGCCCTTAATATGATGTAAATTTTACAATGAGTTTTTACTAATTAGCCTTCACATTTTTATTTTTTATTATCTTTAAAATCAATGTTGTCGGCGATATGGACCTAGGGTACCACACCGCCCAAATAAAAGCCCATTACTACAAGGGTGGGTTGAAGCAGGCAAAGATGAGGCCCAAGCAAACTAAGATACTTCACAGACATGGCGCACAAGTAACCTAGCATATAGAGCTTGGACGTCGATTTACTCAAGAAATAACTGATCTTATGTCTAGATTTCCTTGTAACTACTAGGAAATATATCTGTAAACCAATCAAGAACCTTGTAACTTGAATCCTTAGACTATATAAGGAGGGATAGGGAGCTCTCGATCTGTACCTCGTATTGATATTTCTTATGACTATTAGATGTTTTCATAAGCATATAGAAAATATCGATGTAGCACTTTGCTGAGGTCATATTTATGTTAAGCATATGGCTAAGATATTTGAAGAATAGAATTTCTTGTGAACTAAATTCTCAAGTAATTACACAACCTTAGTGGAGGTTATATGACTAGGGCACACGTTGCCTTTAGGAATGATAAGATAAAGGCAATTGACGACTATAGAAGGTAACTAGATAAAGAAGATAACCACATAACTAGTGGGTGTAGAAGAAATATGGTCAGTAGTCCACTGAGGGGTATACACACGATGGTAGGTTGATTAGTAGGGGTATGTGTAATCAGAAATCGGATGGTAACATAGGCGTAGAGACATGAGGTTTTTTTTTTGAGTATAACCCCAGCTTTATATTAACCATGAGAAGTTTTACAATCAGCTTCAGCGGTAACTTGTAAAGCCGGTGGAGTTATAAGCCACTCAACCACCGGATTCTCACAAGAAACCAACCTCGCACACTCATGAGCTAGCTTATTACAAGTTCTACTAGCAAAACAAAAGCTGAAGTTATCAAAGCTCCGACTGATATCCACCAATTGATGAAGAATAGGATCAACCTCAGATTTTTGGTTTGTTCGGTTGTTCCAAAGATTCACCAAAACCTGGCAATCCGTTTCCAGAATTAGACTTCGCACTCCCCTTCCCTGCGCATACAACATGCCATCCAGGCACGCCTTTGCTTCTGCGGTTAAGGCATTCATGGAGTATTCATACCATTTATCCACCCCCCCCCCCCCCACAAGGTACACCTTCATGATCGCGGAGGACGACTCCTGATGACCCAGTTCGGTTCCTATCATAGAATGATGCATCCACATTGCATTTGATCCATCCCGATTCTGGTTTCTGCAAATGCGGCTGCTCTCGCGAAGCTGCAAGGTTCACCTTTGGCGGATGAGCAAACTGCCAGAGATCAAAAGCCAAGTCTGTCACCCATTGCACCATCCCATGTAAAGGCCAACCTTTTTCACCATGCCGCTGCTTGTTCCTAGACATCCAAAGAGACCACATACCACATAAAATGAGTGTTGAATCCTTGGAGGTGCATACAGCCGGATCCACAAGATCATAGGCCCAATTTATAGGATGCAAATCTGGCAATTTGACTCCTGTAATCTTCTTTGCTTCACGCCAAAAACTTCTAGCAATAGTGCAGTCCATTAACATATGCTTTATAGATTTATCCGTTGCTCCGCACATCTCACACGTTGGATTGGGCTCAATGTGCCTTCTGTGCAGAATTCCTTTAGTTGGAAGGAAGCCATTGACAACCCGCCACCAGAAAACACATACCCCAAATCCGTTTCCATGTCTTCTCATCCGATGTCGACGCTCCTGCAACCTCTGCAGTCTGCTGATTATCTTCATACAGCTTACGGTACGCCGACCGAACAGTATATAGGCCATGGCGTTCCAGCTCCCAGGCCCATTCATCATCACCGTGCCCCCTGATTGGTGTACCCAGAATGGACTGAGCATCAACACTGAAGAAGACTTGCTTGATCAGGTCCTCATTCCAGCTCCCACTCGGCAATAGCAGGTCGGACACAGTTGTGACATGTGTATTTTCGGAACCAGTGATAGGTCGACCACCGAAGTGATTCGGTATCCATCGGTCTCTCCAAATATTTGTCGAGCTGCCATCGCCAATTCTTCCTAACAGTCCTCTTTCCAAAGCCTCTCTCCCTGCCAATATAGCACGCCAAGTATGACTTGCATGCTTTTTCCTCGTCGCTGCAAGGAAATTAGAGTCATGATAATATCTTCCTTTAAGAACCTTAGCACATAGGGAATTGGATTCTGAATTAATCTCCATCCTTGTTTCCCTAACATTGCTAGGTTGAAAAGCCTCAAATCACGAAAGCCGATGCCACCCTGCACTTTCGGTCTAGTTAAAAGCTCCCAACGTTGCCAGTGTAAATGTCTGTTGTCCGCCGAGCTGCCCCACCAGTAGTTTGAAATCACCGTTTTCATTTTCTTGCAGGTGTCTTTTGGTACTAGAAAACAACTCATTGGATAAGTAGGGATCGCCTGCGCAACTGACTTGATCAGAACTTCCCTACCGGCACAGCTCGCTTCCCGCCCACTCCAGGCCCCAATTAGTCCACGGAGTTTTGTAGGCATATACTCAAAAGCATCCTTTGACGACCGCCCTAGCGCGGTTGGAAGACCCAAGTATTTTTCTGCCAATTCCTCCTTCTCAATTTGTAACACTGTCCTCACCTCTTGCTTGAGGACATCATCACAGTTGGAGCTGAAAAACACTGCCGACTTCTCCTTGTTAACTAACTGACCCGATCCTCTACTGTAGGTATTTAGGATTCCCTGTAGACGCTCAGCTCCTCTCCGTGAAGCTTCAGCAAAGACAAAGCAATCGTCTGCGAATAGGAGGTGTGAGATCCATGGAGCATGGACTCCCACTCGAACTCCTCTTGACAAGTGCACTGGACCGACTGCCTTGAGAAGACACGAGAGTCCTTCTGAGCACAGCAAAAACAGATAAGGGGAAATTGGATCACCTTGGCGAATTCCTCTCGACGGTTTGAAACGCCTTGATAAATTTCCGTTCACCCGGATTGAGAATTACACCGAAGATACACATCTCATCACTGTGTTGACAAAGTTGTCTGCAAAGCCCAACTTAGTCATAATTCCATGCAGATAGTTACATTCAACCCGGTCGTATGCCTTTGCCATATCCAACTTGATAGCACATGCCCCAGTCTTTCCCTTCTTCCTCTTTAAGTAATGCGTACATTCGTAAGCAACCAGCACGTTGTCCGTAATCAGTCGGCCAGGAACAAACGCACTCTGTTCTGTAGAAATAATGTCATCCAAGAAAACCCAAAGTCTATTAGCGAGAACTTTAGAGAAAATCTTGTAAATGACATTGCACAGCAAAATAGGTCTGAAATTCTTTAGATCCTGAGGTTGTTTAATTTTCGGGATAAGCACAATTGTAGTCTGATTGACACCTTCAGGCATCTGTCCTCCATTTCAAAAGTCGAGTACTGCATTTGTAACATCTTGGCCCACAAAACCCCAGTGTGCCTAATAGAAACCTGTTGTAAAGCCATCAGGCCCTGGTGTCTTGCTAGCCCCCATCATAAACAAGGCCTTTTCTATCTCCTTGGCTGTAAAGGAAGCAGCCAAATACACGTTCATATCATCAGTTACCCTTTGGGACACATGATCCAAAATCTCCTCTGGATACTGCGAACATATGGTGGATAAGTACTCATGTAGTTCAGTTTTGTGATGAGTGATTGCCTAACACTTATGCGTTTCAGTTTGAGTGGCTTGATTCTAACCCTTTGCGAAAGCAAATGTGTGCCTGTCTATCGGCTTATGGTGTGCAGGTGCTATGCCTAGTGACAGTGGTCAATGGCGTGGAGAAGGTCGAGTAGAGGCTTGCCGTGCCGATGGACTGAGAGCGGTGAAGGCCGGAAGCGGGGCTCAGACTGAGGGACCATGGGCGCCGGCGGACTAGCTGTGGTGGCTAGTACTTGGCACTGGCAAGTGCGAGAAGACATGGAGGTAGACCGAGTCGACCGAGTCAAGACGGTGGACGAGCGGGTCGAGCGGAGGCTCATCAGACTCGGAGTCCGACCGGGCGAGGACAAGGTGGCTCGAGTTGAGCGGTTTGGTGGTTTAGGCCTCAAAACCATCCGAGGACGGTTTCCGAGTTTGGGCCTCAAAACTCGGGGTTTGGTAGTTGAGCCCAAAGCTACCAGTGGCGGGTTTCCTGGGTTTGGGCCTCAAAACCTAGGCGGAGCTTCCGAGGAAGTGGGGATGGCACGTGGCGGAATCCTGGAGGTTGCGTCGAGGCGATGGCAACTCCCGGCAGGAAGCGGGGCCATCCATTCAAAATGCGGGAGATATTTTCCAGAGCTTGGACTGCAATGCTTAGGCTAGGTAGTTCACTCAATGTATCTAGGGGGTCTTTGGGAAATAGCCAAAGCCCTATAAGTAGGGGGTGAAGGGGTATCCCTCATCCCATTTCTTAAACCCTAATCATTTTGCCCCAACTCTCTCTCTCTACCCTCTCGCTAGTTCATGAGATCCCTAGGTTGATTTCACCAACCTCTGTAAGAACTTGAGTTTGTTGCGAGGAATCGGAGGCAACCTCCGTAAGCCATGGTGGCTTCCACTTCTTGATCGTGTCCCTGTTTTGCTTGTGTTCTTCGCGTTTTGCTTTTGCTCCCTCTTTTTCCCGAAATGATTTCTCTTTGTAGGGAGTAGCTCTTGCAAATCCGTTTGAACCAAGTTGTTCGTATTCGTGAGGAGCATCTTTGCACTGAAGGAATTCCCCTCAAAACTCACGAGTGCGTAAATCGGGCGATTTCTTTGCGGTGATCTTTGTTCTTGCCCCTTTTTCCCCCAAATCCTCATTTCCCTTTAATTCTCACCAAATTGAGCGATGATTTCTTAGGATTAGCTCCCCAACAGTACAAGGATCATGCCTACAAAGTTTGGTTGCAGTTGGAGTTCATTTGGTTAAGTTTTGGGAAGATTTGGAGGAGAGAAAACGATTTTTGGGATCGCTGTGCAGATTTCGGCGGCGTAGGACGCTCCAGAGTTTGGCGTCGGAGGCGCCGGACGCTACATAGTGCTGACGACAGCGTCCGTCGCGATCGTCCGTTGCTGGGGCTGTTTTCGGGCTGTTTTTTGAGCGTCGGACGCTCCTGACAGAGCAGCGTTCATCGCCCGTCGGACTCAGTCCGTCGCCCTCTGCAGCGTCCGTCGCCAGCGTCCGTCGCCCTTCCAGCAAGGTTTTCAGAATTTTCTTCATCGTTGTTTTGGCCGTTTCTCTCTCGTCCGGACTCCGAATCAAGTTCCGTTTGTTGCGTTGGATTCGTATTCACGTAAGGAACCTGATTAGGTACTTTTGATACCAGTTCTCATAAGTAATTTTGGGTGTGCTCTTGCCTCTTCTCTCTAGGGGTTGAGAGTACCGCTCTCGATGTATCGGTTTCGAGTTCGTGGCTTTGATCGTTCTCCATCTTCTCCGACCACTCCACTGCACCTTTAGGGGTCTTCCTAAGGTGTCCACCTACTTTTTAGCTCGTGTGCGAGTCGGCTTTTCCGAGGTCATGTTTTGGGTGTGAGTTTGGGACAAGGGCCAAGTCTTTGAGTTGAATTTTATTTGGCTCCCATTCACCCCCCCCCCCCTCCCTCTGGTCGCCGTTCTCGGTCCTTTAATTGGTATCAGAGCCGGTTAAGGATCAATCCACCTTACACGGTTCTTGATCCGCGAAGGCGACATGGAGTGAGGTGCTGGTAAACCTCCCTACTTCGATGGAACCAACTTTGTCTATTGGAAGGTCCGCATGTCGGCTTACCTCCAAGGGCTTGACACAAAGTTTTGGGAGATTTGTGAGAATGAGAACTATGTGGTTCTTGAGGCTCGAATCACCGATGCCTAGGTTACGCAACATGCGTCAAACGCAAGAGCCCGTTGCATTCTCTTCTCTTGTCTGTCTCTTCCAGAGTTTGAGCGGGTTTCGAGTCTCACTACGGCACAGGAGATCTGGCAAACACTCTTAAGATATCATGAGGGCAACCCTCAGATCAAGTCCAGACTCTTCGACACGTATCGTAGAGAGTACGAGAACTTTGCTCCGTTGGCTGGCGAATTTGTTGACGGGATGTTCACTCGCTTCCAATCTATCGTCAACAAGATGCGTGCTAATCGAGCCAACTTGCCTTATGATGATCATGAGATGGCTATCAAGCTTTTGCATGCTCTTGATCGGAAGGTGTGGGAGATGAAGGTGGCTGCCATTCAAGAGTCACCGGGATATGATGCCCTGACCGTGGACGAACTGTTCAGCAAGCTCAAGTCCTCGGAGATTGACTACCAGACCCGGGCCAAGCTTGAAAACCCGTCGAAACCATCCATGGCATTCGTTTCTGGCCCCGGCGATACATCTTCTTCCTCCTCTGAACCTTCACATTCCTTGTTCGCTTTGTCTTTGATTTCTGTGACAGAGAATCAAGTGGAGGCTCTTGGAGATGATGAGTTGGCTTTGGTCATCACCAAGTTCTCACGGTTTCACAACAACCGTTTGAACCGTCGGCGTGGTGGCTCAGCCAAGGGGTGCTACCGTTGCGGTAATGAGGATCACTTCATCGCAAACTGCCCCAAGAAAGCTGCGGGCGACTTCACCAAGCGCAAGGACAAGCGCGAGCACCACTTCGAGGACAAGCACAAGCCCAAAGGCGGCTACCACCGAAGGTCCTCCAAGAAGGTGATCGACAAGGTGAAGGCCAAGCACCGAGCCTTCCTCGCCTCCCTCAGCGACATCGATGCCTCCTCCGACGGAGGTGCTTCTTCAAGCCATGATGAGTCGAAGGGAAAGGTTGAGGACAAGTTCAACGGCCTATGCTTCTATGCCGACGCCAAGCACGGTGGCTTTTGTACCATGGCGATTGAAGAAGGCAAGGTCTGCAAGCGCAAGGAAGGCCCCGACTACGACTACGACTCCGACACACCCGAGGTACCACCCACCGTTGAGTCCCTCTCTCTCGAGATTGAGTCTCTAAACGACACCTTGATGAGCCAGGATGCTTTGCTCAAGGCTAAGTATCTTAGCACACTGCATGAGCTAGAGTTTGCTAAGGCACCAGTGGTGGTTACCGAGGAGGTAGAGTGTGATGCTTGTGCCATCCACATGTCTAGTCTTGTCACTCTCCAGGACAAGTATGGCACTCTACTTGAGGAGGTCAGTGAGCTGAAGGCTAGACCTAGCTTATTTGGTGCGTGCAAGTCTTGCTTAGGCTTGCGTTCTGAGCTGGGCCAAAGAGATGCTAGGATTGTTGTGCTAGAGAAGGTCAGCTCAGATAGCACTAGAGAGTCGGAACGCTTTGAGGCTTTCGAGCTTGAGATCGCGTCGTGCAGACACGACAAGATGCGTATTGAGGAAGAAAACACATACCTTTGGTCCATCTTGAGCTAGGTGTCTTGCCGAGAGCCGCAGTTGGCTATGATGCTCAGCCAATGCAAAAGGGCTGGCAGCATGGGAGTAGGCTTTGCTATAGGTGGGAAGGACGCTAGCATGTTCGGTAAGATCGGTGAGTGCAGTGGTTTGAGCGAGAATGAGAAACCCACCACAAATCCCAAGCTTACCAAGATCACTCTACCTAAGCCTACCGACCCCTCTGAGTTTCCTGTGAGAGATGGTGTGTTTGAAGAGCCACCCAAAATCACTCCACAGAAGCAAGTGTGGATTGCAAAATTGAACCATCTTCGCAACCCACTTGACACACTGCCATACATCTCTAGTGATCCCCTTCCTAAGAAAGCTAGAGCCACCCAACCCAACAAGAGAGTGCCTACCAAGAGTGTGGTGAGGTACCATTGTGAGTATTGTGAGCGGGATGGGCACTTGACTGAGTTTTGCTTTAGGAGGAAGAGAGATGATCGGAGGCAGGTTGAGTTGAACAACCAGGACATGTACCACCCACGAGTTGGGGTGCGTGAACCGGAAGTTCGGAGGCGCACTACTAGGCCTAGAGGTACAATGCCTCAAGGTTCTAGGCCTCAGGAGGCGAGACCATGTGGTGGTCGTGCTCGGCGGGGTACCAGTCGTGACCCATACGACTACGGGCCTCGTGGCGGTGGCTTTACTCCACCCTTCTTTAGCGGACCACATTTTCCCCATCGTGGTGATCGCTATCCTCCCATGGGACAGGAGATGTGGCTTTTCTCCTAACCCATTCTTTGGGCAAGTGGGACAACACTGGTATCCTTCACATTTTACTAACCCCAGTATTGGTCTATTTGCTCACCCTATGTATTTTTATTGATGTAGGAAGGAGGACTGGAGGAGACTTGGCTTGTGGATTCCGGATGCTCATGCAATATGACCATAAGTGCCAAGTGGTTCTCCAGCCTCGACCTCGTGCACCACACTGAGTATTTCAAATTCGGGGATAAGAGTAAAGGTAAGGTTGTCTCCTGAAGGTCGATTCGATTGAACTCTTCTTTTATCCTCAAGGATGTTGCTTTGGTTGTGAATTTGCATTTTAACCTTCTTTCGGTTTCGCAACTCCTTGATGATGGTTTTGGAGTTTCAAGCCTAAACTCTCTCAAATTTTGGACTCTCGTGGTGAGCTTGTTTGCCGGATTTTACCCTTCAGGAAGGTTTTTCGTGCGGATTTTTCTATCTCTTCCGGACCTTCTCATTGTCTTCTTGCCGGTTCTTCTTCCGAGCTTTGGAAGTGGCATAGGAGATTGGGACATTTGAGTTTTGACTTGCTTGCAAGGCTTAGCTCAATGGACCTTATCCAAGGATTGCCAAAGCTAAAGTTCGAGAAGGATTTGGTTTGCCATCCTTGCAGGCATGGCAAGATGGTTGCCGCTTCCCATCCTCTTGTGACTGAGGTCATGACCACTCGACCTAGAGAGCTCTTACATATGGACACAGTTTGTCCAGCTCGGGTCAGGTCGGAAGGAGGGAAGTGGTATGTGGTTGTAGTCCTTGATGACTACTCGAGATACTCTTGGGTGTTCTTTTTGGAGAGTAAGGATGAGGCTTTTTCACTTGTTCGAGATCTGATTTTGAGATGCAAAATGAGCTACCTAAGAATGCCATGAGAGCCATCCGCAGTGATAATGGCACAGAATTCAAGAATGCTCACTTTGCAACTCTTTGCTCTTCTTTGGGTCTCGATCACCAGTTTTCCTCACCTCACACTCCCCAGCAGAACGGTGTTGTTGAGCGCAAGAATCGGACCCTTGTTGAGATGGCCAGGACAATGCTCGATGAGCATAAGACTCCTAGGAGGTATTGGGCCGAAGCACTCAGTTCTACTTGCTATGTTTCCAATCGCATTTTTCTCCGAGATTTCAAGAAAAAGACCTCTTATGAGCTGCGATTTGGGACACCACCCAAGGTAAGTCACCTATGGGTGTTTGGGTGCAGGTGTTTCCTCCTCAAAAAGGGCGGTAAGTTGGATAAATTTGAATCACGGTCTTCTGACGGTATCTTTCTTGGTTATTCTACTCACTCTCGTGCTTATCGTGCACTTAACCTTGAGACTAACCGAGTGATGGAGACTTGTGAGATTACCTTCGATGAGACTATGCCCTGTGTTTCCACTGCTTTTTAGCTTGCAGGTGATGATGAGGTGAACACTAGCATCTTTGTGGAGGAGGAGCAGGATGATGCCGATTGGGGTGATCCCAAGCCAACTCCACTGGCTGCCCCCGCCGACCCTGTGACGTCCACTTCGGCTCACGGTCCCGATGCGACTACTTCCTCTACATGGGGGCCGTTCGAGCAGCTTCCTCAGTCGATGCCCGTTGCACATGACGGAGCTCTAGCTGCTGTCGAGGGGGAGGCCACTTCGTCTAGGCACGCTCCCCGCCACATCCAGCGGCAGCACCCGCCGGAGAACATCATCGGCGACATCGACCATCGAGTCACGCGGTCTAGGTCCTATCTCTCTCACTTTGCTCATTCAGCTTTTGTCGCGTCTTTTGAGCCTCGAGATGTTGGACACGCTTTGATGGATCCGGATTGGGTTAATGCCATGCATGAGTTAGAAAACTTTGAGCGAAACTGCATTTGGGTCTTAATTCCTCCACCACCTAATTGTTACCCCATAGGTACCAAATGGGTTTTCAAAAATAAACAAAGTGAGGATGGGGTGGTAGTGCGCAACAAGGCTAGGTTGGTAGCTCAAGGCTTTTGTCAAAAGGAGGGAATAGACTATGAGGAAACCTTTGCTCCCGTAGCTCGTTTAGAAGCCATTAGAATCCTTCTAGATTTTGCGGCTTCTAAGGGTTTTAAACTTTTTTAAATGGACGTTAAAAGTGCTTTCTTAAACGGCTACATAGAGGAGGAAGTTTATGTTAAACAACCTCCCGGTTTCGAAAATCCCAAGTTTCCAAACCATGTTTTTAAACTTCACAAAGCTTTTTATGGTTTGAAACAAGCACCTAGAGCATGGTATGATAGGCTAAAACCTTTTTGCTTGCTAAGGGTTTTAAAATGGGATCGGTAGATAAGACGTTGTTTCTCCTCAAGCAAGGCAAAGACACTCTCCTTGTCCAAATATACATGGATGATATCATCTTTGGTGGTTCTTCTCATGCTCTTGTTGCCAAGTTTGCAGATCTTATGAGTAGGAAATTTGAGATGATCATGATGGGAGAGTTGACTTTCTTTCTCGGTTTGCAAATCAAGCAAACCCGGGAAGGGACGTTTGTGCACCAAAGCATGTACACAAAGGATATCTTGAAGAAGTTTGACATGGGTGAGGAAAAGCCCCTCTCGACGCCCATGTCGATTACGACTGCCTTGGATGCGGATGAGGAAGGAGAGGCGGTGGATCAGACGGAGTACCGAAGCATGATCGGGTCGCTTCTGTACTTGACAGCGACTCGGCCGGACATTCAGTTCGCCGTCTGCTTGTGTGCACGCTTTCAGGCGTCCCCACGGACTTCGCACAAGCAGGCGGTGAAACGCATCATGAGGTACTTGCGCTTCACTCCCAAATTTGGACTTTGGTTTTCCACCTCTTCTTTTCTTGAGCTTTGTGGTTATTCTGACGCCGACTTTATCGGTTGCCGACTTGATTGGAAGTCCACTGCTGGGACTTGCCAGTTTCTCAGGTCTTCTTTAGTTTCTTGGTCTTCTCGGAAACAGTCTAGAGTGGCACAGTCAATGTGCAAAGCTGACTACGTTGCCGCGGCTAGTTGTTGCTCGTAGTTGATTTGGATGATTGCCACTTTGAGAGATTTCGGTCTTGAGCTAACTAAGGTGCCTCTGTTGTGTAATAGCACGAGTGCAATTAGTGTGGCCAAAAATCTTGTGCTTCATTCAAAGACCAAGCACATTGACGTCTGCTTTCATTTCTTGCAAGATCATTACGAGAAGGGCGACATTGACCTCCGGCATGTCGAGACCCAAAACCAGCTTGTGGATATTCTCACGAAGCCTTTGGATCAAGCTGCGTTTTCTCGCCTTCGAGGCGAGTTGGGTGTTTGCTTTCCTTTTTAGAGAAGGAAAGTTTTATGTTTCATATTTCTTTTTGGTTCTTTTTGTATTTTCTTTGTCCTTCTTCTAAATTGGTGTCTTGTTAGTGTTAGTTGGTGTCAATGCTTTGTTCATCTCATTTGCATTTGTGACATAGTTCATTTTAAGCTTCATACTTATAGCCAATATAATAAATCTAAGCTCTGTTTGAGGTGTTTTATGTGTCTATGGTGTTGCCTAACTTAGACTCTTTTTGATCTATATGATATGCAATAGAGCTAAGTTAGAAAAGCTTTAAAACTGAATTTAAATTCCCCATGTCACCTCTGAAATAGAACTAGGATGTGTAGGCTTTTGAAGATCCTTCTTGGCTGTTTTGTATATAGCTAGTATCTATGGCTCTTCATTGTTTCATTCACTACCTTTGAGCACCATGATTAATAACTAAAATGAAATTGCTCTCTATTTTGTGAATTGGAAAGATCGAGTTGGGTCTACATTGTGAGCACTTCACCGTGTGTTCGAGACTGCTTCCCATATGGGTTGATACTTGAGCGGTGTCGTGTATGACCAAAACCGGTGTGTCAAGTCCTTTGACTTCGCCCGGTTGGTAAGCAGTGGCATCACCTTGCTTACAGCCACTCGCATACAACTTGTAATGTGCCTAAAACTGAAATTGGCTGCAAAACTCTGAAATTTGGAAAATTCATTCAGTTAGGTCATTGTCTTGTTGTATGAACTTTGCTAGGGATAGTTCTACTTGCTATACATGAGATTTCTTTTAGATAGATCCTATCTTGTTTGCCATATTTAGTTGTCTCTAGGAGGTGATACCCATTCCTTGCTCACACATGTAATGCTCTCTAAAATAGCTTCTAAAGTGATCTTAAGCTCAACTTGATTCTTTGATTGGGCACGTAGAACTTTTCCTATTCTCATAGGATCACATCACTTAGAGCATCTATTCATTGTCTTAGCTCTAAGTATGAAGCTTTTGCACTCATTTTGCTTTTCATGGCATTTGTAGCCGGATCTTGAGTTGTTGATGTTTGATGAGCTACTTGTGTCAACAAGGGGGAGAGATGTGCATTTCATTCCATTTTCAGCCATCTACTTCCAAGGGGGAGAAAGATTGCATCTCATTGGTTTAGAGCTCATTTGGTATCTTGAGTGTGTTTTGGCCTAGGGGGAGCTTTTGCTAGATGTGTTGAGCCTTTGCCTCTTCTGGAGGGTCTAGCTTGCCTTGTTGGCTCCGACAGGTTTCGATTGTTTCTTGAGTATTAAGGGACGTAAGTGGTTTCAATTGGTATCTTTTGAGCTCCCTTAGTGCTAAAATTAGTTTTCTGAGATTTGAGAGTTTGTGATTGGCATGTTGGACTTGCTATCGGTGTTG
The DNA here is from genome assembly GCA_022036555.1 of Microstegium vimineum. Classification (NCBI taxonomy): domain Eukaryota; kingdom Viridiplantae; phylum Streptophyta; class Magnoliopsida; order Poales; family Poaceae; genus Microstegium; species Microstegium vimineum. Next base: position 27,301,446 of record CM039125.1, read on the forward strand.
AGCCCGTTTCTGCCTCTTCTTGAGGGCCATCTTTGTTTTGCTTGGTTGCGTTGAGCCGTTGCCCATCTATTTGGGAACCAAGTTTTTGGATTCGCTTTTCTTCTCCCAAGTGATCCCGTTTTGGCTTTCTCAGCTTTTTGATCATTTGGAGAGCTTTACCTTGTGGCACAAAGATGAAATGCACTTGTGTTGACAATGCACTCATCAAGGGGGAGATTGCGAACACATGATGGATAAGTACCCATGTAGTTGAGTTTTGTGATGAGTGATTGCCCAACACTTGAGCGTTTCAGTTTGAGTGGCTTGATTCTAACCCTTTGCGAAAGCAAATATGTGCATGTCTATCGGCTTATGGTGTGCAGGTGCTATGCCTAGTGACAGTGGTCAATGGCGTGGAGAAGGTCGAGTAGAGGTTTGTCGTGCCGATGGACTGAGAGCGGTGAACGCTGGAAGCGGGGCTCGGACTGAGGGACCATGGGCGCCGGTGGACTAGCTGTGCTGGCTAGTACTTGGCACTGGCAAGTGCGAGAAGACATGGAGGTAGACCGAGTCGACCGAGTCAAGACGGTGGACGAGCGGGTCGAGCGGAGGCTCATGGGACTCGGAGTCCGACCGAGCGAGGATAAGGTGGCTCGAGTCGAGCGGTTTGGGCCTCAAAACCATCTGAGGATGGTTTCCGAGTTTGGGCCTCAAAACTCGGGGTTCGGTAGTTGAGCCCAAAGCTACCGGTGGCGGGTTTCCTGGGTTTGGGCCTCAAAACCTAGGCGGAGCTTCCGAGGAAGCGGGGATGGCATGTGGCGGAATCCTGGAGGTTGCGTCGAGGCGACCGCAACTCCCGGCAAGAAGCGGGGCCGTCCATTCAAAATGCGGGAGATATTTTCCAGAGCTTGGACTGCAATGCTTAGGCTAGGTAGTTCACTCAATGTATCTAGGGGGGTCTTTGGGAAATAGCCAAAGCCCGATAAGTAGGGGGTGAAGGGGTATCCCTCATCCCATCTCTTGAACCCTAATCATTTTGCCCCAACTCTCTCTCTCTACCCTCTCTCTAGTTCATGAGATCCCTAGGTTGATTTCACCAACCTCTATAAGAACATGAGTTTGTTGCGAGGAATCGGAGGCCGTAACCTCCGTAAGCCATGGTGGCTTCGACTTCTTGATCGTGTCCCCGTTTTGCTTGTGTTCTTCGCGTTTTGCTTTTGCTCCCTCTTTTTCCCGAGATTATTTCTCTTTGTAGGAAGTAGCTCTTGCAAATCCGTTTGAACCAAGTTATTCGTATTCGTGAGGAGCATCTTTGCACCAAAGGAATTCCCCTCAAATCTCACGAGTGCGTAGATCGGGTGATTTCTTTGCGGTGTTCTTCGTTCTTCCCCCTTTCCCCCCCAAATCCTCGTTTCCCTTTAATTCTCACCAAATTGAGCGATGATTTCTTAGGATTAGCTCCCCAACTGTACAAGGATCATGGCTACAAAGTTTGGTTGCAGTTGGAGTTCATTTGGTTGAGTTTTGGGAAGATTTGGAGGAGAGAAAACGATTTTCTGGATCGCTGTGCAGATTTCGAGGGCGTAGGACGCTCCAGAGTTTGGCGTCGGACGATCCGTCAGAAGCGCCGGACGCTACGTAGTGCTGACGACAGCGTCCGTCGCTGGGGCTGTTTTCGGGCTGTTTTTTGAGCGTCGGACGCTCCTGACAGAGCAGCGTCCGTCGCCCGCCGTACTCAGTCCGTCACCCTCTGCAGCGTCCGGAATTTTCTTCATCGCTGTTTTGGTCGTTTCTTTCTCATCCGGACTCCGAATCAAGTTCCGTTTGTTGCGTTGGATTCGTATTCACGTAAGGAACCTGATTAGGTACTTTTAAGACCAGTTCTCATAAGTATTTTTGGGTGTGCTCTTGCCTCTTCTCTCTAGGGGTTGAGAGTACCGTTCTCGGTGTATCGGTTTCGAGTTCGTAGCTTTGATCGTTCTCCATCCTCTCCGACCGCTCCGCTGCACCTTTAGGGGTCTTCCTAAGGTGTCCACCTACTTGTTAGGTCATGTGCGAGTCAATTCTTCTGAGGATAAGTTTTGGGTGTGAGTTTGGGATAAGGGTCAAGTCTTTGAGTTGAATTTTATTTGGCTCCCTTTCACCCCCCTCTGGTCGCCGTTCTCGGTCCTTCAGATACGACTCCTCCTGTGCTTTAAACAGATCCCTGTAAAACTCCACTGCCAGATTTTCCAGGTCCCTTTGTTCAGTTAGCAGCACCCCCTCTGATGACCGAAGACCAGAGATCCAGTTTGTCTTGCTCGTTCTCTAGCTTTCGCTTGGAAAAGCTTTGTATTTCGATCACCCTCCTTGAGCCAAGCGATCCTCGATCACTGTTTCTCCATGGTCTCCTCTATGTTTAGGAGCTCGCAAATCCTGGACATAAGCCTTCTTTCCTCCTGAGAAGGTCCGACAAACGAAAGATCCTCGACGTACCTCTTCTAGCTCACAGCGAAGACGTCTCAGTTCCTGTTTCACCGACCCAAAAGTAGAAATCTCCCACTCGTGCATGGATATTTGCATCTGTCCCAGCCTCAATTACAACTGGCTCAGATTCTGGATAGCACCCGCAGCACCCCACGAGTCCTCCACCATTCACGGATAGGAAGGGTCACGGCGCCACATATTTTCATATCGAAAGGACCTCCTTTGTCTCCCCTTTCTCCTACTACGGTTGCACTCAATAATCAGACAACAATGATCAGATTTAGTTGTCTGCACATGCCACACCTTGATATCACTAAAAATGTCAACAAAGGACTGGTTTGCAAAAGCCGTGTCCAACCGAACTTTTATGTTGCGACCCCCTTGCTGACGATTGTCCCACGTATACGGTAATCCAAAGAAACCAAGATCCATGAAACCACACTCATTCATAGCATCCCGGAAACCATCCATTTGACGTTCAGGTCTAGACACCCCGCCAAACTGTTCCCCATTATCCAAAATTTCATTGAAATCGCCCGCACAAATCCAAGGGCCATCTCTCTGATTACTCAAAAAATCCATGAGTCCCCAACTCCGGTGCCTGAGCTCACGTTGCGCCTCTCCGTAGAAGCCAGTGAAACGCCACAGCAAAGCACTCGAGTTTGGGTCAATCACTGAAATTTCAATGTGAAGTTTATCATATGATTCTAACTTCACATAGATCTCATTCGACCAGAGGAGCGCCAAACCACCCCCTCGGCCAAAATTACCCACTCCAACACCATTTGGAAAACCAAGGTCCCGTCTCAGGCCCTCCACATTATTGCTGAACAATCTCGTTTTCGACAGAAACACCACCAACGGTCGATGCATCTGAATGAGGCTACGGACTGCTTGAACTGCCTCGGGCCGCCCCAAGCCCCGGCAGTTCAAACACATCAGATTCATTGTGCCCGGCGGGGGTTGCTGTCTGCAACTGCCGCTGATCCTGCACTTGTTTGGTTTGAGAAGCGTCGCTGCTTCTTTGCTAGTTCATCAGAAGTAGGAGTACCAACACCAGACCCATTATTCACCAGTTGCTGAACTCTCGAAGTCACCAAGCCGCTAGGGACTAATGCCGAGGTATCAACGACCGACATATTTAGGTCCGGTGTAACGGAGGCCTCTGCACCCTTGGATTTCCTCTTCTGGACCTTTGACTGACCACCATCATTCTGCCCTTTGCCTTGTTAGGCCTGAAAAAGTGGTCGAGCTGTCGTTGAGACAACTTTTTTGCCCCCACCCTTCGACTGGGGATCATTAGTCTTCATCCGTGATACCACCTCTTCTCCTTCTTCTTCTTCAGAGCCTCTTTTCGAGTCCCTAGAATGGTTGTCATTCTGCACTGGCGCTGTAGACCGAGACTGCTTCGAGCCTGAAGATGACCCGCTGCCAAAGGACTCTGCAGCAGCCTCAGTAAAACTCAGAAACTTCTTCTTCTTAACCTCTGGCGCCCTTAGCTTTATGTCATAGGCTAGCTTCCCTGAATCATCCCGAACAACTGGAATATCACATTCCAGTTCAGAGTGTCCCATAATACCGCACGAAAGACAGTAAAACGGGAGTTTCTCATACTGGACTCCAAACCATTCAGGTTTTTCATCCTTTTTGGTTTTCAGCAGCACACCCCGCCTTAGTGCCTTCGTCGCTTGAACAGCAACCCGAGCACGGAGGAAGGATCCACTTGCCTTGCCATCTTTGTCAACATCTATCTTCTTCACCTCACCTATTAAACTCATGGCCCGCTCCCCGCGGTGCCGGTTCATCCAACCTAATGGGAGGTTCAGAATCCTTACCCAAATATCCATATGGTCAAGCTTGATATCAGATGGCCTGAGGCGTTCGTCGTAGTGCTGCAGCAGCAGTGCGTGCCTGCCAATCATCCACGGCGATCCGATCAGGGCCCTCTCCATATCCTGCTGGAAATTGAATTCCGCCACAAATAGATTATCTTCTTTTTCACCGATCGATCTGATTTTCAAACCATATGGGTTTCCCCATGCTGGTTTCATTGCACGGTAGATTGTCGTGGGGTGTACTGTTACCAGCGAGAGAACCTTGCCAACCAGAATCCACTCCGCAATCGAGACATCCCCTATCTCCTCATCATCGCTAAAAGCCGCCACATCACCTTCTTCCACTGTTAGGTTTAGGTTCTGCAGCATATCAGCGACGTTCTCATCCGGACTCACTGGCTTCCCTCCTCCGATCGCAGCCATGGCACAGATCACAGGAGAGGACAAAAGGTGTCGCGCGCGAATTAGCACGCACACAAGCAAAACCCGACCTAGAGAACCTAGCGGCGCTAGCCCCTAAGGGGAGAAATTTTGGTCGACGGCGCCGGACTGGCTAACCGGCGATATACTGTGTCCGCCACCAACGGGAGTCGGTAGGCGTGGCGAGGACGTCGAGACCGGAGTGGTCATCGACGTTTGCTGACCCAGGTCGCCGGAGATGGCGTCCTAGATCGAGGTCGGGTGAGCGATCGCCTCCAGAATCGCCTGGATGTACGCTCCGTAAATTTCGGCAGTCAGTTCCATCTAGCCCGCCAAGATGTTGTGCCCGTTTTGACCGCTGAGAGGCAGAGCAGGGACGCAACACCAACTTCCGTCGTTGCCCTCCTCGAGCGCTCCTTACGAGACGATCCACTAGAGACATGAGGTTTATATATCATGTGTTGTATTGAGTATGAGAAGATGTGTTTCAAGGGGGGTAGGGTTACAGATCAGTTAAGATCTAATCTAGTCGGTTACATGGCAAGTATTTACAAGAATGCAATATCTAGCATATCTAATCAGATCTTCGTTGATTATCAAAATATCACATCGACTCCTTGTGGTGTACACCGAGCAGAGTTAGACACTACAGGGTTTCATCCTCTGGACTAGGCTACCCTCGGTAGTTCATCCCATGTATAGCCTTGTGGGTACCCAGAGTTAATACCCCCATAGTGGGAGAGTGAATCAAACGAGTCCTACCAACTTCTTGTTCAGCACAAGATAGAGATACACTTAGCAACTCAAATAAACCAAGAATTAAAGGGGATTCTCAAGCACTTCAGGGGCACAAACCCACCTAGCCAACCCCAAAGGATTAACTAGACATAATTGCTATGAGCCCTATGTTTTAAGAACTAGACCATGGTGAAAACAAACAATTGATAGGGCTCCACCATCGGCCACCTACACTAACTATCCGAAGGCCTAGACGTATCCACATGCAAGTTATAGTAGTCTAATTAAGCACCACGCTCAATCTATGAACTCACTATTTTGTTTAGAGGCATAATGTACAAAGTAGATTCTTTGGATTGTATAATGGTGGGGTTTTCTTTTACCACCACCTTCCACTAGACTTAACACTAATGTGCAGCCCATGTCACCAATAAAACCAGGCCACTAGATGACTCACCAATAAACGTAGCCAATAGCCACGTCACCGATAAGCCTAGCCACTTATCAGATTGGTCTACTCCCCTTCTCTCTATTCCCCTTCCTAGTACCTTCCATAAAAACACTAATTTCTAGATCGAGAACCATTAGGGATGAAAAACCTAACCCCACGTCCACTGACACAGCTATACGTTAGCAAACGTGAGTGATGGCCCCGTGATCTCAAATAATTTTCATTGATCTACTACCATATGTCAGCCCAATATACCATATAGATAACTGCTCTTATTTCTTTGTGGTATGATCGGAGAAAGAGAGTCACCTAGGGTCCAGGGACCTATCTAGGGGTGAAAACAGTGTGGATATTTTCTGACCGTATTCAACCGAATTTGTTTAGAGGGGTTTAGATCACTTTGTATGCGGTCTGGATATACAACATTCAGTACCGTATCTGTATCCGAATACTCAAATCGTATATTTATGAACAAATGTAATATCAGTATTATCCGTTCGTATCCGATTTGTTAATTATGCGCTAGTACAAAAAAAAATCGAGGGTCCTAACTATCTCCGACGTAAAAACTCAAAACTGTAAAATTGTAGATCTTATTAAGTGTGACAACTTTGGTATAAAAGGTATATTCATTTGACTTCGTACGAAAAAGATATAATTTTTCTAATATGGCAAACGATAATACGCGATTATTATGATGCTAAAATTTCATATAATTGTTTTGATTATGTTAACATTCTTAACTAAAAAACTCAAAACTAAAAAGTTATAGATCTCGTTGAGATCTACATCTTTCATATAAAAATCGTCTTTATCTGATAGTCGTATTAAAGACTGATGATTTTTTGAAAGTTCACTTATCGTAACAAAAAATACTGCCACGCTAATGGGAGTGACCCAACAAGTTTTCTATGTCGAAAACGCTCATGTGACAGTTTTTGTCGCGCCAGATGAGATGGTATGACAATATTATTTGGCAGCTCGCAGCAGCCAGCACTACTACAGGACACACCTTTGGCTGATTTCCAAAATCGGCTTTAGCCCTGGTGGAAATTGCGTCCGGAGCTAAAGGTACCTTTAGTCCCGGTTGGTAACACCAACTAGGACTAAAAGTCCCCTTCCAACGGCTCAGTTGGCAAACATTGTCAGGTGGGGACTTTTAGTCCCGGTTGGTGTTACCAACCGGGGCGGCTAAAGGTCCACCTCTAGCCCCGGTTGGTATTACCAACCGGGGTTAAACCTTTAGCCCCGGTTTAAGGCACAAACCGAGGCTATTTCTGGTCCTTTAGTCATGGTTGGTTCTATGGACCGGGACTAAAGGTCCCCCCTATTTGAACTCAATTCCTCCTCTGCCCAAGGCCGAGAGCTCATTTCTTCCTCTCTGGTCTTGCTTGTTCTTGGTGTGTTCTTCATTGTTCTTCATCTCCTCTTCGGCCATTGCTTCATTTGATCGATCACTTCTACGCCTCCATCGACTCGTTGAAAGGTTACTATCTTCAACCTCTCATGTTTTAGCGGCAGCATATGTTGTTTCTTGGTCTATGTGTGATTTTTCTTTATGATTTTATCACTTTGTCATTTTAAGCTTCATTCACTTGACACTTGCAACTAAAACTAGTATTCTAAGTATGCACCTTTCATTTTTACTATGTCTACCACATTTTATGGTTTAATTAGTTAAAAATAGAGATTTTAGTGAATTATTTAGCTTAGTTAGAGAATTATAGATTTTTAGGATATTATTAATTTATTTAATTTGTGGATTATATGAGGAATGTATGGTGGATTGTTCTTGATTTATATGCCACTTGAGCTCAACATACATTCAAGATTAGTTTAGCTTAGTTTGAGAAATATAGATTTTTAGGATATTATTAAATGATGATTTTATTTATGGTGGATTGTTCTTGATTTATATATATGCCACTTGAGCTCAAAATAATTATATATTTAGATGAAGAAGTTTACTACCTAGAATACTTTAGTTGTATACATGACACATTTGATGATTTTAGAGAAATGTAAATTTTAGTTGTTTTATTTTCTTTGTTTAGAATATGAGGAATTTATAATATCTAGTTTGAAAAATGAGTATAGAGAGTAGATGACAACTGCTACGGGGTACTCGGCCTCTGATCGGGTTCCAAAGCGACTAAGGCAAGACCTCCCTCTCATTATATGTGGCAAGTGTATGCAAAAGACTGTGAAAGAGTACCGAGTGGGGAAGGCGGGTCCCAACAACGGTCGGTTCTTCTATAAGTGTCCATATCACAATGTGAGTTATATATTTTGTCTCATTTGATGGTTATGGTTAATTTGTACCTATATTTCCTGATGATTTTGATTAAAATTTTGATTTTTTATTTCTATTTTCAGTGGGATGGCACTAGATGTCGCGGCTGGTACTGGGAGGAAGATTATGTTAAACATGTGGCGGAGGCTACGAAGGCTGATGAGGCAGTGAGCCAGCTCAAGGAGCTCGTCGCTATTGAACAGACGAATAATGATCTGTCTACTTTAGTTGGGATTGGTCGGGAGATCATTATGCTACTGAAGTGCATTTTAGGTTTTCTGTGTATAGTGCTAGCGGTCTTAGCATACGTTATGTCGAGGCTTTCATAGAGCATACATTAGTGTTTGTGTGACTTGGAAATGATACATGATGGTGTTCCATCTCATGTTATTTTAATGCAGACCTTTCGGTATTTTTATAATATCATTTTTTGACCAAAATGAGAAATTTAATTATGTTTTGAGTCATATAATGCAGACGATCACACGCAATTGGATGTACAATGTAGATCGCCGCTCCAAAGAGTTCATTGATGGTGTGCATGCTTTCTTAAGAGCGGCTGAGGCAAACAAGCGGGATCGTAATTTCATGTGTTGTCCATGCAACTTGTGCAAAAATTTAAAGAAATATTCTAGCTCAAGGACTCTTCACTCACACTTGTTGAAGTCGGGTTTCATGTCAAACTATATTTGTTGGACCAAGCATGGAGAAACCGGAATTATGATGGAAGAAGACGAAGAAGAGCAATTGGACCCTGACGACATTATTGCTCAATATGGTGACTTCAATGATACTGCAATGGTGGAAGCAGAAGAAGAGGCAGGGGCAGAGGACACACTCTCTGAATATTATGGTCTTAGTGAAGTCATTCGTGATGCACAAAGAGATTGTGAAAGTGAAAAAGAGAAAGCTAAGTTTGACTACATGTTAGAGGATCACAAGAAACTACTATACCCGAGCGCCGAAGATTGGCAAAATAAGTTGGGTACAACACTAGAGTTGCTACAATGGATGGCAAAAAATGGCATATCCAACAAGGCATTTGGGCAATTACTCAAGATCCAAAAAAAGATGCTTCCAAAGCCTAACGAATTGCCTGCCACTACGTACGAAGCAAAACAGGTCGTGTGCCCTCTGGGATTAGAAATCCGGAAGATACATGCATGTCTTAATGACTGCATCCTGTACCGTGGCAAGGACTACGAGAATTTGGATGAATGCCCCGTATGTAAAGCGTTGCGGTATAAGATCAGGCGAGATGACCCTGGCGATGTTGAGGGCGAAAAGCATCCTAGGAAGAAAATCCTTGCCAAAGTTATATGGTATGCTCCTATAATACCACGCCTGAAACGTCTGTTCAGAAACAAGGACAATGCAAAGTTGTTGCGATGGCACAAAGAAGACCGTAAGGCAGACAACATGTTGAGACACCCTGCTGATGGGTCCAAGTGGAGAGCAATTGACATAGAATTCCCGGAGTTTGCAGAAGACGCAAGAAACTTAAGGTTCGGTTTGAGCACGGATGGTATGAATCCTTTTGGGGAGAAAAGCAGTAGTAATAGCACTTGGCCTGTTACTATATGTATCTACAATCTTCCTCCATGGTTATGCATGAAGCGGAAGTTCATTATGATGCCGTTTATGATCCAAGGCCCGAAGCAACCTGGCAACGACATCGATGTCTTCCTGAGGCCCTTAGTTGAGGAACTCCTGCTTTTATGGAGAAAACTAGGTGTACATGTGTGGGATGAGTACAAACAGGAACACTTCGACCTGCGAGCATTGCTATACGTAACAATCAATGATTGGCCTGCCCTAAGTATTCTTTCAGGACAGACAAACAGGGGTTATAATGCATGCACACACTATTTTGATGACCTTGACTGTGTATATCTAAAAAAATGTCGAAAAGGTCGTGTACCTTGGCCATCGTTGTTTTCTTCCTAAGAATCACCAAGCCAAAAAGAAAGGCAAGCATTGTAAAGAAGAAGTAAAACGAACCAAGCCTCACAACCAAACTGGAGAGGATGTACTTGATATGGTCAAGGTTGTGCAAGTAGTCTTTGGAAAGGGAGAAGGGGCAGTACCAATTCCAAAAGATGCTAATGGACGCGCACCCATGTAGAAGAAGAAGTCCATATTTTGGGAGCTACCTTATTGGCATGTCCTAGAGGTCCGCCACGCGATCGACGTCATGCACTTGACAAAGAATGTTTGTGTGAACCTGCTAGGATTCATGGGTGTGTATGGAAAAGCCAAAGATACACTTAAAGCACGACAGGACATGCAAGACATGAAAGAACGAGACAACCTGCATCCAAAGAAGACAGAAGATGGACGCCATTATTTAAAGCCTGCTAGCTACACTCTTAGTAAAGAAGAGAAGGAAAACATGTTTCAATGTCTAAGCAGCATCAAGGTCCCATCTGGATTTTCCTCCAATATAAAGAATATAATAAATGTGTCAGAGAAGAAATTCCTAAACTTAAAGTCTCGTGACTGCCACGTGCTTATGACGTAATTGCTTCCGGTTGCGTTAAGAGGAATTCTAACTCCATATTTACTTCTAGCCACTATGAAGCTATGTTCATTCCTCAATGCAATTTCTTAGAAGGCAATCGATCCAATGGAACTAGCTACTCTACAGAATGATTTGGTTCAGTGCCTTGTCAGCTTGGAATTGGTTTTCCCTCCATCCTTCTTTAATATCATGGAACACCTCCTAGTTCACCTAGTCAAGGAGATTAATATTCTCGGTCCTGTATTCCTACACAACATGTTCCCCTTTGAAAGGTTCATGGGAGTCCTGAAAAAATATGTTCACCAACGTGCTCGCCCAGAAGGAAGCATCATCAAGGGCTACGGGACAGAGGAGGCCATTGAGTTCTGTGTTGACTATATTCCCGACCTTGACCCGATTGGTGTTCCTGAATCAAGACACGAGGGGGAGAATTAGTGGGAAAGGAACACTAGGGAAGAAAACATATATCGATACGGGGGATGATTATTTCAACAAAGCACACTACACAGTTCTTCAAAACTCCTCCGTGGTGGAGCCGTATGTCGAGGTACACAAGAAGTTCCTACGATCCCAGTTTTTAGGGAAGAATGAAGCTTGGATTATGCGTGAACACATGAAAACTTTCGGCGATTGGTTGCGAAAAAAATGTGTTGGTGATGACAGTATTGATGACCAACTATATTTGTTGGCTAGACAACCATTGTGGCACATCCTCACGTACAAAGCCTACGAGATAATTGGAAATACATTTTACACGGTAGACCAAGATAAAAGGAGCACCAACCAAAACAGTGGTGTCCACATAGATGCCATTGACCCAAATGGAAATAGGCAAACATATTATGGCCGCATAGTTGAGATTTGGGAACAATACTATGCACCTAATTTTAAAGTCCCTTTGTTTAAGTGCCAATGGGTGAAGATGACCGGAGCCAGGGTAACAGTTGACAAGGATTATGGGATGACAACAGCGGACCTCGACACTATTGGGTACAAAGATGAACCATTCGTCCTGGCTGTTGATGTGAATCAGGTGTTCTATGTAAAAGACATGTCTACAAACCCAAAGAAAGGAAAAAATGATGACAAATCAAGCATCAATGAGCCCAAGCGTCACATAGTTCTTTCAGGAAAAGAAACATTTTGGGAATTGAGAAGAACACAGACATGTCAGAACATTACAAAAGGGATGACTGAATTGTGCCATTCAGTGTGACCAAAGACCCAAGCATCCTTCTAAATGCCGAGGACACTCCATGTTTACGACATGATCATGACCAAGGGACATATGTCAAGAATAAGATCACTACTGTGTCCGCTTGATGTAGCTAGCTTAGCAGTGATGTCAAGTGACATGTGTATTGGTCATTTTTGCTAAGTTTGGTCAAATAAATGAAGATCTACATTTGTATTTGGTCAATTTTGCATTTAGTGACTAATTAATGTTTACTAATACTTCTTTTGAAGTCATTTAGTGACTAATGAAGACCTACATTTGTCAGTGAAAAAGTTTAGTTCTAAAATGAATGATCTTGATGAGTTATAAAACCTTTGTATTCAAAATTTTATCATATAGGGTCATTTAGTGTATGATTAACAATTTTCTATTTAAGGGTAAACATATTTGTCGCATAATTGGACAATGAATGGTGAAACACAAAAAGATTAACGTTAAAATAATGCCTAAACTAATTTCCTGTTGGTAACCAAGCATTTTATTTTTTTTAATTGAACAATATACTTTTGCATTAACCAAATTTTAATGGTTAGTTACATTTATATTTGATATTATAAAAAAGGTACAAGATTTTATGTTATACATTTTTCTAGGGTATAATAAAGCAAATGGAAATTTAATGGTTATTTTTAAAAAAATTTGTGGCATGTATTTAATTTATTATGCAATTAACAAGAACTAGAACAATTTATAAATATATTAAACTATATACAATACCAAAACTTGTAAAAGATGCCACTGAAAAATTTGTTTGGCGCCTAAACAGGCCTTTAGCCGTGGTCGGTATTACCAACCGGGGCTAAAGGACCTTTAGCCCCGGTTGGTAATACCAACCGCGCCTAAAGGTGTGACATTTAGCCCCGGTTGGTATTACCAACCGGGGCTAAAGATGCCTTCCTATATAAAGGTTCGGCTCCCTCTTCTTCCCTTATCTGTCTTATTTCATTCAACCGACGTCGATCGAGCTCCATCCGCCGCCGCCAACCTCTGCGCCATCGCCGGTCGCCACCTGTGCCACCGCCGGCCGCCACCTCCGCCTCCGCACCGGCCCCGCATGGCCCCTCCTTGCCTCGCCTCGGCTTGCGCCCGAACGGCCGTCCTCGCCGCTCCGAGATCCACCATCGCCGGCCGCTGCGACCTTGGCTCTGCGCCGCCGCCGCCGTCGGCCTCTCGTCGCGCACAGCGCGCCATTCCCGGCCACCGCCGCGCCCGAGCCCTGCACCACGCCCGAGCCGGCCGCCAGCGCCATTGAAGCAGGGAGAAAAAGAAGAAAGAGAGAATAAAGAAAGGGAAAAAGAAAGAAGAAAGAAGGAAGAAGGAAGAGAGGAAAGAAGGAGAGCAAGAATTGAAAGAAGGAGAAGAGGAGAGAAGTAAGAAGCAGGAAGAAGGAAGAAGGTAGGGAGAGAAGAAAGAAAGAAAGGAAAAAGAAAAAAAGAAAAAAATAGTAAATGATTTTATAAATTTGTAAATGGATTTGTTAGAAAAAAAAATAGGAAAATTTATAATATTCTATGTTATTAGTTTCTTGTTTTATAACGGATCACACACTAACATTTTATACATGTTTTTCTAGGTGGAGAGGAGATCCAGGAGAGGAAGATAAGAAGAAAAAGAAGAAGAAGAAGAAGAGGAAAAGGTTAATTGTTAGATATGGATTTATTGTTAGAGAAATATTGACCTTCCATTATTATTGCTAGTAAACATGTATATATATATATACATATATATATATATGATTTGATAGATGGATTTGTTAGAGAAATATTGACCTTTCATTATTATTGCAAGTAAACATGTATATATATATGATTTGATAGATGTGGGTTTGTTAGAGAAATATTGACCTTCCATTATTGCTAGTAATATGTATGTGATTTGATAGATGGAATACATATCCTAAACTCTACAAACTTGCTAGTAAAATAGATACCTTTTATTACTAGTAAAATATAACTTAGGGTTTACACACTTGCTTAGGGTTTACACACGCTGAGTGTCTACCCTAAACCCCTAAGCTTTCATTTGTTAGAGAAATATATACCCTAAGTGTGCCTAACTCTAAGTGCCTAAACCCTAAACCCTAAGTGTCTACCCCTAGTGCCTACACTAAGTGTCTACCCTTTTGGTTACTCTAAGAAAGTGTTAAAAACTTGTTTAGGGTCACACACACTAAGTGTCTACCCTTTTATCCTAAGTGTCTACCCTAAACCCTAAACCCTAAGTGATTTAGCAAATTATTACACCTTTCAATTATTGCTATATATATTAAGTGTGTACCCTTTTATTAGCACCTTTCTATGTTCCTAAACCCTAAGTGTCTACCCTAAACCCTTCACACACACCCCCCTAGGGCCCAACTCTAAGTGCCTAAACCCTAAGTGTACGTCTACCCTAAACCCTAAGTGTCTACCCTATAGATATACATCCTAAGTATCCACCCCCAAGTGTGCCTAACTCTAAGTGCCTAAACCCTTTTACTATATATAGTTGTAGAAATGGACGACCTGAATGACAACATGGAGAATTTCTTGTTTTTAATGATCAACGATGGCACTGATCAAGTAGTAGATGGCACCAATCAAGTAGACGACGACACCAATCAAGTAGATGACGGAAGTCAGTACTTTGTGCAAGATGTTGAGCAAGAAAATATTGCGCAAGACAATGTTGACGAGGTATATATATATGTCTACAATCTCTTATGTATACATGAAAATCAAAATAATTACACTAAGTTTTGTGTGTCTACATACATAGCCGTCTGCATCAATGACAACTACGGGGAAGAATAAAAATGTACGAGGCCCGAAGGAGCCATTGGAGGGTCGGTATATTATCACGGAATTTGATGAGGAAACAGGGGCAGTACTTGGACCACATGCACATAGATTTGCCAACCACTGTGGTTACCTTGTAAGGGATAGGCTTCTGGTCAGTGCTCGTGAATGGCGGCAAAGGACAGTACAACCTGAAATTAGTTTTGTCTCTGATCGTGACAAGGAACTAATTTGGCAAGACGTCCTTCAACATTTCTCGTTCGATACAGAAGATGAAGCTTTGAAGGGAGAGAGTTAGGGACTGTGCTATGAAGAAGATGGCAACATATTTCCAAGCCTGGAATAAGAAATTGCATACTGATTTTATCAAGAAGAACCTGACTCCAGATTTCAACAATAAGGCCTACGTCAAGTTGAGACCGTTTTGGGATGACTTTGTAGCTTACAAGACATCCGAAGAGGGCGCAACACGAGCGATACAGAACCAACAGAATGCCCGAGAAAAGCAATACCACCATCACTTGGGATCAGGTGGCTACCTTTCTGCCATTCCTAAGTGGGAAAAATTAGAAGAGGACCTTCTAGTTAGGGGAATCCAACCAGAATTAGGTAACTGGTCTGAGCGCGGTAAGTGGTGGTTTTTTGGTCACGGGGAGGCCTTGACCCTCAGACCAGGAAATTAACGTATACCGAAGGACTCACAAAAGCAGCATGGAAACTGGTTTACGCTCAATCTTTGAGGGAATGAGTATGGTCACCAGATAGAGATAGGGATGAGCTGACATATGCCCTGGGGACTGCGGAACACGGTGGGCGAACGAGAGGTCATGGCGCGGTGCCGTGGAAGCATGCCTTCCCTCAAGACAAAGATACATATAGAAGCCGCCAGAGAAAGAAGAAAGAGGAGGAAGCTATGAAACTTAGCATGTCGCAAATGCTTAGTGAAGCACGCGATGCAGCTATTCATGCAAAAGAGCAAGAAGAGAAACTTGAAGCGAGAATGAGCGAGGAAATCAAAAAGCAAGTGGAGTTAGCAATGAGCCAATTGCGAAGTACTCGATCAGTACCGGAAGTCAACATCATCCCATCAGCTCAATTGAAAAGCAGTTGTGCTTCCACGGAAGTGCCTCAACCTAGTGATGACGCAAAGCTACACTTCCCAGTGATGACATCACAGAACCGAATACACCATGTGAGCTTCACATTCCAGAGGGGGCTACCACAATCATGGTGGCTATTGGTGTTCTATCTCCTATCGACCCTACGAAGACACCAATATGCCATGGGTCAAAAATACCAGCTGGATATGCTCGCGTCTCGGTGGATAGAGTTCAAAAAGGTCATCACGATGTTAAGCTTGACATTGAAGGAGGTGATGGGGAGATGACTTTAGGACAAGCAGAGAAAACATTTATTTGTTGGCGCAAGCGCTATATCATTATTCTTGTAGCATCACCTCCTATTGTACCGTCGTCGCCTCCTCCTCTGCATCCTAGGTGCGAATGAAAGTGAATCATACCTATCTCTTTTTCACTAACTTTGTATTGGGGCTTAAATAGCGATACTTTATTCACACTCGTTGTTTTCACTGTAGGACCTCACCTAGAGACCTAAGTCACCATTCATCACCTACTGGTCATAGTGTTGCTTCCTCCCCAAAACCTCCAAGGCAGTCTCCATCGCTGAAACCGGCCCCAAAACCTCCACAACGTTCTCCAACACCAACACCGGCCCCATCGCCTCCACGACGGTCTCCAACGCCAACACCTGCCGCCCCATCGCCAAAGAAGAGGACCGCCACAAAAGCAAAGGTGTCGGCCGCCCAACCAAAACAAAAGAGGCAAGCTACAAGGAAAGTTATTAAGATTCCTCAGAAACTTCCGTATGAGAAGACTGACAAAGAAATAGACGGTTCAGTAAAGGCCTCAATGGACGCACATTTCCAAAAAGTTAAAGACGACCGTAAAGCAAGGAAAGAAGCTAAACAACCGTTCTTCTTAAACAAAGGGGATATAAGGCAAGTGGTGGAAGCAAAGAAGAGACAGCTACGTGATGCTCAAAAGAGTTCTCCAATATCGGACTATGACCGCACTCTCGAAAAGGAAATTAACGAGAAGAAAAGAGCAGGGAAGGGTGTCCCACAGCTCGGGGAACAATCGAAGCAATCAGTACCCCCGCTAGTTGATGGGAATCAATATGGTTCAAACATGAGCGTGCTAGAAGACAATGTTCCATGGGTCAATTATGATGGTATCGAAGAGTTCTTGAAAGGAGCTGGTATATCCGCGACTCAATTTATAGCAAATGCACTCGTCGCAAATGCCACTGTAGTCGATGAGTGGAAGAGAACTTATGAACGTGGCAGAAGTCTATACAACCCATCGGCCCTCCGGGAACTTGGTACGCACATGCGCTCGTTAAACTCGTGGTACATGGAGGCATGTAAGAAAAGCACAGATGACAACATTTGCGTCAGAATTAGAGATGAGCATTACTTCCGGGGCGATGACCTTATATATGTTCCGTATAGTGAGCTCCACCAACTATGCCATATGGACGCTCTAGACAAATCTCTCATCAGCTGCTACTATCTGTAAGTGATCATTTCTTTTAGTAATCTGACTATAGCATATGTATATGTATAGTAACTAACTATCCTCAAACATATATATGCAGATTGTTGATGTTAATGCTCAAACGTAACGGAGACACGGATATTGGTTTCATTGATCCATCAATCATATTCTCGGATCCAAACACTCCCCGCGATGAATGGATATCTCAAACGCAGAGGAATCTTCGGAGGTTCTTGGTCAACCAAAAGACCAGAGAATATATACTCTTCACATACAACTTTAAGTGATTGTTGTTATCGTTTGCACAATTTTTCTTAATTATTACTCAATTCACCATAAAGATATATATGTTGACTCTATAAACAAATGCAGTTTTCACTGGATACTCATAGTCTTCGATATGACCAGAAGTCAATTGATAATTTTTGAATCATTGAGAAAACCACTGGGAGATTACCAAGATATGATAGACATTATCAAGGGGTAACTTTGATCTTTAAATATGGATTCCTGCTCTTTAACTACACTACAAGAGTTAATTAACTAATGATCCAACTATTGAGCAGAGTTTGGGCTTGGTTCGTCCCGAAACACAGTCCGGAACTAGAAGTGGCACTAACGGGTCCTCGTATGTTACCGTGGGTTCTAAGGCAGCCACAAGGCAACAATCAGTGTGGATACTACGTTTGTGAGTTCATCACTGTGTATGCAAGAAGAACTCTTACACAAAAACTAAAAGTATGTAATATGTATATATAATACATCCATTTTATTTATTTGTTGCTATTAACTAAATCTTATGTATATTAACACTTGTTTCTTTATAATACAAATTGAAGACGCTATGGTTGCAGCAACAATGTTGCAAGAAGTCCGCCTCAAAGGAATTCAAGAGACACTTGTTGGATTTCTTCTTGACAAAGTGGTCGACCCTAAAGGCGAGTACTATTATGACCCGGCTGAACCACTCAAGCCAAATCAAGACGAACATCTGTATGATATTTAAGTGGCGAGAGCGTTTGTGTCTTAAGTCAAGTAACAATGGATAATGATGTAAATTTTATGTGCATATATATATTATACTTATAGAGTTTCATAGTTTATTTGTGTTTAATGCTTGAAACTAACTTATAAGTGTGTGAATACATGTATTAGCAGTGAATACATGTATTAGAAGCGAAGAATGCACACATTTGAATACCTAATCTAATTGGAAAACCAAAATAAGAAATACTAAAATCAGAAAAAAAAAAGAGGGTCTTTAGCCTCGGTTGGTATGCTACCACGCGTGGCCCGCCTGCGCCACCTGGCGCACCCTTTAGCCCCGGTTGGTATTACCAACCGGGACTAAAGGTATACCTTTAGCCCCGGGCCTGTGAACTGAGGCTAAAGGGGGGACATTTAGTCCCGAATCCTTAGCCCCGGTTCAGGCACCGGGGCTAAAGGCCCTTACAGACCGGGGTTAAAAGTCGGTTCTGTACTAGTGCAGGCATAGTGGCCTATGGCTGGCTGCCTGTGCCAGCGCGCGTACCCGCCTGGCCCGGCTACGGCCAACATCGGGAGGCAGAGCTGCGGTGGCTGGAGCTGGGCGGCCGACGCTGCTACTCAGAAGAGACGAGAGACCAAGAGGGAGAATTGATAGCGGGCCAGAGAAAAAAGGCAGAGAGGGAGAGTGGCAACGCGCTCATCTTTCTCCCTTTCTGGAGCACGAGTCAGGTGTCGGGTGGAGCGCACTCGAGGAAGCCACGCGGCACACAGGGCCTATAGCCGGTTGGCCACGACGAACTCCAGCTCGACAGTCACATTCAAAACCGATCCAAACAACAATCTTCCTCTAGCTCTAAGAGCAACCGCAATGTCTCTGGTCCAATTGTCAATAGGAGTGGGCCCAATTGCAGATAGCCATAGCTAAAGCCCAAGCCACAATGTATCCGTGTCACCAGCCAAAAGGAGTGGGTCCCACGAAAAAAAAATTTGGCCTCTCACCTTCCCATTCCCCTTCGTGTGAGCACGGGGAAAGCTCCGTCCGAAACCCTATTCGCCGCCACCGTTGTCTCCGTCCCTGATCTCAGTCCTTCCACCAAATCTGACCCTGGCCATCCGTGTCTACCTCGTCAAGTATAGCATCTACTAGGATCTGGAACTTCTCGGTGCTGATTTATCCTAAGGAGCCAGATCAACCGGCGTCGGCGGACGCTTGATGCAGCAACCTGAAGGCCAGCGACCTACCCCTCGACGGCCTCAGCGGCAACCTGGTGGGCGGCCGCTCGACATCAGCTGGCACACGGACGCGTCGGCGGCGGACCCCTTCACGTGCGTCATGTACAACTCGTACAAGGATTGGGTGTCGTCCGTGGCGCGACGCCTAGGCCTGCCCGCCGCCCCTTTCTCCACGCAGTCCTGCACGGTCAGCGTAGGGGAGGCTCGTCGTGCCGCCGCCACGGGACGTGAACGGCGGCGACGGTGGTGCCGTTGCAGCCCGGAGCGAGGCGTTCCCGGGGTTATGAGGTTAGTGTCAATCCTACGGATGTCTACCTTATTAATTCTTTAGTTTTTAGTTGGAAAAAATCAGAATGCAAACCACAGTTGGTTCAGGACAGTACTTCTAGTTCCTTTTAATTGAGAACAACGAAACGAATAGAGTACAATTTCCTTGCTGTAAAATTACATAGATGAGACTGAATTGCCTTACTATAAAATTACATAGATGAGACTGATCTGCTTGATGCTGTTGTGTACTGATTTTTTGCCATATGTGCTCTATTAAATCTTCCTTGAGACGCATGTGAGTTGATCGATCGCGAATTTCCATGTCTTTGTCAAGTACATCTGTGAATCCATAAATTGGTCCATGTGCAAGTCCGGTTAAATTTGGGGATTGTGCTTGCTCATATGTGTTATCATCTGGTGTGTCCTAGATGCCTCTCTCATCCTCTATTATCATGTTGTGCAAAATAATATGTGCATACATAATATTGGCTAGCTCTTCCCGTTCCCAGAGTCTTGTTGGGTGACGTATGATAGCCCAACACTTTTGCAACACTCCAAAGGCTCATTCCACAGCTTTTCTTTCTCCTTCTTGGAAGCTTGCAAACAATTTATGCTTTGCACTTAGTGGCCTGAGGACTGTCTTGACAAATGTGGCCCATTCTGGATAGTCACCGTCAGCTAGATAGTAAGCCATGTTATATTGTGGCCCATTCACAGTGAACTGCACCTCAGGTGCTTTACCTTGTAATTGTTCTGTGAATAATGGTGACTAGTCAAGCACATTAATATCATTGTTCGAACCAGCAGCTCCAAAAAATGCATGTCAAATCCATAGGTCATAAGACGCAACAGCCTCTAGCATTATGGTAGGTACCTTATAATCACCTCGAGTGAATTGCCCTTTCCAAGCAACCGGGCAATTCTGCCACTCCCAATGCATACAATCAAGACTACCTAACATCCCAGGGAAACCACGTTGTTCTGCTACTTGCAGTAGGCGTTGGATGTTTGTACTGGTAGGCTTGCGTAGATACTGCGCATTGAATACACTTCTAACACCAGTAACAAAATGAATCAAACACTCCATTGTTGTACTCTCAGCAATCCCGAATGTTTCATCCATAAGATCTGCTGGTGAACTATAAGCCAACATTCTAATGGCAGAAGTACATTTCTGTAATGGTGATAGACCCACTTTACTAAATGCATCTCGACGTAGACGAAAATATGGAGACCAAACACCTAGAGCTTCGACTATGCGTTCAAATAAATTCTTCCTCATACGAAATCTTCTACGAAACTGATCATCATTGTATAAGGGATTATCTGAAAAATATTTAGCATATAGTCTGTTGTGATCACCTTCATGATCTCGGCTGATGTACCTCCTTGTATAACCCCCATGTCGACTAGAGGACCTAGCAGATTCTGCTTCAATCTCAGCTTCAATCTCCTGCTCATGCTCAGCTTCAATCTCTGCTTCAAGCTCAGAGTCAGTAGAATCACTTGAGTTAGTTGACATTATTTGTACTGGCTGTGGCTGGCTAGTGAATGAGGGAGTGCAGTGTTGTGAATGAGGGAGTGCAGTATTTGTAGTGCATATTTGCTACTTTCGTTTGTCTTTTTCTCAACAACTATATTTTTGTTTGTCTTTTTCTCAACAGCTATATTCTTGTTTGTTTTGTTCTCAACAGCTATATCCATGTTTGTCTTTTCTTAACAGCTACATTTACCCACAACAGCAAGAATTTTTGTCAACATCCATCTGCCGGTTTCATTAATAATGGGGTACAACCCTCGATAGCTTATAAATACACTGCCAATACTAAAAAAATAAACTAATATTAGGGGTACAACCATGCAACCTAATACATAAACTAATTTAATTAACTTAAAGCTTACAGACTAACCAAAGTTGAAAACAACTACTACACTAAATATTTAGGGATACATGCATCTCTTGTTGTTTTTCTACTACTCAGCCAAGTCTTTTGCAATCTGATCTAGTATGCTCTCATGCCTACTTTTTTCTATTTCACCGAAGTTTGAGGTATCTATTGCCAGCAATTTCAAATTGGTGTTATACTTTTTGGCCCTTGCTGATTTTGCTTTCATTGACATAGCTTCATGATACATAACCAAATTTTGACTTGGTTGGCTGCTCAAAGGAGATGGTGCAACAGATTTTCCTGTCCCTTTCAGCATTTCCTTCGCTTTCTTCTGCCCTCCAGGACGTACCTCTCTACTAATGGTTTACCCCTCTGTGTCTTGGTTGGACGAAGAAGTATATGCTCCTGAGTTAGATGGCTCGGTCCTTTTTGGTTTGCTCTCCCCATGGATGATTCTGCGCCATTTGGGCATCTCCTTGGCCACATCCCATAGGTACTCATATATGAAAGACCTACCATTGTTTCCATTCTTGAAAAACTCATGGGCTTGTTTCTTCACCATGTCATCAGATTGCCCACCGCTGCGTGCATTCATAGCTTCAGCATAGGCTCCACTGAACTTTGTGATATCCCTCTTGACATCACCCCAATGTGTCCTCAATTGTTTGATTGACCTCTTGTGGCTAATTTTTGGTGCGTTGTTGTGGAACTCAGCGGCTAAAGCTTTCCAATAGTACTCTAATTTCCTTTCATTGCCGACTACTATGGAGTGTTTTGTCCATGCACTGAATAGCCTATCATTTTCTTCTTCACTCCAATTTATGCGTTGACGCCTCTTTGGTTCTTCTTCACTGCTATCACTTAACTCTTCAATGTTGACTGATTGCTTCTTTTGTTGTGCAGAGCATCGAGAACTTGACTCGGATCCATGAGAAGAAGTGTTGGCTGCAACTCCACCAAGATGGGCGAACTGCAGCACTGATGGCGGCCTATTGCTTAGTGCTTACAGATGGGCGAACTGCAGCACTTTCATGGAGATGAAATCCTTGAAAGCCTTGGTGGAGGTGCTTGCGACCAACTCCCTTGTTGTTGACCACCTTGAAATCTAGGTGCTAACTGTCCATATGGTGGGTGGATTCCCGGAGGACCAAAAGGATTGAAGTTTTGAAGAATGTTGGATGATCCAAAGGAAAATTGAGATTGGGTGTAGGAGGTGAGAACTGACCACTGCCCTCTGATGAGTACTGGGATGGAGAATTCTGATTCAGGATGTTTGAAAAAAATCCAGGGGGGCGTTCGGTTGTGTTCTAGAGTGAATCTCATATGCTAAGAATTGAGCAACAAGATTCAAGTTTGAGTTCGTGGAGACAGCAAGCAGACAAGTGAAGATGAGGCCAACGCCCTTTAGTTTTGTAGAGGAGCAAACATGCATGTGAATAGGAGGCCAACGGCTATCTTCATGAGCCAACGGCTCCTTATTTGTTTAATGTGTTGTGTCAGATGAATAGTGGAAATATCGTTTTTTATTCCCTTGTGGGCTGACCATAGGCCAATGGATATCTTTTGCTATTTTTTTGCTTTGGACAACTGCCACAATGTATCAGCTATCTATAAGCTATTTTTATTCCCTATGGACTACTTTCTCTGAACATTGTGGTTGTCCTAAGAGCAAGTAGTGGCTTATAGCCAAGTTAATCAGTATTTTTAGTTTTTGATGATATGAAGGAGAGAGAAGAGAGTTTGACTCATAATTAATCTAGCATCAAGCTAGGCACAGATGCATAAACATTAGTAGGTCCCAATAGATATGAATGTGAGGAGAGAGAGGAAAGAGAATGAAAACATAAAACAATAAAGATTTTTATAGACAAATAAAAGACTAATTATTGTATGGCTTGGCTTTTACTATTTGACTATAGCTAAACACTTGACTCAACTATTAAACGTGCTCTAACTTCTAAATTATTTGATTATTTTTTTAACCAATTATATCATTGCCTACAGCTATAAGAGTACTACGTACAGTCGAATCCAAAAAATTATTTTAGAGCGATTATTATTAAAATTTTAAATAAAATTTGTTAAAAATAGTAAAAAGGCCGCCGGCCACCCGCTCGCGACACTCCGGCTTTACGCTTGCCGGCTATTGCACTATGGAATCCACAATCCATAATGTATAGGCGGATGTTTATTTGCTTTTTTAATTCCTTGCTTCCGAGCAAGAGCTGCATGCTTGCATTCTTAATCATGAAATTTCCCTATTGATACTTTTTCACCAAATTTCCTATTTCATATGATTTCTAGTATTACAGATAATAACTAGCCTGTAGTTTTTTAGCACATAGAAACCCATTTCATAACTTTTTGAAAATAAAAAGAACACCTCCAATTCTTGCCTCTTAGTTGAATTGGAACAAATATCTTAGTTGAGTGGCATATGCACTTATATATCTAAAACATATGTATATTTTGATTGGCAATAGGAAAATTGCACTGTCAGCCTCTAATTTTGCATGTAGCTCCTCCACATCCTGGTGTTGTTCGTTTTGTTAAAATTTAGTTTATACTAAATATTTATACTGATTTGGTATAGGAGAAAAATATTGTTCGTTAGCTAAAAAGTGCTACTTAAGTAGTGCTTGTTGGAAATAGAGGCGAATTAGCAATGAATTTAATTCCAGTAATGGGGACAACAATTATAACAACGTGTATCATAGGCAAACCTACCACAGATACACGGTCTACTAAAACATGAATCGAACATGCTAACACTACGATTAGAGACAATCTCGATCTACTCAGTACTAGCAACATGATAAACATAAGAACAAACAAAGAGAGAGGCATTCTTACAGTGGGGTTGTCGGCACTAGAGGAGTTAGCGCAATAGTAGTCGAAGCAGGCCGGCGGTGAAGACCACTGGACGCCAGCGTAGAGGGAAGCAGACGGACAGCGAGCAGTCGCGACGGCGCTTCCCAAAAACCTTATACGCCCCCTACCCCGTGCAGGGACACGAGAGGACGTGGGCTTCGGAGACTTGCTCTCCCGACACCGATGACACGGCGGCGGCGGGATGGAGAAGGCGAGGACGGCGGCTTAGCACAGAGGTATGAGGAGAAGATGTAGCACCGGTTGCCAATGAGGGAGACGTCTCTCCCTTATATAGGCAGGACGCGCCGCGGTAGATGGTAAGTAATCAGCTGCGCCAATCACCGTATTAAGGTAAGTGTCAATCACTCAATCAATCACCATTAATACGAGAATAATTGCTTACCAAAACAGTCAGCGCAATTTTCTCCATGCATTCAAAAATAACGAGTGGCAAAAGGTAGCCGCGGACCCGCAAGCACGAGGCCGGGAAATCACCGGACCATTCACGCGCATGCCGTGCACCCCGCCCTTCGCCCCGCCCGGCCCGGCCCGGCGAGGCGAGGCAAGCGAGCGCGCACGTGGGTTTCTCACTTTTCCCTCTCACTCCCATAGCTTCAACTAGATGGGGATAGCTCACCCTTTTAAGTGAGGCTCACTCCCTCTAGAGTAGCAAGGTGGGACTATAGTCCCTCACCATACCATGCATGTGTGAGTGGGCCTTTGGGATTTATAGGAATTATCAATTAGGCTAGGCCCAATTCTCTAACAATCCCCCACCAGATCTCAGAGGCACGCTACATTCTCCAAGTACCAAAGTACTGTTAATATACCAGCTTTTCAGTGGAGACCGGTTAAGGTTGAACATCCACCTAGAGCGGCAAGCTCGACTCATCCACAACTGCACAATGGACTATGCCTTGAATTGACAGTTTGGTGTGAACAAGTTTCACTTGACGTCTTGACTGATACTAGGCCACCAAGTGCCTTTCCCCGCGAGTGGAGCTTATAAGTCATACTCCTATCTCACTTCATGAGCTTTTAAAGAGTTCCCAACTCTTACAAACTGCGACCAACAGTTAGGCTCACATAGGTGTGTTCTTGCAAGAATACCCTATAGGACGGTATCTCACTCTAAGAGTCTCAGGACACATTAAGACCGAAGTCAGCCTGCCTTACAGTAATGAGAGTACTGCATCTCCAACGGAGTGGGTTAAAAGTAAATTATACTCTCCAGTCAACCAACAGCTTGTTCTTCCCAAGTCCTACTTCACGGGATCTCCGATCACATAGGCTGGGTTACCACTGAGGTTAGCTCACATGGGTCTCAGTCCCATCTCCTTCGATGCATTATCAATCATGACACGTGATAGTCCCTTAGTAAAGGGATCTGCCAGGTTTTTAGCTGTATGGATGTACTCCACAGCTATCACTCCGGAGCTTCTCAACTTCCTGACAGACTTCAATCTGCGTTTCACATGTTTGGTGGACTTCATTGAACTATCCTGGCTATTCTTCACCTTTGTAATAACTATCTGATTGTCACAGTTTATGAGAATAGCAGGAATTGGTTTTTCAACCACAGGCAAGTCCATCAACGGTTCTCTCAACCACTCAGCTTCGCTGGCGGCTGTATCCAGAGCAGTGAGCTCTGCCTCCATGGTAGACTTTGTAAGTATTGTCTGCTTACGAGACCTCCATGAGACAACACCGCCTCCTAGTGTGAAAGCATATCCACTAGTGGCCTTTAGCTCATCGGCTTCGGTTATCCAGTTAGCATCACTATATCCTTCAAGTACAACAGGGTACCCTGAATAGTGAATGACATAGCTCATTGTACCCTTCAGATAGCGCAATACTCGATCAATACCACGCCAGTGATCATCTCCAGGATTAGAGGAAAACCTACTCAATTTGCTTACAGCATATGAGATGTCAGGGCGGGTTGCACTAGCTAGATACATTAGAGAACCAATTATTTGGGAGTATCTCAGATGATCCCTTCCTAGCCTTTTATTCTTTCGAAGTATTAGGCTAGGATCATAAGGTGTTGGAGAGGACTTGCAGTCCATATAGCCAAAACGGCTCAATACCTTCTCCACATAATGAGATTGCAAAAGAGTAATCCCATTCTCACCCTTAATAAGTTTAATGTTAAGGATCACATCCGCTTCCCCCAAATCTTTCATATCAAAATTTTGGGATAAGAATGACTTTACGTCATTTATCTCATCGATACTAGTCCCAAAAATTAGTATGACATCAACATACAGACATAGGATTACTCCTTTGCCCCCACCATAGCGATAGTACACACATGTATCGGCTTCATTTACTGCGAACCCAGCAGATGTCAAAGTTTTGTCAAACTTCTCATGCCACTGCTTGGGCGCTTGCTTTAGGCCGTACAAGGATTTAATTAACTTGCACACCTTGCCCTCTTGACCCGGTGCTATAAACCCGTCCGGCTGATCCATATATATTTCTTCCTCCAACTCTCCATTAAGGAAAGTCGTCTTCACATCCATTTGATGGACTAGAAGACCGTGGGAAGCAGCCAAGGACAATAGCACACGAATAGTAGTTAATCTGGCAACAGGTGAGTAGGTGTCAAAGAAATCCTCGCCTTCTTTCTGTGTATAACCTTTAGCCACAAGCCTAGCCTTGTACTTTTCAATAGTACCGTCAGGCCTAAGCTTCTTCTTAAATACCCACTTACAGCCAACGGGCTTGCAGCCTTTAGGCCGATCAGTTACTTCCCACGTACCATTTGCAGTGATGGAGTCCATCTCGCTACGGACTGCATCCTTCCAATAGTCAGCATCGGGTGATGCAAACGCTTCTGCTATGGTCGTGGGAGTATCATCCACGAGGTACACAGTGAAGTCATCACCAAAGGATTTTTCAATCCTTTGTCTCTTACTCCTTCTCGGAGCTACGACACTGTCATCCTCCACATTTTTAGGTGGGTTAATTATTGGCTCTATTGCAGGTGCGGGTTCAGGGGTAAATTCGTTAGATGAACTAGGCAGAGCAAAAGCTCCTTTCATCGGGAATATATTTTCAAAGAATGTAACATCCCGTGACTCAATAAGCGAATCTACTAAAATATTAGGCGCATCCGATCTTACTACTAAGAACTTATAAGTTGTGCTATGATGAGCATACCCCAAAAGGATACAATCAACTGTTTTAGGTCTGAGTTTACGCTTCTTATTAATTGGTATGCTAACCATTGCCAAACAGTCCCACGTACGCAAATAATGGAGTGAAGGTTTCCTTCCTTTCCATCCTTCATATGGAGTTATTTCACTATTTTTAGTGGGAACTCTATTCAGAACGTGACACGCTGTCAAGACAGCCTCCCCCACCATGCCTTAGCCATACCGGACGTTCCTAACATGGCATTTACCAAGTCCATTAGCGTCCAGTTCTTGCGTTCGGCAACCCCATTAGATTGAGGCGAATAAGGAGGTGTTCGTTCATGAATTATTCCATTCTCCGAACAGAACAGATCAAACTCGCTAGAGAAATACTCTCCACCGCGATCAGACCTAACTCGTTTGATTTTCTTTTCAAGTTGATTTTCTACTTCAGCTTTGTAAGTCTTAAAACATTCTAACGCCTCATCTTTAGTTTTTAGCAGAAACACATAGCAATACCTAGTAGCATCATCTATCAAAGTCATAAAGTATCTTTTTCCTCCTTTTGTCAAAACACCATTCATCTCACAAATATCAGAATGTATGAGTTCTAATAATGTCGAATGCCTCTCGTCTACAGCCTTGTGTGGCTTACGAGGTTGCTTTGCTTGCACACACGCTTGACACTTAGAACCTTTGACAGCAGTAAAACTAGGAATTAAACTCATGCTAGATAATCGCGACATGCAACCTTTGACACAAACGTGAATGCCATATATCAGCCACCGAATTGTTTGAGTCACACACATGGTTCACTACTTTATTACAGAAATCTGAAAGGGAAAAGCGGAACAAGCCTCCGCTGTCATAACCTTTGCCAATAAATTGGCCATATCTCGAAATGACTACTTTATTCGACTCAAACACCAGCTTGAACCCATCTCGACATAGGAGGGATCCACTAACGAGGTTCTTCTTTATTGAGGGCGCATGCTAAACGTTCTTGAGACGCACGATCTTCCCCGAAGTAAACTTCAGATCGACCGAACCAACACCAAGAACAGTAGCATGCGAGCCATTCCCCATCATGACGGTTGAGCCTCGTGCGACCTGGTAAGATGCAAACATAGAGATATCAGTACAAACATGAATATTGGCACCTGTATCTATCCGCCAATCATTAGATTGACATACAAAAAATAAACTAGGTAAATTACCATACCCAGAGCCTCCACTGGTGTCACCAATAGTCACGTTGGCAGATTTCTGCCCCTGCTGATTCTTCTTGCCCTTGCCGTTGCGGCACTTCTTGGCAAAATGCCCATTCTCGTCGCAAACGAAGCACACGACCTCATCCATGTTCATCTTCTTCTTCTTAAACTGTGTAGTCTGCACGGCCTTCCCTTTCCCTTTCTGGTTCTGGTTTTTCTTTCCAGCATGCTGCATCACATTGGCGCTGGACTGGCCTTCGGATGTCCTTTTGGGACCATCCTTTGCCCGAGCCTTTTCTCTTCAACATCGAGACTAGCCAATAGATCCTCAACGGAAATCTGTTGTCTCTTATGTTTCAGAGTAGTGGCAAAGTCCCTCCATGATGAAGGTAACTTGGCAATCATGCCACCAGCCACAAACTTGTCAGGCAAGACGTGTCCAAGCTGTTCGAGTTCTCTCACAATGAGTTGGAACTCATGAGCCTGTTCCACGACCGGACGGTTTTCAACCATCTTGAAGTCGTGGTACTGCTCCATCACATACAGCTCGCGCCCAGCGTCCGAGGCCGAGAACTTATGTTCAAGCGCCTCCCACAGTTCAGCAGCATTCTTGATGTTCATATAAAACATCACACAGCTGGTCAGAGAGAATGCTAAGGACGCATTCGACGAATATTGTCGTAGACGCAGTAAACTCCTGCACCTCTTTCTCCGTGGGAAGAGGTAGTGCAGGAGGGTTACTGACGACCCAAAACACGCCCATAGCCGAGAGCCACAACTGCACTCTCGTCTGCCACCTCTTGAAGTTCTCACCAGTGAACTTCTCAGGTTTCATTGCATCAAATGATCTAGCCATCGCTAAATGCCTATAAGGTTTTTGGATTGTTGGAAATAGAGGCGAATTAGCAATGAATCTAATTCCAGTAATGGGGACAACAATTATAAGAACGTGTATCATAGGCAAACCTACCACAGATACACGGTCTACTAAAACATGAATCGAACATGCTAACACTACGATCAGAGGCAATCTCGATCTACTCAGTGCTAGCAACATGATAAACATAAGAACGAACAAAGAGAGAGGCATTCTTACAGTGGGTTGTCGGCACTAGAGGAGCTAGCGCAATAGTAGTCGAAGCAGGCCGGCGGTGAAGACCAGTGGACGCCGGCGTAGAGGGAAGCAGACGGACAGCGAGCAGTCGCAACGACGCTTCCCAAAAACCTTATACGCCCCCTACCCCGTGCAGGGACACGAGAGGACGTGGGCTTCGGAGACCTGCTTTCCCGGCGCCGATGACACGGCGGCGGCGGGATGGAGAAGGCGAGGACGGCGGCTCAGCACAGAGGTATGAGGAGAAGATGTAGCACCGGTTGCCAATGAGGGAGACGTCTCTCCCTTATATAGGCAGGACGCGCCGCGGCAGATGGTAAGTAATCAGCCGCGCCAATCACCGTATTAAGGTAAGTGTCAATCACTCAATCAATCACCATTAATACGAGAATAATTGCTTACCAAAACAGTCAGCGCAATTTTCTCCATGCATGCAAAAATAACGAGTGGCAAAAGGTAGCCGCGGACCCGCAAGCACGAGGCCGGGAAATCGCCGGACCATTCACCGCATGCCGTGCACCCGTGCCCTTCGCCCCGCCCGGCGAGGCGAGCGAGCGCGCGCGTGGGTTTCTCACTTTTCCCTCTCACTCCCATAGCTTCAACTAGATGGGGATAGCTCACCCTTTTAAGTGAGGCTCACTCCCTCTAGAGTAGTAAGGTGGGACTAT
This sequence comes from Microstegium vimineum, assembly GCA_022036555.1. NCBI lineage: Eukaryota > Viridiplantae > Streptophyta > Magnoliopsida > Poales > Poaceae > Microstegium > Microstegium vimineum. The sequence continues at coordinate 27,332,122 of CM039125.1, forward strand.
AGTCCCCCACCATACCATGCATGTGTGAGTGGGCCTTTGGGATTTATAGGAATTATCAATTGGGCTAGGCCCAATTCTTCTAACAGTGCTCACCTATCTAACTCATATAAGGTGAGAACTTTTCTGGCTTTGTTTAGTACAACTCAGCTTTAGGTGAATCGACTTTTGTTGGCTTTGGCTTTAAAAGTAGACCGTTTGGTAAAACTTCTTTTATTAGAGAAAAAAGAACAAATGACTATAATGCCCTTCTTTTCTTTTCTTTTTTTCGTTTTTCTTTTTTCATTTTTTCTTTTCTCTCTTCCCATCTTCTGGTCATCCATCCCTCTACATCCGCTTGTGCCCTTCTCGTCCTCGCGCAATCTCGTCCGTGCAGACCATGCTAGCTGCTCATCCTCCACCCACAGTTCTGCACCGCTCGTTCTCCATCTATGCCGCCAGCTCCGACCATTACCTTCCTCAACGCGCCCCCGCCCTGGACGCTGCCTTCCCAATGCGTGCTTCCCTCACTTCGCGCCCTGGAGACCATGGAGCTCGGGGTCCACTACTCAGTGTCATGCTCGCCTCGGCCCTTGCCCCGCGCCACCAAGAAGCTCGATGTGGGTCACCTCGGCCCTTGCCCTACGTTGCCGAGACGCTCGATGTGCGTCGCCTCGGCCCTTGCCCTGCGCCACCATGAAACTCAATGTGGTTCGCCCTAGCACGGGTGACCCGCCCCAGCTTCAACCTTGGCCCTAGTGACTTGCCCTAGCTCCGGTCTCAGTGGCGCCCTGGTGACCCGCCCCAACTCTAGCCATGGTGACCCGCCACCATCCGATCCTACGCCGACCTAACCTTGCATATCGTGCCATCGTCATTGTGCTGTCGTCCTGCTTGTCCTCGCGCGAAGGCTTCACGACAAAGCAGACCGTGCTTGTGCGCATGCCCGAGGGTCATCATCCCGTATGGGGGCGAAAGCTGTTTTTCAGCTCTGTGAAGTCATTGGAAAGCACTACCAAACGGTCTCATGGAAGGCAGCGTCGTAGAGATGAGAGTGGAAAGAAGACCTACACAGAAGAAAAATACTAGTACGTGAGATGCACAGGCTACTTAATGGTCACGTATACAACAGTATATAGTAAATAAATTTAGTAAACCCACCAGTAATTTTCGTGTCACCGTCACCGTGCCGCAAATGCAAGGTACTAGCAAAATGACATGAGGGCCGGGGTAGGTTTCCACGGTCAATTCAACAGAACGATGTGCACCACTCACGCCCTGCTAAGGTTGGATTCCAGTAATATTTTAAATCGGCCACTTGCGTGCAGAATGGCGGAAAAGAGATGGAGTTGGGCGTTCAGCGATGCTGCAGCAGGAAAAGAACGACCTCGAACTGTCCAGATGTGACACTAGCAGTAGACTGCTTGTAGCAGAAGCAGCTATTCCGCACGAGCGCTTGACCGCCCAGTCGGTCCGCCCCCTCCTGCTGACCGCGCGGTGTTCCGTGGCGACCCCAACCTTTGACCAGTGCCCCCGCACGGAGCTCGCCAAACGCCTCGTCCTCTACGGCTCTACCCAGTTTGTGTTACTGATCGTTGGGGCCCAATCATGCCGGGTCCCGCCGATCAGTTGGCAAGTGTGCATATGCCTGCTTCTTCTCTGTAGCCAAGCTTTGCGTCGACGGCGGCTGAACCTATAAAAGCCGAGCAGCTTCCGCAGCCAATTCAACACCACATCACAACACAAGTACACAACGCTAGAAAAGTGGATCCAACCTTCGGTTTTGCTTGCACACGTAGACACGGCCTGGTCTTCGAGTCCAAGAGCTGAGGCGGCGGCGGCGGCTCTGGACCTCTGGTCAACCTAGCTTCGCTTCGAGCGAGGTCTCGTCTCAGAGCGCATGGCCATGGAGGTTCAGGGCACCAGGCAGCCGCCGCAGGACACCGGCGTGAAGGTCAAGTTCATCGAGACGCAGTTCATCAGCTCCGACGCCGCCAGCTTCAAGGCCGTCGTGCAGCGCCTCACCGGCAAATCCCCCGCCGCCACCGCTTCGTCGCAGACGGCTCAGGCGCCGCCGGCACCGCACCCGCAAAGGCCGCGCCCGTGCCGGCCAGCCTTCGGTGGCGCTGGGCAGCAGCAGCAGCAGCAGGCTGCCGGATGGACGATGGATCAACAGTCTGCCGGCTACCTGGCGATGATGCCGGCGCCGAAGCAAGAGCCGCTCACGGTGGCGCCTCGGCTGGAGGACATGAACGAGCTCTGCGACTTCGCGGACCTGTTCTACACCGCCGCCGCGAGCGCGCGGCGCGGCGGCGGCGGCAGCGCCTTCCCTTACTGAAACGACCGAGTGTGGTGTGGTGTGGTGTGTGCGCGTGCGCCTTGATGTTGTTCTGGGAATGGACGAAGCACGGATGCTTTGCAGTTTGCCATTGCCAATTTGCCATGTCGCAGTCGCAGTGAGCTGGGCACATTAATGATCCAGGAGCTAGGTGTGCAAGCAGAGAGAGACATGGATTGTCTGTCAACCGCTCTACTGTTAAGCTATGTTTTGCAGCTCCATACTTAAAAGGGTATATTGTTGATGGTCAAATTAGACATCATGAGTATATTTCAGCCTCACAATCTTATCAAGAATTTTATGACTTCCTCAAGACATCCAAGAATCTCAGAGAGTCAAAGTATATCAAATTTGACCAAACTTATATAATAATATAATAATATTTATGATGTCAACTAAGTATCATTAGATTTTTTATCAATTATATTTTCATAGTATGCCTACTTGATGTCATAAATCTTTATAAATTTCTCTATAATTATTAGTCAAAGTTGAGATGTTTTGACTCTCTAAAATTCTTGGAATGTCTTATAATTTGGGATGGAGGTAATACAATATATATGTGGAGCTGCTGTTAATGGTACATAACATGAATTAAACTAAGAAAAAGGATATAAAAAAATCACCACCATAGAATATGGTTTAAAGTTTAAACTGACAATATTTCACAGTTTTTGTGAATTGTGATTTTTCAAGGATTAAACAGGAAAAACAACAATTGAAACCAAGGTACAACTACCACGAAAACTATAGAATGTGGCGGACCATGTAGGCGGACAACATTGTGCAATAGAGGCAACAACGTATGGATGTCCGACAAGAATGAAATGAGCAACACCACCACCAGGATAACATAGAATCCTTGAGATTGTGGTAGTCCTTCTATGAAATCTATGGAGAGATCCATCCAAACTCCCTCAGTTATTGGTAGAGGCTGAAGAAGGCCCACATGATGTTGATGACTGTGTTTGGCATGCTGACATATGCACACTCCTCTACAACATGCTGTTGATACCGTTTTTCGGCACGTGTCAAATGAACTAAGACTTGTATTGACCGGTAGCCGTTTTTCATCGGCATCGGAAGGTCGTCAATCAATGTTACCGATGAGGGTAGTCGCTGCGAAAAGGTTAAGTTTGTTGCCGATGGAAGCTGGACGTTTCTTGCCGATAAGCCGATAAGGATGTTGCCGATGGGAGTTGAATGACTCTTGCCGATAAGAATTAATTGGTGAAAACAAGTTACCAGGAGTGCGAGGTTGCCGATTGGGAAGTATTGCCGATGTCGATGGGCATGGAGTGCCGATGGACACAGGGTAACATGGCGGTTGACGTCAGCAGAAGATTGCCGATGGCAATAGAAGGAAGTTGCGGATTGAAGAGTCTGCCGATGGAAAGTTTCATCGAAGAGAAGACATAAGGAAACTGGTGATCTCGTACCAGTATTGTTATGGAAGTTTGAGTCTGACTCTTGCACGAGTCGTTTGTTTTCCTTTAAAATAGGAGTGTCTGTTTAGGAAGATAGTATTGTTATTTGGGTCCGACTCCTGCGCGGGTCAGTTATTTCCTTAAAATAGAGTTTTGTATAGGAAAGGTACGAGTCGTGTCTTTGTACAACTCTCTATGCGGGAGTATAAATATGTGCCCAAGGGCTGCGTGTAAAGGAATCAATCTATCAAAAACAAATCAATTACTCTTATTCTACTTTTACTACAATTTACCCATTTTGCATTAGTCTTAGTCTATTTACGAGTTCTTCAAGCTTCGACGGGCTGCATCACCTTGATCTCCGTCAAACCCTTGCAAGTTCCGCGTGGGAGTAATCTGAGCCTTGACATCCGGACATATCGTTGTTGTCTCGTTCAGCTCTGCTCTAGTTATCCTGATCAGATCTGAGTATTGGCATCTGGGCGTATCGCCGTTGTCTTGTTCAGATTTTGTTTTAGTTATCGTCCTTGTCGATTAACTGGTCAAATCGACTGGCACACCTTGGATATCGAATTTCGGGTAATAGCCCGAGGTGTTTGCAGATCCTAACGCTTTTTGTGTCAACACCTCTTTTGGCACACCCGGTGGGACCAATTACACATCTATCATGGGTGATAACTCCGACGTTAACCAAAGGAACGTCATTGAAGTCTCCAAGGCCGATCTAAAATATGATCAGAGGCTAGCTATGGAGCGGCCTATGGAGGAGTACAAACAATTGTATCTGAAGTCCTTCAGCCTAAGAAGGAGCGGCGAAGCCATCCAGAAGCAAGATCCGCCGTTACCGCGGCAGGTCACGTATGACGTCAATCCTGGTAAGTTACAAGAGATGGTTAATTCTGCCTTAAATCAAGCATTAATTAGCCACTCCAATGTGCTGTCCAATACCATGTACAATGTTGTTATGCAATCATTCAAAGAAGGACATGCACCTCAGTATGTTGGTCCAGCGTATCATCAACCTGGATCGGCATCTATAAACCCATCGGCACCCCCAATGACGTCTTGTACTCCTGTGGATCCGTCTGCCGATGTGGCTACACCGCCAAGGCCAAATCCTGAAAGCACCACCAAGCTTAGCGCAGATCCAGTGGTGTCGGCAATGTCAGGACCTGCTATCCAGAATCATCCAGCTCCTGCCAACTGGTGGGATTACGGTATGCCTTCAAATCCATCCACTGGTTCTAATCTGGTGCAGGGAGATAGCTCAGCTTGGAAGGGCTCTATGACATCGGCAATGCAGTCACAGCCGGTGATCCCTACAATGCATTACTCCATGCCTTCTCCAACTCTACAAATGCCATCAGAAGATTTCCAGGTGGTGATCCCTAAAGTACCTCTAATGCCACCATCGGCGAATTCTGTGCCGATGCAACACACTATAGCAACTGGAAGTCAACCTATGGTTGTAAATCCTCAGGCCGGAGTACCAGCACATCAAGGTAACCTATTTGTTGATTACTCTAAGGTACAGGAGCAGCAGGTGCCGGTTAGCTATCAACCATCGATAAGTCACATGCCGATGATTTATAATTCTGGATGGGCCAATCATCCCCCGGTTCAACAGCCTGGCGTATTAATGTATCAGTATGGAAGCCCGGCAAACACTCAGAGTGGACCATCGATATAGCAACCGATAAATATGATGACCCAACCAAATCTACTAAGTGTGCAAAATTATCCATCGGTAAGTCAGCCGATGCATAACGTCCAGATGACTGGTGCTGCGCCCATGCCAACTACTCTGAACCATCTTCTACCAAGACCTGAAGGGGCGCATCAGCCGGCTCCACCAGTCAACAACCAGCCAATGAGTCGGCAGGAGCAGGATGCATATTGGACCGATAAGATTGCCAAAGTGATGAAAGAACAATTCGGTATTAAACTCAAGGTTAATACATATTCTTATCGGACACCATATCCTCCAGCATATGATTTGATTCCTCTCCCAAATCGGTACAAGGTGCCTGAGTTTACCAAATTCTCCGTCCAAGATGACACATCGACGATGGAGCACATCAACCGCTTCATTATCCAATGTGGAGAAGCTGCTAGCAGGGAGGAACTCAGGGTGAGATTGTTCTCGTCATCATTGTCTGGATCGGCATTCACATGGTTTATATCATTGCCTCTAAACTTTGTAATTACATGGGCCGATCTAGAGAGGCAGTTTCATAAATACTTCTTCGCTGGCATACATGAGAAGAAGATTACCGATTTGATTAAGCTGAGGCAATGCAATGACGAATCAGTGGAAAACTTTGTTCAGAGGCTGCGAGATATAAAGAACAAGTGCTATAGCCTGGTACTTGATGATCGGCAACTGGCCGATTTGGCTTTCCAAGGACTATTGCCGCATATCAAAGATAAGTATGTGTCTCAAGAATTTGAAAGCCTAGGTCATCTGGTGCAAAGGATTGCCGATCAAGATGTCAAAGCCTTTGAACCCAGGAAGACTTGGAATAAGAAGGTGACCTTCATTGGGCAAGAAGAAGATTCTGGGTCAGATGAAGAGCTAAGCATCGTTGCGACCGAATGGGTGAAGGATAAGAAATCTGTGTCTTGTCCATTCAGCCAGAAGGAAACTGAAAGGTTCACCTTTGATATCACCAAGGCCGATAGGATGTTTGACTTATTACTTCAAGAAGGGCGAATCAAATTAGCACCTAACCAAGTGATTCCATCGGCCGAAGAACTCAGAAAGATCAGGTATTGCAAGTGGCACAATGTGACTTCGCACAGTACCAATGACTGCAAGGTATTCAGGCAGCAGTTGCAGTCAGAGATTGAATCTGGACGAATCAAATTTGAAAATTCTAAAGTTTAGAAACTGATGAAGATTGATCAGCACCCGTTTCCAAATAATATGGTGGAAACTAGTGAAAAAGCTAAAGTGCTGACATCAGAAGCTGCCAGAAAGAATGCATCGGTAGATCCTAACCATCAAGTAGCTAAGCGCGACGAGAGGAGGTTTGCCGATGACAGAAAAGGTAAGAAAGTTGTCGATGAGGGTAGCAGTGCCAAGAGGGCTCCTGGTTTTGTTATCACACATAAGCAGCCAAGGCAGGAGTATCGGAAATCGCAAAAGGACCGATATCGGTAGGAGGAAGAAGAGCACCAAGAATGGCTTCGGCATAAGGACCACTGGAAGTGTCCCTTCTTCGTTCACTGTTGGGAGGAAGGCATCAAGCTGCCTACTGCTGATAGTTGTCCCGAATGCAATGGATATTACACTGCCGATCGGCCAGGTAAGAAACCTTGTTTTGACGATCAAATATCCAGGTATGCCAGGCCGATTAGAGAGAAGAAATTGGCACATGACCAACTGGGGGGCAAGCTCAGCGCGCATAGCAGACTTGGCAGGCGCGTTGATCAAGAGGAGCTAGAGGAGATGGCCAATGCAAGAGTGCCTAATGAAGAAGTATTCTCCAGAGATCCAAACATCAGGAGTGGTGCCGATGCAAACAATGAGAGGCGGCACCAGCCTGTTTGGAAAACCAAGCTTCTTCAGTGGTGCCCTAAGGGTCTGGCCAAGACTCAGAAGAGAAGGATCCAACGCGAACGCCGAAATGACTTGTATGACAACGAAGATCCTTCAAAGGAGAAGCAGTGGAGGCCAAAACGCGAGGATCGGGATCCATCGGCAGAAATTAATATGGTCGCCATATTGCCGATGGAGTTCATGGCACCTGTCAGCAATGATGAAGAGACTGCTGAGATGGCGCAATTGGTCTTGGATCTGATGGCAGCTGTCTTCGAGAAACCTGTCGATGATGAAAGGCAGTACCTGAGGGCCTGGTTGTTAAAGGCAAGGTGGATGGACAGCCTGTAACAAAGATGCTGGTAGATGGTGGGGCGTCGATCAACATAATGCCATATGTCATGTTCAGGAAGCTTGGAAAAGGTGACCAAGACTTAGTCGAAATGGACATGAAGCTCAAAGACTTTGAAGGAAATGTGTCACCAGCCATGGGAGCCGTATGTGTTGAGTTAACCATCGGCAGTAAAACTTTGCCGACAACATTTTTTGTAATCAGTGGCAAAGGTACTTACAACTTGCTCCTTGAAAGGGATTGGATTCATGCCAATTGCTGTATTCCTTCTACAATGCACCAAAGTCTTGTGCGGTGGGTCGGAGACAAGATTGAAGTCATCCGAAGTGAAGCCCCATCCATTGGTGCATCGGCAGAATCGGAAACTTATGAGCAGACCAGGTGTATATCAGGTGAAGCTTGGGACACGGAGTTCCTCAAAGTTGCTGATTACCGTGTTACACCGATCCAAGTAGTCGGTCCTGAAGAAGAGTTTTAATGGATCGGTTCGCTGATGATGGAAAACTGGGACAAGGCTTCACATCCGCCGATGATTTACTCCAGATAGACATCGGCGATGGTAGTAAACATAGGCCTACCTTTATTAGTGCTAAGTTAGATTCCCAATGTAAATAACGGTTAACCAATTTATTAAAGGAATACAAAGATTGTTTTGCTTGGGATTATACAGAGATGCCTGGTTTAGACCGATCGATAGTTGAACATCGGTTGCCTATTAAGACTGGTTTTCAGCCACATCGGCAACCTACGCGCCGATGCAATCCTGCTATTCTACTCGATATTAAAGCTGAAATTACAAAGTTAATTGAAGCTGGATTTATTCGGCAATGTCGATATGCTGAATGGATTTCTAATGTGGTTCCTGTGTATAAGAAGAATGGAAAACTTCGTGTTTGTATTGATTTCAGGAATCTCAACAAGGCTACGCCGATGGATGGCTATCCGATGCCCATTGCCGATCTGCTGATTGATGCTGCTGCTGGACATCAAATCATTAGCTTCATGGATGGTAATGCTGGATATAATCAAATATTTATGGCTGAAGAAGACATATCCAAGACTGCTTTTAGATGTCTAGGTCATGTCGGTTTATTTGAATGGGTTGTCATGACTTTTGGCTTGAAGAATGCCGGTGCTACTTATCAAAGAGCAATGAATTTTATCTTTCATAAGTATATCGACACGATAGTCGAAATTTATATTGATGATGTGGTAGTCAAGTCTGGAGATTTTGATAAGCATCTTGCCGATTTGCAAAAAATCCTGGAGTGTACAAGGGAGCATGGGTTGAAGATGAATCCTAACAAGTGTGCATTTGGTGTATCTGCAGGTCAGTTTCTGGGTTTTATGGTGCATCAAAGAGGCATCGAGATCGGCAGAAAATCTATTGATGCAATTAACAAAGTGGTTGCTCCTACAAACAAGACTGAGCTGCAATCCTTGATCGGCAAGATTAATTTCATTAGAAGGTTTATATCCAACTTATCTGGTAAGATTAAATCTTTTAGTCCATTGTTAAAGCTGAAAGCCGATCAAGAGTTTACATGGAAAGAAGAACAGCAGTTAGCCTTGGAGGAGATTAAAAAATATTTAGTAAACCCTCCAGTTTTGGTTCCACCTCAACAAGGGAAGCCTTTCAGGTTGTATTTGTCTGTCGATGATAGTGTTATCGGATCAGCCTTAATTCAAGAATTTGAAGGGAAAGAACGTGTGATATATTATTTGAGCAGAAGGTTAGTGGATGCTGAGACCAGGTATTCAGCCATAGAGAGATTGTGTTTATGTTTATATTTCTCTTGCATAAAATTGAGACATTATTTATTGTCGGCTGAATGCACTGTTATCTGCAAATATGATGTGGTTAAGTATATGTTGTCGATGCCGATATTAAGTGGAAGAATCGGCAAATGGATTCTGGCACTTTCAGAATTTGATTTAAGGTATGAATCGGCTAAGGCAGATAAAGGTCAAGTGATGGCCGATTTTGTTACTCAGCATTGTAGTGTGATAAGCTCTATAGAGATTGCTCCTTGGACTTTATTCTTTGATGGATCTACGTGCAAAGAAGGAGCAGGCATCGGTGTTCTCTTAATTTCACCCCGAGGACGGAAGTATGAAATTTCGTTGCCGATTGTTGCTACATCAACAAACAATCAGGCTGAGTATCAGGCTTTAATAAAAGGGTTGGAATTACTCAGAGAAGTATGTGCCGATGCTGTTGAAATCTTTGGCGATTCTATGTTGGTGATCAATCAATTGACTGGAGTATATGAATGCCGAAGCGAAGTGTTGATTGCACACCATGAGAGATGTTTACAATTATTGAAAGAATTCAAAGAGTATCGTCTTGAACATATTCCTAGATTGCATAATGAAGAGGCCAATCGGTTAGCACAGAATGCTTCAGGATATCAGCTGATTCAAGAAGTCATAACATCGGTAATGGTTGCCGATGACTGGAAAAAGGAAATCGCCGATTACTTAAGAGATCCATCTAAAAAGGTTGAAAGGCGTCTAAGGTTCCAAGCCACTAAGTATGTGCTCCTTGACAATGAATTGTATTATCGGACGATTGATGGAGTTTTGCTCAGATGCCTTAGTAAAGAGGAATCAAAGGAGTTGATGGGCGAAATCCATGAAGGTGTCTGTGGAGCACATCAATCGGCATTCAAGATGAAATGGATGATTAGGCGGAATGGATATTATTGGCCAACAATTCTTGAAGACTGCTTCAACTATTTTAAGGGGTGCCAGGATTGTCAGAGGTTTGGTAATGTCCAGAGGGCACCTGCATCGGCAATGAATCCTATAATCAAGCCTTGGCCGTTTAGAGGATGGGCCATTGATCTCATCGGTCAGATTTATCCGCCGTCAAGCAAAGGGCATAAGTTTATACTCGTTGCTACCGATTACTTTACAAAATGGGTTGAGGCAATTCCTTTGAAGAAGGTGACATCGGCAAACATGGTGGATTTTGTAAAAGAACACAATGTTTACCGATTCGGTATTCCTCAAACTATTACCAATGATCAAGGGACCATGTTCATATCAGAAGAGTTTGATGAGTTTGCTGCTAGTATGGGGTTCAAGGTATTGAATTCTTCTCCTTATTATGCTCAAGCTAACGGTCAGGCTGAAGCAACTAATAAAGGAGTTATTAAGCTTATCAAACGCAAGATTGAAGAAAACCCTAGAAGGTGGCATATAGTGTTAAATGAAGCCTATGGTTGTATCGGATGGCGTGTCATGGTGCAACCAAAGTTTTGCCGTATCAGTTAGTCTATGGACGCGATGTTGTCCTGCCTTGGGAAATTAAAACTGGTTCCAGGCGATTATCTTTTCAAGATCAATTGACAACCGATGATTATGGTACTCTTATGAAGGATGAGTTGGAAGATGTAGCAAGTCATCGGTTGAGGGCTCTGATCAGCATGGAAGAAAATAAGAAAAGGGTTGCCAGATGGTATGATAAGAAGGTGAAGGTGAAGCAATTTGCCGATGGCGATCTGGTATGGAAGTTGATTTTACCGATTGGGACTAAGAGTTCTAAGTTTGGAAAATGGTCTCCTAATTGGGAAGGTCCTTATCAGATAAAACAGTCTGCTCCTGGTAATGCTTATATTTTAGAAACTCTCGAAGGAGTTGCATTCTCCAGAGCAATCAACGGTAAATACTTGAAGAAATATTATCCTAGTATTTGGGTAGACGCATAGAGTACTCGTTCAAATGCCGATGGAAATAAGTTATGCGACATCGGTAAAAAGCGTACTGGCGTTATATTATAAAGAAAAATCAAGTATTACTTGCCGATACAATAGATTACAACAGGGATTGAATAGCTGATATCGCACGCAGGTGAATTTGCTCTATTTCTTCCATTTCCCTGGCATCATCATCGACAGACCCCTCAACTGGCTTAATTTTCTTCTTTAGCTAGATAGCTTGTCGGGCGTTTGCGTCTCTTTCTTGTCTCAAGGCTTTAACGACATCGGGTAGTTGAGCTTTCTTTTAGCTGGCTATATTCAGGGCTTCATCAACCTTCTTCAATTCAGTCAGCAGCTCTTCCTTCCTTGCCGATAAGTTGACGATTTCTTGCTCAAGAGTAATGCCAGAAGCTTCTAAATGGCCGATGCCTTTGTGCTTCTCATCGGCAACTTTCTTGAACTTGAGCATTTCCTCTTCAAGCTTTGATTGAGCGTTCCTATCGGCAATGTGGCGTGAGGCCCGTTGGTATTGGAGTTGTCGGCTCTCGAGGAATGCTGCTTGGAAGAGAATTTCTTCTGTATCGGCAGACAGGTGTCCTTGGATGTCTTTGAAAGCTACCTTTGCTGCAGTAGAGTCTTGGATGAGATGAGATGTCTCTTGTTGCAGTAAAGATAGCAGTGTCTCAAGTTTGAGTTTGACATCTGCCGATAAAGCTGGAGCAGAGCTTTCTTCGTCTTCATCTTCATCGGGAAAGTTGACAGCAAAGGAGAACAAGTTGTTTGCTATAGCAGAACCTTCTTGGTCTTTAGGGAGGTTGATGCCAAAGGAAAACAAGCTATCAGGGGAATCTTGGGCCTAAAAAAGAGAGAGTTAAAATTTGCCGATCATTAATTTGTACTGCAAGTTTAGATAATCGGCTTACCATCTTGAAACGGATCTCTTGTCTGGGGCTTGAAAAGGAAGTTGGTGCGGCTTCATCTTGGAGATCGGCAGCGGTTGCCGATGAACACGCTTCCGTAGGAGGAGTGGTTGGTGCTGTAGGTGCTGTTGTTGACACTGTTTCTGCTATGGTGGCGGACTCCTGTGGCGGTGATGCCGTTCTCTGATCGGGGATTTCGGCTGGTGAAGGTGCCGATGCCGATGTTGACTCCGCTGTCGCAGCGGGCAGTGTTATCTCATGGTCGGAGACGTCGTCCAGTGGATGATCAGGGATAGGAGCTGATGATGGCTCTGCTATTGGTGCATCTGTAGCTAGAGTGGCTCGCCTCAGGCGTTTCTTCTTTGGTGCGGCACTGGGAGAACCAGCCCGTTTTGGTGAAGCCTGAGGGGCATCGGCAGCAGGAGTTGGGGAAGCTTGTACGTTTGGAGCAGCTGCCGATGACCTCGCTGCCTGAAGAATATTTGGTGCAAGTTACATGGAATAAAGGTTGCCGATGAGCAGTTTGTGATCGGTATAGATAAAAATGAAACTTACTGCGAAAGCTCGCGCCAAGATGGCAGCGGCGGCCGATGGAGTGGCACTGGTCATTGTAGGCGTCGACATTGGCTTCAGAGTGACCTTAGGTGTCCTCTGGGGAGCGAAGGCAGCCAATGTAGGAGCATTGTTGCTGATAATTGACACCAGGCTCATCACTCTAAGGCGGAAGGGCTTGCCACTCCTGCTCATTTTGGGGATTGGGTCATCAACCTGTTAGGCAAAAGAGGGTCAGATACCGATGATAGAGGTAAATAATAAGAAATGCATTGGAATAAAAACTTACTGCATCATCGGGAATGGCGTAGTCGGCGTCAATCAAATGCCGATAGTAATGCGATGACTTGGCGAACAGTTGATTTCTCCATTCTTGCCACCAAAATTTGTATTCCTCCGTGATGAAAGAAGTTGGTGCCCAAGAAGATAAGTCAATGTCTGATGTATCGGCATCGGGAGGGAGATTGACCACCTTGTTCCAGTCCATAGCACTGGAGATGGTTTGTCTTGGTTTTATCACCTTGGCGTAGCAGAGTTTGATCGGTAATTGGCCGAATGCCAGTTGTCTTGCTGCTGCCGATGGATAATAAAACTCAAAGGATTGGGGAGCATTCTTCCCGGTTCCAAAAATGTTGATTGGAATAGCTCAGGGAACAATGTTGGCCTTCATGATGACTTCATTCTGAGGCACGTTCCCATCGGTGAGGTTGAACAGCAAAGGGAATCGGTTATCTTCGTCAATGTAAGGCCACCAAAGGCGTTCTGAGGCAGGGATTCCGTTATAAAGCTTTTGAAAGAATCTGCCGAACTGGTTTGCATTTGCATCGGTTCCTAGCAGCACTATGATGGCCTCCCCGAAATTGAGTGGGGGACGAGTTGCCGATTCATCATCACCAAATACATAGTTTTCCGATATATCCCTCGGAAATTGCTGGTTGAACAGATCAAATTGAAGGACTTTGTACATGTGTGCGTTCAACCACATATTCATGAACCACCAGGGACCTCCAAGGTTGCCGATAGACTCACCTAGCAACAACTTCTTGGACACTTGGTGTAGGAGACGGTACACCGATCCAAGGAGGTATCGGCCGAGAGGGAGTTTTGTTCCATCGGCTAGGAGTTCTGCTGCCGGGAGGTACATTGTGGTAGGTCTGATAGTTTTGCCATAGAAGATAAATTTTTCTAGCCACATGTTCAAGAAGGTGGCATGCTCTCTCTGACCTACCGATCCAGTCTTCTGGTATTCCTGGATGTAACCAGTCCAGCCACCGATATTGCGAGTGTTCACCTTGTACTCAACCTTCCTATTGAACAGGGCGGGGGTATCGGCAGAGGAGACATCTAGGCCGGTAAGCATATGCACATCGGCAAGGGTAGGGGTAGCAGGTCCATGTCTAAATAAGAAAACATTCATTGTATCGGACCAGAAGTAAGAGGCTGCCATCATCATGTTCTCGTTCTTCTCCATATCGGCAATGGAGAGCCTGATGCACTGGTCTAGGTTACGCTCTGACCAGTAAACTTGCTGTGTTCTGATTACTCTGAGGTACCAGTTCTTCCAGCCCTTGGTGGGTCTAGGCCATGAACGGAAGGCATCTTTCCATAACCCTAGGCTAAAGCACTCGGATTTGAAAGGGATGCGATTGGTCTCGGCATTAATCAGATTGGTGGGATCAGGGTGTCCCATTGGGCCTAGGCAGTTGAAACTGGATTGCTCAATTGGGATTACTACCCTGTTGTACAGTTCCTAGGTTTCGGAAAAATCAAAGAAAGAAAGGGGAAAAAAGGATTATAAAATAATACGGAAGAGGAACTTGTAGAAGATAAAGTGAGAAGGGGATAGATTTACCTTGGGGACGTCGAAGTGGATCGCCATTGGTGCTATTCGTGTTCTGCTGGATGAGGATGCCGCTGTTTGAGTTTACGGGACTGTTCTTCGGAGTCGCCACTGGGGTCGCCGCCGAGGTTGAAGACGAGGGCAGGTGAAAGTGGAAGTACGCTCAGGGTAAAGAACAGTTTGGATGGTGGTAACTTTTATAAGCCTGGTCAGGGGTATTTTGGAATTTTCTTCACACTGAGCAGGAATGTGGAAGGGTATGCAATAGGTATGTGCGGCAATCGAGGAAATATGATTGGATTTATAACTGTTCATGCTGCAGTCGTGGAATTTTGTTAATAAATTATGGTTTTGCGCGCGGTAATCGAGCAAGTCGTGCAGTCGTCTTGGAGGGAACAGTTATGGTAGAGAGAATTTCGGCGCGTAAAATATTCTACACTCCGAAATTGGGGGGCGTGTGTTGACACCGTTTTTCGGCACGTGTCAAATGAACTAAGACTTGTATTGATCGGTAGCCGTTTTTCATCGGCATCGGGAGGTCGTCAGTCAATGTTACCGATGAGGGTAGTTGCTGCGAAAAGGTTAAGTTTGTTGCCGATGGAAGCTGGACGTTTCTTGCCGATAAGCCGATAAGGATGTTGCCGATGGGAGTTGAATGACTCTTGCCGATAAGAATTAATTGGTGAAGACAAGTTACCAGGAGTGTGAGGTTGCCGATTGGGAAGTATTGCCGATGCCGATGGGCATGGAGTGCCGATGGACACAGGGTAACATGGCGGTTGACGTCAGCAGAAAATTGCCGATGGCAATAGAAGGAAGTTGTGGATTGAAGAGTCTGCCGATGGAAAGTTTCATCGAAGAGAAGACATAAGGAAACTGGTGATCTCGTACCAGTATTGTTATGGAAATTTGAGTCTGACTCTTACACGAGTCGTTTGTTTTCCTTTAAAATAGGAGTGTCTGTTTAGGAAGACAGTATTGTTATTTGGGTCCGACTCCTGCGCGGGTCAGTTATTTCCTTAAAATAGAGTTTTGTTTAGGAAAGGTACGAGTCGTGTCTTTGTACAACTCTCCATGCGGGAGTATAAATATGTGCCCAAGGGCTGCGTGTAAAGGAATCAATCTATCAAAAACAAATCAATTACTCTTATTCTACTTTTACTACAATTTACCCATTTTGCATTAGTCTTAGTCTATTTACGAGTTCTTCAAGCTTCGACGGGATGCATCACCTTGATCTCCGTCAAACCCTTGCAAGTTCCGCGTGGGAGTAATCTGAGCCTTAACATCCGGGCGTATCGCTGTTGTCTCGTTCAGCTCTGCTCTAGTTATCCTGATCAAATCTGAGTCTTGGCATCTGGGCGTATCGCCGTTGTCCTGTTTAGATTTTGTTCTAGTTATCGTCCTTGTCGATTAACTGGTCAAATCGACTGGCACACCTTGGATATCGAATTTCGGTTAATAGCCCGAGGTGTTCGCAGATCCTAACGCTTTTTGTGTCAACAACTGCTTCATTCCTTTCTAGGCAAAGTGGTTGTTTAATATGTGATATGTTGATGTGCTTCCAGAATGTCCCCCCAATGCACTAGAGTGAAATGCAACAATAAACTTGGTTTGGATAGTAGAATTTTGCCCAATCCACAGCTTTCCATTGTTTCTGATGAGGCCAGTGTCCATACTGTATCTAGATGAGTTAGGGTTGGTAATGGCTAGCTATTGTAATAACTGTTGCTGGGATTAGTGTTATAAGAATTGGGGACCTCTTGCACCCAATCTGGTTGTACAACAGACATAGCTTGCAAGTTATTGAGATGTGCTATCCTTGATAGAGCATCCATAGCCAAATTTTCCTTCCCTTTCTATATATAATCTTGAATTGTAGCCCCATTGGTCTAGTCATTGCTTTTCTCTGCACCTTGGAGCGAATATTTTGTTGCCATATGTAGGATAGAGATTTGTGGTTACCCAGAATCATAAACTCTTGCCTCTGGAGATAGTGCATCCATTTCTCTACTGTCATTATCAGTGCTAAGAACTCCTTCTCATAAATAGACAAGAACTTGTGTTTACCCCCCAAGGCTTTACTTAGATACGCAATTGGTTTGCCAGTTTGCATCAGGACTGCTCCAATACCCTCATCACAAGCATATGTTTCGAGTGTGAATGAAAACTGGAAATTTGGTAGAGCCAACACTGCAGTTTTTATCATAATCACATTTAGATGATCAAAAACTTATTGAGATATTGGGTCCAGTGGAATGTTTTCTGTTTCAAGAGATTGGTTAGGGGTTTAGCCATTATGCCATATCCTTTTAGAAATTTTTTGTAGTGTGAGGCAAAGGAATGCTCTCACTTCTGTTACATTGGTGGGTTAAGGCTAGTGTAGCATTGTTGACGGTAATTAACTATTGCATTTAAAGGTCAATTAAACATGGAAAAGGGTATGGATGTCATAAATCAATATAGGTTTAGAGATTTAATTGACAACATTCCACAAGTTTTTGTGAATCTGTGTTTTATAGGGATTAAACAAGAAAACATGAATTAACGAGGAGACTCTAGAGGAGAATCCTATCACAACACGTCAACCTATGCAAACCAGACCAATAGCAGCACGAGAAGACTCTAGAAGACCATAGAAGGCACCTGAACAAACGAGGAAGTGAGACGCTACCAGGAGGGGGCTGCTCAGCTTGCTCTAGGCCCAAGGCCTATCCTCCTTCCTATGGTGGCTTACAACTGACCTATAGATTGCATCTCGGCCGTTGTTCAAGGTCGGTTTGATCCAAGGGCTACGGTTCATCCCTTGGGGCTATATAACCAAACCCTAGACACCCCCCTCTAAGTAATCAATCACCAAATCATAGAATCAAGAGGTGTCCCTTGAAAGGATAACCTTAGAGCTCGACCATATCTAGGGCATAGCTAGAATATAATAGAATTAAAGACAACAAGCATAGCTTGGATTCCAGATCAAGTAACGAGAAGGCTTAATAAAGCCTTGTACTACTTCTCTCTTGTATAACAATATTATTCATCTAGTTCATTTATTGTTCTTCTAGTTCATCTTTGTTCTTCTATTTCTTGTTCTAGTTGATCGTATTGTTCTAGTTGATCTTATTGTTCTAGATATGACTACGTTCTTAGTTGTTTATGTGTTCTTGATTATAATGTTCAACGTCTACTTTGATTATATGTTTAGCATAGATAGATTATATTCATGTTTATACTCATGTTCGTATAGCACTCATTTATTAGATCGATGGGTGAGTTGTAGATATAGTGTAAGAGTGGTGCTTATACCTTGTTTATTTGTAAATTTACCCTATATTTTGGGCCATGTGGTAGATCGTGAGTGTGACATGCATGTTGGATCCTCTGTCGTCCACTCCCCGAATATAGGCCGAGCATGGCGAAAGTCACGGGATATGATTCTACTTTGTTGTTAACCTGTCTTAGTGATGTCTCTTGAGTGTAGATATAATATAGTTTGGACGATGGTTGCTAGATGTAATTGCACTAATTAAGGTAGTCTATGACTTATAATTAGAATGACATATGAGTTAGTCTTTAATCTTCTATTCTTCTCAATGCTAGTGCTATAGGTTAGAGTGCTCTAAGATTTATCCTAGACATATCTTTATCATTTATATATTATCTTTATTATGAGATTGATTCCATGTTATGAGTAATGATCTAGTTAAACTCTTATCATGTGTGTGTAAAATTTATAGCTGCTTTCTTTATCACCTCCTAGATCCTTTCTAGTGGTAAAGTATAAATAACAATACCTGGAACATACCTGGGTGAAATGCTACAATGAGTGCCTTTATTCTATATGTTTTCAGTAAGTGTCATGATCATAAGTACAACCATGTCTCTGGTGTCAAGTTAGGGATGGCAACTTAACTTAAGTGACACTAGGAGATGTGAATCAACATTTCTGGCATCATTGCTGGGGTCTTTTGTTCTTGGTAATAACGTTAGAGATGTCAACAAGCATAGCTGGTGTCTTTTGTAGGTCAGGGGTGAAACCCTTGGATGAAATAATGTGACCAAAGTATTCCAACTAACTTTGAGCAAAAGAACACTTTGGTTGTTTTAGATATAATTTGTTCTCTCTAAGGGTTTGAAGTACTTTTTCCAAATTAGTGAGATGCTCACACATTAATTTACTGTAAATGAGTATATCATCCAAGAACACTAGTTCAAATTTTCTAAGAAATAGATGTAATACCTGATTCATAATGCATTAAAATGTTGCTGGTGCATTTGTTAGGCCAAAAGGCATGAATTTGAATTGATAATTCGCTTGGTGTGTTTTGAATGTTGTTTTGTACTCATCTTCGGGCAGCATTCTTACTTGGTGATTTGACCTCATATCTAGTTTGCTAAAGTATTTGGAAGCAGCCAGTTCATCCAATATTATATTTCTTCTATAATTGGCATTGGGAACCTATTCTTGATTGTGATGTCATTCAACTTTCTATAATCTATGCAGAACCTCCAAGTGCCATATTTTTTCTTCACCAAAAGAACATGAGATGCAAGAGGGTTGTGACTGTGAATAATTAAGCCAAATTGCAGTAACTATTGAGCTTGTGTTTCAATTTTTGTTTTATGCTATGGAGAATAATAGTATGGTCATGCATTAACCGGAATTGATCCAGGGATCAGAGGGATGGCATGATCATAGCTCCTTGAGGGAGGCAGCTGCTTGGGATCTTGGAATACATCCTCATACTATTTTAGGATGTTGGCTAGTTCAGGGGGGCACTAGTTTGATCTATGCGCTCTACTGTTGGGGTGTCTATAGCCGGATCCAAAATGACAAAAGCCCAAGAATCACGGTCTTGTACACTTGCTGAGCTGAAATTGGGGTTGCCTCTAGTGGACGGGGAAGCAATCCTTGGAGTTGTACTTGCGGCTCTTGATGATTGAATATGAAGACTTTGTGATCCCAGTCACACTGCATAGGACTGTGTTTCTTGAGCCAATCAAACCCCAAAATAGCATCATAAGGTACCATATCAATCACCAGCATATCACTTAATAAACTGTGACCTTGAATAAACCATTGAAGGTTGGACACTTTAGCTTCAATGTGCAATTTGTTACCATTAGCTAAGTTGAGTTGTGGTGGGGTTGGTATGGTTGGTAATGTAGCCAACTTCACAAATTTAGAACTAATGAAGCTATGAGAACTCCTAGAATCCAACAAGATAAGCATTATTTTGTTTCTAACTAGAGATCTGAGTTTGATGCAATTCTTAGTATCTGCACTAGTAAGTGCACTGGTGGATAATTGGCAAATGTCCTCAGTCAAGGCATCCATGGCCGTGGCCGTGGGCGAGAGTGAGCTTGAAGTTGAGGGAGTTGGCGTTGGCAAGAAAATACTGGCAACAAGAGGTACATGTATTCTGAAATTGACAATAACAAATTAACAATTTGTTAGAGATGTGAGAAATGAGATTTTGCTTGTTTTGTGTATGTATGTGTAGAGTTGAAGTGCTTCTTTTCAAGTATGAGTTTTGGCTCGGGCTTCTCATCCCATCCAAGTAACAAGTCAGATTGGTGTGGCTGTAGAATACGAAGAAATAGATGTCTAGTGGTATTTCTCACCGTAGTTGTGTATTGTTTTTTGATGTTTTATCACATATAATCGTATATTATTTAATAACTGATTTGTTCTTCAATTTTACAGGTTCATTAATTAGCTCTTGAATAGGTGCATCTTGGACTCCTATTCAGTTGGTATATGCTGAATTAATGAATTGTATTAAGGTGCTATGGACTGCTACCTTCATGGGAGGTGACATCTTCATTCAATCAATCTTTAAATTTTCCATACATAAGCTATTTATTATTTACGTGTATATGTGCGATATTGTTAAAAACATGATGCGCTGAAGTGATTTCTCTTCTTTTATACTATTATGTGTGTCTGCAGTTCGCCCCATCTAAAATTCCGGTCTAGCTCCGCCACTAGACACTACAGTGGGTTGCCTGCATGCTTTGTGTATGCAATAGATTTCTGTGTGGGAAAAATATCTAATGTTTGCCCCTAAAGACTAATAGTATTCTAAAACAATATTTTTGTTATCATTAGCCTTGCAAAAATGAAAGAGAATGCCTGTTTTTCTTTGCCACTTGGTGAAGTTTACTCTCTTACCCGTGTTCTTGGTAAATGGCGTGTGCATGTTATTGTTACTCCCTCTATTTTCAAATATAAGTGCAATTGAAATATGTGTTTTGGACTTTCAGTACGACATTGATTTTGTAATAATTGACAGTATATTGTGTTGGATTTATTTATGGGTCAGACCCATTTATTTATTCAATAAATCAATAATCTCTATGGGTATGTAACTGTGTGCTTTACTGTTTGAACCGGAGAAGTCCTAGGGGCGTGACAGGCAGGAGAGCGGACATGGCGTGACGTGTTACCTTTTTAGCTTCCAACAATTATGAGAAGAGTTGCATCTTTTCATTAATTAAGGGAGTTTCACCCCATCAGGTCACGTGCATGCATGGTGGTCATGTGTGAGAGAGTTTATTCTTCTCACTAATGGGAGGACTAATGGGAGGGAGTTACAGGAGTTTCTATTTTGGCTTGATGGTTGAATTCATGCGTACTCTCCCTCTCCCTCACACGCATGCCTCCATGCGCGCTCTGTCCCTCTGTCTCCCGCGCGCAGGAGACTGCGCAACCTCTTGGCCTCCCCTGCAGGGGATATATTCCCAACCGGTTCCAACTCTAAACGGTTCCAAACAGAACGAAAATTCCAGATACAGTTCAGCTGCTAGTTGTATTCCCATCTCGTGAACCCGCGCGCACGGTGAAGTGAGAGGGCAGATGCCTCCGGAGCCCTTGCCGTTCGAGACCTTGCACGAGCGATCGATAATTAGGTTTTTGGGGAGCGTCTACGCGACTGCCCAACGCCGTCGTCGTTTGTTGCCGTCATCGCGGTCGCTGCCGCCGTTGCGTCGTCTTCTTCTCGGTGACGCCGCCATCTTCTTCCCGGTGATGCCGCTGCCGTCTTCCTCCCGATGATCGTCACCGTCGTCTTCTTCCCAGTGGACAGTACACCTTCGTCCTATACGTCATAACCATCGAGGTTGGTCAAGGTTTTGGATCCTCGGACGTTGCACGGATGAGCGGATATGTTCATCTCATCATGTCTCTATTTTCTGTCGTATAGTTTTTACATGTTTCAATAGTTCATCCATGTTGTTTCATCAGTTGTAGCGAGTCTGTTTCACATGCTTTGTTGTATCGATTCGTAATCTGTATGCTCTCTGTTCCTGCTAGTTTTGTGCTCTGCTTATCTGTTTCAGTGTTACTGTTATGCTGTTTCATATGCTGTTGTGTTTACGTTTCAGTAGCTCTGTTTCATCGTTTCATATGTAGTCCAGTAGCAGTTGTTATCATGATATATATGTCATGCTTTTATGTTTTGTTATATATATCATGTTCACATGCTTTTGATATCAACATGTTTCATATGGTTATGAATACGGTTGATGTCATGATATCAATTATAATTAATCTTTTATATGTCATCATCATTATGTTAATTTACAGAATTAAAATGGCATGGAAATTGCCTAATATTCTAACAATCCAAAAACCTAATGATAGGAATTTTTTTTGTCAGAGGTTTTGCTGCCGTTTTAAAGCCTGATCTGTTTGATGGTAAAAACTTCTTGATATGGAAAGCTAAGATGGAATTGTGGCTCACTGCAATGTCATGCTTTTATGCCGCTAAGGGCAAGCCTGCTAACCTTCCTCCTTCGGATGAGGCTAGATTTAAGGCTGATGACAACCTCTTTCGAGGTGCAGTGATTAGCGCACTTGATACAAAATTCCATAAAAGCTATATCATTCTTCCTACGGGAAAAGAGCTGTGGGATGCACTTGTTGGAAAGTTTGGAGTGACTGATGCTGGTAGCGAGCTGTACCTCATGCAGCAGCTGTATAACTACACGATGGTTGAGAACCGATCGGTACTGGAACAGGCTCATGAGTTTCAGGCACTAGCTAAGAAACTCGAACTGTTTCCTTGTCCTTGGCCTGACAAGTTTGTGACTGGCGGTATAATCGCCAAGTTACCACCTTCTTGGAAGGACTTTGGCACCTCCCTCAAACATAAGAGACAAGAGTTCAATGTGGAAGAGCTCATTGGTAGTCTTGATGTTGAGGAGAGAGCTAGAGCAAAGGACAATGGAAAAGGTGTTGAGAACTCTACTACAAATGTTGTGCAGAAGAGAAACTCTAATTTCCGCAAGTTCAACAAGAAGAAGAAAAACCAGAACAAGCAAGAGAATGCCCCTAAGCATGTTCAAACAACACAGTTTAAAAAGAAGAACAACAACACAAACAAGAGAAATGGAGGTTGCTATGTGTGTGGCAGTGAACAACACTAGGCAAGTGAGTGCCCAGATCGCAAGTTCAAGCAAGAGAAGAAAACAACTAATGTTGTTACTGCTGATACTGAAGGAGGAACATCTGGGTATGGTAATTCTTTACCATTTGTTCTTTTAGTATGTAATTCACTAGAGTGGTGGATGGACAGTGGTGCAAACATACATGTGTGTGCTCATGTTTCTTTGTTCTCCACTTACCAGGTCGGGAGGTCTGGCGCCTTGTTGATGGGAAATGGATCGCGTGCTCATTTTCTTGCTGTTGGTACGGTCATTCTGAAGTTTACTTCGGGAAAGACGGTGCCATTGAAGAGCGTGCAACATATGCCATCCATCAAGAAGAATCTTGTTAGTGCTTCTATGCTATGTCGAGATGGCTATAAAGTTCTCCTTGAGTCAAATAAATGTGTTGTGTCAAAACATGGTGTATTTGTGGGTAAAGGATATGATTGCGGAGGTGTGTTCCGCTTATCTTTGCATGATGTGTGTAATAAGATGGTGAATTCTGTTGATATTTCTGATGAGTCAGATTTATGGCATTCACGCTTCTGTCATGCAAGTTTTGGTTGTCTTATGCGGTTAGCGAATCTGAATTTAATTCCTAAATTTAACTTGGTCAAAAAGTCTAAGTGTCATGTTTGTGTTGAATCAAAACAACCCCGCAAGGCCCACAAGGCTGCTGAGGCGAGGAATTTGGCACCTCTAGTACTTGTTCATTCTGATCTATGTGAGATGAATGGAATTTTGACTAAAGGTGGTAAAAGATACTTTCTCACTTTTATAGATGACTCTTCAAGATTTTGCTATGTGTATCTATTAAAAACAAAAGATGAAGCGTTTAATTATTTTAAGGCCTATAAAGCTAAAGTTGAGAACCAACTTAAAAGGAAAATTAAACGGTTAAGGTCCGATCGAGGTGGAGAATATTTCTCTAATGTGTTCGATGAGTTTTACGTGGAACATGGTATTGTTCATGAGAGGACACCGCCGTTCTCACCACAATCGAATGAGATTGCTGAACGTAAAAACCGCACTCTAACAGACTTGGTGAATGTCATGTTGAGTACAGCGGGATTATCCAAGGAATGATGGGGTGAGGCGATATTGACAGCGTGTCATGTCCTGAACAGAGTTCCAACAAAGAACAAAGAGATCACACCATTCGAGGAATGGGAAAAGAGAAGATTAAATCTCTCATATTTGCGCACTTGGGGATGCTTGGCAAAAGTGAATGTGTCAATCAACAAGAAGCGTAAACTTGGACCCAAAACTGTTGATTGCATTTTTTCTTGGTTATTCCTTTCACAGCACTGGATATAGGTTCTTAATTTTAAAATCTGATGTACCTGATATGTATGTTGATACTATCATGGAATCAAGAGACGCTACATTTTTTGAGAATAGTTTCCCATGAAAAATACACATAGTGAAATAAGTCATGAGACTATAATTCCTCATGAGAAAGAACTGTCTATTCCTATAGATCATGCTGATGATTCTCATGTGCACATCCCTGAGGAGGATGACACTATAGTCACTCGAAAGAGCAAGAGACCGAGGGTTGCAAAATCCTTTGGTAATGACTTTATAGTGTACCTTGTGGAAGACAATCCAACCACCATTAGAGAGGCATATTCCTCTCCTGATGCTGACTTATGGAAGGAAGGAGTAAGGAGTGAAATGGATTCTATTATGTCTAATAGAACATGGGAGGTCGTTGACCGTCCATATGGTTGTCAACCCATAGGCTGCAAATGGATTTTCAAGAAAAATCTTAGGCCTGATGGTACTATTGAGAGGTACAAGGCAAGGCTTGTGGCCAAAGGATATACCCAGAAAGAGGGTGAATATTTCTTTGACACCTATTCACCAGGCTCGATTGACTACAATTCGTACATTGATTGCCGTGGCAACCTCATATGGTCTTATCATTCATCAGATGGATGTAAAGACAGCTTTCCTAAATGGAGAGTTAGATGAGGAGATCTATATGGATCACCCTGACGGGTTCATTGCGGATGGTCAAGAGAACAAGGTGTGCAGGCTGTTAAAGTCATTGTATGGCCTAAAACAAGCACCTAAGCAATGTCATGAAAAGTTTGATAATACTCTCACAGTTGCTGGATTTGCAGTGAATGAGTCTGACACGTGTGTGTATTATCGATATGGTGGGGGTGAGGCTGTTATACTGTGCCTCTATGTTGATGACATCTTGATCTTCGGATCCAATCTCAATGTGATTGAGGAAGTAAAGGCTCTTTTGTCGAGCAATTTTGAAATGAAAGTTTTGGGAGAAGCTGATGTGATCCTGAACATCAAGCTTATCAGAGAAGGTGATGGTGGGGTAACTTTGTTACAGTCCCATTATGTGGAAAAGGTGTTAAGTCGCTTTGGGTTTAGTGACTGTGACCATGCTCCCATGCCTTATGACCCTAGTGTACTATTGAGGAAAAATCGAAGAATAGCAAGGGATCAATTAACATACTCCCAAATTATTGGTTCTCTCATGTACCTTGCTAGTGCAACAAGGCCTGACATCTAATATGCTGTGAGCAAGCTGAGTCGGTTTGTGTCAAAGCCGGGAGATGATCATTGGCGTGCTCTTGAGAGAGTATTGCGCTATCTGAAAGGTACTATGACATATGGTATTCATTATACTGGGAACCCCAGAGCGCTGGAAGGCTATTGTGATGCCAACTGGATCTCTGATGCTGATGAGCTTTATGTCATGAGTGGATATGTGTTCTTGCTTGGAGGTGGCGCTGTTTCCTGGAAGTCTTGCAAAAAGACTATCTTAACGAAGTCTACAATGGAAGCAGAACTCATGGCGTTAGACACTGCTGGGGCTGAGGCTGAGTGGCTACGTGATTTCCTATTGGATTTACCGGTGGTTGAAAAACCAATTTTGGCTATTTCCATGAACTGTGACAACCAGACTGTGATTACAAAGGTTAACAGTTCCAGGAATAACATGAAGTCAACAAGGCATGTTGAGCGAAGATTAAAATTTGTCAGAAAGTTGAAAACCTCCGGAGTTATAACGGTGGACTATGTCCATACGTCGAATAATCTGGCAGATCAATTCACCAAGGGACTATCACGAAATGTGATAGAGGGTGCATCGAGAGAAATGGGTATGAGACCCATATGAAATCTACTATGGTGGTAACCTGCTCTATGTGATCGGAGATCCCGTGAAGTAGAGTGGTGAAACAAGCTAGGAGTAGATGAGAGGAAAGATCCCTTTCTTATCTGTAAGGCAGGATGATATTTACCTTAATGTATTCCAAAGGAGAGATGTTGTCCTCATAACATCTAATGAGGAGTACACCTATATGAGTCAGACTACTGGTCATGGTCTATGGAATTTGGGTAATTCCTAAATACTCATGAAAGGCACTGAAGTGTGACTTCTATGCTTCAAAACAACGGAGATGCTTTTGCAGCATAGTATCAGCAAAGGACTTGAGTGAATCTTACGTCGCACAAAACTGTCAATTCAAGGCATAGTCTATTGTTCAGTTGTGACTGAGTGAAACTCTTGTTCTAGGTGGATGTTCAACTTAATAGACTCCATCGAAAAACCGGTATATCAAAGAATTGTGATTCTGGAACTACATAGTTACAAACAACCCTTGAGCTTGGTGGGGATTGTTGGATTTATTTATGGGCCAGACCCATTTATTTATTCAATAAATCAATAATCTCTATGAGTATGTAATTGTGTGCTTTACTGTTTGAACCGGGGAAGTCCTAGGGGCGTGGCAGGTAGGAGAGCGGACGTGGCGTGACGTGTTACCTTTCTAGCTTCCAACAATTATGAGAAGAGCTGCATCTTTTCATTAATTAAGAGAGTTTCACCCCATCACGTCACATGCATGCATGGTGGTCATGTGTGAGAGAGTTTATTCTTCTCACTAATGGGAGGACTAATGGGAGAGAGTTACGGGAGTTTCTATTTTGTCTTGATGGTTGAATTCTTGCATACTCTCCCTCTCCCTCACACGCATGCCTCCATGTGCGCTCTGTCCCTCTGTCTCCCGCGTGCAGGAGACCATGCAACCACTTGGCCTCCCCTGCAGGGGATATATTCCCAACCGGTTCCAACTCTAAACGGTTCCAAACAAAACGAAAATTTCAGACACAGTTCAGCTGCTAGTTGTATTCTCATCTCGTGAACCCGCGTGCACGGTGAAGCGAGAGGGCAGGTGCCTCCGGAGCCCTTTCCGCTCGAGACCTTGCACGAGGGATCAGCAATTAGGTTTTTGGGGAGCGTCTACGCGACTGCCCAATGCCACCGTCGTTCATTGCCGTCATCGTCGTCGCTGTCGCCGTCGCGTCGTCTTCTTCCCGGTGACGCCGCCATCTTCTTCCCGGTGACACCGCGGTCGTCTTCCTCCCGGTGATCGTCACCGTTGTCTTCTTCCCGGTGGACAGTACACCTTCGTCCTCTACGTCATGACCATCGAGGTTGGTCAAGGTTCTGGATCCTCGGACGTTGCGCGGATGAGCGGGTATGTTCATCTCATCATGTCTCTATAGTCTGTCGTACAGTTTTTACATGTTTCAATAGTTCATTCATGTTGTTTCATCAGTTGTAGCGAGTCTGTTTCACATGCTCTGTTGTGTCAATTCGTAATTTGTATGCTCTCTGTTCCTGCTAGTTTCGTGCTCTACTTATCTGTTTCAGTGTTACTGTTATGTTGTTTCATATGTTGTTGTGTTTACATTTCAGTAGCTCTGTTTCATCGTTTCATATGCAGTCCAGTAGCAGTTGTTGTCATGATATATATGTCATGCTTTTATGTTTTGTTTATATATATCATGTTCACATGCTTTTGATATCAACATGTTTCATATGATTATGAATACGGTTGATGTCATGATATTAATTATAATTAATCTTTTATATGTCATCATCATTATGTTAATTTATGGAATTAAAATGACATGGAAATTGCCTAATATTCTAACATATTGTACAAACAATAATTATACATCAAGAGACTCCATTCTAACACCCCTTATAAAAGTAAATGAATGAAGCACCTCTATTGTCAATAAAATTTAAGTGAAATGTGTTTTGGTAAAACCTTAAAAGCCTTTATGTCATATGAAAATGGTATGAGAGGATACTATGTAGAACACCTCATTCGTGTTGGCTCCTAGACCCCATCTCTATGTTTGTTCTTGGATCGATCTATGCTACTGATGACACTTGGATGAGAGCCAAACATTCGTGCTATCGTTGAAGTTAGCAATGGATAATAAAGTATACTATCCATGTTAATTATAGGAAAATAGGCATATTATGGATCAGCACCATTATGCCAAAAAGGGCACAAATAGAAGTTACACTTCAAATCATTTACAAAATTCACATTTGAATTAATCTACACTGTTCAAATACAAGTTATCTGCAATCAACAATACCCAAAATAAATCAACCTAAAATAGAGAAGTCTTTCTAAAGGATCTAGGCATCAAGCATTGTGTAATGATGAGTTGGTGCAGGACTAACCATCTCCATTAGTTTGTGTATTTGGTTTAGCTCTAGCATCAATAAAAAGTTCAATGCATCATATCAGAGGATAAACAAGTTCAGATTGTGAATTGATTCAAGGAGAAACCTTGAATTGATGAATATTGACTACTACACACATGCCTTTTGGTCCCGGTTGGGAAGGACCTTTAGTCCCGGTTTTCGCAACCGGGACTAGGAATCCGGGACTAAAGGTCCATCCAGTTAAAAAAATAAAGTGACTTCCACCCAACTGTGCCCCCTAAGATTCGAACCCAAGACCTCATGCATTGTCTAGCGCATAGCTAACAACTCCACCTACACAACACATCTAACAAGAAATGAGACGTTTTCCTTTTGAACCAACCCATGAAAGCACCTTTAATCCCGGTTCGTAACATCAACCGGGACTAAAGGCTCTACCTTTAGTCCCAGTTGGTAATGTTTTGGACCTTTAGTCTTAGTTGGTAACACCAACCGGGACTAAAAGAGACTCTTTAGTTCAGGTTGGTGTTACCAACCGGGACTAAAGATCTATTAGTCCCGAACGCAAAAAATTTTGAGACTATACCAACCGGGACTAAATGTTCTGGACCTTTAGTCTTAGTTGGTAACACCAATCGGGACTAAAAGAGACTCTTTAGTTCAGGTTGGTGTTACCAACCGGGACTAAAGATCTATTAGTCTCGAACGCAAAAAATTTTGAGACTAAAGCTCATTTTAGACATCAACCAAAGACTTGTTCTCTAATAGTGATTAGTTGACAAGATGTGAAGAAAGTTAGCATCTTGGAGAAAAAGGATGAGAATTATGAGTTGATGATCAATAAGACGATAATGTGGATGAAAACTTTACAATTGTGATCAAAACAATAAAATGAAGGCATCGAAGATATGTGGTACAAGGCGGCCTTGTATGGCAAAATGGTCAATTGTAAGATGGGCTCATTTGCGATGGTATCGTGCAAGGGTGAAGAGCAATCCCGCTTGACGTGAGATGACCATTGAGTTGGTGAAGAATAGGTGTGAAGCCTTCTCTCCCTCTCCCACAACTAAAAAGACTAAAGAATAGACATTGTTTGGTGCGACAATTTTCGCCTCACCTCCACGTCCTACCATGCGATCAACGATGTGAGAAAGGAAAGAAAATACAGCATGCGAGAAAGAATCGCCGACTACAGAATGGACATCGCTTGGTGCGACAATTTTCGCCTCACCTCCACGTTCTACCATGCGATCAACGATGTGAGAAAGGAAAGAAAATACAGCATGCGAGAAAGAATAGCCGCAATTGCCGTAATAAAGGAAAGAAAATAAAAGTAGACACAAATAAATAAAAAGGAAATAAGACGTCGTGATTTCCTCCGCTGGCTTTTCCCGCCACGTGCGATCGCTTTCTCGAATCCTGCGGTCTCCTCCAATCCCGCGGTCTCGCTTCCCTCTGCACCAGCGTGATTTCCTCGGCTCGCTTCTCCCGCCGCGTACGATCGCTTTCTCTAATCACGCGATCTCCTCCAATCCGCAGTATATTTGATTGTCCTCCGCACTCGCTTTGCCCGTCGCTCCCACGGTCGCACTCGCTTCCCCGTCGCAACCACGGTCGCACTCATCGTCGCGCCCCAAAACCCTGCGGCCGTGCCCGGACGCTGCCACGGCGGCCGGCACCCCATCCCCTGCCCGACGGCCCCACCACCTCAGCCCCGGAGCGACGCTCCCAGGCACCTGCGGCCCAGACGGCTGCATCGATCCCAGCGCGGTGAGCAGCTGCCCTCTGTTTCTCTCTCTCTTCAATTCACTTCCTGTTAGCAAGTTTCCACAATAGGCGTGGTCACCAGAGTGGAATCCAACGCGGCAGGCGGCAGGCAGCAGACGGGCAGGAGAGGGGCAGAAATCCGAGGGCGAGCACCGCTGCGCGCGCGCGCGGCGTGGAGGCGGCGGCGGCGGGCGAGAGCGGCGGGGTGGAGGAGGAGGCGGCCGAGGAGAGCGACGACGCATCGTCGTCGTCCAGCGACGAGAGCCACGCGCGCACCAGCAGCGCCATGGCGGCGTGGTAGGCGAGTCCCAGTAGCCCCGTAAAAGTTGGATTCGAAGGCGTCGGGCGTCGGCTCCGCTGGTTTTCTGATTAAAGAAATACTGAAACTTTTTTTGTTAGTATTTTGCGGGAGCTGGAGGGGGTTGGATTCTTTTGATTTACTAAAGTAGCTTTTCTGACAACTCATCGATGGGTTACTAATACTAGCGGTGTTATGCATGGAGAGACCGGAACCGGATCCTCTGAAGTCGCCTTCCATGACTGCTCCTGGCAGTCGCTCCATCCACGCCGTCCATCAGGATCGAAGCGTCCAGCTCACTCCGTTCGCAGCAGGTCATAGAAATACCAGCCCAGCAGCCCATCTAAGCCCATGAGGACAGCAAACAACACAAGAGCACGCCAGGCAACTCGCGAGAACACCGCGCCGCCGCCGTCGCCTAGCTCGCTCCGCTCGCACGAGTTGGCCGCGCTGATGCTCCCTGCGTGGACAGTTCCTAATCTGTCGAGCTATGCGAGCGAGGACTGCGCAGCAAGGTCACCAAGGGGCGTCGCAAGGTGCTGCAGCTGGTCCTGCGTCGTCGTGGCTGCCACCACCGCTCCCTACGCCGCCGTCCGCCGGGTGGATTGAGCGAAGAGGTCAAGGATTGAGCTCTACGCCGAGGACAACTCCATGGATTTTGGCAGTTTAGAATGGGAGAGGAATCATTCCTGCGGTCCTTGTGGAGTGAAGAAAGGCTATGTGAGAAGCCTAGCTTCACAGTAGAGTGTCCAGTTATTATAAATTAATGGGTAAATTGTGATTGTGGATGCATACTGAGTATAATGAATATCTGTCAATTTTTAAGTTTGATTATTGCATCAATTCAAAACTTCAATGTTTGTGATTATTGTGTCAATTTATAATCTCTGAATGGCAAAAGAGATACTTCAAATATATATTAAGAATTTCAGTTTGATATGTGCAGATGGAGGGACATCTCCCTATCCTTTGTTTTGTAACAATAAAGATAGACCAAGATTCAGAGCACATTGTGAACTATTTTTCAGGTGGCAAAGAGCATTCATACATACACAACTGAAATTCAACATACTGCATATTAATGAGTGCTCTCAATTTTAGCCATATACTTGATATAAACAGCTAAATGTTCAGGCTGCTACAGAATTGCATATGCATACAGAGCCATTCATTCTCTCATGATGCTCCTTTGCTTGCAAAATAACAAAAGTGGTCTAAAGGTCATACAAAGTCCTCCATTCTCCAGGATGCTCCTTTGCTTGCAAAATGACAAAAGTGCTCTAATGGTCATCAATATCTAAAACATCTTCAAGTAATGAGCTCTAAAATATCTTCTATGATAGATCCCTGTAAATTAAATAGATAAACAAGTAAGACATTTTAAAGACTATATAATGTCTGATTTGTAAATTAAATATATGAAAGAGGATTACAGTCAATATTTGGGTGAAGCTGTAAACTGCATTGTAAGCTGCAGCCTGTGCTTGTCCATCACTAGCAGCAGCACCTTCCTTCTCCCCAGGCTCTTGTACCTTGCAGTGAAACAAAACATGAGGGTTCAGAGGAATAATGGATAATTGACAACACATAAACATGATTTTCAGCAACATACCACTAGAATTTGTGGTACTTGTTTATGATCACCTTCAGTACTTGTTTCTTTTCCAGCTTGTTTTCCTTGTGAGGTAGCATTATCCTGTGTCTTTTTTCTAAACTTGCGCTTTTTATCGAGCTAAGTTTTTTTTCCGTTTGGAACTTCTTACTTGGACCTCCTTTTTCTTTAGGCGTGCATTACTCAACAAGTCATTTGGAGGAGCAGCATCTGTGCAAATTGCAGGATACCCAGAAGTGGATGTATATGTACTGATTTTGTCTTGAATTTGCTTAGCTAGGATGTCAAGTGTGTTGTCTACTAGCTTGGTGCAATCTGGAAAGTTTGCTGCCTGATGTGCCAAATTAAAAAATTTGTGGGACATCAATCTGTACCGAAGCATCGAATCCATCATTGGATTTTCAATTATATTTCTTCCTTGGTTGTCTTGTATAGGTCCAATACGTGCTTCTCGTGTCCATCGCTTTAACAGATACTGTGGTGGTAGTGACTTAATATTCATTAAGTCAAGAACTTTAAGAGCATGGCCACACAATATTCCAATTCTATAAAATTGCAGACACTTGCACACAACTGTTTCCTTTAAAGGGTCACCAATGACTTCATACCCCTCCTCGAAGCTAAAGTCTCCTACTAGATATTCATTATTAGCATCCAATGACTTGGTGCAAACTGACAAGGATCTTTCGTACTCACTTTGAAAAGCTTCAAATATAATAGGTGTA
This sequence comes from Microstegium vimineum, assembly GCA_022036555.1. NCBI lineage: Eukaryota > Viridiplantae > Streptophyta > Magnoliopsida > Poales > Poaceae > Microstegium > Microstegium vimineum. Next base: position 27,365,104 of record CM039125.1, read on the forward strand.
TACAACTTGCTAGCTTGAACCAAGATAGTTGGTGGTGTCCTCATGAGAATTTTAGGCAACTTTTTCCTTGCATCAAATTCTGAATTTAGTTCATTATCCCCTTTTCCTTGCACCACCCTTTAAAAATGCTTAAAGAACCTGATGATATCAAAATCAGATTTGAAATGAATTTTCAAATCATTGTTTAAACTCTCACTCAATTGTGTACTTCTCATTCCTAATGTGAAAACATCCTTCATATAACATTCAGCCCATTTTTCTTTCAACTTGTATATACTATCCAACCAAGTTTGCTTGCTCACCATCTTCCTCATGAGATCAAATTTTTGATCAAATTCTGCTATGTCTTCATATTGAAACATGCACGCACTAAATTCTGATAGAATACTTGTGTCTTCATTCTCCTCCTCATTCTTCACTTTCCCCTTCTTCTTTTTCTTCCCTTCCTTCTTCTCTTCATTCTTTTCTTCATGTAGATGTTTCACAACATTTTGCATAATATGAAAGGTGCATAATCCATCCCATGCTTTCACAAACACTACTGCAACTGTCTTTCCCATTGCAGCATCTTGGTCTGTATAAAATGTTTTTGGTTGTTTTCCATTGTGAGCTTTAAGAAATGTCTCAAACAACCACTTGAATGATTCAAATGTTTCATCATACATGAGAGCAGCACGGCTCAAGCTTCTAATTGAACTTCATAATGTGCTCCTTCCTAGGATCCTAAATAAATCCAAAAAGTCAGTTGCTATTAGATAAACTGCCTTTTCTCGATCTGTTGTTCTCATCAGGTGTACATATACACCATGTAATATATATTGATAAATGACTACAGTTTAGAATGGAGAGGGTAGATGTTATGGTCGGCAAGACCTATGTTAGGTGTGCCATAGATGGCTGAGTCGAACCAGTTGGGTTCCTAAGTATTAGGGGGTTCAGTTAAGATAGTATTTCGGGATTAGTAGATGAGTTAGCTAAAGGATAATAGATGAGTTGAGTCGGTTGAATTAGTAGATGAGTTTGAGTCGGTTTGTAAGGACTATAAGAGTCCAACTCTAAGGAGGAATAGATCAGCCTGGGATTGTGTCTATTTGACACCCTTGGGCACCCAGCGGCCCCCGTATCTCTCCTCTCGTCCTTGCGCACGATCGCCGACACGGCACCACGCCGCCGCCCTCTCTCTCGCGTCAATCCCCTGCACTCGCCTCCCTACAATCTACGCAGCAAGGCTCATCGCCATACCAGCTTGGTATCAGAGCCCTCGTCGATCATGGATCCTTCCGCCAATGCATACGCTCCGCCATCCACCACCACAGCCGCCCCGCTGAGTTCGACCGCTCCCGTCTCTGTACCAATCGGCGGGGCGTCCTTGCCACTCCTTGACGTCGGCCAAACCATCCACGCTCACTTACGTCGTGGAGATACTCGCCGGCATGCAGCTCTAGATGACGGCCATCCACAACCATCTGGCGGACCAGGGCGCCCGCCTCTCCATGCTTGACGGTCGTCCGTCGTTCCAGCAGTTCGGCCTGCCCGGTTTTGGGGGCGTGCCAGCGCTCCCAGCGACGTCGTACCCGGTGATCATAGAGATCAAGGCATCCACAGCATACTTAGCAGCCTCGATGTCCCAGTCCCTGCCGATGCCCTCCAAGGCACCGCACGCTCAACCATGGATCGACACGGAGCAGTTCACGGTGGCATTCTTCTCCATCCCCTTGGCACCCTACGACATGGAACTGGGCCTCACATGACTACGGTCGTTGGGGCCAATCCTGTGGGACTTCGCCATGCTACACATGACCATCACACTCCGGGATTGCCGGGTGGTGTGGACAAGGGTGGGCGCGCCATCGGCGGCACCAGCAACACCGCTGCTCGCGACAGACCTCCACTCGGACAAAGGATCAGAGCACGCCCTCCTGGACCAGCTGTTGGACGAGTACCAGGCGGTGTTCGCCGAACCCATGGGGCTGCCACCAGCCAGAGCCTGCGACCACCACATACATCTGAAGCCAGGGACTAAGCCGGTAGCAGTACTCTCATACCGTTATCCGCAGCTGCAGAAGGACGAGCTGGAACGACACTGTGAGGCCATGCTCCGGCGAGGGATCATCCGGGATAGCACCTCACCCTTCTCTGCGCCCGTGCTGTTGGTCAAGAAACATGACGACTCGTGGCGCTTTTGTGTTGATTACAGAGCCCTCAACGCTGTCACAATAAAAGATAAATTTCCGATTCCGGTCGTCGAAGAGCTCCTAGATGAACTGCACGGGGCCAAGTTCTTTACCAAGCTGGATCTCTGCTTGGGCTATCACCAGGTGCGTGTCGCTACTGCAGATGTACACAAGACAACATTTTGGAACCACCAGGGGCACTTCGAGTTCCTGGTCATGCCTTTCGGCCTGTCCAATGCTCCGTCGACGTTCTAGGCCCTCATGAACCACGCCCTGAAGCCGTTCCTTCACCGCTGCGTCCTCGTCTTCTTCGACGACATCCTCATCTACAGTAGCTCGTGGACGGAGCACCTCCAGCATCTTCGGGACGTCCTCGACGTCTTGCGGGCACACCAGCTCCACCTCAAGTGGTCCAAGTGCGCTTTCGCCACCACTCCTGTCCACTACCTCGGCCATGTCATTACAGTGGACGGTGTGGCCATGGACGCCGCCAAGGTGGCAGCTGTACAAGCGTGGCCTCAACCCCGGGGGGTGCGCGGCCTCCGAGGATTCCTCGCGCTCGCCGGGTATTATCGGCGGTTCATCAAAGACTATGGGGTCATCGCCACGCCGCTGACACAGCTCCTTCGCAAGAATTCGTTCCAGTGATCGGAGCCTGTGGAAGCAGCTTTCGCGGCCCTCAAAGCCGCCCTCACTTCGGCTCCGGTGCTGCACCTACCTGACTTCGCTGTCGCGTTCAAGCTAGTGGAAAAGCGTAGAATCCAACCGCAATCAAATAACTGGGTTGAGCGCAGTAAGTGGTGGTTTTTTGGTCACGCGGGAGGCATTGACCCTCAGACCGGGAGATTAACGTATGCCGTAGGACTCACAGAAGCAGCAAGGAAACTGGTTGAAGCTCAATCTTTGAGGGAACAAGGAGTATGGTCACCAGATAGAGATAAGGATGAGCTGACATATGCCCTGGGGACTGCAGAACACGGTGGGTGAACGAGAGGTCATGGCGCGGTGCCGTGGAAGCATGCCATCCGTCAAGACAAAGATACATATAGAAGTCGTCACAGAAAGAAGAAAGAGGAGGAAGCTATGAAACTTAGCATGTCGCAAATGCTTAGTGAAGCACGCGAAGCAGCTATTCAAGCAAAAGAGCGAGAAGAGAAACTTGAAGCGAGAATGAGCAAGGAAATCAAAAGGCAAGTTGAAAGGATCAAGATGCCCAAGAGGGGGGGGGTGAATTGGGCTCTTTTTAATTTCTAAACAAGAATTAAACCTATAAAGAGCCAATTAACCCCCTAGTGCCTACCGCTAGTGTGTCCTAGCTAGAAAGCGGTAACAAGGCAATGGAAAGCGAAAACTTCCTACACAATTCTAGTATGAATTGAAAGACAAGTGCGGAAAGTAATGCGGTAATAAAGAGCTAGGGAAAGAGATGCTTGACACGGCGATGTTTTGCCGAGGTATCGAGGAGTCAACACTCCCCCCTAGTCCTCGTTGGAGCACCTCGCAAGGTATAGCTCCCCCTCAATCCCGCGCAAGGGATGAGTGCTCTCTACGGGCTGATTCTTCGCCACTCCGGCTCGGTGAATCGCCCACAACCGATCACAACGTCGATGGAGAAGGGCCGCCAACAGTCTTCCGGCGATCACCTTCCTCGGAGCACCACCGGACCGTCTAGGTGATGTCGATCACCAAGAGTAACAAGCCTCGATCTTCGCTTGACTCACTCAAGCTTCACAACTAGAGGATGCACACTTGAACTCTTGGATGAACTAGAGAGAGGATGGATGGATTCGTGAATCACTCTCTCTCTCTAGGGCTCTTGCTCTCTTCCCAACCTTCTCAACGAACTCAGCAACCCAAATGAGCAAAGGCGAGGTGGGAGAAAAGTGGGAGGGGCTATAAATAGACCCTCTGAAAACTGCCTCGGGCTGGCATTTTAAGTTGGCGACGGACGCTCCGTCGACTAGGCGACGGACGGTCCGTCGCATGCCCAACGGCTAGTTTCTGTTCATAATTGAGGCGACGGACGGTCCGACGCCTCTGTCTAACGGCTAGTTCTGACACACTGTTCTCAGCGACGGACGCTACGTCACTGGGCGACGGACACTCAGCCACAGCGTCCGACGCTGAATTCTGGCTAGGGTTTGAAAACACCCTCTCTGGAAGGTCGACGGACGCTCTCCGCAGCGTCCGACGCCTGGCCGACGGACAGCGTCCGCGCACCCTGAAAAACTTAGCCAGAAAACAACCTCTCTGGAAGGCCGACGGACGCTGTGGACTCAACCACCCAGCGTCCGGCGCCTTTGTCCGACGCGTCGGACAGCGTCCGGCGCCCCTGCCAGGAGCGTCCGTCGCCCAGAAAATGATTTTGACAACTCTGTTTTTCGTCGCGATGAATATGGAAGTTGTTCTAGGCTATCTTACGGTCACCATAGGCTTGCTTAGAGCTAAGGAAGTCAAGTGTGCACCACACCTAAACATGAAGCTTTCCTAAGTCAAGCTACTAGTCCCAACCCCTCTTAATAGTACGGTCAAAGATAAAAAGAGAAGCCCTATCTAATTCTAAGTGCCATTCATCTCCTTATGGCACTTAGCCTATCATTCTAGGGTCTTCATCATGTCTCCTTAACAATCGAAATGATATCCATCTTGGGGGCTAAGTGATTACCTTTAGAGCCTATTCTTCTTGATCACCATGGCTAGGCTACGCATAGCCTCTGCAAAGCACACGTTAGCCATAATAATCTCTAATTGTCGTTAATCACCGAAACCAACTAGGGCCATGATTCTTCAATCTCCCCCTTTTTGGTGATTGACGACAATAGAACCTCGAGTATGGATAAGAGTTTTGGATAAGAATCGAGGGTGACTTGGAATGGTTGAGCAAGGGTTAGTAAAAAGGTAATGAAGTACACTTGCTCACCCAAGCCAAATCACAAAACATGGTACTTATGGATATGAATGAAAAAGCAGTACCTCATGATATTCTCAAAGGATGTATCGGAGTAAAACGCGGAAGCTCAAATATCGTTAGGCAATAAGAACATGAAACAACTCACAAGATATATTAGAGAAACACAAGAGTTTGTCACAAGCAACCATATATACATCAACAATCATCACACCACACATATAGACAAATGCATAAGAGATAGACATGAAGAAAGAGTACGGGGAAATAAACATTCAAAGATCCAAATCCCTCCCCCTATCTCTATACTCGACCCTCTCTCCCCCTTTGGCGTCTAGCACCAAAAACTAAGAGTCTGGGGCTGGAGAAGAAGGCGAAGTAACGGCAGCTCGGTGATCCAGCATGATGAAGTCCTAAAGATCGGACTCGTCTGACTCATCTGACACGGTCTCTGCTGGTGTAGGTGCAACTAGGGTGGCCTCTGAAGCTGTCACTGGCACCTCTGGAGCTGCGGTCTCAACTGACTGTCGCTGAGACTCTGCTGGTGCCTCTGACGGTCCTGCCTCAGTAGTAGCGGGCCTGGGGGCCCGACGAGTGAAAACTCGAGGCGAGGGGGACGTAGTCACTGCTAGTGCCACTAGGGACACTGCCGCTGCAACCTCTGCAGGCTGAGTCTGACCAGGGGAGGACACTACCACTGTAACCTCATCTGCAAGGGATATGGCATCCGTCTGAACAGCAGCTGGAGGTGTGGTGACTATCTGTGCCGACTGCTCAGGTGTGATCTCCGACGACGCAACTGAGGACTGGTGAGTGCCTGTTGCCGGAAGATCCACTGCGGTCTCTGGAGCTGGTGTGACCTGCTGAGGTGCTCCTGGGAGGCTTCTCCCATGATCTCAAGATATGAAGCTGACAGATCTCGCGAGGCCTCTGCTAGTGTGGTTCCCCGGGTAGGGGTGAATCCCGTCTGGAACTCTCCGGGTGAACCTATCGAAGAGGACACCTGGGTCCTCGGAGTCTGGAACTCTGGAGAAGCTGCCGGCTGGAACGGAGGTGTAGCTGGTGCCTGACTCTGCTGTCCTCTGGACGGTAACGCTGGAGTGGGCACCACAACTACTGGAGGCTGCGGTGGCGGAGAGGTGAACTGCTGCTGCTGAGAGACGATGGGCAACTGAAAGTGTGGCGTGGAGGTCTGCCCGGAGCTAGAGGCCAGAAGACGCTCAAGTAAAAGAGTCTGAGTCTTCTGGATCTCTGCCTGCTGTAGCTGATAGGCTAGGAACTGGCGCTGGAACTCATCCTGCCTAGCCTGTGTCTGAGCCTGAGCTGCCAGCTACTGCTCAGTGAGTCTCCGTAGGTCTGCATCCTGTCGTATCTGCTCCTCTGCCTGGCGAGACTGCTCCTCCTGCATCCTCGAGAGTATAGTGAGCAGGGTAGCCTTTGAAGAACTGGAGCCTGGAGCTGGAGCTGCTGCAGCTGTGCCTGACCCACCAGCCTCGTGGTCATGTGTCATAGGTGTATACTCGTGCACGGGCTGGTAGTCCTCGTCAGAGCTGTCGGAGTCGAGATCCTCTCTAAATACTGTCTCTGCAACTGTATCGATCTCAGCGTCCAAGTCTGCCAGCTCTGCCTGAGCAATCTGCTCAACTGTCGCATCGGTGACCTCGGCTAACTGTGGTGGCACTCCGGCCTGTCTCGTGCCTGGTCTGTAAGCTCTGCTGGGGCGAGGTAGCTGCCCATGGGCCACAAGCTGGCTCATCGAATAGACAGGAAACTCTGTAGCTGACCTCGTGAGGGTGACTCTCATAACCCCTGACCCAGTCTTGGCATCTACCAAGTAAGAGATCCAATGTGCGAACTGTAGCTGCCAATGACCTCTGAACCCAGCAGCTATGATGTCCTCGAGCTCGCTCACTATCAGATCCCATAGGTCGAACTGCTCTTTCTGGACAATGTGAGCTAGGATCCAAAGCTGAAGTCGAGTGATAGTATCCCTGGCTCCAATCCTGGGTAGAATAGTCCATCTGAGAACCTCGTGGAGGATCCGAGCCAAAGGAGTGAGGTCCCGTGGCGTCCGACTCGAACCCTCAGTGAACGGCTGCTGAAAGCACGGACTGACAAAGTCTGTGGATGGCACTATGCCATCGTGAGGTCGGCGAGGGGCCTCCTGATCCCCATAGCAGAGACTGTGGATCCTGGTAGGTGAAGATCCGAGGTGAAAGAGCTCTCGGAACCTGGCAGCTGTAACCCTGAAGTCACGTCCCTGATAGGCGAAGTGGAGGAACTCGTGATCAGGTGAGATCCACAGGGAGGCGTAGAACTGATAGACCCACTCCTTCTGATATGCCCCTGAGCGACCCATCAGATCTGTCAATCCCTGGATGTACTGGAGATGCTGCAGGATCTCTGGACCGCCGATCCCCTCAATCTGAGTAGCTGGGCACACCCTGTGGGCCCTGAGAGGAGCATCGGTGTCAACATACGCTCGGTAGAAGTCCTCGTGCACTGTGGTATAGAACTCTCGTCCGGCACGAGGGTCCCTCTGAGGTGGGAACCAAGACTGGAAATCGACAAACCGAAGCAGCTGGACTTGCTTCGCTGTAAGTGTCCTGACCTGGTGCCTCACTGGGTCTGGGAGTCTAGGTCCTGGATGGCTAGGTGGTGCACCTGAGCCTCGGGAACGAGTGACTCGACGGCTCATCAGCTCTCCAAAAGTAGAATGGCCCGTGGCCTCTGTCGGCTCAGTCGCTGGGACTGGCTCTGTAGCTGGTGCCTCTGTAGCCTCGACGGGCTCTGACACTGGAGGTGGAGGGGACTCACGACGCGCTCCACGGCGAGGTGAGAGCCTCAAGCCGGCGCGACATCCTCCTCGCTCAGCTCTCTCGGCTGCCTCTGCTACTGCAAGAGCGGCTACTGAATCCAGATCCATGGCCGGCCTCTTGCGCTTCCTCGAGATTACCTTCTGTTTGCCCTTCCCGCGGTCAGTGGGTGGACGCGGTGGAGGTGGAGGGTCTCCACCACTGCCAGGAACGGGACCTGCATTCTTCGTCCTTGCCATACCTCAGATCTACAAACAATCCTCTGACAGGAATCTGCAACAAACAAACCACGGCCCCACTGTCGATCAAACACTGTCACTGACCCTCTGACAGACCACAGAGCCAAACAACTGAAAGAGTGGCACGCCGGCCCTGGACTGTCCTCGCGAGGCTTTGCCTCGATCCGTACTCGCGGGCTTTGCCCCGAGTTATCTGTCACTACCCACTGTCTGATCCTCTGATCAACTGACCAACTGACCCTGCTCGTCGGAAAGGATAGAGATATACATATGAACCATAAGCATATAGCTAAAAGGAAAGTGGGTCTATAGAGGCATGAAATAAGGAAAGAAAAGAAACGTGATATCCACTGCCATACCTCGAGCCTCTGTCCAAAAAGGAGAGAAAAAGGGAAGAGAGTTTCCCCGATCAATCGCAATCCACAATTCGCAGCCCTCAATCTGCACTCTAATCAAGATAGAGAGAAGATGAATTAGGGCAGGGAAAGGAAATGTCAAGGTGATTTGCAAATTGGGAAGATTGATTGAAAGGATCAAGAATGAAATGGAGTTTCACCTTTGCACCCTAAGGGATCAACCGACCTCCGTCAAGGAGAGGTCCTCGGCCTAGCGGGACTCCTGCTCGGTGGGATTAGAGCAGGGGAGATGCTTGGGCACGAGGTGGAGGTGAAGGCACGACGGTGCAGGGCAGAGTGGGTCTGGCGGTGCAGAGGTGGAGAGGGCCTGCGCGGCGGCGGTTAGGGTTAGGGCTGGAAGAAGCAGCGGCGCAGGAACTGGAGGGAGTGGCGGCGCTGGGGCAGGGCGGAGCTCGCCAGCGGCGGGGAGGAAAGGGTGCTCAGCGGCGCCGGAGAAGAACCGCGGTGGTTAGGGTTTGCAACGGCGTAGCGGCGAACTGAAACGAGTGAGAGAACAGAGGAAGGATCGGGGTTTTCAAAAAAAAATTTGCCGATTAGTTCGCGACGGACGGTCCGACGCATAGGCGACGGACGCTCCGTCGGCATGCGACGGACGCTCGGGGAGCGTCCGACAGCATCGTCCATCGGGCTTCCAGAGCCGATTTGAAACGCCCAGTCGCATTGACCGCGATGGATGCTCCGCGACGGACGCTTGGGAGAGCGTCCGTCGCCCTTTTGCGGGCAAGGTTAATCTCCGGACGATCGCGACGGACGCTGAGGCAATTGACACCGAGCGTCCATCGGCAGCGTCCGACGCCTAAAAAGTGGAATTTTTCAAATTTTCATTTTGCGTCTTTCTCCCAACCAAGTTCCAATCCCAATAAATCCAAATAACACTTGATTGGACTTGATATGAGAACCATCTCTCAAACACTCATTTTCAATTATTTTGCCATAGGCTTAAATTTAGTTTTTAGCTCAAAATATTCGAATGGAACCGCCAAGGAGACATCATATGGCCATAATAGGGGTAATTGAGTGACTTGAGCTTGGAATGCTCCCCCTAAGTGGACTATCATAGAGGATGCTCAAGAAACTTAACCGAAAAAGAAAGTGCAAACAACACACATGAATATGCTTATGCAATACGAAAAGTGAAACTAGGTTGCTTGCAAGTTTAAACCGCAGTTAAGCTTTGTCACACTCTTTGAGGGCGGTTATCTTAACCGCGTTAGCCAAGCCTATGTGCATTACCATATTAAACATGTTGTATTACAAATGAATGCAAGGTTCACACAAGATCATCTTTTAGTGAAATTAGAGTGATCAAGCACATTTAACTCGCTTCTCAACCTACAAAAGGTTGTTTCATCGAGTGGTTTAGTGAAGATATCCGCCAATTGCTCTTCGCTCTTAACTCCAACTAGTGTTATATCTTTCCTAGCCACATGATCTCTAAGAAAGTGATGGCGAATATCTATGTGCTTGGTGCGAGAGTGTTGAACCGGGTTGTTTGCAAGCTTTACGGCGCTTTCATTATCACACAAAAGTGGAACTTCTTTTAAAAACACGCTGTAATCAAAGAGTGTTTGGGTCATATATAAGATTTGTGCACAACTTGCTCCCATGGCAATGTATTCCGCTTCAGCGGTTGACAATGCCACACTATTTTGCTTCTTTGAGGACCAAGAAACAAGAGATCTTCCTAGCATGTGGCACCCGCCGGAGGTACTCTTCCTATCAACCTTACACCCGGCATAATCCGAATCGGAATAGCCAACTAGTTGGAAGGGAGCTCCTTTGGGATACCAAAGACCCATGCTAGGGGTGTGCCTTAAGTACCTAAGGATTCTTTTAACCGCACAAAGATGCGACTCCTTAGGGTTTGCTTGAAACCTAGCACACATACACACACTAAACATGATATCCGGCCTAGAAGCGGTGAGGTAAAGTAAACTACCGATCATAGAACGATATAGAGTTTGGTCGATCGGTTTACCTCCCTCATCGAGATCGAGATGCCCATTGGTAGGCATTGGGGTCTTGATTGGCTTGCAATCCTCCATCTTGAATTTCTTGAGCACATCATAAGTGTACTTCTCTTGAGATATGAAGGTGCCCTCCCTCAATTGCTTCACTTGGAAGCCTAGGAAGAAGGTTAGCTCGCCAATCATCGACATCTCGAACTCCTTGGACATCAACGCACCAAATTCCTTGCTATGACCTTGGTTTGTTGACCCAAATATAATGTCATCGACATATACTTGGCAAACAAAGATCTCTCCATCTAGCACCTTGGTGAAGAGTGTGGTATCCACTTTCCCGATCTTGAAGCCCTTTTTGAGTAGGAAATCCCTTAGCCTCTCATACCAAGCTCTTGGAGCTTGCTTCAATCCATAGAGTGCCTTGGACAACCTATACACATGATTAGGACAATTTGGGTCTTCAAACCCGGGAGGTTGTGAGACAAAAATAAGTTCATTAATGAAACCATTAAGAAAGGCACTCTTCACATCCATTTGAAAAAGTTTCAATTTATGGTGTGAAGCATATGCCAAAAGGATACGAATGGCTTCTAGTCTTGCAACCGGTGCAAAGGTCTCCCCAAAATCCAAGCCTTCAACTTGGGAGAGCCCCTTTGCCACCAATCTTGCCTTGTTTCTCACCACCACGCCTTGATCATCTTGCTTGTTCCTAAACACCCACTTGGTGCCAATGATTCTTGCTCCTTTGGGCTTTTCTACTAGTGTCCACACTTTGTTCCGGGTGAAGTTGTTCAACTCTTCGTGCATGGCGTTCACCCAATCCGGATCCGCAAGTGCATCCTCCACACTAGAAGGCTCAACAAAGGAAACAAAGGAGTGATGTTCAACATAAGAAGCAAGTTTAGATCGTGTTGTTACCCCCCTTGATGGACTCCCTATGATGAGATCTTGAGGATGTGCTTGAAGCATAGGTGTAGATCTTCTATTGATCACTTGGGGAGGAGGTTGCGGTGCTTCAACATTGCTTGCTTCGGCCTCGGATTGATCTTGAGGGATGTGAGTGTCTTCTTGAGCTTCCCTCAATTGATCTCCTTCATCAACTTGAGGCGTGTGAGGTGGAGAAGGATCTTGATTTGCTTCATCTTCAACTTCTTCCACCTCTTGTGGGTTGATAGCACCAATTGGCATGTTCTTCATTGCCTCCCTAAAGGCTTCATCACCTACATCATCAAGATTTTCATGCTCTTCTTGAGAGCCATTAGTTTCATCAAACTCCAAGTCATACGTTTCTTCAACTAAGCTGGTGGCTTTGTTAAATACACGGTATGCCTTGGATTTAAGTGAATACCCAACTAAGAAACCAATGTCACATCTTCTTTGAAACTTGCCCAAGTGTTGGCGCTTTTGGTAGATGTACACTTTGCAACCAAACACTCGAAAAAAGGATATATCCGGTTTCTTTCCATTCACAGGCTCATAGGGGGTCTTCTTGAGAAGCCTTTGGACAAATAGCCGGTTGGCCGCATAGCATGCGGTGTTGATTGCTTCGGCCCAAAACTTCTCGGGGGTGTTGTATTCATCAAGCATTGATCTTGCAAGTGTGATAAGTGTCCGGTTCTTCCTCTCTACTACACCATTTTGTTGAGGAGTATATGTGGCGGATACTTCATGTTTGATTCCAACTTCATCACAATAGTCTTCAATCTTGGTGTTTACAAACTCGGTCCCATTGTCACTTCTTATCTTCTTGATCTTCACATCAAACTCATTTTGGGCTCTAGTTGCAAACTTCTTGAATATTGATTGAGTTTCTCCCTTGTCTTGGAGAAAGAATACCCAAGTGTATCTAGAGTAGTCATCAACTACCACCAAGAAAAATAGATTGCCGCCAAGGCTAGCATAGGTGGTAGGTCCAAATAGATCCATGTGGAGTAGCTCTAGAACTCTTGAGGTTGTCATGAAAGCTTTGGTTAGATGAGTGTTTGCTACTTGCTTGCCGGCTTGACATGCACTACAAAGTTTATCTTTCTCAAACACCACATCCTTCACACCTCTAACCAATTCCTTCTTGACAAGCTTCTTCAAAGTTGACATTCCCACATGTGCTAATCTTCTATGCCATAGCCAACCCAAAGAACTCTTGGAGAAAAGACACGTTTGCAAACTAGCTTCATTTGAGGTGAAGTCCACTAGATAAAGATTGTTGTGCCGAAACCCTTTAAATATCAATGATGAATCTTCAATCTTGGACACAACTACCTCATTTGGAGTGAAGAGACATTGGAAACCAAGATCACATAGTTGTCCCACCGATAGCAAGTTGAAGCTCAATGATTGTACTAGCAAGATATTTGATATAGATTGATCATTTGAGATTGCCACTTTGCCTAGACCTTGCACTTTGCCTTTTGAATTGTCCCCAAAGGTAATCTTGTCTTGCACTTCACAATCTTCCTCAAGTATGGTGAACATCCAGGAGTCGCCGGTCATATGTTGAGTGCATCCACTATCAATCACCCAATGACTTCCACCAGTCTTGTAGTTCACCTACACACAAGCAACATGGAGTTAAGCTTGTTGTTTGGGAACCCACAATTGGTGAGGTCCCATAGCCTTGTCCACCAACTCCTTAGCAACCCATAGAACTTTGGGCTTGTTCTTCATCTTTGGACCGAGAAATACAACTTGAGGTCTATACAACCCTTGGAGTCCTTGTTGATGATGAAGTGTGCATCATGAGCGAAAGGCCTTATGTGCTTGGGCAAGGTCTTGGGAGGTGGAGTCTTGCATTGGGATTGAAGATGACCCTCTTGACCACATCCAAAGCACTTCTTGGGTTTGGGCTTTGGTGTGTCATAGTTGCTTCTCATAGCCTTGTTCTTGTAATAGTTCTTGGCTTCTATCTTGACCTTGGCCTTCATGATTTGGTTCTCCTTGAACCCAATGCCGGTCTTATCGGTCTTCATGATAGTGTTCATCAAGAGCTCACTTTGAAGGTTGTGGCCCTTGGTGAACTTCTCCAATCCATTTGTAAGCTTGATCTTCTCAACCTTGAGCTTTGCATTTTCCTCTTTGAGTGACTTGATCAAGGTCATTGCATCTTTGTCATCTTGTTTGGCCGACTTGATAGTGAGTGGCTTGCTTGCCTTGAGGTTGATTAGCTCTTCCTTGAGCTTGGAGTTTTCTTGCCTCATCTTCACATAGTCATCATTCTTGTCGGCCTCAACTACCTTCTTGCCCTTGCACTTGGCATTTTGCTCACTAGCAACTTCATCAAGCAAGTCCTCACAAGAAGTAGCTATATCACACTTAACAACCGGGTTAATAGCAACATGTGTAGCAAGATCATTTGAAAGCAATTCATTAGCTATCACAAGTGTGCCATGTTCATTTTTAACTTGATTGTAGTCATCTTTTAGCAAGTTGTACCTTGATTGGAGCTCTTGTGTTGACCTCTCAAGCTTATCATGTTTCTCATTTACTTGCTTGAGTGAGGCTTTGAGCTCCCTAGTGCTAGATGAGAGAGATTTGTTCTCAAGCTTCAATTCATCATTAGCACTAGTCAAGTCATCAAGCTTAGCATGCAAGTTACCATTTGCTTTCTCTAGTGATTCACTTTTGCCTTTATACTTCCTAATGAGCTTAGTGTATTTGTTGCAAATTTCAATTAGCTCATCATAGGAAGGTGCCTCAAACTCATCATCACTATCATCACTAGAGCTAGCCTCATCATCACTATCCTCTTTTTGTACCTTTTTGTCACCTTTAGCCATGAGGCATAGGTGTGTAGAGGATGAGCCCGGAGATGATGGAGGGAGTGGCGGTGGAATAGATGAACCAATCACCAAGGCGGCCACCTTCTCTTCTTCACTTTAATCTCCGGATGAGTCCCTTGAGTCTTCAATGTCGGTGAGCCAATCACCAACAATGTAGGCTTTGCCATTCTTCTTCTTCTTGTGGAAGTTGAAGTTCTTCTTCTTCTTGAATGGCTTGTCATCCTTCTTCTCCTCATCACTTGACTCAACTTTGTTGCCCTTGTTGTACTTGAACTTGTTGTTAGTTTTCTTGTTCTTGTACTTGTCTTTCTTTTCTTCGGGGCAAGCATGAGCCAAGTGTCCAAGTTTGTCACAATTGTAGCAATCCATCTTGGAGAGGGGCTTTCTTGAAGAGCTTGTGAAGAATTTCTTCTTCTTTGAGTCAAACTTGACTCCATTCTTGCTTAGCTTCTTCAACATCTTGGTTGTTTTCTTCACCATGAGAGCGAGATCATCATCATCATCATCATCGCTTGTGCTCTCATACATGACTTGCATCTTGTGCTTCTCCGACGAGGATGCCTTGAGAGCCAAGTCCTTCTTTTCCTCCTTCTCTTTTTCTTTCTTCTTGGAGGAGGAAGATGAGCCACCATCACCAATCTTCATGTACATCTCATGGGCATTGATCTTGCCCAAAATTTGTGTTGGTGTAGCGGCGGAGAGATCTCCTTGGTGAAGCACCGTGACGATGTGGCCATACTTCTCAATGGGCAATACACAAAGAATCTTGCGTACCACATCGGCCGGTTCCATTTGGTTGAGACCGAGCCCATTCAATTCCTCTACAATAATATTGAGTCGTGAGTACATTTCATTTGCATGCATAGAGAAAGAATTTAGCTTAGCCATAACCAAGTGATAGCGTTCTTCACACTCACTCTTTGTGCCTTCGTGAAGTGCACAAATAGTGGTCCACAACTCAAATGCGTCTTTGGCATTACGCACTCGGTTGAAGACATCCTTGCTAATGCCACGAAAGAGTATGTTCTTTGCCTTGGCATTGTGCTTTTCAAAGTTGAGGTCCTCCGCGAAGAGAGTACCTCCCTTTGTGGCGGCTTTGAGCACGCCCACGTCAACGGCCTCTAGATAGGCCTCCATATGAACTTTCCAATAAGGAAAGTCGTCTCCATCGAACATGGGAGGTGGTCCATCCCCATGGGACATCTTGCTCTAGGCGGTGAAGCCTAATTTAGAGCAACCTAGCTCTGATACCAATTGAAAGGATCAAGATGCCCAAGAGGGGGGGTGAATTGGGCTCTTTTTAATTTCTAAACAAGAATTAAACCTATAAAGAGCCAATTAACCCCTAGTGCCTACCGCTAGTGTGTCCTAGCTAGAAAGCGGTAACAAGGCAATGGAAAGCGAAAACTTCCTACACAATTCTAGTATGAATTAAAAGACAAGTGCGGAAAGTAATGCGGTAATAAAGAGCTAGGGAAAGAGATGCTTGACACGGCGATGTTTTGCCGAGGTATCGAGGAGTCGACACTCCCCCCTAGTCCTCGTTGGAGCACCTCGCAAGGTATAGCTCCCCCTCAATCCCGCGCAAGGGATGAGTGCTCTCTACGGGCTGATTCTTCGCCACTCCGGCTCGGTGAATCGCCCACAACCGATCACAACGTTGATGGAGAAGGGCCGCCAACAGTCTTCCGGGGATCACCTTCCTCGGAGCACCACCAGACCGTCTAGGTGATGTCGATCACCAAGAGTAACAAGCCTCGATCTTCGCTTGACTCACTCAAGCTTCACAACTAGAGGATGCACACTTGAACTCTTGGATGAACTAGAGAGAGGATGGATGGATTCGCGAATCACTCTCTCTCTAGGGCTCTTGCTCTCTTCCCAACCTTCTCAACGAACTCAGCAACCCAAATGAGCAAAGGCGAGGTGGGAGAAAAGTGGGAGGGGCTATAAATAGACCCTCTGAAAACTGCCTCGGGCTGGCATTTTAAGTTGGCGACGGACGCTCCGTCGACTAGGCGACGGACGGTCCGTCGCATGCCCAACGACTAGTTTCTGTTCATAATTGAGGCGACGGACGCTCCGACGCCTAGGCGACGGACGGTCCGACGCCTCTGTCTAACGGCTAGTTCTGACACACTGTTCTCAGCGACGGACGCTACGTCACTGGGCGACGGACGCTCAGCCACAGCGTCCGATGCTGAATTCTGGCTAGGGTTTGAAAACACCCTCTCTGGAAGGTCGACGGACGCTCTCCGCAGCGTTCGACGCCTGGCCGACGGACAGCGTTCGACGCACCCTGAAAAACTTAGCCAGAAAACAACCTCTCTGGAAGGCCGACGGACGCTGTGGACTCAACCACCCAGCGTCCGGCGCCTTTGTCCGACGCGTCGGACAGCGTCCGGCGCCCCTGCCAGGAGCGTCCGTCGCCCAGAAAATGATTTTGACAACTACGTTTTTCGTCGCGATGAATATGGAAGTTGTTCTAGGCTATCTTACGGTCCCCATAGGCTTGCTTAGAGCTAAGGAAATCAAGTGTGCACCACACCTAAACATGAAGCTTTCCTAAGTCAAGCTACTAGTCTCAACCCCTCTTAATAGTACGGTCAAAGATAAAAAGAGAAGCCCTATCTAATTCTAAGTGCCCTTCATCTCCTTATGGCACTTAGCCTATCATTCTAGGGTCTTCATCATGTCTCCTTAACAATCGAAACGATATCCATCTTGGGGGCTAAGTGATGACCTTTAGAGCCTATTCTTCTTGATCACCATGGCTAGGCTACGCATAGCCTCTGCAAAGCACACGTTAGCCATAATAATCTCTAATTGTCGTTAATCACCGAAACCAACTAGGGCCATGATTCTTCACAAGTGGAGTTAGCAATCAGCCGAATGCAAAGTACTGGATCAGTATCGCAAGTCAACATCAGCCCATCAGCTCACTTGAAAAGCAGTTGTGCTTCCACGAAAGTGCCTCAACCTAGTGATGACGCAAAGCTACGCTTCCCCGTGGATGACATCACAGAACCGAATACACCATGTGAGCTGCACATTCCAAAGGGGGATACCACAATCATGGTGGCTACCTGTATTGTATCTCCTATCGACCCTAAGAAGACACCAATATGCCATGGGTCAAAAGTACCAGCTGGATATGCTAGTGTCTCGGTGGATAGAGTTGAAAAAGGTCATCGCGATGTTAAACTTGACATTGAAGGAGGTGATGGGGAGACGTCTTTAGGACAAGCGGAGAAGACATTTATTTGTTAGCGCAAGCGCTATATCATTATTCCTGGGGCATCACCTCCTATTGTACCGTCGCCGCCTCCTCCTCTTCATCCTAGGTGCGAATGAAAGTGAATCATACCTATCTCTTTTGTATTGGCTTAAATAGCGATACTTTTTTCACACTCATTGTTTTCACTGTAGGACCTCACCCAGAGACCTAAGTCACCATTCATCACCTGCTAGTCGTAGTGTTACGAGGGATAATGATGGTGAAATGCACGACACGGATTCCTCCCCAGAACCTCCAAGGCGCTCTCCATCTCCGAAACCGACCCCATCGCCTCTACGACGTTCTCCAACGCCGACACCAGCCCCATCGCCTCCACGATGTTCTCCAACGCCGACACTGCAGGCCCCATCGCCTCCACGAAGGTCTCCCGCCGCCCCATCGCCAAAGAAGAGGACCGCCACAAAAGCAAAGGTGTCGGCCGCCCAACCAAAAACAAAGAGGCAAGCTACAAGGAAAGTTATTGTTAAGATTCCTCAGAATCTTCCATATGAGAGGACTGAAGAAGAAATATCGGCTTCAATAAGGCCGATGTTGCCGCACAATTCCAGAAATTTAAAGACGACGCTAAAGCAAAGAAAGAAGCTAAAAAGCCGTTCTACTTACATCAATCAGCTCTAAGGCAAGAGTTGGAAGAAAAGAGGAGAAAGCTACGTGATGCTCAGAAGAAATCTCCAATATCGGACTATCACCGCACTCTCGAAAAGGCAATTACCGAGAGGAAAAGAGCAAGGAAGGGTGTCCCACAGCTCGGAGAACAATCGAAGCAATCAGTGCCCCCTCTAGTTGTTGGGTATAAATATGGTTCAAACATGAGCGTGCTAGAAGACTACAGTGGCCCCATGGTCAATTATGATGGATTGGAAGATTTCTTAAAAGAAGCTAATATAACCGCGACTCAATTTTACGGAGATGCACTAGTCGCAAATGCCACTGTAGTCGATGAGTTTAAGAGAAGTTATGTACGTGGCAGAAGTCTGTACAACACATCGGCCCTCAGGGATCTTGGTACGCAAATGCGCAAGTTAAACTCGTGGTACATGGAGGCATGTACCAAAAACCCTGATGACGACTGCATTTGCATCAGAATTAGACAAGAACCTTACTTCCGGGGCGATGACCTTATATTTGTTCCGTATAGTGAGCTCCACCAACTATGCCACATGGACGCTCTAGACAAATCTCTGATGAGCTGCTACTGTCTGTAAGTGATTATCACTTTTTTTAGTAATCTAACTATAACACATATGTATATGTATAGTAACTAACTATCCTCAAACATATATATGCAGATTCTTGATGTTAATGCTCAAACGTAAGAGACACGGAAATTGGTTTCATTGATCCATCAATCATATTCTCGGATCCAAACACTCCCCACGAACAATGGATACCTCAAACGGAGACGAATCTTCGGAGGTTCTTGGTCAACCAAAAGACCAGAGAATATATACTCTTCCCATACAACTTTGGGTGAGTGTTGTTATCGTTTGCACAATTTGTCTTACTTATTACTCAATTCAGTATAAAGATATATATGTTGACTTTATAAACAAATGTAGTTTACACTGGATACTCATAGTCATAGATATGAGAAGAAGTCAATATATAATCTTTGACTCATTGAGAAAACCACCAGGAGATTACCAAGATATGATAGACATTATCAAGGGGTAACTTTGATATTTAAATATGGATTCCTGCTCTTTAACTACACTGCAAGAGTTAATTAACTAATGATCCAATTATTGAGCAGGGTTTGGGCTTGGTTCGTCCCGAAACATCGTCCAGAACTAGAAGATGCACTACAGGCTCCTCGTATGTTACCTGTATGTTCTACTAGCTCTCGTAATCTGTTACCTTATCATGCTTTAACATATGCGTATGATGACGATGGTAATCTTTTCATATCTTAAAGTGGATTCTAAGGCAGCTACAAGGCAACAATTTGTGTGGATACTACGTTTGCGAGTACCTCATGGTGTATGCAAGAAGAACTCTTACAGAGAAACTAAAAGTATGTAATATGTATATATAATACATCCATTTTATTTATTTGTTGCTATTAACTAAATCTTATGTATATTAACCCTTGTTTCTTTATAATGCAAATTGAAGACGGTATGGTTGCAGCAACAAGTGATGCAAGAAGACCGCCTCAAAGGAATTCAACAGACATTTGCTGGATTTTTTCTTGAAAAAGTGGTCAAACCTGGAGGCGACTACTATTACGACCCGGCCGAACCACTCAAGCCAAATCAAGACGAACATCTGTATGATATTTAAGTGGCGAGAGCGTTGTCTTAAGTCAAGTAACAATGGATAATGATGTAAATTTTATGTGCATATATATTATACTTATAGAGTTTCATAGTTTATTTGCGTTTAATGTTTGAAACTAACTTATAAGTGCGTGAATACATGTATTAGCAGCGAATACATGTATTAGAAGCGTAGAATACACACATTTGAATATCTAATCTAATTGGAAAACCAAAATAAGAAATACCAAAATCAGAAAAAAAGGGGTCTTTAGCCCCGGTTGATAATACCAACCGGGGTTAAAGGGTGCTGCCACGAGTGACCCGCCTGCGCCACCTGGCGCACCATTTAGCCCCGGTTTGTATTACCAACCGGGGCTAAAGGTCGGGCTTTAGCCCCGGTTGTGCGAACCGGAGCTAAAGGGGGGGACATTTAGTCCCGAATCCTTAGCCCCGGTGCCTGGCCCTTACAGACCGGGGTTAAAAGCCGGTTCTGTACTAGTGATACCAAAGTCGCCAAGTTTTGATGGCATATCTCCATTCAGCAGAACATTGCTAGGTTTGATGTCACAGTGCACAGCCTGTCCACCACTCATTGTGCATGTACTCCAGTGCGCTGGCAGCATCAATGGCTATGTTGATTACCTCTTTAGCATTAAGGCCATCCCCATTTGCATGCTGCCTACGTTGGTAGATCCAGTCTTCCAGGCTTTCATTGCTCATGAGCTCATAAACTAAAGCACGGAAATCGTTGCCGGAAAAATCCACACTAGCACAAATCGTTACCAGCTTTATGAGGTTCCGATGTCTCAAATTTCTAAGAGCCTCGCACTCTAAAACCCAGCTGTTGGGTGCTCCCATCTTCTGCATGTCCAATACTTTGACGGCCACTGCTGTTCCATCATGCAACACAGCTTTGTACACAGAACCAAAGCTACCAACACCGATCAGGTTTGTCTGGTCAAAAGTGTTGGTCACACGACAAAGCTCTGCATAAGAAATAATGGGGTGGTTTCCATTGATTAACCTGTCGATTGCTCTTGTCTTCGCTTTTGCTAAATGTCTCCTAGGCAGTAGCTTCAGAAATATCAGTATGATCATGGATATGACAGCAGCTGATGCTCCAGCAACCGCAATCATTACGTGCAACATTCGATGGTGGGAGTAGCAAGCCAAGCTTGAGTAGCACAACTTTGGGTTTCCATCAAGGTGAACAGCAGTGTGGTTCGCAAAGATTCCCGTGCTTGGAACCAACCCATTCAGGTCATTCATGGAGAGGTTCAGCAGCTGAAGAGCATGTAGGTTGGCAAGGCTTGCAGGTATGTCCCCAGTCAATTGGTTGCTTGAAATGTCCAGACTTTGCAATCCTTTAAGACTCCCAATACTGTCAGGGATGTCTCCCCACAGAGCATTTTTGCTCAAACATAGTATTTGCAGGCTCCCGCACTGCCCGATCGAGAGTGGGATAGTACCATTGATAAAATTGCCTGATAAGTCAATGGTGATGACGTTCTTAAGCTGGCCAATGTTCTCAGCTAATGC
Organism: Microstegium vimineum; assembly: GCA_022036555.1. NCBI lineage: Eukaryota > Viridiplantae > Streptophyta > Magnoliopsida > Poales > Poaceae > Microstegium > Microstegium vimineum. Next base: position 27,386,495 of record CM039125.1, read on the forward strand.
ACCAGTAAGTGAATTGTGCGAGAGATTTAGGATGGTACTTAGGCTACCAATTGAAAGAGAGATGCAGGGATGTGACCATGAAGGTTATTGCTTGATAGGTCTAGAGAAAGAACATGATGGAGGTGACCCAACTCAACTGGGATTCTAGAAACCAACTCATTCTTGCTGATCTCAAGTGTTGTCAGAGCTGTAAGGTTACCAATCTCCGTTGGAATGGGCCCTGATAGTTTGTTCCAAGTAAGTGAAAGCTTGGTTAGCTCCTTAAGTTGGCCAATATCTGGCGGGATGCTCCCAGAGAGCTGGTTGTGACTCATGTTCAGTAGTGTCAGAGATGCTAGACGCCCTATGGAAGGTGGTATTTGGCCACTTATCTTGTTGCCACCAAGGTACAGTTCTATCAAAGAGCTCGACAAGTTACCAATTGATTCAGGGCAAGGTCCCTGAATGAGGTTCTCGTCAAGGGCAACCAGTTGTAGCTTAGTGCAGTTTGTGAGTTCAACAAGGATACTTGCATTAGCTGCAATCTGATTGAAGCCAATGTTGTACAGCACAAGGTTACTAAGTCTACTAAGCCCTGGTGGCACGGAGCCGCTAAAGAAGTTGTGGGACATCCTTATGCTCTCAATCTTTGTCAGATTGTGGAGCGACGGCGGAATCGTACCATTGAACTTGTTGATACAGATGTGGAAGAGACGGAGGTTTGGAAGGCGAGAACCAATATCACTTGGAATCTGGCCGTGCAGGTCATTCACAGCAAATGCAAAGAAACTAAGAGTTGAGAGATTGTAAAGTGGCCCTGGAACTATGCCTTTTAGGTTGTTTATGGAGAGCTGGATTTGCTGGATATTGTTCAAACGACCTAGTTCTTCAGGAATTTTACCAATGAGGTTGTTAGTGTGAACATCAAGAGTCTTCAGCCACGACAAGTTGCCGATGGATGTTGGGATAGTACCATCCAGCTGGTTTGCTCCTATCTTCAGGACTCCAAGCTTGTGCAGATGATGGATGGATGAAGGAATTACACCGGAAATAGTGTTTGTGGACAGATCCATGGTCATTAGGTTGGTGCAGTTTGCGACGGCTGAGGGAATACTTCCCGTGAGAAGGTTACCACTAAGATTAAGTGTTTGGAGCCTAGCAAGGCTACCGATTTGGTTAGGAATGTTACCGACAAAGTGGTTGTTCTGTAGGTACAGAGAACGGAGAGCAGAGAGATTGCTAAGGTGAGGGCTAATGGTTCCAACCAAGTCGAGGCCCTGGGGATTCAGCTCTGTGACCCTGCCACCATGTTTGCATAGCACTCCTGTCCATTTGCACTCGGAGGAGCCATTCTCCCATGACGACAGTGCTCCTGACCTACATATCAGTGATTAACAGATTTCAGATAAAGGAGAGCCTCTCGGTCGCTTCCTGTTGTTTGGCAAGAAGCTAACACGAAGACAGCACATAAAACCAACAAAGCCAGCAGATGGATGTGGATTTTTTCCATTTCATGTAGATCTGCGCACACAACCATAAAGCATATATAAGAACTGATAAGCAAAGAGGATTAACTGAGAAGCGAACATTGTTTTCAACAGTAGATAAGTATCTGCGCAGAAATAAACTGAAATAAGTAATACAGGGATAAGAGTGAGAATGAGCATTACGTATAAGCTGCCTTCTTTAGGAATGCAAAGGATGTGACTCTACTGGTTTTGTGGTCTCCTTATATATACTATCCCAGCTGTCCAAAAAATGCCCAACATGTATTTTTGAGACAACACGAGTAAAAGATCATCACCACTGAGAAATAGTAATGCTGATACGCATGCGCTAATCTGCATTTCATATGCATGGTTTCTAGTTAATGACAACGGGTCAACTGCAATGGGTTAGTACCTGTGGAATAATAGCAGCGGCAGAAAAAGACTTGAAATCAGTTTGCCGCCCTGTAATAAACCAGAGTTAGCAGCCCGCCTTGATTAAAAGACCAAATTGCACATGGCATGTACAACATTTTCTTTAAAAATGATAATAATACAGACATATATACGTACATTCACCCTGATAATACATGACTTCAAGAGATGACACAGTAGATTTTGAAATTGACCAAACCACCACAAATGAGATTGATCTGTATTTGGCCAATAAAACAAGCATCACGTTAATTCTTTCCTAACTGATGAACTATAGCCGGTTAGTACCTGTAGAAAAGGCCTTGAAATCAGTAAGCCGCCCTGAAATAAGCCCGCCGGCTTAGACCAAACTGTACAAACGTGCACACAATATGCTACCAAACTATTGTTGTCGACTTAAATGAACTATAGTACAGCACTATAGCTACTCCACAATGAAAGAGAATTAAGTCAGCTTTAGGTTTGGCTACGAAAATTGACAATATATATCCTCTATCGTCTTCCATATATAGTTGGTCATCCACAAAGAAAATACATGCCCCCACGACTGGGTCCGGAAAGAACCAAATCGACCCTACTATTATTAAGATCCACTTGCCGAAATGTTTAAAAACTGATGGCTAAAAGGGCTCACTTTCTCCTCTTGTTCTTCACATGTGCCATCATAGCACCTCTAAAATACCATTTTTACAGCCAACGATCTTTAAAAATGGCATTTCAAGAGGACACTGAAATTTCAGCCATCTTTTGAAATGGATTTCTGAAGACAATTGGTACTTTAGCCCGCCTCTAAAGGTATGGACAGTACAATAAAATTCATATTTTTTGAAATTAAGTCGGATAAGACAACATTATATTAAAGTTCTAGTATTCGAGGAGATCTATAAATTTAGAGTTGATGTTTTTTTTATATGATGTCATTTGAGGTCGAAACGTTTGTTTAAAGTGTTCATAGCTCAAAATTTATTATTTTAAAAAATTTCAAATAATCTCATTTAACAACCTAAACTAAAGTTGTAGTACTTGTTGGGATCTGCATCTTTGTAGTAAATTACTTTTTTAGTTTAGCGCTCGAAGATTCTGTTTTAAATTTTCAAAATTTGAAATTTTTGACATAGTTTGGATAGACAAATGACTTAAACCAAAGTTGTAGTATTCGAAGAGATATACGACTTTGTGGTTGATGACTTTTCTATTTAAAATCAATAAGGCCTAGAAATTTAGTTTTAAGATTAATGACTATGAAATTCATACTTTTTCAATTTTTCAAGTGACCTTGGATGAAAAAAATGATCTAAACCAAAGTCGTACTGTTCAAAATGATCTAAAACATTTTATTCAAACTTTTTTATTTGAGTTGGTTTAGAGCTTTAGATCATGCAGCTATGAAAGGTTGTCCGGTGGGCTTCTTCTAGATTAATGGTCTGTTTGGGACTGCTCCACAAACTCGGCTCCGCGAACTCCATTGTGGAGTAGCTTCACAAAAAGCTGGAGTTTGTGAAGTACATCTTTATCACAACTCCATCTTTTTTTCTAGAGCTGTGTGCGTGGAGCTATCTTTTTTAAATAATGGACATGAGGAAAACACCCCCTTACGACCGATGAATTTAAGGACCGTTTGGCTAAAAACGTGGAGCAGAGCTGAAAAACGTGGAGCGGAGCAGTTCCAAACAGCCCCTAAATCAACTCTTTTTGCCTTTTTTTGCCCGATTTGGATATTCTTGAAAACCATTTGTAGAGGTGGTTCGGATTTGGCCCGCCACATTAATCAATCTCATGGGGTGGCTAGTGAATGGGCTTTATGTGGTTTTGGTAATTGAGTGACAACTTAGGTGGACTAATATGTGTTTGACGTGAGAGCATCTCCAAAAGTTTGTTATCTCAACTCGAGATCCATCTATTATTGTCAAAATAAGAAAAATTAACCTCCAACAGCTTGGCAAAACATCCTGACATCAATAGCAACTTGGCATATCTCCCCTTCACTTGGAAAATATGCCAACAGAAGGCAGCTTGGCATCACTTCTTCTTCCGGCGTAGCTTCTTCTCCCACGAGAAAAAATCTCGTGTGCCTTACTCTTTTTATTTTACCAAGTCCAAAATAACAGACTATTGGAGAGAGACTGTTTTTTTACTTGTCATATTATTGTAGAGCTGGCAAAACACAAGATTTCCCAAGTGAAATATAACAAAACTTTTGGAGATGCTCTGACATACACAGGTGATTTAGGCCACATGTACTCAAGTGTGAGCAACTAGTAAAGTCGTGGTGGAGAGTTGGCCTGTGCATATTGATAGTGCTCAACTTGATAATGAAGGAGCTTATTGCGTATGAGACATGACATGAAGTCATGTGATTAAGGTGGAGAAGATCAAGATAAGGCTTGGCTTGATGGACCGGTTGCAAGAGTGAAGGGCAAGCGAGTGATGCTCCGATGGACCAACGCAATGGTGAAGAGAAAGTGAGGCCAAGATCGATGAACCAATACGGTTATGTGATGACATGAAGTGGATCATATCATTTGGTGATAGGTTGATGCATTTGTTGCATCAACATTGGAGAAGATGGAATGAAATGCGCAAGGTAAAGATATAACTTCTAGGGTATTCCGTTTCATCAATCAAAGATGTGTAGAGAAGTTTATGACCGGATTTAGAATAGATGGACGTACTATCAAGAGGGGCAAACTTGTTTGTATATCGGTCATCTAGTGCACTCGAGTGATCTTTGCATATGTGTTAGGATCGAGTGACGTGGAAAGAGCAAGTGAAAATCCTTTGAAAGATGTTTGTAAAAATGTTAACTCACATGCACAAGTGTTTGGCACACTTTGGAGTTAGCACATTTGCAAAAGAGAAGAAGAAGAAAAAAAAGAAGAGCTTGTTGGGCTGCCATTTTGACATTGGAGGACTGTCTGCCATTTATCCACGGGTTCGGACATTGTCGTTGGGGTAGCTGTTTGAACTCCAACGACTAGTTTAATGTGAATGGATGACAGTCCAAATTTAGGGGCGGACTGTCCGGTGTACAGTTTTTTTAGCACGCATCCAAACAGCAATGGGTTGCTTGGATATTTTTCTAGCCTGAATCGGATATTTCAGCAGATGTGCGTGCAGCCAGAAGGGTTTCAACTAGATATTTTTCCTACCCTACCCAGATATTTTGGTTTAGCTTAGTGACCATGACTGTCCATGCCCTGGTGGTAGACAGTCCGCTGGTCAGGGTACTGAGCCTAACTGCTAGTCAGCTAAGAACACCGGACAGTCACACCCCTGGGGCAGACAGTCCGGGAGAGGCATTGGAAGGGGAAAATGGCTAGTTTCCCCCTCCTTCTATAGAGGTGGTGGTCAGTCATTTGTGGAGTTGAGCACTATAGGGAATTAGTGTCCTTGTCTGAGAGTGCTTGGGAGCCCTCTAACTCACTTGTGATTAGTGCTATCCATATCCGCTAAGTGAGAGAGGGATTCTAGTGAGTTGTATTGAGATATTGCAAGTGTTGGCACTAGGTGATTGAGTTGTAAGCCAATGGTGTTTGTTACTCTTGAAGGTTGCCACTTCCTAGACGGCTTGGTGGCATGTCTCTATGGTGAAGCCCGCAAAAAGCTTGTGTGGTGCTCTGGAGAAGTGCTTTGTGAGGGGTGTTATGCTCGTCCCACGGGAGTCGTGGACAACAACTCTTGTAGAGTGAGACGCAAAGAGTAACAAGTGGTCCGACCGTGTCAAAGCGTTAGAGTTTGTGGCAAGCGCTCCAAGTGGGAGAGTGTGACTCGTTCTGAGTCATCGCTATCAAGAGACTGATATCAACCTTGAAATTTGGATCTATTTTGAATGAAAATTAATAAAGAAATTTGGGGTTTTAATACAGATTCAGGAGTGTGGTTAATTAGAAGAAACTATAGGGTCTTTTTAGCAAAGTGCCATGTCGAAGGGGTATCAGACGATCCAAACCATTAGATCTAAAAGGATCGGCTCAGATTAGAAAGGAGAGAGGGGAGGGTTTCCCGGTCGGAAACAGTGACGCTGGCGGGGACAGTGGTGGCGTCGTTGCCAGAATTTCGCCGGCGAGAAGGGAACAGGGGCTAGGGTGCTCGGTTTGGCTCAGAAAACGCACCAGAAGTAAGAGGGAGTGAAGAAGAGCACACCTGACACCTTGGGGGATGAATGGAGGGGCACAGATACGACCGACGACGGAAATCAACAGCGACGCTTCCCCTAAAATGACGACGAGCTTGGTAGGGGCACAAAAAGAAAGAAAAAAAAGAGAGAAGAGGCTTATTGACTTCGCCATGTCGATGCAGAGATCGGAGGGGTGATTACGGTGATGGATGAGCTTGGCGGTGGCAGCGGAAGAACTTATTCGGCAAGATGCGAGAGCAGTTGTTGTTGCAGCTAGGGCAAGGAGCTTTGGAGGTGTTTCGGTGTGGCGAGGGCATGGGGGTCTAGCCCTCTATTTATGTGGGCGAGGAGAGGAGGCCAGGACGAGCACGACAGAGGGAGGGAGTCCCAACTGGACTCCTTTGCTTGACGACAGAGTCTGGTTCAGAGGGGGAAGAGAGAGCTGACGCGTTGGACTGCGTGTCAGGAGGAGGAAGAGGGAGATGGTGTCCGCGTGGGAGTGCTGGGCCGGCTAGGCAACTGGGCCGAGCTGCTGCTAGGCTGAGCTAGGGAGAAGGAGAAGGCGTGGGCTGGGGCAGCTGGCCCACGCAGCGAAAGGAGCAGGCTAGCTGGGCCAGAAAGGATGAGGGGGAAAAGAGGGTTCTTTCCCTTTTTTTCTTTCTTTTGATTTTCCAAAGCATTTTCAAAACACATTTGAATTCTTTTGAGTTTTTCACAACAAAGCAACACAAAAATATATATGCAAGAGCATGGATGCATAATCATGTTTTTAAACCCTAACAACATTTTAATATTTTTCTTAGGTTTTTATTTTTATAAGATTCTATGGACACAAAAATTGCTAAAATAAATTAAATTAAACCCAATTTAATTTAAATTAAATTCTAATTTGCTAAGCCAAATTTTAGGGTGTTACAAATCTACCCCCTTAAAAGAATCTCGTTTACAAATCTACCCCTTAAAAGAATCTCGTTTCGAGATTCTCTGATGCTTACTTAAAATGTTGAGGATAAGTTTTTCTAAGATCTTCCTCTCTGTCCCAAGTGGCCTCATCCTCACTATATCTATTCCATTACACTTTGCACATCTTGATAACCTTACTCCTTGTAACTCTTTTAGTTGTTTCCAAAATCTTAATCGGATATTCCTATAAGTCAAGTCTTCTTGGACTACGTTCTTCTAACGGTATCTGTTCTTCAGGTACCCAAAAACACTTCTTAAGTTAAGACACGTGAAACACATCATGTACTATGAACAAACTTTCTGGTAGTTCTAACCGATAGACAACTTCTCCACGTCTCGAGAATCTTAAATGGACCAATATATCTGGGTGCTAGTTTTCCTTTGATATTGAACCTTTTCACGCTTCTCATAGGTGAAACTTTCAAGTAGACATAATCTGCCACTTTAAACGTCAAATCTCTTCCCTGAGTATCGACATAACTCTTTTGTCTAGGCCGTGTCGTCCTCAAATTATCCCTAATCACTCGGACTTGTTCCTAAGCTTTTCTTAGAACATCTGGTTCAAACACCTATGTTTCTCCTGTTCGATTCCAAAACAACAGAGTTCTACACTTTCGTTCATACAAGGCTTCAAAAGGTGTCATCTTAAGGCTTTCCTAACGAACTATTATTATATGAGAACTCGACATAGGGAAAACTCTTGTCCCAACTAGTACCATACTTCAAAGCCCACGCCGTTAACAAATCCTCCACGACTTGATTAGTCCTGTCTGTTTGTCCATCCGTCTGAGAAAGATAGGCGGAGCTATAATTCAACATTGTTCCAAGGGACTCGTGCACTTTCTTTCAAAAATGCGAGGTAAATTGGGTTCCTCTATCAGAAATAATCTTCTTTGGAACTCCATGTTGACACACTATTCTTTTTCGATGTACAACTCATCCAACTTGGCTCCTGAATAGGTAGTCTTAACTAGCGGGAAATGAGCTGCCTTTGTCAAATGATCTACTATGGCCTTGACTGAGTCATAACCTCTCTGAGTGAGTGGCAACCCAACTATAAAATCCATACCAACTTCTTCCCACTTCCAATCAGGTATCTTCATTATTGGTTGTAACAACTCTGCAGGTCTCAGATGTTCTGCTTTAACCCTCTGACATGTATCACATAACGCCACATATTCTGCTACGTCATGTTTTAATCCTACCCACCCATAGTTCTCTTGAAGATCCAAATACATCCATTTAAAGTTATATGTTATTTAACTTTCTTGGAGAGTGAAACATTTCAAGTCTGATCAAAATTATAGAGAAAATTATAATGATTTATGTCATAAAATAGGCTACTATAAAATGTAATTAATGAAGAATCTAATGATACTTATTTGATATCATAAATATTATTATTTTATTATATAAATTTTTTCAAACTTGAGATGCATTGAGATGCCAAGAAAATTGAAATGATTTATAATTTTAGATGGAGGAAGTAATGTTATTGGATGATGTGGAATGCTGATGCGAACAACTATAAATATATATTCTTGTTGGCGTGTATATCATAATTACATATGCTCGTGTGTTGAAACTTCATTTGATAGTGGACTATTGAAGTGGATAACTCATATGTCGAGATAGAACTGCTTGCTCGAGGGATTCAAACGAAATCGGAGAAATGAGAGCTCACCAGCAGTGGAGGAAAGCTCACCGGAAACCCCGGCAAGTAAGTTCTCAACCCCTACGAAAAAGAGGCAAGAACCTAAGCCAAACATGCGAAAACAACAACAAACAGCAACCTCCGGATCACTCAGTCAAGACCTTCGGACCATAGCACAAGGTCCGGAGCCTCATCTCCGGAGCTTCTCAGCAGACCTCCGGACTAGTCTGGAGCCTTCACCCACTCCCCCAAAAACCATGCAGGGAGCACCCTAGCTCCGGACCTTGGTCCGACGCCCACCTCGAGACCAACACTTCTGATCCGATGCTTTGGGCTGCTCGGCTGACTCCCTGGTCAAGACCACCGGACCAATAGACAATGGTCCGGAGCCTAAAACCGAGTAGTCCGGAGCCTCGTCCGGAGTTTCCGAGCAAAAAGGGTGTTCTGTTGTCTGCCTGGTCAATGACCATCGGACCAATGGATATGGTACGGAGCCTATGACAGGGTAGTCCGGAGCTTAGTCTGGAGCTCCCGAGCAGAATGAAGAAACCCGCGAAAACGGTTTTCTCTTCCCAAAACTCAACCAAATGATCACCAACTGCAACCAAACTTTGTAGGCATGATCCTAGTACATTTGGGGAGCTATCCCGAAGAAATCATCACTCAATTTGGCTTAGATCAATGGGGAGAAAAGAGATTTGGGGGAAAACTCAAGAACGAAGAACTCCTCAATGGTTGGAGAGATCAACCTAGGGCCCTCGTGAACTAGAGTAGTTGCAAATGAAAGGTGTTCAAGAGGTGGGATGAGGGATACCCCTTCATCCCCTACTTAACGGGCTTTGGCTATTTCCCAAAGACCCCCCTAGATACAAGACCGAATTACCTAGCCCTAAAACATTGTAATCCAAGTCGGTAACTCTCAGCCACTCGTTTGAATGGTCGGCCCCGCTTCCTGCCAGGAGTTGCCGTCGCCTCGACGCAACCTCCCGAATTCTGCCACGTGCCATCCCTGCTTCCTCGGAAGCTCTACCCGGGTTTTGAGGCCCAAACCCGCGAAACCCGCCACCGGTAGCTTTCGGCTCAACTACCGAACCCCGAGTTTTGAGGCCCAAACTCGGAAACCGTCCACCGGTGGTTTTGCGGCCCAAACCACCAAAACCGCTCGACTCGAGCCACCTTGTCCTCGCCCGGTCGGACTTCGAGTCCCATGAGCCTCTGCTCGACCCGCTCGTCCGCCGTCTTGACTTGGTCGACTCTGTCTACCTCCATGTCTTGTCGCACTCGCCGGTGCCAAGCACTAGCCACCACAGCTAGTCCGCCGACGCCCATGGTCCCTCAGTCCGAGCCCCACTTCCGCCCTTCACTGCTATCAGTCCATCAGCACGACAAGCCTCTACTCGACCTTCTCCATGCCATTGACCACTGTCTCTGGGCCTAGCACCTGCACATCACAAGCTGATAGACAGGCACACATTTGCTTTCGCAAGAGGTTAGTTCAAGCCACTCAAACTGAAACACTCAAGTGTTGGACGATCACTCATCACAAAACTGAACATACATGGGTACTTATCCACCATGTGTTCGCAATTTCGTTAAGAAAATGAAAATATCCCGGTCTCTACATCAGGTGATGTATATGACCGTGCCAATGTTATTACAAAAGATGTTTTGGGGTAGACTTCGTCGCCCATAAAAGTAAGCATAACCAAACAGCTAGACAAAAAGGCTGAGATATAGCAAAAAGTTTCTCATAAACTTAACCTATTACTAAACCTCCAACCATGCTTGGCGAAGATTTCCATTGTCAAGGTTTCCAAAAACCGACATGTATTTTGCAAGGCACTCCGCTCCTCCCCCTTTTGAAATAGTGACCACGTTCTGGTCCAAGGTGTACCCCTGCAAAAAAGAACAAATTGGTGTTTTATCAAGTACCACATCATTCTGGCTTAACCATATGGCCCAACACATGGCGCCTGCTCCCACAAGAACTAGATAAATATTATGCATCGTTAAATTCTGTAGCCAAGTACTAAACATATGAGCAACACTTAGGGGGGTTCAGACCAAAAAATTATCTCTATTAGACACCAGATAAATTTAGCAAGCACACAATAAAAAAAATGTTGTATAGTCTCTAAATTATTTAAAAAACAATACTTTTCGTTTCCATGCCAATTTCCATTATCTAAGTTGTCCTTGGTGAATGTTACTCCTATATATAGAAACCAAAGGAAACCTTTACCTTTAAACGAATTTTAAGCTTCCAAAAGAATCTATTATGAGGCATGATGTCCAGGTCTACCATTGCGTTATATATGGATCTGACTGAGAATTGTCCACTTGTATTATGTGACCAAATAAAAACATTCGGTTGATCGCTTAAATGTAAATCCGCAATTCTTAGCACTAAATTGTTCCAGTCATTTAGATTTGGTCTACTAGAGATCTTCGAAAGGAGATGTTTAGAGGCACAGTGCTCAAGATATCAAAGACTGTAACATTCTCTCCTAACAATATTATACAAGTTAGGACACTGCTCTCTTAAGTGGTTGAGCCTATCCAAGTGTCCTCCAAAAATCTAATTTGCATGCCATTTTGCAACATGAAATTCCCAAAAGATAGGAATTAATTTTTGACATTCATTAGTCCTCTCTAGAATCGCGAGTCTCCTGGCTTTTTATCCGCTTGAGTAATTGATATAGTACTAAGATATTTATTTCGAAGCACCTGTTGCCACGCTCCATCCTCATTTATTAACTTGTAAAGTCACTTACTGAGCAAACAATTATTCTGGATATCCAAATCTAGAATACCTAGCCCCCTTGTTCCTTAGGTCTGCACATCATACTCCATTTTGCTAACCTATACTTATTTTTATGATCATCCCCTTGCCAAAAATATCTTGATTGATAAAAGTTCAACTTGTGTATGATACCCTTAGGTATTTCAAAAAAGGACAGCATAAAGAGAGAGAAACTAGATAGAACGAAATTTATTAGAACTAAACGGCCGTCATATGATAACAACTTGCCTTTCTAGCAGATACGCCTTTTTCAAAATTTTCCTCTATTATCTTCCCGTGAGCGTTACTAATTTTATTATGATGCATTGGAATACCAAGATAACAGAAATGATATTGTCCCATTTCTTTACATATATAAAAATACATTTACTTATATAAAAGGGACAAACTATTATAATTAATTAATATTATTAAATAATATGGCATGCTGATGTGGATAACTACATGCATATTAGATATTGTCCCATTTCTTTACTTATATAAAAATACATTTACTTACATAAAAGGGACAAACCATTATAATTAATTAATATTATTAAATAATATGGCATGCTGATGTGGATAACTACATGCACATTAGTGAATAATGTATCTCACTCACATTTATTATATCATAATTGCATATGATTTTGGTTTGTAATTATATCGGATAGTAGATCGCTGAGATAAGACAACTTACATGTCGAGATAGAACTCCTAGCGAGATTTTGTATTATAAGATATATGGATATATAAATATAGATTATCTAAAGAAAACACCAAAAGGAGATAGAGAAATTAGGAAAACCACTACATTAAGTTTTCTCTCATGTCGTGTGCAGCATACCCCTCTCGACCGTGTTATGGCTGCCATGCGCCACCACGTGCGGCCCGCCAAGAACATGCAGATATCACTGACTATCTCCACGCAAAAAGGAACAACCGCCACCACCACCTGCCGGCACAGTTCAACCTCGGCGGCGCCGTCGTCGTTGCCAACCCCCTAGTAGTAAAGAACAGCCACGTCTGCCATGCATGCATGTTTAGTTACTAGGTCGCCTTTTCTTTGATTTAGCCAATATTTGTAGAGAGGATATATATAGCTCCTTGCACTCTAAATAACCAAACTTACACTTTTACCGTTATGGGAACGAGGCTCGCTGATAGCTAAAATTTTAGTTGCGGAATAAAAATTAATAATAACTGTTACGGTTGCGGGAGTGACGCTCTAAATAACTATTTAGAGACCATGGCTCTATGTTTCTATCCATATGTCCTTCACTCTACAAGCATAAAAATCCTAGCCGGTTTTACCCAGAGTAGCAGTATGTGAAAATTTAGAGAAGATTAGATTTCTAATTTGTTTATTGTTCCATCCGTGGCCTGAATTTGTAACCCATACTTTTATGACACTCCTATAGATTACTACATCACTGCCGATTCAAAACCCCGCATCATTGCCGGATTTCTCCGGCGGGGATTCGAACCCGCAACTTCAGCTTCGCGTGATCCCTCCTCTACCACTCCACCCATGACTCACTTGTGTCTAGATTCGGTTTTAGTTCACCTCATTCTATATTAAACTGAGTGTAAATTGATTGTTTGAGCCACTAAACGAATTCAAATGAAAAAGTTGTAAACTACAAAGTTTCATATCTTTTCGAGATCTACAACTGTCATGTAAAAAGTTTTTCCATCCAAGGTCGTTTACAAAATTTTGAATTTCAAATTTGACATAATCGAACGTAGTTTTCGATGACAAGATGATTTCAAATGAAAAAGTTGTTAACTACAAAGTTTCATAACTTTTCGAGATCTACAATTTTCATGTATAAAGTTTTTTCATCCAAAGTTGTAACACCCTAAAAATCGTTTTCAGAAAAAGCTATGGAAATTGATTTACTTATATGCAATTTTCATGACATTTAGTTTAATCAAATAATAAATTTTTGCAAATATAAAATCAATTTAGAGTTTTACAAAGCCTCTCTTGCATTCATGCCGGTGCATAGTCTTTATGTCTAAGTGTAGGGTAGCGTTGTGTGTTTTGAATTTGAATTCAAGTTTGTCTCTTTTGTTTTTAAAAGAAAAACCTTTTTCTTTCTCTTTTTCCTCCCTAGCCCTTTCTGGCCCAACCTAGCTAAACCATCCCAGCACCAAAACCCCTCCCTCTCTGCACCCCGCTCGCGCAGGCCCAACCCGCACCGCAGCCGGCCTGCTCACGCCCCCTCTCCCTCTCTTCACCCCACTTGCAGGCCAGCCCGCAAGCCTGCTGGCCTGCTCGGCCTCTCTCTCTCTCCCCCTCACCCCTCGGCCTGCTAGCGCTCACGCGGCCTAGCCAGCCCCACCCTCACGCGGCCCCGCTTGCCTCCGCGGGCCCGCCTGCCAGCCACCCGGACCCCTCCCCTTCGCCTTCCTCCAGCCGAAGCGGATAGAACCGCCGCCGCCGCCCCTTCCGCTCTGGTAACGGCCGTGAGTGGCCATTAAGGATACTCAGCCGCCTTGAAGCCTCGGTAGTGCACTCGCCGCCATCCGTTCCTCCTTCGCGTCCTATAAAAGGGATTGCCTGACCCCCTTCTCCCCCTTCTCCCTCTCGCTCTGCAGCCGCCACGCCCGAGCTCTGTTGTCGAACCAATCCGTACCGTCGCCGCCGTCGTCTTGCCCCGAAAGTGAGGCTTTTGAAGAGCAAGAGTTCCAAGAGCAGTACCAAGACCAGGACTTTGAGCAAGGCAAGTATAGCCTATGTTATCCTTGTTACCTAGCAACTCAAATTAATCATCACAATGTAAATGCATGTGTCTATTTTACTCAAACCTTAGAGACTTACTTAGTTTCACTTGTACCACATCCTAGTCACCTATGGGGGGGTTTAAGCATGATAAGTTTAGTTGTATAAGTAATGCTACGCTTCACTTTCTGTTATGAAACTTGTATAATGGAAGGTTGGAACCTATGACCAAATGTTAATGATAACTTTAAATTGAGTAGGAGGGGGCTGGAGATGCATTATTTCCCCATATGCTCCAGTACCTCTCCATAAGGTTTGTATTTTGGACAGACAACCCAGGAAGTCCGTACAACATTGAGGATCATATGGCTCTGATCTTAGTCGTAAAACTAGTTTGCTCTAGCTTGTTAGTGGTTACCAACTCGTGGCGCAAGAGGGGCTCTTTGGTTTAAGAATGGTTCTCTTGCTTGTCTTGATGTGCCTTGGAGGCTGCGGTCTTTTAGAGAGCCGTCTCGAAGGGGGCCCCATTCGCCTAAGTGGAAACCTCGCGGCTACTAACTTGTTAGAGTGACTAGTGTAAGGTTTCATAGTGAACCCTGCCGGCTTACCTTGGTAGTGAGCTAAGAGACTCGCGATCTCGGTCAAAGGGGTAACACGACTCAAGGGTAACGTTGTACAAACTCTGCAAAGTTCTAAAATCTATCATGATAGCCGTGCTCACGGATCTTTCCAACTATATTACCTGTTTTTTATAATTAAATGGAGATGATGATGAGATGGAATATTGATGTTACCTGCTTAATCATGGGAATGAGTTTAAACCTATATTTTCTATGTTATGTATTAATAAAACTTGACCAACTAAAATTGCTTATCGCTTAAACTAGAGTCAGCCTTTTGAGCTTGCATTCCCCATAGATATACTTGCTGAGCATGGTGAGCTGACGCTTGTTGTCACCACCTTTGTATAAAAATCCCGGATGGGTACCAGATGTTGGAGGCTATGACGAGCTCCCCGAGGATGGTCGTGACTTCTGAGGAGGGTGTACCCCCAGTTAGTGTCCCTGTGGTGGGAGTCTTTGTTTTTCCTACGTATTCCGCTGTAATAAACAATGCCGTTGGCTATGATGTGATGAACTCTATGTGATGTAATAAAGATAATCGCTATTCGTGTGATGATATTATAATTTGTAAGGTATATGTGAATCAAGACATCCTGGGTTCACATATATTTGGCTTCCAATTTATTATTATAAATTGGGGTGTTACAAAAGTCATTTACAGAAATAAAAAAATCAGTGTCCAGGTACATCACTTGCAGTTCCAGCCACGAACCGGCAGTGATGCTCATCATCAGTGGCGGTTCGTGGCTGGAATCGACAGTAAAAGTGTCCAGGTTATCACTGCCGGTTCCAGCCACGAACCGGCAGTGATGATGAGCTTCAGTGCTGGTTCGTGGCTGGAACCGGCAGTGAAAGGGCAGTGAAGCTTCACTGCCGGTTTAAGCCACGAACCGGCAGTGATGATGAGTTTCACTGCCGGTTCTATGCCGAACTGGTAGTGAACATTTATCACTGCCGGTTTTAGTAGACCCGACAGTGATGGACTGGCAGTGATGTTCGAATCTGTAGTAGTGTGAGTTAGCATATCTCCAACCACTGTACATATTAAAACAAATGGCTAAAGATGTTCTGTTGGGACATAATCTCTCCACTAGTACAGAACCGACTTTTAGCCTCGGTCTGTAAGGGCCTTTAGCCCCGGTGCCTGAACCAGGGCTAAGGATTCGGGACTAAATGTCCCCCCTTTAGCCTCGGTTCGCAGGCCCGGGACTAAAGGTATACCTTTAGCCCCGGTTGGTATTACCAACCGGGGCTAAAGGGTGCGCAGGCGGGCCACGCGTGGCAGCACCCTTTAGCCCCGGTTGGTAATCCGGTTGGTATTACCAACCGGGGCTAAAGACCCATTTTTTTCTTCTGATTTTGGTATTTCTTATTTTGGTTTTCCAATTAGATTAGGTATTCAAATGTGTGTATTCTTCGCTTCTAATACATGTATTCACTGCTAATACATGTATTCACGCACTTATAAGTTAGTTTCAAAGATTAAACACAAATAAACTATGAAACTCTATAAGTATAATATATATATGCACATAAAATTTACATCATTTCCATTGTTACTTGACTTAAGACACAAACGCTCTCGCCACTTAAATATCATACAGATGTTCGTCTTGATTTGTCTTGAGTGGTTCGGCCCGGTCGTAATAGTAATCGCCTTTAGGGTCGACCACTTTGGCAATAAAAAATCTAGCAAAGGTCTCTTGAATTCCTTTGAGACGATCTTCTTGCAACTCTTGTTGCTGCAACCATAGCGTCTTCAATTTGCATTATAAAGAAACAAGTGTTAATATACATAAGATTTAGTTAATAGCAACAAATAAATAAAATGGATGTATTATATATACATATCACATACTCTTAGTTTCTCTGTAAGATTTCTTCTTGCATACACCGTGAGGAACTCGCAAACGTAGTATCCACACAGATTGTTGCCTTGTGGTTGCCTTAGAATCCACTGTAAGATATGAAAAGATTACTATCGTCATCATACGCATATGTTAAAGTATGATAAGGTAACATATTATGAGAGCTAGTAGAACTTACATTTTGCAGACGAGGACCCTGTACTGCTGCTTCTAGTTCCGGACGGTGTATCGGGACGAACCAAGCCCAAACCCTGCTCAATAATTGGATCATTAGTTAATTAACTCATGCAGTGTAGTTAAAGAGCAGGAATCCATATTTAAAGATCAAAGTTACCCCTTGAGACATCAATCCCTAAGAGAAGTGCTACTGATGCTGCACGTGTAAAAGAGTTGGAGGTTGAAGTTGCAGCGGAGAAGCAAGGAGCTCTAGCACTTAGAGATCAACTTCATGGTCCGCAGGATGAGTTGGAAGTGTTGAAGAAGAAGGTCGAGGAATCAGTGGAAGCAAGGGAGAAGCAGGAAGAAGAAATTGAAAATTTGAAGAAACAAGGAGAGGAAACCAATGCTCTTCTATGTTGGTTGTTCAACATGAACAGGGATTAGGTCACTCCTTACCATGTTCCTTTTATCTTACTGATCATGAGTCATTGCTTCAATATGACTTGGACATGTGTTTGTTTATTTATTTTGGTACATGGCTTGGACCTGGTAATGGTTTGCATCTAGTTGTGTATTTTGTAACACCTTGGATATGTGGCTGCAGCTAATATTGCCACTTTGGTGGGATATGACAGTGTCTTGGACATGAGTTTAGTGTATTTTGGGTTGACTTGGACATGATTGTTGTCAAATGATTTTTGTCTGCAATGCTGCAATGGGTTCTATATTGTTCAATGGACTTCAATTTGTATTGTGAGTTGCAATTTGCCATGTCATGTCCTGCCACATTATATGAAAACAAGATTTTACGATTATTTTCTCCTACGTGGCACATGTATAGTCATGCATGGTTAGTTTCTTTGCGATGTCTTCTCTACTTGATAACGACAAAAATTGAACGTCGTAAATCAACGACGCAAGTATGATCGTCACAAAAATTACGACGATAATATTAGTTTTGTCGCATAACACCTTTAGCTACGGGGAATAGGTGACGAATGCATTTTCATCGTGCATTTGTCGTAAATTGTGAAGTGCGGCATAATTTTCACTTTCTGTGACATAAATGGAATGTCGTAGAAGGTCACATCTCTTGTAGTGAATCTCCCTGTGGTTTTCTCAATGAGTCAAAGATTATCAATTGACTTCTTCTCATATCGAAGACTATGAGTATCGAGTGAAAACTGCATTTGTTTATAGAGTCAACATATATATCTTTATGTTGAATTGAGTAATAAGTAAAACAAATTGTGCAAACGATAACAACACTCACCCAAAGTTGTATGGGAAGAGCATATATTCTCTGGTCTTTTGGTTGACCAAGAACCTCCGCAAATTCCTCTGCGTTTGAGGTATCTATTGATCGCGGGGAGTGTTTGGATCCGAGAATATGATTGATGGATCAATGAAACCAATTTCTGTGTCTCCCTTACGTTTGACCAATAACATCAAGAATCTGCATATATATGTTTGAGAATAGTTAGTTACTATACATATACATATGTTATAGTCTGATTACTAAAAGAAATGATCACTTACAAACAGTAGCAGCTCATCAGAGATTTATCTAGAGCGTCCATATGGTATAGTTGGTCGAGCTCACTATACGGAACAAATATAAGGTCATCGCCCTTGAAGTAATGTTCTTGTCTAATTCTGACGCAAATGCAGTCGTCATCTGGGTTTTTGGTACATTCCTCCATGTACCACGAGTTTAACCTGCACATTTGCGTACCAAGATCCCTAAGGGTCGATGTATTGTACAGACTTCTGCCACGTACATAAGTTCTCTTAAACTCATCGACTACAGTGGCATTTGCGACTAGTGCATTTGCGTGAAATTGAGTTGCGGTTATACCAACTCCTTTCAAGAACTCTTCCAATCCATCACAATTGACCCGTGGAACATTGTCTTCTAGCACGCTCATGTTTGAACCATATTCATTCCCAACAACTAGCGTGGGTACTGATTGTTTCGATTGTTCCCCGAGCTGTGGGACACCCTTCCCTGCTCTTTTCTTCTCGATAATTACCTTTTCAAGAGTGCGGTCATAGTCCGATATTGGAGATCTCTTCTGAGCATCACGTAGCTTTCTCTTCTTTTCTTCCAACTTCTGCCTTAGAGCTGATTGATGTACGTAGAACGGCTGTTTAGATTCTTTCCTTGCTTTACGGTCGTCTATAATTTTGTTGGAAATGTGCGTCCACTGAGGCCTTTACTGAAGCGTCTATTTCTTCTTTAGTCTTCTCATATGGAAGTTTCAGAGGAATCTTAACAATAACTTTCCTTGTAGCTTGCCTCTTTGCTTTTGGTTGGGCGGTCGATACCTTTGCTTTGTGGCGGTCCTCTTCTTTGGCGATGGGGCAGCGGGAGACCATCGTGGAGGCGATGGGGCCGGTTTCGGCGCTGGAGACCTTTGTGGAGGCGATGGGGCCGGTTTTGGCGTTGGAGACCTTTGTGGAGGCGCTGGGGCCGGTTTCGACGTTGGAGACCGTCGTGGAGGCGATGGGGCCGATTTCGGAGATGGAGACCGCCTTGGAGGTTCTGGGGACGAAGTCGTGTCGTGCATTTCACCATCATCATCCCTCACAACACTATGACCAGCAGGTGATGAGGTCCTACAGTGAAAACAATGATTGTGAATAAAGTATCGCTATTTAAGCCAATACAAAAGAGATAGATATGAGTCACTTTCATTCGCACCTAGGATGAGGAGGAGGAGGCGGTGATAGTACAGTAGGAGGTGATGCCCCAGGAATAATGATATAGCGCTTGCGCCAACAAATAAATGTCTTCTCCGCTTGTCCTAAAGTCATCTCCCCATCACCTCCTTCAATGTCAAGCTTAACATCGCGATGCCCTTTTTCAATTCTATCCACCGAGACGCGAGCATACCCAGCTTGTACTTTTGACCCATGGCATATTGGTGTCTTCGTAGGGTCGATAGGAGATACAATACCGATAGCCACCATGATTGTGGTAGCCCCCTCTGGAATGTGCAGCTCACATGGTGTATTCGGTTTTGTGATGTCATCCACGGGAAGCGTAGCTTTGCATCATCAATAGGTTGAGGCTGTTCCGTGGAAGCACAACTGCTTTTCAACTGAGCTGATGGGCGGATGTTGACTTGTGGTACTGATGCAGTACTTTGCATTCGGCTCATTGCTAACTCCACTTGCCTTTTGATTTCCTCGCTCATTCTCACTTCAAGAGTCTCTTCTCGCTCTTTTGCTTGAATAGCTGCTTCGCGTGCTTCACTAAGCATTTGCGATATGCTAAGCTTCATAGCTTCCTCCTCTTTCTTCTTTCTCTAGCGGCTTCTATATGATCTTTGTCTTAAGGGAACACATGCTTCCACGGCACCGCGCCATGACCTCTCGTTCGCCCACCGTGTTCCGCAGTCCCTAGGGCATATGTCAGCTTATCTTTCTCTCTATCTGGTGATCATACTCCTAGTTCCCTCATAGATTGAGTGTGAACCAGTTTCCTTGCTGCTTCTGTGAATCCTTCGGTATACGTTAATCTCCCGGTCTGAGGGTCAATGCCTCCCCCGTGACCAAAAAACCACCACTTACTGCGCTCAGCCCAGTTATCTGATTCTGGTTGGATTCCCCTAGCTTGAAGGTCCTCTTCTTGTTTTTCCCACTTAGCAATGGCAGTCATGTAGCCACATGATCCCATGTGATGATGGTATTTCTTTTCTCGGGCATTCTGTTGGTTCTGTTGCGCTCGTGCTTCGCCCTCTTCGGATGTCTTGAAAGCTACAATGTCATCCCAAAACGGTCTCAACTTAACGTAGGCCTTATTGTTGAAATATGGAGTAAGGTTCTTCTTGATAAAATCGGTGTGCAATTTCTTCTTCCAGGCCTGGAATTGTGTTGCCATCTTCTTCATAGCCCAGTCCCTAACTCTCCCCTTCGAAGCTTCATCTTCTGTATCGAGCGAGAAATGTTGAAGGATTTCTTGCCAAATTAGTTTCTTGTCACGATCAAAGACAAAACTAATGTCAGGACGTCCTTTCCTTTGCCGCCATTCATGAGCACTGATCGGAAGCCTATCCCTTACAAGGGAACCACAGTTGCTGGCAAATCTATGTGCATGTGGTCCAAGTACTGCCCCTGTTTCCTCATCGAATTCCGTGATAATATACCAACCCTCCAATGGCTCCTTCGGGCCTCGTACATTTTTACTCTTCCCCGTAGTTGTCATTGATGCAGACGGCTATGTATGTAGACACACAAAACTTAGTGTAATTATTTTGATTTTCATGTATACACAAGAGATTGTAGACATATATATACCTCGGCAACATTGTCTTGCGCGATATTTTCTTGCTGAACATCTTGCGCAAAGTACTGACTTCCGTCATCTACTTGATTGGTGTCGTCGTCTCCTTGATTAGTGCCATCTACTACTTGATTAGTGCCATCTACTATTTGATCAGTGGCATTGTTGATCATTGAAATCAAGAAAGCCTCCATGTCATTCGGGTCGTCCATTTCTACAACTATATATATTAAAAGGGGGTTTAGGCACTTAGAGTTAGGCACACTTGGGGGTAGACACTTAGAGTTGGGCACTAGGGGTGTGTGTGTATGTGTGTGTGTGTGAAGGTTTTAGGGTAGACACTTAGGGTTAGGCACTAGGGGTGTGTGTATGTGTGTGTGTGAAGGGTTTAGGGTAGACACTTAGTGTGTGTGTGTAATAAAAGGGTTTAGGGTATAGGGTACTTAGTGTGTGTAAGTTTGTACACTTTCTTAGAGTAACCAAAGGGTAGACACTTAGTGTAGGCACTAGGGGTACACACTTAGGGTTTAGGGTTTAGGGTAGACACTTAGAGTTAGGCACACACTAGGGTTAGACACTTAGGATAAAAGGGTAGACATCACTTAGGATTTAGGGTTTAGGGTAGACACTTAGTTTGTGTGTGTAATAAAAGGGTTTAGGGTTTAGGGTAGACACTTAGTGTGTGTGTGTAATAAAAGGGTAGACAATAATGGAAGGTCAATATTTCTCTAACAAATCCATCTATCAAATCAGCACTTAGAGTGATTTTACAAGTGTCTATACATTTAACTACATGTTTACTAGCAATAATGGAAGGTCAATATTTGTCTAACAAATCCATCTATCAAATCATATATCTACATGTTTTCTAGAAATAATGGAAGGTCAATATTTCTCTAACAAATCCATCTATCAAATCATATATATATACATGGTTTCTAGAAATAATGGAAGGTCAATATTTCTCTAACAAATCCATATCTAACAATTCACCTTTTTTCCTCTTCTTCTCTTCTTATTTTTCTTCCTTCTTCTTCTCCTCGATCACGTACTTCTCCGCCTAGAAAAACATGTATAAAATGTTAGTGTGTGTGAAAACAAGCAACTAATAACATATGTATAGTTATCAATTTTCTTTTTTTTTCTAACAAATGCATTTAGAAATTTCCTTTTTCTTTTTCTTTTTCCTTTTCATTTGAGAAATCCATTAATAAACTAGAAAATCATTTAACCTTTTTCCTTTTTCTTTTTTTACTTAATTTCCTTTTCTTTTTCTCCCTTCTCTCTTCTCCTTCTTTCTTTCCTGCTCATCCTTTCTTTCTTTGTTCTTCCTTTCTTCCTTTCTTCCTCTCTTCTCCTTCTTCCTTTCTTCCTTTTTCTTCTTTCTTTTCTCTTCAAATGGCGGCCGGCGGCAGGCTCGGGCACGGCAGCGGACGTAAAGGGCACGCGGGCGAGACGGAGGCGGGCCGATGGCGAACTCGATCGGCGGGCGGCGCGCGCGATTGATCGACGGAGGCGGTCGGCGGCGGCGCGAGGCGGTGGCGAGGCGTGCGGGGCCGGTGCGGAGGCGGATCGAGGAGGTGGGCCGACGACGAACTCCGCGGGCGGCGCGCGCGGTTGACAGAGGCGGCCGGTGGTGGCGCGAGCCGAGGCAGCGGTGAGGAGTGCGGGGCCGGTGTGGAGGCGGATCGAGGTGGCGGCCGGCGGCGGTGGTGCAGAGCTAGGTTGGCGGTGGCGATGAGCTCGATCGACGTCTCGGGCGGAGAGGTTGAAGGAACACAGTGCTATGAGGGAGGAAGAGGGGGTCCGAGGCTTATATAGGAAGCCCCCTTTAGCCCCGGTTGGTAGTACCAACCGCGGCTAAAGGCCCTTTTAGGCGTCAAACGAAATTTCAGTGGGCTTCTTTGGGTTGTTTTAGTATTACATATAGTTTAATATATGTATAAATTGCTCTATCTCTTGTTAATTCCATAATAAATTAAATACATGGCACAATTTTTTTAAAAAATAACCATTGCATTTCCTTTTGATTTATTATACACTATAAAAATGTATAACAACAAATCTTATACACTATAAAAATGTAACTAACCATTAGTATTTAATTAATGCAAAAGTAGATTGTTGAATTAAAAAAACTAAAATGCTTGGTTACCAACAGGAAATTAGTTTATGCATTATTTTAACGTTAATCTTTTTGTTTTTCACCATTAATTGTCCAATTATGCGAAAAATAAGTTTACCATTAAATAGGAAATTATTAATGAGGCACTAAATGACCTCATATGAAAAACTTTTGAATACCAAGGTTTCATATGAAAAACTTTTGAATACAAAGGTTTCACTGACAAATATAGATCTTCATTAGTCACTAAATGACTACAAAAGAAGTATTAGTAAACATTAATTAGTCACTAAATGCAAGATTGTCCAAATACAAATGTAGATCTTCATTATTTGACCAAACTTAGCAAAAATGACCAATACACATGTCACTTGATCCACATCACACTGTTAAGCTAGCTACATCAAGCGGGCACATTAGTGATCTTCTTCTTGACATATGTCCCTTGGTCGTGATCATGTCGTAACCACGGAGTGTCCTCGGCATTTAGAATTATGCTTAGGTCTTTGGTCACACTGAATGGCGCAATTCGGTCATCCCTTTCGTATAGTTCTGACATGTCTGAGTTGTCCTCAATTCCCAAAATATTTCTTTTCCCTGAAAGAACTATGTGACGCTTGGGCTCATTGATGCTTGATTTGTCATCGTTTTTTCCTTTCTTTGGTTTTGTAGAGATGTCTTTTACAGAGAACACCTGATTCACATCAGCAGCCAGGACGAATGGTTCGTCTTTGTACCCAATAGTGTCGAGGTCCACTGTTGTCATCCCATAATCCTTGTCAATTGTTACCCCGGCTCCGGTCATCTTCACCTATTGGCACTTAAATAAAGGGACTTTAAAATTAGGTGCATAGTATAGTTCCCAAATCTCAACTTTGTGGCCATAATATGTTTGCCTTTTTCCATTTGGTTCAATGGCATCTATGCGAAAACCACTGTTTTGGTTGGTGCTCCTTTTATCTTGGTCTACCGTGTAAAATGTATTTCCATTTATCTCGTAGGCTTTGTACGTGAGGATGTGCCATGATGGTTGTCTAGCCAACAAGTACAGTTGGTCATCAATACTGTCATCACCAAGAAATTTTTTTCGCAACTAATCGCCGAAAGTTTTCATGTGTTCTCGCATAATCCAAGCTTCATTCTTCCCTGAAAATTCGGATCGTAGGAGCTGTCGATGAAATATGCGTCGTAGTCTACCTAGGGGGTACGCCATGGTAGTAGATTGTTAGGCGGAGGTGTGGCGACGACGATCAAGCGTAACATAGAGAGCGTAGACACGGCGATTTAGACAGGTTCGGGCCGGCAAACCGCCGTAATACCCTACGTCCTGTGTTCTGGTGGCTCTCGTATATCAGGTTACAAGATCTGCATATGATCTGAGAGAGGTTATCTTGGGTTTTTTGAGGGGGGTCCCTGCTCGCCTTATATAGCCGGGGAGCAGGGTTACAATTTCCATATCCTAACAGATTACGGTCGGTTCCCATGGCAAGGGATCGGAGTCTATCTTACTAGGATTTTCCTTGGTGAGCAAGTCTTCTTAGGAGTCCTTAGCGAGCACGACGGGCTGGTCGCATGCCGCAAGGCCTCGTAGGCTGGGTCGTCTCCTGGTCGACAGGCCCAATAAGGTCCCTGGGGATATGCTGAGGTTACATCCCCAACAAGTCCCCGAGCACGTTACATTCTTCTGGCGAGCCCGCGGCGTCATCCTGAGAGGTGTCCAGCTGGTCGCTGTCATGCGGGGTGGTCGTCGTAGAGTCCCGACCAGTATGGCTGGTCGAGGTGATGCTCAGAGAGGTCTCCCAACCAGGTTGATCTAGTCGAGAACATCGTAACTTGGCGTGCGAGCTGGTCGCCTTGCCGGATGTTGCGGCTGCTTGCTGGAAGAATGTGACGTGCTGAAGAAGAAAAAACTTTTGAAAGGTCTTTCCCTGGTGAAGTGTACCCACTTAGGCTCTGCAAAAACCGCACATTAAAATAGCAGAGCTTTGTATGCACGTGGTGTCATGCTTTATAAAGTAGTGCGTAAAGTAAATAAATAGAGATTGGAGCATAAATTTGCAAAAACGACTGCAAATACTCGTAGTCCCCGAGCCTGATGGAAGGAGCTCGGAGAGATTCTTGTATCAGGGTCTTTTGGTTTTTATTCGCAGTCCCCGGGTGTTGTCCGTCTAGTGGTTGTTTTCTGGCGCCCTGATCGCAGTCCCCGAGCCTGGCTCGGCGTGGGGCTAGGTGAAGTCCCCGAGCCTGGTCGGGAATGCAACTGACACTGAGGGTAGTAGTCAGTCTTAACGGAGTCCCCGAGCGTGTTTATGCGTGTAGCTCTGTCGACCGTGTCGGCCAGGTTGCTGTAGTTATATCTTCTTCCTAACAAATAACAAAGATGCGTGTCCAGTCCCGGGACTGTGGCATTGGTAACGTTGCACAGAAAGATTATTAGCCGTAAATCATGTAATTGACTGTAGGCGAATGTTTATGGAAGGGGAGGTAAATGGGCCAAAACAACCGGTGAGGACAGCGGCCCAAGTTGTGGCATAGAAAGTGTGCGTGGTGGTTTCCTATTTGGTCTACGCGGTTTCCCAAAACCCCTAGAATGGGAAGCATTGCGCCCCAAGGCATAAGAGGGAACGGCAGCAGCGGCGGTTTCCTCATCGTTTGCTCCCGTTGAGGCGTTATTCCTCGATCCACTTTTCTCGCGCTCTGAGACCTATTGCAATCTTAGTTCGCCGCCATCTTACCCTGTCGATGGCTCCTCGGAAGAGGCCGAGTACTCGCGCGTCGGTGAAGAAGGGGGGGAAGGCTTCGAAGATGGTGGATGTGCTTCCGGATTGGGCCAAACATTGGGCCAAATGTACTTTGGAGGAGGAGGATATTCAGCTTCTTGTTACCGCTGGTATTCTTCAGGACAAGTCTCTTGTGGATTGGAGGGCGGCGTCGATGAGGAGTTCCCGACTCCTAACACTGGTGAGCTTGTCGTCTTTGAGTCCTTCTTTTGGCGTGGATTCGGGGTTCCGGTTCATCCTTTTCTTCGCGTTCTCTTGGAGTATTACAAGATTGCGTTATGCAACCTCCATCCCAACTCAGTATTGCACATCTCCGTTTTTGTGCATTTCTGTGAGGCATATCTGGGGATCGAGCCGCATTTCGAGTTGTTTCGTTATTTCTTCCGACTCAAGCCGAATGGGACCGCCACATCGCGGATTGTTGGCTCTGTATATCTTCTTCGTCGGGAGGGTATGGCGATGTGTACATTGCTACTCTGTTGCCTTCGAAGGTTCCAGAGTACAAGTCTCGTTGGTTCTATATCCCCTAGGAGGAGCCGTGTGTGCGTGGAGATCTGGCAGATATCCCAGTGTCGCAACCTAGCTGGTCGGCGACTCCTTCGAAGGCGGTGATGGACCAGGTGAAGGATCTACTAATGTTGATGGACCGGTCGTCGGTTGATGGTGTTTTGGTTGGTTGGAATTTTGTGATGAGACGCTGTTTGCCTTGTAAGAACAGGGTTCATCCTGCCTTTCTTTACACTGGTCGTGGTGACCCTGCCCGCGAAGCACCCCAAAGGTTGGAGCAAGAAGAAGGATTTGATCGTGTTGCTATAATTTTTGATCTTTCCTTGCCCTATCTGAAGAAATCACAGGATGCATTTCGTGCTCGGCTACCTTCGCCGTCGGTGAGTTTTGATTTTGCCTTTGTAGCGGCCGTCTAACTTTTGGGCTTTTTGGTGGTTTTACTCAAATCTTCTTAGTCAGGATCGTGTGGTCTTTGTTTCCCGAGTTCCGTCGGCGGAGTGGCCCCTCGGTGTGGACCAGTCAAGGACTGTGGAAGATATACTTGGTGGAGGTGATCGCGAGTCTTCCGACGAGGGTGTGGCGCATAGGCCCTTGGATAAGAAACATCGAGTCGGAAAGCGCCCGGCTGATTTGTCCCGTAAAAAGATGAAGCCGTTAGTGAAGACTGGGAGCGAGTTTGTTATCAACGAGGGCACCGCCCATATGAATTTCTCGATGTCTAATTCGTCTGACGAGGGATCGGGTAGGGGTGATGTGCCGACCATGAGCTTGGACGGAGATGGGTGTTCGCGCTCGGGTCCCAAGGTGGTTGCCGGTGATTTCCTTGGAGTGGAGCATCATGCTGCATCGTTGGAGCGTCCGCCTACGGGTGCTTCATCAGGCTTCGCGGAGGGGGTTCCGGGTCGGCGATTCGTGAGGGGTCGTCGGAAATCATATCTGTGAGTGCTTCATTTTTGTCTGAGGCTTAGTTGCTTTTTTCAATTCGCTTATAATGCTGCTTTTGATAGAGTGCTGAATTCCGAGGATCCGGTGGAGTCTCATGACAATGGGTCGGATGTTGCTGGGAGCATGTGGTGGCTCAGAGAGAGGTAGTGTGCCTGCACCAGCTGATCCCCAAACTTGTGAGGAGAATCCTGCTTCGAGTGAGGGGGCTGTGTTTGGTGATGGTGCCGATGGCTCTGGGGCTCAAGATGCAGAGCCAGCTTTTGGTTTTATGCTGGAGTCGTCATCATTTTTGGCACCGGATCCAAGGCCAGAGATGAGGAAGAGGTCGACGGTGGTGCATGAGGAGCCGGAGGTAGTGGAGGAGATTCCTCGTGCCAAAAATGAATCGAAGGTGACGCCATTTCGTACTTTTCATCGTGATGGTGATGACTTTGTTGTTGTTGAGGATGACAAGGTTGAGGAGGAAGCGGCTGCCCTCCTTAGCGATGCTAGCGATCTGCTCGGACGATTCAAGGTAGCTTCGGACTCTTGGCTTAGTTGTGCGTTGTCTCTGTACTTTTTCTATTTAGCTTGTTGTTTTGTCATCGCAGAGATTGTTTGAGTCCTGGAGAGAGCGTAAGATGATGGACGACATGCTTGCGAAGCTGTCCTCTGAGAAGGAGCGTCTTCGTGGTGACATTGCTCGTGTCGAGGGTCAGTTTGCAAGGCTGGAGGAAAGTTTGGACGCGGCGCACCGATGCTCGGAAGTGCTAAGAGCCGCAGTCTGAGACCGAGAGCGGGAGACCAGCGAGCTTCAATCGCTCGTTGACGATCTTCGCGTTCATAAGTCTTCGTTCTTTGTGGCTTTGAATATTGGTGTCTTGTCTTTGTAATAATTTTTCTCGCCTGTCACGTAGAACTGCTTGATGTTCAAAAGGCAAAATGCCTCGCGGAGGAGAAAGTTGATGCTGCCGAGCGAGAGATGTACAAGATGCGGGAGATGCACAAAGGTAGCATTTTACTGCTTGTTGTTACTTTTGAATGGCTTCCTTACTTGGTTTTTGCTACTTCCACAATTCACTGGGACAATGTTCGTCTTCAATTTGCAGACCTGCAGGCGAAAGTGGATTCCTATTACGACAACTTCTGGTCGCTAACGTGTGAGATCGCCCATGTGGTAAGGTGTGTTGATGGTCAGGAGCTCATTCCTGAACCCGCTGACCGGGTGACCATGGAGAGTGTGTTAGCGAGGGTTCGCGGCCTATGGGGCAGACTTCAATTGTTTACGACTTCGGCGGCGCGAAGTTTGGCTGCTCATGGCATGGCTATGTTGCAATCTCATTATCCGAAGATCAAGCTTGGTCGCGTGGAGACCGGGGTCACGTCAGGGACATCGGATGAGGATGCAGATCGTCTCGAGGCGGATGTCGATCGTATCGCGGAAGTTGTAGCTGAAGATGCTGATTTGTTTTCTGCTGGGCAACGGTAGTTTGTATCGTGGATACCTTAATTCGGGCGTGTAAGTGAAAACTACAAAGCTATAAAATATTCGGGTGGTGAGCTTTTGTTTCACTTGTATGCCCTGTCGTGCCTCCTGAGTCATGAGCCGTAGCGATGAATCGTTTGGCCCCGGGTTCCTTGTGGCCTAAATCGTAGAGCCCAAAGCTACTTACGCGTAGGTACCACGGAGATTACCAGGGGGGTAAGCTGCTAGCAACCCGCAGCGCAGAGGGCGAACAACTCATGCACGCTTAAGGTGGTGCTAGGGATAGAACCCTTTTCCGAGAGGCTCGATCATGGTGTGAATAGGGCCTATGGAGACCGTTCCTGTAGACGTTGGGCGCAAAGCCATGCTGCTTGTAGAGTCGTCGACCGTACCGTGGTCGTATATAGATTCTGGGCGCATATCCTCATGGCCTTCAACTCAGGTGATGTCTCGTTTGATAGAGATGCATCATCTGAGAGGTCTATCAACATGATCATAGCGTATAGGGTAGCTAATTCTATGCGTTATGGAGTTGATAGACCAGATTTGAAGGTTTCCGGTTATGGCCAGGCTGTTTTGGAGAACGCCGTGATGTGTTTGGAGAGGTCGTCGAAACACTGTGAGAGTGTTTTGGAGAGGTCGTCGAACGCCGTATGTTCCTTGCTAGACATCGTATCGCCTTGGGCATTTTGTTGGAGTCGGGGTATGTATAAAGTACAAAGAAGAACATATCACTTTATTTATTCATCGGGGATAACCGGTACAAACTTTATTGGACCTCTTCAAGTGCCTAAACTGCTTGTATTGCCCGTCGCATGGATCTTCACATGTGTTTGCGAGGTAGGTCGGCGTTGGTTGTTAACGCTTGCATTTCTTTCGGCCTCTTGGCAGTGGGGTTATCAGTAGTGCTGGAGCTGTATTTGTCGTGGGGCCTCCCGCGGCGTTTATTGTTTGCTGTTCACACTCATATGCGACTTTCAGATTGGTGCGGAGGCTGAGGATGCCTTGCTGTGTTTGTATCTTGAGCACCGTATAGGTGTAATGGGGTACTGCCATAAGCTTTGTGAGCGCCGGTCGGCTGAGGATTGCATGGTAAGCTGTTTGGAAGTCAGCGACGATGAAGTTGATATTCTCGATTCTGAAGTGACTCTGGTCGCCGAGTTGTACCGGGAGCGTAATTTGTCCTACTGGTGTGGATGCCTTGTCTGGGACTATACCCCAGAAAGGAAAGTTTGCCGGCAGGAGGTCCTTCTTTGAGTAATCGAGCTGGCGGAATGCGTCGGCGAAGAGGATGTTTAACGCGCTGCCACCGTCGACTAGCACCTTCCTGAAGCGGCACGTGGCAATGGTTGGGTCGATGATGAGTGGGAATTGACCAGGGTACCTGTAATCTGTCCACTCGTCTTTCGCTGAGAAGCTAATAGTTTGCTCCGACCAGTCTAGGTATCGGGCGTTGGTCGAATCATCATCTTTGGCGATGACTGAGTAAATGTCT
The DNA here is from genome assembly GCA_022036555.1 of Microstegium vimineum. Classification (NCBI taxonomy): domain Eukaryota; kingdom Viridiplantae; phylum Streptophyta; class Magnoliopsida; order Poales; family Poaceae; genus Microstegium; species Microstegium vimineum. The sequence goes on from CM039125.1 coordinate 27,416,895, forward strand.
TTACGAACTTGACGGCGTTGCCTTTTCTCCTCAGTAACCATGCTGCCCTCGAAGATGGAGTACGTCGTTGAAGGTAGTCGGAACTTTGGTGCTGTTGGGTCTTGGTCTTCGCCCTTGCTAGAGTCGTCCTTCTTTACTCTCTTGTCGCCTCTTTGCCTTATCGCCGCCTCAAGGAGATCGCACTCGCGCATAGAGTGCCTAGAGTCCCTATGTATGGGACATGGGCCGTCAAGGATCCTTTCATAGCTAGCGTCATAGTCTATTCCTGGTCTGGCGCTTGGGTTGGCGAGGCAGCGGTCGTTTCGCCTCTAATCGTGCCTCTGCGAGTGGCGCTCGGAGTTGTCGGATCGGTAGTTCCGTCGATAACCAGCCCTTCCATCGCTGAGGTGGTCTGGTCGGCGATCCTTGTCCCTTTTGCGTTCCGGGGAACCGAAGTGGCGTCGCCCGCCCTTCTTGCTTCACGCGGCGTCGTCTTGGTTGGTGTGGGGCATTTCTGCCGAATTATTACTGAGCTCGTCAGCTGGTGGATCGCTGGAGAAAATGGGAATCGCCTCCGTCTTGTTATCACGGGGGGTGCTGCCACCCGAGGCTTGGAGAATCATCCTCCCGAAGCCTGGGGGGGACTCTGGGAAGTCATTGGTCAATCTGGAGGGATCAGGTGTTTCAGGCCTCCCGGAGTCGACCGATCCTGAAGAGGCCATGCCAACGAGGGATACTGCCTAGTCGGAGTCGTAGGAGATCGGGGAGATGACAATGATGTTCAGGATGGGTGCTGGGGGAATCTGGTCGGAGATCAGTCGATGCGTTTGGCGCTGGAAGACAGCGTCCTGATTGCTGAGCCCATAGGGCATCATTGGGGAGGGGCGGGTGTGCCTGGTCATCGTGATCATTGTCTTCGGCGGAGACCGATGGCGGCGTGGTCGGCGACCGTGGTGACCTGGGAGTCGGCGTCGCGCCGCCTGGACGAGGTCGATGTAGCTGATGATTCCGGCGTTGGCGCGATCGACGGCGCCGATCAGGTTGTCGATGTTGACGTCCTTGCGCAAGTGGTACTTCGGTATGGCAGGATGACACGGAGATGGTGGTGGACTTACCCCGCGTGGCACGGATCCGATGGTCCAAGACATAGATCCAATCTAGGTCACGGTGTCGGGCGCCGGAAGGACCATCGAATCCGGGAAGGTGACCGCTTGACGAGCCATGAAGTCGATGCACACACACCCTACCCGGCACACCAATTGTTGACGAAATATGCGTCGCAGTCTACCTAGGGGTACCCCCATGGTAGTAGATTGTTAGGCGGAGGTGTGGCGACGGCGATCAAGCGTAACACAGAGAGCGTAGACACGACGATTTAGACAGCTTCGGGCCGGCAAATCGCCGTAATACCCTACATCCTGTGTTCTGGTGGCTAGATTTATCTCGTATATCAGGTTACAAGATCTGTAGATGATCTGAGAGAGGTTATCTGGGGTTTTTTAGGGGGGTCCCTACTCGCCTTATATAGCCAGGGAGCAGGGTTACAATTTCCATATCCTAACAGATTACGGTCGGTTCCCATGGCAAGGGATCCGAGTCTATCTTACTAGGATCTTCCTTGGCGAGCAAGTCTTCTTAGGAGTCCTTAGCGAGCACGACGGGCTGGTCGCATTCCGCAAGGCCTCGTAGGTTGGGCCGTCTCCTGGTCGGCAGGCCCAATAAGGTCCCTGGGGATATGCCGAGGTTATATCCCCAACAGGAACTTCTTGTGTACCTCGACATACGGCTCCACCACGGAGGAGTTTTGAAGAACCGTGTAGTGTGCTTTGTTGAAATAATCATCCCTGTACCGATATATGTTTTCTTCCCTAGTGTTCCTTTCCCACTAAGTCTCCCCTCGTGTCTTGATTCAGGAACACCAATCGGGTCAAGGTCGGGAATATAGTCAACACAGAACTCAATGACCTCCTCTGTCCTATAGCCCTTGGTGATGCTTCCTTCTGGGCGAGCACGTTGGTGAACATATTTTTTCAGGACTGCCATGAACCTTTCAAAGGGGAACATGTTGTGTAGGAACATAGGACCGAGAATACTAATCTCCTTGACTAGGTGAACTAGGAGGTGTTCCATGATATTAAAGAAGGATGGAGGGAAAACCAACTCAAAGCTGACAAGGCACTGAACCACATCATTCTGTAGAACAGCTAGTTCCATTGGATCGATTGCCTTCTGAGAAATTGTATTGAGGAATGCACATAGCTTCATAGTGGCTAGACGTAAATGTGGAGGTAGAATTCCTCTTAACGCAACCCGAAGCAATTGCGTCATAAGCACGTGGCAGTCACGAGACCTTAAGTTTAGGAATTTCTTCTCTGACACATTTATTATATTCTTTATATTGGAGGAAAATTCAGATGGGACCTTGATGCTGCTTAGACATTCAAACATGCTTTCCTTCTCTTCTTTGCTAAGAGTGTAGCTAGCAGGCTTTAAATAATGACGTCCATCTTCTGTCTTCTCTGGATGCAGGTTGTCTCGTTCTTTCATGTCTTGCAAGTCCTGTCGTGCTTCAAGTGTATCTTTGTCTTTTCCATATACACCCATGAATCCTAGCAGGTTCACACAAACATTCTTTGTCAAGTGCATCACGTCGATCGCGTGGCGGACCTCTAGGACATGCCAATAGGGTAGCTCCCAAAATATGGACTTCTTCTTCCACATGGATGTGCGTCCATTAGCATCTTTTGGAACTGGTACGGCTCCTTCTCCCTTTCCAAACACTACTTGCACAGCCTTGACCATATCAAGTACCTCCTCTCCAGTTTGGTTGTCAGGCTTGGTTCGTTTCACTTCTTCTTTACAATGCTTTTCTTTTTTCTAGCTTGGTGATTCTTAGGAAGAAAACGACGATGGCCAAGGTACACGGCCTTTCGACATTTTTTCAGATATACACAGTCAAGGTCATCAAAATAGTGTGTGCATGCATTATATCCCTTGTTTGTCTGTCCTGAAAGATTACTTAGGGCAGACCAATCATTGATTGTTACGTACAACAATGCTCGCAGGTCGAAGTGTTCCTATTTGTACTCATCCCACACATGTACACCTGGTTTGCTCCATAAAAGCAGGAGTTCCTCAACTAAGGGCCTCAGGAAGACATCGATGTCGTTGCCAGGTTGCTTCGGGCCTTGGATCAGCACCGACATCATAATGAACTTCTACTTCATGCATAACCATGGTGGAAGGATGTAGATACATAGAGTAACAGGCCAAGTGCTATGAGTATTGCTCTGCTCCCCAAAAGGATTCATACCATCCGTGCTCAAACCGAACCTTAAGTTTCTTGCGTCTTCTACAAACTCCGGGAATTCTCTGTCAATTGCTCTCCACTGGGACCCATCAGCAGAGTGTCTCAACATGTTGTCTGTCTTACGGTCTTTTTTGTGCCATCGCAACAACTTTACATGGTCCTTATTTCTGAACAGACGTTTCAGACGTGGTATTATAGGAGCATACCACATAAATTTGGCAGAGATTTTCTTCCTAGGACGCTCTTCGCCCTCAACATCGCCAGGGTCATCTTGTCTGATCTTATATTGCGACGCTTTACATACGGGGCATTCATCCAAATTCTCGTAGTCCTTGCCATGGTACAGGATGCAGTCATTAGGACATGCATGTATCTTCAGGATTTCTAATCCCAGAGGGCACACGACCTGTTTTGCTTTGTACGTAGTGTCAGACAATTCGTTAGGCTTCGGAAGCATCTTTTTATTGATCTTGAGTAATTGCCCAAATGCCTTGTCGGATATGCCATTTTTTGTCTTCCATTGTAGCAACTTCAGTGTTGTACCCAACTTATTTTGCCAATCTTCGACACTCGGGTATAGTAGTTTCTTGTGATCCTCTAGCATGCAGTCAAACTTAGCTTTCTCTTTTTCACTTTCATAATCTCTTTGTGCATCACGAATGACTTCACCAAAACCATCATCTTCAGAGAGTGTGTCCTCTGCCCCTGCTTCTTCTTCTTCTGCTTCCACCATTGCAATATCATTGAAGTCACCATATTGAGCAATAATGTCGTCAGGGTCCAATTGCTCTTCTTCGTCTTCTTCCATCATAATTCCGTTTTTCCATGCTTGGTCCAACAAATATAGTTTGACATAAAACCCAACTTCAACAAGTGTGAGTGAACAGTCCTTGAGCTAGAATATTCCTTCAAATTCTTGCACAAGGTGCATGGATAACACATGAAATTAGCATCCCGCTTGTTTGCCTCAGCCGCTCTTAAGAAATCATGCACGTCATCAAAGAACTCTTTGGAGCGGCGATCTACATTGTACATCCAATCGCGTGTCATCGTTTGCATTATATGACCCAAAACATAATTAAATTTCTCATTTTGGTCAAAAATGAAATTATAAAATACCGAACAAAAGGTCATCTGCATTAAAATAACATGATCGAGATGGAACACCATCATGTGTCATTTCCAAGTCATACAAATACTAATGTATGCTCTATGAAAGCCTCGACATAGAGTATGCTAAGACCACTAGCACTATACACAGAAAACCTAAAATGCACTTCGGTAGCATAATGATCTCCCGACCAATCCCAACTAAAACAGACAAATCATCATTCGTCTACTCAGCATCGACAGACTTTTTGAGCTGGCTCACTGCCTCATCACCCTTCGTAGCCTTCGCGGCGTGTGTAACATACTCTTCCTCCAAGTACCAGCCGGCATCCCGTGCCATCCCACTGAAAATAGAAATAAAAAATCAACAATTTAATCAAAATCATCAGGAATTATAGGTACAAATTAACCATAACCATCAAATGTGACAAAATATATAACTCACATTGTGATCTGGACATTTATAGAAGATCCGACCGTTGTTGGGACCCGGCTTCCCCACTCGGTACTCTTTCACAGTCTTTTGCATACACTTGCCACAGGTAATGAGAGGGAGGTCTTGCCTTAGTCGCTTTGGAACCTGATCAGAGGCCGAGTGTCCCGATGCAGTTGTCATCTACTCTCTATACTCATTTTTCAAACTAGATATTATAAATTCCTTGAAATAAGATCTAATACCCTAGAAATGAAAGGTGTATATATATAAATCAAGAACAATCCACCATAAATTCATAATTTAATAATATCCTAATAAGAATCTATATTTCTCTAACTAAACTAAACTAATCTTGAAATATAGAACATATAATACCTTAGAAATAAAAGGTTTATACTTAGAATACTAATTTAGTTGTCTGTTCAAAATATTCAAACAATATCAAGTGAATGAAGTTTAAAATGGTAAAAAAGAGGAATAATCATAAAGAAAAATCACATATAGACTAGCTCTATGGAGGCGTAGAAGTGAGAGGTTGAAGATAGTAACCTTTCAACGAGTCGATAGAGACGTAGAAGTGATCAAATGAAGCAATGGCCGAAGAGGAGATGAAGAACACACCAAGAACAAGAAAAGAACAGAGAGGAAGAAATGAGCTCTCGGGCTCGAGCAGGGGAGAAAGAGAGTTCAAATAGGGGGACCTTTAGTCCCGGTCCATAGAACCAGTCGGGACTAAAGGCCTAGAAATAGCCCCGGTTTGTAACACCAATCGGGGTTAAAGGTAGACCTTTAGCCCCGGTTGATAACACCAACCGGGACTAAAAGTCCACCCTGACAATGTCTGCCAACCGAGCCGTTGGGAGGGGACTTAAGCTACTTTTAGCTCCGGGCGCAATTTTCACCGGGGCTAAAGCCTATTTTGCAAATCAGTCAAAGATGTGTTATGTAGTAGTGCTCTGTCCCTAAAATAATCAATTTATAAATTCGTATGCAAGTTATTTTTTTTAACTTTGTTCAACTTTATAGAAAAATATAACAACATTTATGACTTAAAATGAGGATCATATTCTATGATAAATCTAACGATACTAATTTAATATTATAATTTTTTTAAAAAATAAGAAATTTGGTCACAGTCAGAGAGAAGGGAGTATTTTGTTAGTCTCTACAACTAAAAAATACGGAAATACGGATGGTAATCGTTCACCCGGTCGTCGGACGCTCGCACGCTCCCTCGCCCGCCCGGCTACCCACGCCTGCCCGCTTCCTCTCCTCACCCGGCTCCCACGCCCGCCGCCACTCCCTCTCTCTCACCCGGCAACCGCCACCCCCGCTCCCCTCATCTCGCCTGGCGACACGCCCCCCCCCTGCAACCCGACCCCCGCCCCTGCTCCCCCCATCTCGCCCGGCGACCTGACCCCGCCCCCGCTCCCCACATCCCAACCGCGGACTGACTGCCGGTCTGCTGCCGGTCGCAAGCGGCGCCAGGGGGTGAGGAGGACGGCGGCGGCGGCGCACCTTTTTCTTCCTGAAGGCTAGCTGGGGCTGCTGCGACCACCAGGAACACGATGCCGGAGATTGAGGCGAGGATTTGGGACGGCCACTTCGTGATGCTGAAGATCCAATGCGAGGACGGCAAGGGGGTGGTCGTCAGGCTTGTGGCTGAGGTCAAGGGATTCCGCCCAGCGTCACGGATTCACGCATACCATTGGCATGCCCTTCCTCTCGGTTTGCATCCTCATCATAAACATATGGCAAAGGCAAGTTCTTAACTAACATTTTCTTAGGGTTTAATCTAGAGATGAATAGACCTCACGCTGTGCTAATCAATAAGAAAAGGTGTGATTTATTTGTACGGAACAAAAATGTGTGAATTGTTCATTTATCTTTTACAAAATTTATCTTGTTTTGTATTTTGTGGTAACGTTATCATGGATTTATTATGTAAAATCTGAGGAGAAATTGTATGATAGCACTCATGAATTTCATTTACTAAGATGTGTCCTGAAATTTTGTTTCTTTTCTTAAATGTGTTTATATAAATGACCGAAATTTTCATATTTCAAAAACACTGGAGTAAACTACAATAGGAGTAATAACCTTGTTCATTAACCCTGTCTTCCTTTAATCCGTGACTCCCACTATACGTTGATATAGAAGTGAGTATTCTGTCAGGGAACGTGAGAAGGTTGAAGTGAGCTACTAAACTTTTCTAAATTAGAGAGTAGAGACCATATTATAGATTGTTTTAGCATAAAAATAACAACTAAATTCTAACAAGAGAGAAGACAAATGTACACTGTTTCGTTGTTTATACCTTTTTGGTAAAAAAAACATTGTCTGATAGTAATTTCATTAATAGTTAGAAAGAGCATTTTTTCAGTTCGCGTGCATTCCGAGAGTACCAATAATTATGATAGAGGCTTTTACATGTATACCATTAAAACCATTCGAGTTCTTGTCTACATGGATATGTTGGATACAAGAATAGGATCTCTGAGAGCTGAACTAGACGATTTAAGACTTATGTTGCATTGCTGCTGGGAAGTGGCAGTGACATCTGCGAATGGGGTGGAACAACACTAGGATGTGGCTGCCAGCAGCTCTCTGGCCGACCCTACTGAAGAACAAGAGAGGACATGGGGATGAAGGAGAGAGAGGAAGAGAGCAGAGCAGAGCGTCAGTTCATGAGGGAATGAGGATAAGGTGGAAACGTCATGTGCAGATTTCGAAGATCAGATTGGAGATTTGTTTAACAAGATGGTTGGTCATGTCAATGGCAAGAAAGCAACCCTAGACCAAGCTAGCAATGCCATGGATATATTGATAGGTTGGTTTTGGAGATTAATCATCTCTATGCATAGCCATTTTGTATCTGATCAAAGGTACAAAGGACTTCTTAGTACCAGCCAATATGATGTCCACAAACAAATTCAGAGTTTGGTTAATCATATCAGGTTCTAATAAAGCTACAGTCCTGCCCTTATTGAAACAGTTTTTTTATTAGAGAAGAAACCAGTCTAGGAATGATCTGCAGGCATGCTACCAGGACAATACAAGGGCCACACAGCTTGTTCTATCCTCACTCTGTCTAAATTTGGGCCAACATTCATGATTTAAACCTGAATTATATTCTAATTGTTCATGCTTTATGAAATTCATGTAATTTGGTAATTTGCTACAAAAAAATGTTATGAAAATTGTGCCCAAAACATCATTTCTTTGGTAATAGTAGCTGCAGGGTAAACAAATGATGTAGATACAATAGATTAAAAAAAGCACTTATGTAATTTTTTATGTCTTTATGCAAATTACTTTTACCTGATTCTATACCTCAAGTCCACGCATCGAGATTGAAGTAATCTTTTTTATACAAATTACAAATTGATGATTTTTTGGAGTTGAAAATGTTTTGGTGTGCATCATTTCTTTTCCATTTTCACATTAGAAGATTTAGTGGAACAATTTGGGTTCGCCTACTATTAAAAAAGACTGACACCATTCTTCCGTTTCAAATCTGAAGCCACCACCGCGCCAACATCGCCTTACCCCGAGGTCATCATCGTCATCTACCGCCACAGGCGTGCCTGCTAACAGCCCGTCGGTGAAAGTTCATTGCAGTTTATGAACATTGACTCAAAATCTTCCAGGTTACACCACTAGATATAACTTGCAACCTTTTATTTTTTTCTGTGACTATTCATTGCAGTTTTTTCCTTAGTGTGTGTTTTGCAGAATAATATCTACTGTAGATTGCATATGTTGCGTGCTCACTGAATTTTTGGGTGAGACTTGCAAGGCTTCTCCTTGGACTCTTGGAGAGGGACATGCAGATAGAAACTTGAGAAGTTAGTATTTTTTTAATTACCATGATGCTTGGAAATTCTTTTCCTATCCAGATACAACTTTTGCATGCACAAATATTTGCACTACTCCAGCTTTATTGATTTTTGGTTTGCAAGGTAACATTACATATGTGATCCTGCCTCTATGTGCTTGATCAGGTTAACCTGAATTTTTTTTCCTTCCTGAATATTGGCAGAGGTATTTCAATAGCATGCTTGCTGGGACTTCGTGGCATGGTACTCTAAAAAAGTAGGTACCTTCTCTGTAAAATGTGGCTTACAAGCAGGGGATGGACCTGTGCGGCCTTGACCAAGGTATGCAGGCAGCAAGCATATACTGTAGGTTGCAAGCTTATAGTAGAAATATTTTCTAGCTATAACAAACATTTGTGAGCTTCTGAGTTTCAAATGCTTCAATTCAAATGTTATGCACTTTTGATAACATTTCTTATCCAAAAATTTCTATACATCTAACAGAAGATGATTAAAGGAGCCATGGATATCAGTTTTTTATACAACTTAAGAAAGCATAATAGGCTTCTTCCTTTCTAAAAAATATGGATGTTGGCTGTGAATTTTGATATATGCACTAAGAGAAAACCAAGAATCCATTCCTAGCTGCCACTATTTATCATATTTCTATATTTGTTCATCACTTATAACTGTTCTTTGCTGAAATACCTGAAATATATTTAATTGGATTCATCTTTCAAGTGAATTAGTTCTTATATTTTGTAAATCCAACAAGGACATCCAGGTCCATTGGTGTTACTTCCGTATGGAAACAAGGGTTAATGGAATATGGTTTGTGGTTCCATGCATGCTTCTAATAGCTCTCAATATTGTTAGTCATTCTTATAGTGTTTCAGTTGTGTTCATCTATGCAGTAAGGGCTTGTTTGGATGGAAGCCTGGAGCATTTGCCTGGCAAAAAGTGTTGCCTGGATGTTGCCTAGAAATTTGATGGAATCTGCCTGGCGGGCCAAGTTAGAAGTTGTTTCGTTTGGTTGGAAGCCTGTACCTGGAAAAGCTAATAGAAGGTATATACCATATTTAAAGGTTATTAAAAGATATAATATAATATTTGAAACATACATGGTTACCATTATATAATATATAAACAATAAAACAAATAAATAATTATGTGGAAAACTGTTTTTTTCTAATGCAAGTATTGTTTTCTGGGCTTAATTACGTGGAGGAGTACTTATATAGCATCTAAAACAACATCTAATATGAGTATGGAGGAGTACTTATATAGCTTGATTAAGAAGCGATATGATTTAGATTAATATTATTTTTCTCAATTAACTAAAGAAAAATATAATAAAAAGTTAAGTATATTTAATAACTTAATTATACAGTATTTTGTATCATAATATTATATATAATAATAATATTTTATGTATATAAGTAAGAAAGTCCCACGTATTTAATACGAGTAGTAGATTAACGAGGACATATTATTATTTTTTCAAATAAAAAATATTGATTAATTTTCGTTGTTTGGCTGGGTGTGCATTAAAGAAACATTAATAACAGCAACAGCCGTGACATCAATCCAGGCAACTCAGACGCGGAAGCCAGGCGCTCGTTTTTGACTGCCTGGCAGCACAAGAACTTGCCTGGTCCGGAGGATCACCAGGGCTCCATCCAAACGGAGTACAGGCAAGATACAGGTAACGCTGAAGCCAGGCAAAAGTGCCCCAGGCTCTCATCCAAAGGAGCCCTAAGAGCAGAACCATGTGTGCTGCGCCTATAGTCTGGAAATGGGGCTCATGAGCAAGCAACTGATGCTTTTGTGAGACACTAACGACGAGCGACATCAGCACGCATGGAAGGTGGTCTCGTCTTGCTTCTGAGCATGTCGCCCCCTTCACTGGTGTGATGAGTGTGCATTTTGGGTGATTCCTTTGTTGAGCTCCATGAATCCTTGGGTTTGCTATTGCCAACAATAGTTAATATAATGTGGTTTCTAGGATTTGAGTAGCGTCGAGCACTGAAGCTTATTGCAAGGGATATTCATGATGTGGAGGGGAAGTTTACATACATTCCTCTGTGATGCCAATGCGTAACTGCATGTTTTTATGAATTCAGTCAATTTGGGACTTAAGTAGTAACGATGAATGAATATTACAAACATCACGTTCAAAGAATCATGGTTTGTAATAGTAGAACATATGCTTAAACTTAAAGTTCTTGTGATATTATTTTGATCTCGTTGCAACGCACGGACATTTACCTAGTATCGTATAAGCACAGTAGCAAGAGGTCATGCAGTAAAATACGTTATTTCCATGACTGCTAAAAAACAGTTGAACTCCTCTTTTTTTCAATCGCCAATATATGTTAAGATTATGTGAAGTCCAGCATACAGCTACTGAGTTAACTAACCCTACTAAGATCCATAGCTCATATACTTGGAACTATTTAATCATTTAATGGAAATGAAGAAAGCGATAGGAAATAAGACTGATGTTTGTGGGTGGTAGCTCCTATTTTAACACTTTGATGCCTGTCTGACTTTTTTGTTTTTATAGGAAAAAAAAGTTTTTTTTTTGCGGTCTATCTTTGTGGAACATTTTGGTTGTGGTTTTAAGCATCACTACAACATAAGAACACAATGTGTTGACGATAAAAAAAGTCACTAGATCGTGCATGAAGCTGGAATTAGCAATAGGAGCTACTTGGAGTATCATATTCATATATTAGACAAGTTCATGCAAGAATAGAAAAGGAGTTCATGCAAGAATAGAAAGGGGAAAGAAGGAAAAATAAACAAATAGATACAGCTGACGGATATGAATTCGACTCGGATTTCGTTCATGTATAGGCATATCGATTTGGCATGGTGAGGTTTCACTGGTCACACATAAATAAATAAACAAAAGGAGGAAAAATTGTTACATACGTTACCATATAGATTACGGCATGTGACATGTGAAAAATATATAAGAAACGTCAATGGGTTCACGGCCCAATGGCAAAGACCATTGGTTGGGGGGCTCCCACCCAGGATTCAAATCCCTGACTTCGTGAACTTCAAGATTTACCGGTTCAGTCATTCGAATGCGTTCATAGAGGTAGGGTTTATGTGCGTGCATATTGAGTATCCGTGTTGTACTGTGTACTTTAAAAAAAATATATAAGAAACGTAAAAGGACAAATTACCATGGATACAGGACACGGACACGGACACGGTCACGTAATTTGCTGGTTTACCTGGTAGGGCGGACCTACAGAGTATGCAAGGTGGGCCACCGCATACCCTGTGGGAAAGCCTATCACCTACTTAAGAATTAAAATTTTAAATATAAATAGGTTTACCGCAACAATTTTTAAAGCATCTTCTTAGCTTAATGGTAAGTCTTCCTCTCTACAACTGTGAGGTCATTAGTTCAATCCCCTCATGCTGTATTTTTTCATTTTTATGCTTCTTTATTTAGTTTTCATATTTTATCTCATCTTGTTGTGTCCTGTAAAATCTTAATTGAGAGTAGTTTTAAAATTTTTGGTATTCTATCTTCTCTTCATATTAATAATTATATGATATATTTTGTCCTTTATGTTCTATTTTTATTTGTCCCATGTTGGTATACCAAGACATCATAAAATGGAATGGAAAATAAAAGTGACATAAATTATTTTTCTAGTTTTTATCAGTAGCTATGTACAATGTCATTTTAAATTTTCCATTTTCTTTTGTCCCCTTTAAAATTAAGTATAGATAATATACTCCATCCTTTAGTTTTTCTATTTTTTATCCCCTCTTGTTGTATCAATGAGACCTTACGTGTCTTTATTTTTATGTTTTCAACTTCTTATCCCCTCTAGATCTTATAATAATAAATAACATATTTCATCCTTATTTTGCAAGTTTTTTCCCATCTTGTTGTATTTCATTTGAACTCTTTATATCGTAATTTATCATAGTGTTTAGCTAATTTTTTTAATTTAAATCTTATTATGTCATTTTACTAAATTGAAATGTGGTTTACCGAATAGCACAAAAAAAATTTATACGCATACCCTGTGTTAAAAACCTAGGTCCACCATGTATACCAGTTATTGGACCGAACATGTATAGGATGTTAATTATTTAGCCAATTTCCATATCAATTTAATCTAGAAATTAAACAGTAGTATAACGGTGATGCCATATATGTACATGTAAATAATACTAGCAGTACCCACAGCATGTGACACGCTAGCGGTAGACACAACATGCAACATACTGATCGATGCTGAAATAATAAACATGAAAAACATGCTTAACACAGAAATTAGGTTGTACCTAGAGGAGGGACCCATGCCGAAGGCATAGGAGACTCCAATAGCACTAGTTAACATAGTGCATTGCTCGAAGCAGCAGACCACAAGCGATGCAGGGAGATGTACACAGTGCAGTCCCCCGAATGGCCTATGAGAAGAAGACAAACTCGATTAGCCTTCGGGAAGGACGTCAGCGAGCTGACACATATCAGGAAGAAGGCTCGCCGGCGGCGTGGATCATAGTAGGAGTTCGGACGAACAATGGTGAGCAGTCGCGGATCGCTCCCCAAAAAACTAATCGTCGCACACCCCGTAAAAGGATCTCAGACAATATCGGTTCCAAAGGCACCTGCTCTCTCGATTCTCTGTGCGTGCAGTGGAACGAGACGGAGAGAAGGAAGCGTATCATGTTTATAAAAGGAAGGAGATAGATCAGGGTGCGGAGAAAGAAGGGACTGAACACCACACTTTAATCACGAATAGTAACAGATGAACCAATTCCATTATTTTCATTAAAGCATACATTTTCCTTTTCTCCGTTGTGTCTAGGTTTAGTGTTTCAAGTTACAACACCTGACCAAACCACGTGGCACGGCATGCCATGTCCTGCCTCGGCTCGGCGGTGGCAGTAATACACGTGTGGCACCTAGTAAACCTCCCCTCAACCTCTCAATTGGTGCACGCATAGTCCATCTATTTTAGCTAAGTCAACTAATAGTCAAAATCTCATGTGAGACTAAACTATAACACAAGATAACATTTACTATGACACTAGGATTTATTGAATTATTAAAATATGGGCTATGCCCATTTATGCAACAATCCCCATCAAACCCTAGACCCTCATAATAAAGTTCTCAGTTCTATGTCGTTTGATATACCAGTGTTTTGATGGAGACTATTAAGTTGAATATGCATCTAAAGCATAGGATACACCTCTTCACAACTGAACAATGGATTAGGCCTTGAATTGATAGCTTTGTGCGAAATAAGTTTCACCTTCGCTCTCAATTGATACTAGGTTGGATAGAGCATCCCCTCTGATTCGAGCGTATAAGTCATACTCTTGTGCCTTTCATGAGTATTTAGAGATCACCCAAATCTCATAGATTATGACTAGCAATTTGAATCATATAGGTGTGTTCCTCAAAACATGTTCTATAGGACAACATCTTTGCTTCAATTAGTTGTTTGGAACACATTAAGGTAAAACCAACCTACCTTACAGATTGGAAAGATATGCATCAAAGATGAATTTTGTTAAGGGTCTTTCCTCTCAATTTACTACTAGCTTATTTCATATACTACTTCACGGGATCTCCAATCACATAGAACATGTTACCGCTATAGTAAATTTTAAGTAGGTCTCAAACCCATCTATCTCGATGTAATTTCTATCACATTATGTGACAGACCTTTAGTAAACTCACCTGCTAGATTGTTGGACGTATGGACATAATCCAATGCAGTCACTCCAAAGTTTCTCAACTTTCTGACAAATTTTAGTCACCTTTTTAGATGCCTTGTGGACTTCATATTGTACTTAGAATTGTTAACCTTTGTTATTACAGTTTGGTTATCACAGTTCATAGAAATAGGTGGTATCGGTTTTTTCAATTACCGGTAAATCCATAAGGAGCTCACGAAGCCATTCAGCCTCAGCACAAGCGGTGTCTAATGATGTAAGTTCTGCTTCCATAGTTGACCTTGTTAAGATGGTCTGCTTGCAAGGCTTCTAGGAATCATCGCCACCTTCAAGTGAAAACACATATCGACATATAGCTCATTAGCATCATAGATCCAATTGGCCTCACAATAACCCTCCATCACCTTTTGGTGCTCAATAAATTGAATTGTACCTTTTAAATAGCGCAAAACTCTCTCGAGTGCATGCCAATGAAAATCTCCCAGATTTGACACATACTGGCTCAATTTGCACACCACAAATAAGATATCAAGCCTCATTGCACTAGCAAGATACATGAGCGAATCGATGATATGAGAATATCTCAATTGATTCCTTACTATTCTCTGATTTTTCCTCAATAGCATACTAGGGTCATAAGGTGTGAGAGTAGGCTGACAGTCACTAAACCCAAAGCGACTCGTCGTCTTTTTAACATAATGGGATTGTAACAATGTTATCCCACCATCATATTATCTCATAAGCTTGATATTAAGAAAAACATTAGTCTCTCACAAATCTTTCATCTCAAAATTATTAGATAAAAGTTCATTTGCCTCCTCGATCACTTTGGGACTGGAACCAAAGATCAGTATGGCATCAACATAAAAACACAAGATAATTCCATCGCCTCCTCCATACCGATAGTACACACATTTGTTAGATTCGTTCATAACAAAACCAACAGATGTTAAAGTTCTATTAAACTTCTCATGCCATTGCTTAGATGTTTGTTTTAAACCATATAAAGATTTAAATAATTTACACACCTTGCTTTCTACAAATCCAATAGGCTGATCCATATAGATCTCCTCATCTAACTCTCTGTTTTGCAAAGCTGTCTTAACGTAGACTTGATGAACGATAAGATCATAAGAGGCTGCTAGGAAAAGTAACACTTGAATCGTAGTCAATCAATCAACAGGCAAGTAAGTATCAAAGAAATCCTCTTGTTCCTCTTGGGTATAACCCTTGGTCATAGGCCTTGCCTTGTGCCTCTCAACAGTACCATCAGGTATAAGCTTTTTCTTGAACAACCATTTGCATCCTATGGTTTGCACCCATAAGAACAGTCAATTATTTTCCAAGTTACAGTAGACATAATAGAATTCATCTCACTTCGTACGGCTTCCTTCCACTGGTCAGCACTATTGACACAAATTGTGGCACAAAGGATAAACCGCAAGCACACGACTGTCAAGGTAGCTTTCACCCAAGAGTATTCCAGGGTATCGAATCCATAGGGAACGTGAAGTGTACTTAACAAAGAACTAAGTTCGTCCTATGATGACACAAGTGGTTTATGATAGGTTGGGTAGAGATGATCTTCTATGGTTATGAAACTAGCAAGATACAAAGGTTGTTCAATTCGGGCCACTAGGCCGCTTAGCAACGGAAAGGGATGAGAAGGGTGCTAAACCGCCTAGCACAAGAAGACCTACGTTTTAAGAACTTGGCCGAACGTGGTGGGATCAAAGCCTAGATAGGACTGTCACCCCTACTAGGTACCACAAACAAACCGTTGGACAAGCCGCATACACAGGTAAGCGTATAGCCTAGACACCACGTCTACACTATATCTTACTACTCTAATCCGGATCCCGGTGAAATTGATTAGAGTACCGGGTTAAGGGCAGTGAACCAATGAACAACTAAAGTAATTACTTTACCAGAACTAAAGATCAATTACCATAAAATAATCTCAAATGCAGACTTACAAAAGAGAAGACCACGTCCGCCGAGGTACAGCTCGGAGAAGACACCAGACAGGCCTGGCTCTCCTCCAGACTCTCCTCACTCTCTCCCTATTTTCTATGATACTAGTAGAACAGGGCCTCGCCTTGTAGAGAGAGTAGCTCTTCCTTGGTGTGTCTTGAATGAGAGGGAGTGAGGGGGTATTTATAGTGGAGAGATGGAGTAGGGGCTACTCCACTGCCACATCATCGATCCGCGTGATGGATGATGAGAGCCCTTGGATCCTAACCGCCTTTAGATCAATGGTGCAAGATAATTCAACATGTGCTTCTTTAATTCAGCATGTGCATCTTTGCATGGCGGCATGTAAATGACGGTTGGATAAAGGAGTGTCCACCAAGCCACCTTGGGGGGGGGGGGGTCGACCGACCCCCCTATGACATGTGGGACCATTCCAGACCTTCTAGAAGCATGGCCCACATGTCATGGAGTGGTTAGAACTTTGGTGGTGGCCATTGATTGGTTGGCTGACCTGCACAAGAGGGGCAGTGACCCTCTTACTTTGACATGTGGACCCACCTATCATGTGGGTGCTTGGGATGGCTGGTGGGC
This sequence comes from Microstegium vimineum, assembly GCA_022036555.1. NCBI lineage: Eukaryota > Viridiplantae > Streptophyta > Magnoliopsida > Poales > Poaceae > Microstegium > Microstegium vimineum. The sequence continues at coordinate 27,433,837 of CM039125.1, forward strand.
CCCATAGGGTGGTCGGCCGACCCCCCTATGGTGGGTTCCACTAGCTCATTTCTCTCCATTTCCTGTAGTCCTGCAAGAAATACTCCATGGACATGTGGAACTATTTATTGGGTATAATATGTTCATATTAATCTTGTTTTCCTTTGAATATGAGGATGTTGATGGTATTTTGATGGTGACAAAATGACTCATACTTACCGTCAACAAGCACCAGGAGAGGAATATACAATATAGTCATCAAAAAAGACTTTGCAGTCCTATGTCTCTTACTCTTTTGAGTGACTATAGTGTCCTCCTCCTCATGATTATCCACATGGGATTCCTCAATTTGTTCTATCGGCATAAAATGCTCATGCTCATGAGGAATTATAGATTCATGACCAAATGTGCTAGGTGTATTTTTCATTGAAAAATCATTCTAAAAAAATATAGCATCTCTAGACTCCATTATTGTACCAACAATCATGTCAGATACTCCATATTTATAATTAAGAACCTATACCCAATGCCATGAAAAGAATAACCAAAGAACACACAATCAGTAGTTCTAGGCCTAAGTTTGTGCTTCTTGTTGATAGGAACATTCACTTTGGCCAGGTAACCCTAAGTACGCAAATAAGAGAGATTTAATATTTTTCTTTTCCCGTTACTCAAATGGTGTAAGATCTTTATTTTTTGTTGGAACACGATTTAGGACATAACACGATGTAGAAATCGCCTCACCCCACCATTCCTTGGATAATCCCGTAGCGTCTAACATGACATTAACCAACTCAGTTAGTGTGTGGTTCTTTCTTTTGGCAATCCAATTGGATTGTGGTGAATATGGCAGTGTCCTCTCATGAATTATCCCATGTTCCACGGAGATTCAGAAAATACATTCGAAAAATATTCTCCATAATAATCAAACCTTAACCGTTTAATTTTCCTCTCTAATTGGTTTTCTACTTCAGCTTTATAGGCCTTAAAATAATAGAGAACTTCATCTTTTGTTTTCACCATTAAAAGTTAAGAAATATCTTTTACTGCCCTTAGTCAATTCACCATTAATCTCGCAAAATCAGAATGAATAAGTTCTAATGGTGCCAAGTTTCACGCCTTAGCATCCTTATGAGGCTTGCACTGTTGCTTAGCTTGCACGCACACATGACACTTAGAACGTTTGACTAAGTTAAATTTCAGGATTAAATTTAGATTTGCGAGCCACACAAGACAACCAAAATTAACTTGACAAAGTCGTGAATGACATATATATTTTACTAATCTGAGTTAACAACATTGTTCACTACCTTATTACTCACGTCATCAAGCAATGATAAGTGGAACAAGCCTCCGTAATCATAACCCTTTTTTTTCAATACATGTTTCATGTCTCGACATAATATATTTATTAGATTCGAACACAATTTTAAACCTATCATGACACAATTATGATCAGCTAACAAGATTATTTCTGATAGAGGAACATATTGCACGTTCTTCAATACCACCGTCTTTCCTAAAGTAAACTTCAGAATGACCGTGCCAACACTAAGAACACGCGCATGCGAGCCGTTGGCTATCAACAAGGCTCTTGTCTTTGTCCCATCGACCTGATAAGAAGTAAATAAAGAAATATTAGCATACACACCAATATTAGCACCATTATTCATCCACCACTCAGGCGAATGACAGACTAAAAGAACAAAAGGTAATGAATTATCATACCGAGATATTCCTTCTCCAGTCTCAATGATCGCCATATTTGCTGATTTCTTCTCCTACTTAAATTTGCAGTCTCGGCACGCACTTACTGAATGTTCCTCACCCCCAAACAAAATGGCCTCATTTCTTATTTTTCTTCTTAAAATTAGCAGTATGCTTGGGCTTTGTATTGTTGCTCTCTTACTTGTTCTTCTTTTTTATTACGAGATGCAAATGATTTTTTTATTGTACACCATATTAGCAGTAGAGGACTCAATTCCTTTATCATGGTTGTCTTTTGTCCTCGCTCTTTCTTCAACATCAAGAGACCCAATAAGCTTAGCCACGCTAAACTCTTGTCTCTTGTGTTTTAGAGAGGTACCAAAATCCCTCCAAGAAGGCGGTAGCTTAGCGATTATATCGCTGGTCACAAACTTTTCGGGCAAGACACATGAAAATTGTTTTAGCTCCTTAGCAACACCTGAACCTCATGAGCCTCTTCCACTACAGAATGGTTATCAACTATTTTGTAGTCGTACAACTAAACTCCGAACATAGATTCAAGAGCATACCATAACTCTTTGCTAGATGTGTACGTAGTGTAAAAAACCTCATACTTCTCATGCAGAACTGAAATCACAGCGCTTCGAAATAGGTTATCGGCAACAAGACATGCACTCTCCTCATCTTGAGTGAGCGGACTTTGTGGCTGCCCCTATGCGACATGACAAGAATTCATTTGCAGTAAGCCACAAGATCATCTTACTACACCACCTCTTAAAATTGGAACTATCAAAAGGATTTGGTTTCAACAAGATCATCTTACTACACCACCTCTTAAAATTGGAACCATCAAAAAGATTTGGTTTCAACGTAGCAACACAACCACTGAGAGAAAATTTCTTATCATTAGGTTTTTAGATTGTTAAATATTTAGGCATTACCATATCAATTTAATCTAGAAATTAAATAGCAGTATAACATGTGACACGCTAGTAGTAGACACAATATGCAACATATTGATCGATGCAGAAACAATAAACATGACAAATATGTTTAACATAGAGATTAGGTTGTACCTATAGGAGGAGCTCACGCCGAAGGCATGGGAGGCTCCATTTGTACTAGTTGATTTAGTGTGTTGCTCGAAGTAGCAAACCATAGACGATGCAGGAAGATATTCACAGTGTAGTCCCTCGAACGGCCTCAGGAAGAAGACAAACTCAAATAGCTTCCGGGAAGAAGACAAACTCGAATAGCCTCCGTGAAGGACATCCGTAAGAGGACATCAAGAAGAAGAAGGCTCGTAGCGGCGTGGATTGCAGCAGCAGTTCGGACCGATATGGCGAGCAGTCATGGATCGCTCTCCAAAACCTAATCGCTACA